>BSBM01000123.1:19867500-21067500 GCA_027924585.1 Larix kaempferi | reverse complement strand
TCAAATTAAAAATTAAAATGGTTATACATTAAATATTTATTGTTTATATTTTAAAATTTGTGATGGATTTTTATCTATGCTTTTTTCCTAGATTACATGAAAATGATACCTTTCATATTGGTTTTATGGTAGTCTTTGTATATAAAATAACTGATAATTAATGTATGTATAACTACATATAAAGAAGAATAATGAATCTTAACCTGTAACCTATGAGTGTTCACTAACCATAAATTAAGTGGTTGTGCTAATAATATGAGACTTTTTTCCATATCCTACAAAATAATTTTAAGAAGGAGTAAGACATCAAATAGGAAATAAAAACAAATTTGTTTTTCTTGGTCCAAGCTGACTTTTATACTTAACCATGCTCTTGAAAGGCACATATTCTAATGATTTTCTTTGCCTAAAAACAACTTATCAGAATATGTTCTACTTTAAAAATTAAAATGGTTATACATTAAATATTTATTGTTTATATTTAAGAATTTGGGATTTATTTTTATTTATGTTTTTCCTAGATTACAAAAAAATGATACCCTCCATATTGATTTTATGGTAGTAATTTCAAATAAACAATTATAAAAATATATATAAAATAATTGATAGTTAATGTATGTATAACTATACATGAAGAAGAACAATGAATCTTAACTTATAACTTATCAATGTTCACTCACCATGCCCTAATAATATAACAATGACTTTTTTCCACTTTTTTGTATACCCTAGATAATAATTTTCAGAAGCTGAGTCGATATCAAATAAGAAAGGTAGGGTTTTTCTACATATCTATTTGCTAAACAGCTTGACTGTTCTGTACATATAGATTTTAAAATTAACCTGACTTTTTCTTAAAATATAAACATAAATAAAAACAAATTTGTTTTTTCTTGGTCGGAGCTGATTTTTATACTTCCATGTCCTTGAAAAGCACATATTCTAATGATTTTCTCTGCCCGAAGAAGAGCTTATAAGAATATGTTCTTAAGAGATTTACCGGTTCCCAAGTATTTGATGCAGTTGAATGATAGTCCACTCCTCCTGGAGACTAAAGTTCCCACGTTTTATGTTGGGTCTCAGATAGTTTGTCCACCGCAGTCGACAACTCTTCCCACATCGCATAAGTCCTGCACGACAGAATACAAAATGCGATTCAATGAGTTAATCCTCGCAAATACTTTAAAAGCTGAGCACATTATAATGACACAGCTAGGGCACAGTATAGACCTGCTTGCTTGGGCAGTTCAAGCCAATTTCCATGGCCGTGCTTGTTAATAAAAGAGATAAGTTTCTTATCTTCTTCAGGTGTCCAGGCGCCCTTTTTTAATCCCATTCCGTCACACCAGGGTACTCGGTCGATACCCTGTCTCTTCTCAAAGGGTTTCAGTTATATGTCAATCTAGTAATAATGGCTGTCTGGAAATTACTAGAAGTTGGTGACGGGTGACGCCAAAGTCAGAAGGTGCAAACGGTCTGATTAGATTCCATATTTGTAAACAAAATGCAGTGAACAGCAGTCTGTCAAAGGCTGCTGCCAGTGTACCCAGGAAGTGCGTCGTAAGAGTTGCCCGCAGTGTATAGGCGACGAGGAACACACTTGGATCAGCGCCAAAATCAATGGATCAAAGTAGTTGTAATGGATTTGTTTTGAAACGGTGGTTGATTCGGCATATAATTCAAGACGTGAATGGATGTTTTTCTGAAACTTAGTGAAAGTTATATAAAGTTTATGAGTAATATGATTATGTATATTGTATATAGGGTGTGTTGTTGGTTGGGAAGAGTGATTATTATTTTTTTTCTTTTAAATTTATTTTTTTATAAGTAATATGATGTTCATGTTAAGTTTCTATGTAAAATGGATTATATATTTCTGACCATATCTTAATGCTTTTCAATAGCTAGTATTAATATATTTAGATTAATATAATCTTTCCATAAATATTTCTTCCATAAACTATTCTTAAAAAAAAAATGATAACCATCATAATTACCAAGTTCTAAAAAATTATTATCTAAAACAAAAATTTATACCAAAAATAATAAAAAGAAATTAAATCATATAAATCATATATTATAAATACAAAATTGTCTCAATTATAAAATCTCTACCTGAGTGAAACAATAATAGAGAGATGATTTTACTTTCTTCTTCGTAAATTAGGAAGCCAAGTTCTAAATGCCATCGTCCAAAGGAAAAATTGTCAATGAAAAGAAAACATTTTGAACTTTGTGTAAATTAAATTAAGAAAAACATATCTGAATATTTTTAATTTTTTTAAAAATTAAAAATTATTATAGTTGTAAAGAATTTCTTCCAAACTGAGTAAATTAATCTCCAACTTAGTGAGCTAATTGAAGAATTTATAATTATTATTTTTTACAGTTCCTTTTATTTCTACCATTGTACAAGTTCTTTCACTAAATGTTATCAGCGGTGATAACGATCAATATACATTATTTAAAGGATCTAAAGATAAAGATGGACGATTACCATTATTTAAAGGATCTAAAATTATGTAAGTTAAACACGGTACTAAACCAGAAATGATGAATTAATCATATATGGGGTTGCTTAAAATTTTATTTTTATTCTCAGAAAAATTAAAGCTTATAAAGAAGTGTTTTTAAGTAATCATAGTTTTTATGGTTATGGATAAAAAGAAAAGTATCCCTATTTAAAGCTTATAAAGAAGTGCTTTTAAGTAATCATAGTTTTTAGTGTTATAGATAAAAAGAAAAGTATCTCAAGAAATAGTGAGTGAAAAAAAGACGGTCTATTCCTTTATGTTTTATATATAAGATTATCTATAAATAGAGTTTTAAGATTGATTTATAATGACTTTATTTTTATATTTTCGAAAGAACCTAAAGTTTTTAATTACTTTTTATATTTTTGATAAATTAACTTGAAAACATTTCATTGCAGTTTTATTTAAAAGATGTAGATTGTAAACCTCTAATTTATATGAAAGTTTTATTTAAAAAATATAGGTTGAGTTTTTAGTTTATATGAAAGTTTATTTAAAAGATTAGGTTTAAATGATAAATTTTAGATGTGGAAAGATGATAAAAAAATCATATTTCTAAACAATAATAAATAATATTTAATAATCATTTTGTAAGTTTAGTTTTACAATTTTATGAGAAAAATAAAAAAAAATTAATGGCATCTCTTAGAAATCACTTAAAAGTGTTTCAACATATGAAGAGTTAATATGCGTTTTTAACAAAATCAAACTAAAGTGAGAGCAATAATAACACCTCACTTTATGAGTCTATAAACTCTATTTCACACCAATGTATATGAATGAATTTATCTATATTTATTTGTTATCATACATATTTTCTTTTCCAAAATTGAATTGATGTATATTCTTAATATTCACCTCTTTCCCTCCCACATTAAAGTGGGAGAAGGATATGAGATATTAATTCTTATTATCACCCCTCCTTCCGTGCCACATTAAAGTGACATAGATATAGGGTATAGGGTATTGATTCTTACTATTAAACCTTCTTTCCTCCCACACTAAAGTGAAAAATAATTATAGAGTATTGACTCTCGCTATCACCCTTCCATGAGTTCCTTCTGAGTTAAACATAATAAATATACAAATCAATTACCTCTCATGTATTACTACTTGGATATAATAACAAGTTGAATTTGAATATAATAAAAAGTTGAATTTGAATTGCTTTAGGAATAATCTAAAATTTGGAATTCAAATGATCATTGTATATTCTATTAACATAAACAAAAAACCTAATAAACATTGGATCCATATTGTACCCTTTGAAGCATAATTCTAAAAGGTTTTAAATTGTGTGTTTAATGATTCCTCAAAAAGCATAGTAACTGTAATCTCCTAATAAGTTTGAATATGATACCTCAAAAGCATCATCATATACTTCTACTAAGAAAGTATTAGTGGGCGTGCGTACGAAGTTGGTTCCACTTTTTAGTGCCACTTTAGAAATCGAAAACACATGACGGAAATGTAAATCTATAACGCATATGAGTTATTGTGTTTATGTTCGGAAAACCCGAGCCCAAAGCCGAGGCTAAGCTTAGTTATCCCATATTTCATGTGCGATATATCGCACTTCCGTTTTGTAAGAGTTACAAATCGCAAGTGCGATATACCACACTTGCGATATAGCTTATGTGCAATTTGTAATACCAAAAATAACCCTTGTTTGTTGTTTTCTTCGGAGAGGTGTTTATAGCCTTGGAGAAACACACTCAATGTATAGAGAATCCAAATAGTTCTATTGGCATCAATTACTAAGATAGTGGATTTGCATAAGAGTTGTGTACACGACTCATTCTCTTAGCTACACCCTTGTCAAACCTCTTCGATATGTCTATGATTTCCATGCAACTATAGTTCTCCCCTAGAGAAATTCAAAGCTAATCATAGCCCATGTGTAATGGCCTTTTATCTCTAAATGGGGATAATGTCTTGGCTATGTTGCAAGCATAATGGGTGGGTGTTAGGCATTGAGATAGTGGATTTGCATTAGATCTATGAACATAACTCATGCTCATAGCCCCATCATTGTCCAATATTTCCAAGACATCTACAATTTCCATGCAAATATAGTTTTCCCTTGAAGCAAGTAAAAACTATCATAGCCCCTTTTTAACCCTAAATGGGGATAATACACTTGCATAAGTCCATATATTAGTGAAGATGTCATTTATGTAAAAGTTGAATGAATTTAACCTCATCTTAAAAGAGAAGTTTGATTAGCTTCTTCTTATCACATCGTAAATAACTAATCTCTTAAACTATTTTTAAAATATATTAATTTATATAAAAAATATATGAACTTTTTATTCTTATATACTAAAAGATGTATATATTTTTTATTGTGATATGACATATCAATGTTAAATAAATAAATAAATTAGATTTCATTCCTTTTTAAAATTTTCTTTCAACCTCTTTCTTTACCATGCATGGTCCTTCAACCTCTTTCTTTACCATGCATGGTCCTTAAAACTAAGAATAAGATAATGGTTATAACAAACTTACTCTTATGAGATTATAGTAGGTTTGATGAGTATTCTCATTATAAAGGATGCCCAAGCTTCTATCCCAATAAGATAATGCTTACCACATACAATAATGAAAACTAAAATTTCAAAAGCGAGCCAAGGAGAGATTGATATAGCAATAAAACATGGTCAACACAGTGTCATGTCTCAACATAAGAGGACATGTGGTCAACATAATGTCTTATCCCAACTTAAGGTTTTGAAATACCAACAATTCTTTAAGATTAACAAAATATATATTGTGTTTAAAAATATATTTTATATATTTTAAAATAAAATCTTCAAGATCTCAACAATGTATTTTCCTTGCACCTAGGAAAACTTTACCTGCACCTTGCCATACAATACTAAGAGACATGATGGAAGAGACACGTTGGTAAGTACAACTATAGACAGAGGCTAAGTTTATTTAGCCTATATCGCACTTGCGTTTTGTAGGAATTACAAACCGCAAGTGCGATATATCATACTTGTGATATATCGCAAGTGTGATTTGTAACTCTAAAACAACAAATAAAATAGACGCCCGCGGCCTCATTTTCGCAATTAACAGTCAAGGTGGAAGGCGATTCGGGAGAGCAATAAAACGCCAAGGCGATTCGAATTTTCAAGCGAATTTGGAGGCGAATTTGGAAGGGTTGATTCACAAGTTGGATGCAATGGAAGGTAGGTGGCCATTTCCTTCAAAATTGCTTTCAATTTTCGTTTGTGTTTGTTAATTTGATAGATTTTTTTTTTTAAACAAATTTAATAAAATTTGTTACATTTTAAACCAAACAATGAAATATTAAATAAATTTTGAATTTGTTGTTCTAATATTAAGAGAGAACACAAATGTTGAAGAAAATGTGCATAATGAAACCACTGATAACCAAGACCCAAACACAAACCCAAATATAGACACAAACCCAAACCCAGACACAAACCCAAACCCAAACCCAAATCCAAACACAAACACAAACACCGAGGAGGAACAAGACCAGAATCAAATATTTTGGCTCGTTTAGGTGCACTAAAGCACCTCAGCTCAGTATTTAGAGGGGGGGACCATTTAAGACAATCATTAGCGGAGGAATTAGATACCATAACAAACGCAATTTCCAATGCCAAGGGAGAATTGTACAACATTAGCTCGTAGAGAGATTCCCAGAGGAAATACTATTCCACTCGGTTGAGCTACAAAGATGTGAAAAAATTGAAGATAACCAAATACCAATTGTTTTCATTATTCCAGGACCATAGCACTGGATTGGTTCCACCCATCAATCAACCACACATTTCCATAGAATGGTGCATGGAACCAAATTTGAAAGCCAATTGGATGGATCGTTGGTACATGGTCTTCGATGAAGACCCTCATGGGAATAGAGACATCCCATTCTATTTCCTAAGGAAGATGTATGCAAAATTTATCTTGAGGAGACATGTGAACTATTTTTATATTTTCGAGTTCCATGGTGTAGGTCATGGGATGCCCCAAGATAGGGAAGGGGCTAGGACTAATCCTAACCGTGTGCGATGCCCTCCATGCACACCAAACCCCCCTTGGGTATATCCTCCTACGGGTTCCGTTATTGATGATATACAGGAGGCCTTATTCGATTTGGCAGATACATTACTTCTACATGGGACTTCTATCGAAGGCAACATAGGCCAAGGGGTTGGCACTTCTAAGGTTGGCCCATCGAGGGATGGACCATTGCACACTAAGGATCCACTTACTAGGTCTCGAGACCGTACCAAAGCTACATATCGCACTGGAGACGCAGAGGGTTCAGAGCGTCATGTTATTCCACACCCTTGCACAGCTTGTGGAAGCACATGCTTCAAAGTTTTAGGGCGATGGATTACTCCGATATGTAAGTAAAACTCATTCTTTACATATTATATTTTTTTTATATCACAGTTTTCAATTGTTTCGTAATTTATTTCTATTTAATTATGTGACAATTTATGCGAACAAATATATAGCTGGTGTCCAATGACACCCATATTCGCATAATCCGACCTTTGATGATGTTTATATTGATGCAATGGTCAATGCTGCATATGATTTTGGTGCTTCACCTTTAGCTGTAAGAAATTTACTTTTTAATTTGTCATCGTGATTAAACATATTTATAGTAGAGATTGCAACATTCAATACATCTTAATCTGGATACAATATGTTTTATGTAGGGTGAACAAGATGAGTTTTTGGAATCCCGGGAAGATCCCTCTCATGTAGAGGAAGATTCCCAAACAAAGGTATTCTTTTAATTATGCTGTTAATGATTCAACATGTATGCTTTTAATTATTAGAAATTTTCTAATTGTATCTTTATGTTTTGTTATGTAGCATGATTTATGTGCTTTATATGACCATCTAATTAAGCCAATGACATTTAGTCCACCCACTGGTGACCCACGACTTCGCCTTTCCTAGGTATATGTAGTATAGTTTAATTTGTATGTATCCAAGTATGTCTCGCTTTCTTTGAAAAAGTCATTGACCGTCCATGTAGTATATGTCTCGTTTTCTTTATATTTGCTGACATTGACATATGTTACTTTATGCAGGCATCTACTGAGCCAGTGGTGCTTGAATAGCACCAAATCGAGGTTGTTGGTGACCCACCTCCCACCCCTAGGTACATGTACGTCTTCCTTTGTTTGAAAAAGTCATTTTTCGTCCATGTAGTAAATGTCTCGTTTTCTTTGTATTTGTTGACATTGACATATGTTACTTTATGCAGGAATCTACTGAGTGAGTGTTGCTTGCAGAGAACCTAATTGGGGCCACTGATGACCCTCCACTACCCCCCTAGGTACGTGTATGTCTCACTTTCTTTGAAAAATTCATTGTTCGTCCATGTAGTATATGTCTCGTTTTCTTTGTATTTGTTGACATTGACATATGTTACTTTATGTAGGAATCTACTGAGCGAGTAGTGCTTGAAGAGCACCCAATTGAGCCCACTGATGACCCTCCACTACCCCCCCACAGGTACGTGTATGTATCGCTTTCTTTGAAAAATTCATTGTCCGTCCATTCGTTGTATGTCTCATTTTCTTTGTATTTGCTGACATTGACATATATGTTATTTTATGCAGGAATCTACTAAGCGAGTGGTGCTTGAAGAGCACCCAATTGGGGCCACTGATGACCCTCCATTCCCACTCGGGTACATGCAGTTACATTGTCAAGTACCATGACTTACACATGCAAAGTAAGTAAAACTATTATATTTGCTTGGAATTTGAACAAATATACATAGAGTTGTATTTATTTTTATAGCTTGGTAAACTAACTTACAAATTTGGGTTTGTGTGCAGTCTCCATAAATGAGAATCGATCCTCCTATTTAGCGTTGGGGAATGCCATCGAGTAGCCAAAAAATAGAGATATACTTCTCAAAAGCCACTGATAGTGGCAGTGAAAAGGGGGATAAATAGAGTTCATGTATAGGTGGGGTAAATAGAATCCATGTATAGGAGGGATACATACATGTACCATTTTGTTTGTATACACACATATGTACAATAAGATCCACTATTTTGTGTTATGGCCATGACATGCCATTTTTTAAAACATTATATGTACATTAATATAAAGCAAACGGTTCAGATGTATATATATGGTTGACTTGATATGGGAACATGATGTGGATTATATGCCTTGTAGATATGCTTAACTATGTTTTTAGGTTTATGGCCTTGTGAAATGACGAGTTAACAAATGTTAAGGTATTTTTTAAAGATATTTGAACCCTTGTTTGGTTCGTAGAGGTAATGTAGGTGTTCTCAATCACACTAAAAAAAACAATAACTTGACAAAAATTGTGTTCTCAATCACACTAAACAACAAAACATATTGCAATAGTAGAATTTCTTTGGAAATGTCTATTTTTGTATAGTAAGACCAAGAAATATTATTATATAAATCTAATGAATTCATAAAACCCTAGTTTGTAGTTATATGTGTAAATTTATAAACCCTAGTTTTTAGGTTTATGGTTTGTAGTTCATGAAACCCTAGTTTTTTTGCTATTTTCTCACATAGAGCTTAGGTATATGGTCTTGTCACCTAGTGTTTTCTAATACTCAACTACTACTCTTATTTTCAAAATTTCCCTAGGGTAAAACCCTATATCTTATTCCAAAAAACACCCCCTAAAGAGTAAAACTATAAAATTCCCAAAATCAAATTATTTCCCCCTTACCCTTTGTCTAAACCCTTGCTACTTATCCTAAGCCCTCAAGGAAAGAAGTTAAGGAAGTGTTGGAGGATTTTAATCCTAATTTATCTTCTTCCTTTCCTCTTAGAATCTCACCAGCCGTTATCGATCCTCCTCCAAGTCTAAGCTTTAATTTTTTTGAGCCTTTCCAAGCCTAGCAAGACCCCTATAGTTTTTTTTCCTTGCTGGTTTGAGTATTGCTGATTCGCCTCCTAAACTTCTTTGAAAATCATCATACCTATCCTCTTTACAATTATAATATATACCTTAAACTACCCTAACCATAGGCTACCTAAACCTAACCCTAAACCAACATAATATTCTTCATTGCTAACCATAATTACTTCACACCTAGGCCAACCTCTTGGCACATCTAAAATCACACACATAGCACCCCTAGTATGTAGCATCCCAAAAATTCATAAAAATTTAAAATTTTTCTAAGTAGCATTAAGTGCTACAATTGCTATGCGGAAGTAAAATAAATGATAATCTATTTAACTAGATGACCTATTTCTCCATTAATTATGAACATGTTACGTCAATTACTTGTGTATGTTTATCTTGGAGTGCATGTATGTGTTTATGCTTATTCAACTACTGTTAGAAGTTATTACACCATTCTTACATCCTAAATCAAATATAGTTACTTCTTTAAATGTCTAGACCTTATAGATTTATATTGATATTGATTTCATTATAAGTGCTAACTGTTTATTTTGTTGTTGATGATGAAGTGGTCCTATGGGCAACCCAAGGCTTACTTATCTATTTAGCTAAATCATTTGAAATTTTGTAGAAAATCGCAGGTAAGAGCGATACTTCTTTCGAAGTGTATAAAGAGGTCCAATTTAAAATTCAGTTAGCCTTCAATGTTTAAAAAGAGAAATAGAGTAACTTGAAGTATTTCAGGGTGAGATCTATTCTAGTTTGATCTTCAATTATATTCTATATAAAGTTGTTTATATAATTCCATATCAATTATATTTGAATGTCAGAAAATGTATTGCTAATACATCCGTCTTGTATTAAATCATCGTGGAAAGTATAGAGCTTTGTTTCCAAGGCTAGGTATTTAACCCTTTGCTTAGGAATTATACCATGTATTCATTTATATATATAAAAGGATCATAACCTAAGCTTAAATGCTAACAATATGATTCTAAGCCTATCCTTTGATGTTATGCACTATATGCACAAACCCTATGTGTTAGTTTTACTATGACAACTTTGAAAATACCTATAGTTGCAAACTATACACTATATGCAACTACCCTCTATTAAATTAACATATACGTTGGCTGTTTATAATCCTAAGATCATTGTAACATTAGCTATGTAATAGCATTAATGTGTGCTCTATGGTCTTTGTGCTATGTACGAGGGTCTCATTAAAAAGGACTCCACATCCTACTCCATATGTTATTGGATAGTGAAAAATGATAGGTTTGACCTTTGATATAATACATAACCAAAGCATATTAAGGTTGTGAGGTTTATCCATATGGAATACCAAAACATTAACCCTGATGCTAGTTATGATGGCAGGTTCTACGTAAGATGGTAGCTATGGTAATTAAAGTGCAATAAAAGCGTGTTTGGTGGAATGCCTGTTGGCATCCACCGTGGCGGTATTCATGTGGTGTTTCTTGGTAGCGGTGATACCCTAACTGCCTTTGGAATTAATTCGATGAAGGCATAACCTGGGCATTCATTTTTAGAGTGAGTGGGGTTTGGAGAGGCCGACAAACCTACGGATTCTTAGGGTTTGTAGCAGGGTTTTGAAGGCACCTCTCTGGGGTTCGATATTGTGACCTTTAGTTGTAAACTGTCACCAGTATGTGTTAAGAGCCGAGCCAAGCCTGAGCTAAGGCTTGTTGCGTTTGTCAGTGGTTTGTGTGACTCCAGTTTTCTCAACGGTTTGTAGGAGAGTTAAGTTCTCAGTGGTTACAGGAATGTTCAGACAAGAAGCAAGGTTTTCTTTGAAAGGTAAGTTGTAGTTCTTTTCTTACTATTCCATGAAGGTTGATAATGTTACAGCTGCATGTATTTAAGTTTGAGTTTCGTTTCCATATTTTAACCACACTATGTTTTTTTAATGGGATGTGACTCCACGACTTTTGATTTTTATGTGTTAAGCAATGGGAAAAAGAGCTTAAAAATTGGTAAGCCTCGGTGACTTCTCATAAGGTGCATCTTGGTGATTTCTAGTCCTTGTCAGGTGTAGTCGAGCATTCGGTTTTGTGGTTAGCTATGGATTTTTCCACCATTGTAATGTTTGAGCCGTAAGGCATTTTTTTGGGGTAGGGAGGATTGAATCCTCAACCTACTTTGCGTTGGCTCTGCAACGTTTTATTGTGTAACGATTTAATTGATAAATGTATACAATCGTTTGAAGGGTCTAACCCTCGGCATTTTGATGAAATGAAAATGGTAAATTGTTTAGGGTTTAAAAAATCGATTTTGTTATAAAATGCAGTTGGGGTTTTGAGCACTAGACCCCGCGTTGTTGTCATTTGAGCTATTGCGAATTCAATGATAATAGCATCGGTTATATGTAATGGGATAGTGAAGTATTAATGTGTTGAACTAAGAAGGGAATATCTCAACATTATTGTTAATTTGAAAGTTTACTTGGTAGCCGAAAACATGTTTCGTCGTTGTGTTTAAATGGTTATTTATAAGCATGGGGTTTATGTGTAAACCAAGCCATAAGGCTGAACTGTGAACCCAACCCGAATCTAAATTTTGTTGTGGTTTTATGGTAGAAAATACTAGTTTCGACCCCTGTATTTGTTGTGTAACATGTAAGGTTTAGACTGTATGGAAACAATCCTCATGTTTTGAAATCATAATTTGCAAACGTCTTTTGCTAAAAGATAATATATTAACTTAGTAATAGAATGAATAGTTAGCGTTAGGGTTTGAACCCTGGAATGATTCGTGAGCTTACTTAGATACTATTCATTTTATTTCAGTTAATTTGATAAATTAATAAATATTGTACTAAGTTAATGATATATTATAATACCTATGGTATGTAAAGGATATGTGATTTCTAAACCATTTTCTGAAATGTTGAGATTCTACTTGAATAAAAGAAACTTGTACTAAGAGTTTCGATCTACTTTCCATATAGCAGTTATAAATCATAATTGGTTTATGAAGACCTGAACTATGTGTTTCGACCCTATCAGGGTTTTGTAAATTCATTTTTTTGAACTTAAGAGATTGCTCTCTGTAATAGTTTTGTAAGTATAGTTCGATTCTGAAATATGTTGTGTTTCTAAATAAGAACTTAGTTGTTATTTTTCATTAATTCTCTATGTTTATTTATGAGGACTTAAAAAAGATAAAAGCATTGTTTTTAGTTTTATAACCCTAAAACAAATCTTTTTATAATGGATACAAGTTTACTGTTATCAATGAAACTATCTATGAAACATTCCAAAACTCTGTCCTATTTATACTATTTAAAAAGTAAGATATTATTTAACAGAAATATTATACTATAGAAGTTTACTTAGATGAAAATAAATATAAATATTTCTTCTAGTAATCTAAGTGCATACATACTCTTAAGATTTAATATGCTAAGATAGAAAATATCAGCATTGCATTTCATTTCACAACAATGGCATATACAGGATCACTGAAAGAACAACAAGCATAGCATAAACACAAGAGACATAGATTTATCGTAGGAAACCCTCATGGGGTAGAAAACAAAGAAAAGATTCCTCAATATAGATGACCAGCAAATACAAAGATGCAAACCATAGACATGAGCTCCTTCTCCTCCATAGAAAACCTTGCCCTCACCTATGCGCTATTCACAAGTGAGTGTGTTGTGTGTTAAATGAGGAACACACCTCCTCTATTTATACACATCTCCGACTTGTCTTTTACATTAACTAGGTTGGCCCCAACTTAACCACTGGGTTAAACACCCCATTACAATTGACTGGGACGAACCCTCTAGGGTGGTCTAATAACCCTTTGACCCACATAACACATACAGGGCCAACACCCACTAGGGAAGTCTAATAACCCAAGTTACCACATTCTGACAGAGGAATAAAAATCTTCGGATATACAATAAGGTCTTCACGGAGGAATGAAACATCTACGAAATAATAAAGCACAAATATAATATTCTTAGAAGTTACAATATTTCAACACTCCCCCTTAACGAGAAGGATATTATAACAACATCTACAGGAGCAAGGAGTCATCAACATCATAAATGATACATCTATAAATTATTGGAAGCTTTCTCAACATCATCAGTAACTCAAGCAGTTACTAGAACATCAACATCTTCAATACTGAGTCTTCATATTCTGCAGCACTTGAACAGCTACAGCAACATCAACATAGTCATCTGGATCCTCATGATCATTAGCATCGTCATCACATGATCATCAACATCGTCATCACACGATCATCATCATCATCTATATCATCATGATCAGCAGCATCATCATCTAGATCATCACGATCAACAGCATCGTCATCTAGACCATCACGATCAACAGCATCTCGATCATCTCGATCTACAACATCTGGATCATCTCGATCTACAACATCATAGTAGCATACCCTACAATACACATGATCCAATTACGGGATGATCAATCCCTCTCACTTTAAGACATCTCTCATGTCTATGGATGATGAAATCCAGATCCAATTCCCAGGATGATCAATCCTTATCAATTTAAGACAAGTCTCATCTCTATGGACGATGCAATCTAGATCTACTTACAGGATGATCAATCCCGATCCTTTAAATACAAATCCATGTCTAGGGACGACGTAGTCCTTGATCCATTTACGACAAATCCATGTCTAGGGACGATGCAATCCTTGATTCATTTAAGACAAATCCATGTCTAGGGACGATGCAGTCTATGATCCATTTAAGACAAATCCATGTCTAGGGACAATGCAGTGTATGATCCATTTAAGACAAATCCATGTCTAGGGACGATGCAGTGCGTGATCCATTTAAGACAAATCCATGTCTAGGGACGATGCAGTCCATGATCCATTTAAGACAAATCCATGTCTAGGGACGATACAATCTGTGATCCATTTAAGACAAATCCATGTCTAGGGACGATATAGTCCATGATCCATTTAAGACAAATCCATGTCTAGGGATGATACAGTCCATGATCCATTTAAGAAAAATCCATGTCTAGGGACGATGCAGTCCGTGATCCATTTAAGACAAATCAATGTCTAGGGATGACACAATCCCGACTACAGTGCCAGTCCTTTTTCATACTGGATGTGACCTAGATCAGATCTAGGATTTACCACCACAGAGCAAGTCCTTTTTCATATTGGATGTGACCTAGATCATATCTAGGATTTATCACGTACATTTTGAACTCAACGTTCAGGGATGATGCAGTCCTATCATCAATTTTTCAGAGACAGATGTCTATGGGTCAATTTAGGGGACCGAAGTCTAGGGATGATGCAATCCCTCTCATCCACTAGGGACTTCTTTCTCGGAGACATATGTCTACGGATCAATTCAGGGGACCGAAGTCCAGGGATGATACAATCCCTCTCGTCCACTAGGGACTTCTTTCTCGGAGACATATGTCTACGGATCAATTCAGGGGATCGAAGTCCAAGGATGATGCAATCCCTCTCGTCCACTAGGGACTTCTTTCTCGGAGACATATGTCTATGGATCAATTCAGGGGATCGAAGTCTAGGGATTATGCAATCCCTCTCGTCCACTAGGGACTTATTTCTTGGAGACATATGTCTACGGATCTCTTTTAGGACATGTGTCCAAGGATGATACAATCCACTTGTCAACTTAGACCAAGTCTAAGGACCACTCATCGACCTCATCATCAGTATCACCAATACAGGTATCCATATCATCAACCTCACCATTGGTATCATCAATATATGTATCCACATCATCGACCTTTCTGTCGATGCAGGTAATCTCATCATCAGCGACCACATCACTCCCCCTTTCGAGGAGGGTCCTTTTGAACTACACCAAGCTTGTCTCAGAAATACTCAAACTTTGCTCGAGACAGAGGTTTTGGTCAATACATCAGCAACTTGTTTGTCAGTGCTCACATACTCGAGCTTGATAGCTCCTTTTTGCACCATATTTCGTATATAAAATTATCAGATCTCTATGTGCTTTGACTTATCATGGAACATTGGATTCTCAGTCATCTTGATACAAATCTAGTTGTCACAAAAGATCACAGTGGGGCCCATCTCTAAGTCAAACAATCCTGATAACAGATTCTGAAGCCATATCACTTCACAGCTAGCAAATCAAGCAACTATATATATATACTGCTTCAGGAGTGCTGAGAGCCACACTATACTGCTTCCTGCTATACCACTAGATCATGGCAAATCCAAGACAATAACATCCGCTCGATGTGATATTCTTGTCTGATACACTTCCTACCCAATCAACATCTGTTTAGCCATACAATCTAAAGTCATGATCTCCAAAATAATATAGACCAAATTCTATCGTACCCTTCAGGTACCTCATCACATGCTTTGCGGCTATCAGGTGAACTCATCTAGGTTCCACTAGATACTGACTTAAGGTGTTCACCGCAAAACATATATCTAGCTTGGTATTCGTCATATACATCAATGACCCAATAATCTGTTTGTACAGAGTTACATCCACTAACTCTGATGAGTCATCAGCTAACAACTTCAAGTCAGAACCCATGAGAGTGGCCATGGTTGTACATTCCAACAAATCAAATATTCACAAGATTTCCACATCATACTTTCCTTGGTTGAAAAAGATTCCTTATGGGCCTTTCCATACTTCCACATCAATCTGAGATCTTTCATCTGAAATTCTGTAGCTAGCTTCTTTCTTTCCATGATTTGTTTCTCATTCCCTATCAGAAAGAGATCATCCACATACAATAATAGTATGACAGGTTCGTCATCCATAACCTTAAGGTAAAGATTAGGATCAGCTTTACTTTTGGTAAAGCCCAAGCTTTTCAAGAAGCTATCAGCTTCTCCTTCTGTGACTGAACATCATCTACACTTTGCAGTGAGTGTTCTTCTGCATATCTATCCGTGCCATCTCTCGTCAAATGGGCCTACTGATATGAGCCTCAATATCATTCAAAATTTGTGGTGAGTTCCTTCTTGCATCCATCTAAGAAAAGAATGCCATCTGTATATGGACACCATCTTCAACCTTGTAGCAAAGGTTGAAATCTGCATCATCCATGGTGATCATTAAGCTCATCAAATGACTATTGATCCTGGGAGCTCGTACAGAGCTTTTTTCAATTACACCACTTGGAGAAAACATATCGTCATGATCCTCTTCCACTTTCTAAGAGAATCTTCTAGCCACGAGCCTTCTATAGCATGTTTGATTTGTAAGTCTTCTTGTTGAACATCCATCACTTGTTCAGTGTTCATCATCATAGCACATGATCTTTTCTACAAATCAAAGTTAATCACATGATTATAAATACTTCATAATCATCAAATTATGATAACCTACTATGCACACTGGTATGATCCACATAGTCATACAACTATCTTGACCAATATCTTGGCACAACATTTTTCCATATCCTGTATGCATATAGTGGCTATCTAGATGCCTTCCATCTCTACCAGAACATACTGTCAAGAGCGTGCACAGCTCTCAGTATGTCAGCAAGAGGTTTCATTCTAGATAAACAACAATGGAATGTTTGTCCAATCTTACCCATCATATGCATATTAGTAGTATACTGTTCAATGTTATATGAATGCTTACACTATGCATGATATATTCTAGGAATACAAATATGCATACAAGCAATATCATTTACTATTTCAGAGATACAAATAACAACTCAAATACTTATCTTTTATGTTGAGAGGTTGCCTCCTACTTGATTTTTATATGTCTTTGAACTTCTATTCATCCTGGTCCACTATGGATGCTCAACTGTGCACTAGTGTCATCCTCATGATCTCATACACAATCATACATTCATTAGTATACTATCAAAACATGATAATCATAAGTATGTATGGTCATGACCATTTCATACATAGGTATACTTACCTAAGATCCTAACAAAGTAGGATTCTAACTTGATATAGGAAAACATACCTAGATTATCAAGCTTGGTTATGTCTTAACACACCCAAACAATATCTTCCTTGTTCTCTTCAATGATTTAGAGACCTTGTGCTAGAACCTGCATATATCATAGGTTAAGCATAGTAGAACAAAGTCATACATACCTCATAAGTAGAAATTCTATTTGATTATGGATGTGTCTTTTGTCTTCATGTCATCATGGTTATAGAACTTGATTTGTCTTTCTTGATGTACCTATACCTTGTTAGCAGACAACATCATCCTCCTACAACACCACAAGTGCATTAGTACAATCATAAGTTTCATAACCTTAATTAATGAATGCCTTCTATCATCCACATGCATTCATTACCAAATAGTCATAATTGTACTAACCTCAATAACATGAAGACAAACATATCATAAAATTAACCATGAACATATTTCAACACATACCTCTATCTTCTTAAGTCATACCTATCGAGATTTCTTGTAATCTTCTTATGTAAGGCCTTAGCCTCATCTCCCCCTGAAACTGGATCTGGAGCTCGATTAGGGCTTGTCAAAGAAACCCTAAAAATTTAAACTTTGACTTTTAAACTCTTGAATGGATGGAAAGATGTGCCTTGATGAGCTGATCAAGCTAGATACTTCAATTTTGAAATCTCCAAAATTTGACCACTCGAAATTGCCTTTCAAACTTCTGAATCTTCTCGACAAGATCCCGAAATAGGGTTTGGTGAAGCCCACCCTTACACCCAATCAAAAGGTTCGATCCAAATCTCTAAACTCTTATTTTTCTGAGGAGCTTCCAGCCGTGGTCACAGACTTCAAAAATTCCAACTTTTGCAAAAGCCCTAATTTTTCACCTTTCCAATCAAAACCTCGAACTGGGGTTTGATCAAGCCCAGTTTTCTACCCAACCAAAAAATTTGATCTTGGTCTCTAAATTTCGATTTTGATGAGTAGCATTCAGCCGTGGTCTCCGATTACAAAATTTCCAACTTTCTTGTAAACCCTAAATTCCCGATGCCATGAATGAAGGTACTCAAAAAATAATTATGTTTTCATAGAAATATGTACCTGATTGTTTCTGGTGTAACTCCGAACTTGTCGATCCACAGGATCTAAAACTTCTACCTATGGTATCCCAACCTATCATTTTTCCAACCCCACAGGTCTGACCTCAATTGGATTCTCTGAGAGAGAGTTATTTCAAGTGTCGCAACGTGACCTATTTATGGGATAAAATAGGATAGTAAACTTGTACGGAGTTCCACATGTCACTGGTTCAACTTTGGCCTCTGAAAAAGTTACCTAAGATAGTACTGTCCATGCGCTACCTGTCACTTTTTATGAAATTTCATTTGGGGCTTCCTAGCCCAAGTTATGACCTTTTTTCTATGTCACCTGATTATGACTGAGATATGGAAGAGGGAGAAACCCTAACTTGTACTGATCAAAACTCACAAATTACAATGAATATTAGGGCGTCCTTTCGACACAAGGTACATGGGGATGTTTTCTACGACCTATAAAGGTTTCGGATCTTGAACCTTCTCCAAAATGGATTTATAGCAAAAGTTCCACGATGACTAGTTTTTGCTATACAAAAACCTAACCTTCAAATGTCACAAGTGAAGCAAGTGTCGTAAGTGTCATACATTGCCTTCCTTCAGGTTAGCTATGATACCATGTTAATATTTAATATGCTAAGCTAGAAAATATCAGCATTGCATTTCATTTCACAACAATAGCATATACAGGATCACTGAAAGAACAACAAGCATAGCATAAACACAAGAGACACTAATTTATATTGGGAAACCCTCATGGGGTAGAAAACCCAGCAAATCTTCCTCAATATAGATAACCAACAAATAAAAAGATGCAAACCATATTTATGAGCTCCTTTTCCTCCATAGCAGACCTCGCCCTCACCTATGCGCTATTCACAAGTGAGTGTGTTGTGCGTTAAATGAGGAACCCACCTCCTCTAATTATACACATCTCCGACTTGTATTTTACATTAACTAGGTCGGACCCAACTTAACCACTGTGTTAAACACCCCATTACAACTGACTGGTTCGACCCCTCTAGGGTAGTCTAATAACCCTTTGACCCACATAACACATACAGGGCCAACCCCCACTAGGGAAGTCTAATAACCCAAGTTACCATATTCCGACAGAGGCATAAACATCTTCGGATATACAATAAGGTCTTCATGGAGGAATGAAACATCTCTGGAATAATAAAGTACAAATATAATATTCTTAGAAGTTACAATATTTCAACACATACAATCTTTGATAGTGCATCAATCTTCAAATCTACCTTTAACTACTCTTCCCTGTACTAGAGTACGACACTGGAATAGTGTGTGGAAAAAAGCAGGGAAGCATTTTATTCTATCATCATTATGAAAAATGATTCAACTATTAACAGAGATAATATACAGTTCAACAAATCAGTCATTTAAATATAAATGAAGATAACTAACAACATTCATCTAATCATCATAAATCAACAGTTATAAAAGCAATAAGTTATAACCATTAGAAAATAAAATAGCAAGTAGAACCTGATAAATCGATAGGGTGGACAAACACCCAAAGAGTCCTGTTCCTCCCAACCTTCTCCAGAAGAAGTAGCCAATATCACTTTCTCCTTTGGACCCCTGAGCCTGTTTATTGAACAACTAGGTAGAATACTATTTGTAGAAGCAAGGCACTCAGGTTGTACTTCTAGCAATCAACGGAGACTTGCATACACCTCAAAATAAACCTCTGCTCTCAACAAGAAAAATATGCACTTAGCAGAAGTGAAACAAACTTACAATACAACTCAAAACATAACTTCCCCTCATCGAATCTCTTGTGTGCATACAACAAAACCACAAGGTAAATTTTCTCGTCAGAAAAAGTATGAGCCTTTGCTCAAATTCGATGGCTTAAAAATATGCCTAGGTCTTTGTAATATCCCAAATTTTGGACTGACTATTTTATGATGTTATATTGGGCCACGGCCCCAGCACATATGATTTATTCTAATTATTGGGCATAAGCCCTAGTGCATATGAGTTATTCTTTTGTAGACTGACATATTGGGCATGGACCCTGACTGAATTTCATTATTTGATTATATATTGGGCAAGGAAGCCCCAATGTTTTGATTCATGTTTTTACCATATGATGTGGTACAAAACCCTAATATACTGAGATTATCTTTTTATTACATGTTGTGCAGTGATGTGAATGACATGATTGAATTATATGGTGTGTTGAGCGTGGACTCAATAACACACGGATTACCTATGTACTAGGAAAAAACCCCGATGTACCTAGAGGAAATATTATGTACTGGGAGTAAGCCCCGATGTACATTGAGTGTTAGGCATAAGCCCTGGAGCACTCCAATCTTGATAAACGAATACCAGATCCAACGCAACTTAAATATTCTAGATGTGCCTCACAACCACATTCTAGCATTAGTGTTGAAAAAAGGATCTGGAATTGCACTAGCGTAACACCCATGTGAGAGTGTTGAGTTAAAAGGCTCTGAAGAGCACTTGGGGTTACGGGATCTCAAAGTGTTGAGTCAGAAGGTCTCTGAATAGCACTTTTAATTTTATCACATTTATTTAGTTTTATTAAATGATTCATCTATTTGGGTACAGAGGGTACTCCCAAAAGACCAAACACCTAGAGCAACCACTTCACACAAACAGATCAGAGATCGACACACCGATGATTTGACATGGTTTAAACCGTCGAGAGGGAAAGACTCCACGTCCTCAGCAAAATAGCTTCTACGGAGCAATTTATTATGCAAATAAATAAAGTTACAAATGAGCTTCTCATAATCGATCAACTAAACAATGACCCTCCATGCTCTTTAAATAGAGATCATGGACCAATCGGGTGTTAAGCCACAGATCAAGGTTAGATATGATCTAAGAGAAGTTGAGTCATCGGATCACAACATATCGTGACCGTTGGATTAAATATTTACAGATGCATACTAAAGAAACACACTTTTCCTAACGGATATATTACACAAGTTGATCTTAACTAACTCCTAAGTGTCTAAATATCCTAACATACCCCCTTAAGAACAACTTGGGATAGGATTGAGGGATTTACAAAAGTGACACTCTTAGGAGAAGGAAGGAGGCATTAGAGCCTATCCCCACTTAATGACAAGTTCCTGAACTCCTAACATAGATCGAAGTTTAGAAAACTTTGCTTCTGTAAGAGACTTGGTGAAGTTGTCTGCAGCTTGATCATCTGTAGGACAAAAGAGCACTTTAAGAACATGATGATGAACAAGATTTCTGATGAAGTGCATATGTAGCTCAATGTGTTTGCTGCATTGATGTAGGATTGGATCTTTTGCAAGCTTGATGGCAATTTGATTGTCGCACCAAAGTGGGGTAGGTTGCTGCTGGTTGAATCCAAACTCTGAAAGGATCTGTCGAAGCCATAAATCTTTCTGACTGGCATTAACTGCGGCTCGATATTTTGCCTCTGCTGAAGAAAGAGCAAGAGCTTGTTGTTTCTTACACGCCCAAGTGATAAGTCCAAATCCCAAACTGAAAACATAACCTGCAGTAGACTTTCGATCATCAGGATTGTCGGCCCAATCTGAATCAATGAAACCAACCAACAAAGGTTTCCCCCCTGTACTGTAATGAATCCCAAACTTAATTGTACCTTGAATATATCGAAGTATTCTTTTAGCTCCTTTCCAGTGACTTTCATGAGGTGTTTGCATATAACGGGAAACATGACCAATGGCAAAGGAAATGTTAGGACAGGTATGACTCAAGTATAAGAGACTACCAACAAGCTGACGATACAAGGTGGCATCTACTTCAGGTGAAGTACAAGGAACAAAAATTTTGACTCCATACTGGAAGGGAGAAGGGGCTGGTGTACAATCTTCCATGTGAAAGCGATGAAGAAGGTCCCAAGCATATTTAGACTGAGAAAGAAAGATTCCGTCTTTGGTTTGCAGGACTTGGAGACCAAGAAAATAATGCAAATGTCCTAAGTCTGACATTTCAAAATTTTACTTAAGACTAGATTTCACATGGGTTATAAGCTTACGGTCATGACCAGTAAGAATAAGGTCATCAACATATAGAACAAGCATGATGAGATGGTTTCCTACTTTCTTGGTATAGACATTGGAGTCAGAATCACATCTAGAAAAACCAGTGTCAAGGAGAAAACTATCCATTTTGGCATACCAATCTCTAAAAGCTTGCTTAAGGCCATATAAGGATTTCTTAAGGTGACAGACAAGGCTAGAGTTATTCTAAACATATCCATGAGGTTGTTCCATGTAAATTTCCTCCTATAAATCACCATGTAAGAAGGAAAAATTGACATCCATTTGAGGGACTTCCCAGTTATGTAAGGCTGCAAGGGAAAGAACAAGGCAGATGGAGTTCATTTTTGCAACAGGATAAAAGGTTTCATTATAGTCAATCCCTTCAACTTGGGAAAAACATTTGGCAACTAACCTTTCCTTAAGTCTTTCAACACTTGCATCGTATGCATACTTAGTTCTGTAGACAAATTTACATCTGACAAGTTTTCTTCATTTTGGAAGAGGTACAAGATCCCAAGTATCGTTCGTCATTAAGGAATGATATTCTTCATCCATAGCTGCATCCCAATCTGGATTTCCTGAAGCTTCTGCAAAGGTTTCTGGATCATGATTCTCAGAAACTTGAGGCAAAAGAGAAGAGGCTCACTGAAACAGAGAACGTGTTTGACATTGATCTCTAGGATCACCAGCAAGATCACTAGCTGCTTCATATGTTGAACGGACCCATCGAGGAAGCACTTGTGCTGGTGCAACTAGAGTAACATAAGCAGGCGGAGGTGGATTTTCATCCTCACTGTCATCATCGGAAACTAGAGTTGGAAACCTGTTAAGGAAGTTGGAAGAAGAAGAAGAAGGCATAATCACCGAATCAGGCTCATAGGCCAAAAATGGCACAATTGTTGAGTTAAGCTCGCAGGCCAAGAGATTTTCATCAAGTTTAACATATCTTCTAATGATTACATCATTAGAACGTGGTTGAAGAAGTCTATAACCTTTTACATCTTCAGAATATCCAACAAATATGCACTTCTCACTTTTAAGCTGCAATGCTTTCTGTTTTTCATCTGGAATGTGAGCCCATGCTTCACTACCAAACACATGGAAGTGAATTACATCTGGTTTTATTTTACTCCATGCTTCTTCCGGTGTGATACCTTGTAAAGCTTTAGTGGGGGTGCGATTAACTACGTAATTTGCACAATTAATGGCTTTAGCCCAAAATTGAAGACTTAGTCCCTTAAACTGGATCATACAATTAGCCATTTCTTTTAAAGTGCGGTTCTTCCATTCAGCTACACCATTTTATTGTGATGTGTATGGAACAATGTGTTGTTGTTGGATTACTTGTTCAGTGCAGAAAGTAGTGAATGTTTTGTTAACATATTCTCCTCCATTGTCAGATCTTAACTTAATAATTTGATGACCATATTGTTTTTCAACAAGGTCCTTGTAGGCCGAGAATATGTTAAATACTTCGCTCTTAATTTTTAGGAAATAAACCCAAGTTCCTCTGGTGTAATCATCAATGAAAGTTAAGAAATATTTGAAACCAAAAAAGGAAGCAGATGAAGAGGACCACATAAGTCACTATCCACAAGCTCCAAGGGAACCGAGGCGTACCAAGAGGTAGGTTTGTCAAAACTGTCCTGATGATGTTTTTCGAGTACAAAACTAAAACAAACACCATCCCTGCAAGATAACATCGGAAGACCTATCACCATATTGTCTTTACATAGTTGTTGCAATGAGTGATAATTTAAGTGACCAAATCGCTCATGCCAAAGTTTGCCCAAGTTGTCACTATGAGCAACAAAAACTGAAGGAAAAGGTGATGACTCAAAGTTGTTAAACCTGTACAACCTGGTAATATCATCAACAATTCCGGTAGCTAGGACCTGTTGAGGATCTTTAAAATCCTTGATTACGACTTGGTGAGGTGTAAATGTCACAGTTTTACCTTCACCAGAATGAGTGATTTGATAGACTAATAACAAATTGCAGGAAATTCTTGGAACACATAGTACATCACTGAAATGACCATTATCTACTAGAACTGTTCCAGCTCCTACAAAACTTAGAGATCTATCATCACCAACAAATATTTGTTTGGTGTTACATTCATGCATAGTAGAAAAGATGGCTTGATACTTAGCCATATGATAAGATGCTCCAAAATCAATGAGCCATTCATTTGAAGTAGAAGAAGAAGATGCATTATAATAATAACCAGAAGCACAAAGTGCATGTCCATGAGAGGTATATTCGTAAGGCGAATCTAAGCTGATGTGGTGCTTCTTCATTGTTGCTTCCAAGGCTTCCATCTTCTTGAAACACTTAGATTCATCATGATTATCTTTCCCGCAATAGTTGCAATGACCCTCAGTCTTCTTTCCTTTTGGCTTGGATTCTTTGTCATTTTTTAAAGAAAGAGCTGACTAAGAGGGTTTGGGACCCTTGTTTGACTTATTATTGCGAAAATTTTGTTTCTTGGGAGGCTTGGACTTTTCTTTCTGTTGGGACAATAAGGCTTTCCCAGATGTATCTGCATTGTTAATTATTACAAGATGTATGAGCTTATCTTACTCTCTAATCAAGGAATCACAAAAGAATTCAAGACTAGGCTCCTGAGAGCTAGCTGCATTGAAAGATTCTTTCATGGAGTAAAATGTAGATACAAAAACAGAATATGTAGGTCCACATTTGGAAAGAATATGATAAATGCATTGTTTGTCTTCCCTCTTAATATTGCATTCTTCACATAAGAGTTTAAGAGTTTTGTACTTAGATAAATAATCTTGTATGCATGAAAAATCACTTGGATTTAAAGAAATCAACTCATTTTCGAGTTAGTGACCTCAAATTTCATTGTGTTTACCAAACATAGATTCTAACTTGTCCCAAGCAGCATCAGGTTCATCAATTCCATATATGTTGAATCGCAAATGAGTAAGGATTGACATCCCAATCAATCCACGAGCTTCATCACATCTATTTGACCATTTTATTTTCTTGTCATCATCAGTGGGTTAGGTTTCTTTCCCTGAGGTAATTCTAAAAAGTCCTCTACTTCATATAACATCCTCCATACGATATTTCCATGAGAAATAGTTGAAACTGGTAAGTACAATATCACAAGGGGAGGCCATATTTGTAAATTAATGGCTGTAAAAGTAGAAACCAATAGCCTGGATGTGAAGAGCTTGAAAAAATAGGCGGTTTAAAAAAAACGACACTGAAAACTGACTCTAGGTGATCAAGTTATGCTTGATCAAATAAAATGTTGAAGATGTCACCAATAATGACATGGCACATAGAGAATGACTAGCTAAAAAAAAGGACCCCCCTCTTCCCAAGATGAACCTTTGACAATCACTTTACAAGAAAGTTGCTTTAAGTGAATCACTTTTGTAAAATAAGTGATTTCATTTTTACAATGATGTTACTTTAAATAGTGGAACAATAAAAATGAACTTAAGTGACTCAATTTGTATTTTTATTTTTTTATTATTTAAGTGAGATGCACTTTTACAATAAAGTAACTTGAAAATAGAAATTGCATGCACTTTTTTTTTTAAAGTAACTTCCTAAGACTTGAACTCAAGACCTATTAAAAAATAAAGCAACTTTGAACCAAGTGAGCTAGATTAAAAGGTATGTAAAATATGGGAAGGAGGAAGGTTTTTTTTTTACTCTTCTTGCTCGGTTTCCGTGCTTGCCTTTTTTCTGCAAATCACACCACATACCGAAGCAAAAAAATTTCACACACTTGTGGGGTTAGGTCTCATTAGCTTTCTTGAAAAGTCTACGTTTCTTCTCTGTTTCTAATTTTCCAAGATCGCACAAGGTGCATGGCAAAGAGCATACGCAGCCGAGAAAAACCCTTTCCCTTTCTATTTCTGATTTGCCGAGATCGCACAAGGTGCATGACAAAGAGCATACGCAGATAGGGAAAGCAACAATACGAAAAAAAAAAATCTAATAATAAAACTGATAAAATATGAGATATTTTTTTTCCTTTAAAATGGAAATAAAAAAAGCATCACTGTAACATTATACCTTCAGATCTGATGAAATATGTATTTTTGAAGCAACCAGGAACCGTTTTTGATCAAACGAAAACTATTTCCAAATGGAAACGATGCTTCGGATGCAATGGAACACCTCCCACAGCTCAAAAATGTACAAAAATACCAGAACCAGAAACCCTTTCATGTTTCGGCAACAACAGTTCAAGATCTAGATCATAACCGAAAGCGGCTCTTCATAAAAGCTCTGATACCATGTTTGGGTACACAGGATACTCCCAAAAGACCAAACACGTAGAGCAAACACTTCACACAAACATATTACAGATTGACACACTGATGTTTTGACATGGTTTAAACCCTAGAGAGGGAAACACTCCACGACCCCAGCCAAATAGCTTCTACGGAGCAATTTATTATGCAAAAAAAGAGAGTTACAAATGAGCTTCTCATAATTGATCAACTAAATAATGACCCTCCATGCTCTTTAAATAGAGATCATGGACCAATCAGGTGTTAAACCACGGATTGAGGTTGGGTATGATCTAAGAGAAGTTGAGCCATCGGATCACAACATATCATGACCGTCGGAATAAATATTTACAAATGCATACTAATGCATACTAAAGAAACACACTTTTCCTAATGGATATATTACACAAGTTGATCTTAACTAACTCTTAAGTGTCTAAATATCCTAACATCATCATTTTATCTATCATCACATATAGCGGGAACTACCATGTTAAACGAGGGAATCCGACATGCAAGAGAGACTAGAGGTATCTAACCAAGCTAACCGAGACCATCCAAAGAATTTGACCTTATCCTTAAAAGTTAAAAGAAGTGTCATATGATGACACAAAACTAAATAAAAGATAATTACAAGTAGTCTTGTACGACTAACATGTATAGAGGCCTCAAGGCTAATATTATTATTAAGGGATTTAATAATAATAGTGCCATTATTTAATTATGGAATATAATTAGTATATATGATTTATGCATTATTTTATATTATAAAGTGGTGTATTAATAGTTAAGTGAAATATAATTATTGCTAGTATAATTATTGTTAGTATAAGTGTTGTTATTATAATTATTGTTATTAAATTATTATAATTATTATTAAGAGCATAAATCAAAATCATTTATAGTTAAACAATTAGAAAAGTCCTAGTTCAAGAGGACTAGATATTTAATTAAATAATATCTTTTAATTATTAGTTATTGAATTTAAAGAAACTAATTACTTCAACAATACTAATTCAAGACTTCCCTACTTAAAGAGGGAAGACCCCAAGTTTTAGGGATCATCCATCATTTTTGGTCATTATCATTATGTTATGGTAATCCAAAAAAAGTATTTTTCTCTAAGAAACTGAAGCAGCCTCACCTAATAATTCTCAGATCTGAACCAGTAGTGTATCTAGGTTCTCTCTCTTTTGCATGTTGGAATCCATCTCAAGGGGATCCATACAGAACCAGGAACGGTTGTAAGATCATGGTTGGGAGGAACATGGTAGCCCCAAATGATTCTCACTGTCTTTTATACAAAATTCGAAAGAAGCTTGACATAATCGCTTGTTTTAACTAGTAACTGAAAATGTCTTAACTCAAAAAATAACTATCTTTAAACAATATTACAAATTTTTAAAATAAAAACATCATTTTTTCCACTTGGCAAGAGTTCTGAATGCATCTTTATGAATGAAAAGAATATCTTGTCCTTCCATATTTATCTACATAGTTCCATTGGTCGGCCGTGGGTATATCATAACTGGTCATTTCCTTCACCAAGACTCGCATTTCAAGGTGACCTGCATAAGAGATAAGAGGAAGATTCTCACAGATTGAGATCAACATATTTAAAATTTCAAAGTCCTCTGCAATTTTCTCCATTAAAATCTTTCCAATAAGCATATGATCCAAATGCTGAAATTTTTTGTGATCCATTCTTATGTCAAACAATAACCTCTTATATTCATTTGGAGGAATCAATTCATGCTTTTCATCCCAAAAAGCAGGGAATCCTTTGTTTATTAATTTTTCAAATCGCGTCTTAAACCTTATTACTTCCTCCCGTATATCTCAAGCTTTAACTTCAATATTTTCAACATGTGAATACTTCCCCAAAATTCTTCTAGCCCATGTAATGATTGAAATTCTATTCATTATATTCATTACTGTCAAATCTGCTTTAGTTAAACTATTTAGGAGAGTTATTGCCCTTTGTGCTATTTCCTTTGGCTTTCTGTTTAGATTCTCTCTGACTGCTCTGCAACTTTCAAAAGCATCTTTGGCCACTTTTTCTTTGATTCTCATATAATCAAGATAAGGTCTCAATTTTTCAACTTTCTTTATAATTTGATCCCATACCATATGCTTGCAACCCTACATTGCAGCTTGACCCGTTACATCAGCTGCCAAACCTGTATTATTATCAGACAATTCCTGATTCTTTGCTTGCAAGGATTTAATTTCCTTATCCTTGTCTCATTCTCTTATTTTAGCTTCTGTATTTCAATTTTCAATTCTTTAATCTTGAAATCTTTCAGAATTATCTGGGACATGGCTTGTAAGAGATTATCCAATCTAGCTTTATCTTCACCTGTACCTGCATGTGCCTGTTGCTAACCTAATTCTCCTAACTTTTTCTTTATTTCTTCCAATTGCTCTTCAAAACAAATCTTTTCTTTTTTCCAATGAACTTTCTCTTAGGCGAGCTTCAACATTTTTGCAGTAATATCTTTTACTTCATTTGATACCTCTTTTTTTTTTTTTCTAGTACAGTTAGTTCGGCTCCTTGGACAAGCAGAGTGTCTGGGATTTTCAGCTTCTGCCTTAACGTTTGAATTGTGTCATCCTTTTCTTTGAGTAAATTTGTTGTTGCATCTCCCTCTTTGTTTATCAAATTTGTTCGCAATATTTTTATTTGCTGCTGTCGAGACTTATTTTCTATTTTTTCTTGTCTCAACTGGTTATTTAATTTGTCTACCAAAATTTTCAGCTTGTCCACCTTTAAGATCCCTTCCAAATAATCTGAGTATATAACTTCTCTGGTTTGTCTATGTAATAAGATTTTATCTGGGGCATTGATTTTTGTCAGATCAACTTTCATCTCTGAGATCTTATCTTTGGTAACAACTGAAAATTTTAGATAGTTTTCTTTAACATTGCTGCTAGTAAATAGACTGACTTCTGTGTTGGATATATTCCTAACCTTTGGAAATAACTGACTGGTTTGCCGAGAGGATTCCTGTTTATTTTGACTATGCTCATCAAAAACATCCATTATATTGTGTGGTTTATTTACATCTTCTTCGATCGGGGCTTCTTGAATACTGTACTCATTTACCATGACCTCTGGTATTTTGACTTCAATTTTTTCTTCTTCTTCTGAAACTACCATTAGCTCTTGTTGCTCATCCATTCTAAACTTTTTTCCTTTTTCTGCTTCTTCACTTTCATTGTTGACTATGTCTTGTATGGGCCTTTTAAACCCTACCATAGCAGTATTCATCGTACTTTCTGCCTCTGCTGTCGTACCTGTCAATATCATTTCTTTATCTTAAGAATCTGGAATGATTTCTTCCTTATAATCAAACCAATTTTCTCTATCGGACATTCCCTCAATCACCTGATGATTCAACGCTTTGATGCGATGATCCATTCTCCATTTTGATATTATGTTTAACGGATCATATTTGATAGCCACGTCTATCTCAAATTCCATATATTTCAATAATTTTTCTATATAAATAGCAGCGTATTTGTTCTTCACTGTGAATGGGCCAAGTGTGAATGGATAATTGATATCTATTGCTTGTTTGAAAAGCAAGAAACTATTATCTTCAACAATTAGTTTCTGCCTAAGGAACTCCAAGGCGAAAACCCTTAAGGTAAGAAATGCCGGTAAAACATAGGGTTTATGTTTAAAACCATATAACCTGATTACTATACTATCCTTTGACAAGAACCAATCTCCAACAGCGTATTCTGCACTTAATTGCATACATGCTTGCATCTCTGGTAATACTCTAGAAAATCTTATAATTTATGAGAGCATATAATTTATGTAATTAAACATATTATTTTCCAATAACTTTGTGAAAATTATTTCAGGGAATTGTAATTCTTCATGACTCGCCATAATGATCATTTTCATCAAAAATGACTAAAATCTGAAATGTCTGAGAGTAGGGAAATTGACCATCTGGTGATGGATCTTTTCAGCCAGGAATTCTTCAAAGTTAAGTCAAGGAATTTGATTTTCATCAATCCCTGGCAGAACTGTACTCATTTTATACAAAAGGCTTAATTGAAACTCAGTTACATACATGTATGTGTCAAACCATGGGATTAAAGCTAACAATATCAGAACCAGCTGGGTATTTTCATCAAATAAAGTGACATCTATAGGGTAAGGGATATCTAAGATGTTTGTTTATAGTTTAAGACACGTAGACATGAACTTTTCTCTACTATCTTGAAGGGTTTGACGATAAAACTCAATAACATAGGTTTCGGAAAAACTTTCAGACTCAAGGGTTTGGGAAAAATTTATTTCTAGGGCTTTGATTATGACAGAAGGCTCTATTTTACAGATGACTCTGGTTTTTTGACCGTTTAAAACAATCCTTTCTTCTCTGGAATAATTATCGACACACCATGACACAAATTCTGGAAAAGATGGGATTTGGTCTGGGCAGAAGGCTAACAAGGATGACTGGTGAACTCTGTGTAAGTCTATACATTCTTCCAATAACCTAGACAATTTAAGCTTGATCTCAGCGATCGGTAACCTGATTAGGGTATCGTAAATGTCCCCATCTGTGTCTTCTAGGGCTTCTTTGGATTTAAAAACGTCTAAATTATGCACAGTTTCCATTTAAATTGTTTCTAAAAACAAATTTCCTTTAAAATATGTGAGCCAGGTCACCAGACCCTACCTATGCAGACACGTCCTTTATCCTTCTGTTACAACTGCTAATCTCCACCGGTCTTCAGAGCTCCCAAGAACAGTGACACATAGATGAAATGTCATTTTTTGAAAACCCTTTTATTTTATATAGGCTCTTTTTCTTAACATTTTTGCAGCTTCCTGAATGTACCTTATTTCCATCCATTGATAACACGCTTTTGTGATTTGAGCCGTTAGATCTTGTGCCTCTTTATTCCCCATGGCGGTATCCGCGATCCCAATAATGGTTTTCCTTTCTGGTTTAAACTGTGTGCGGATCAATCATCTTCTGACACTTGTTAGAGTGGTTTATTTACCGCAACCACCCTTTCCTTTATGGAGTGCGCACTTTCCATGATGTGGATGAATCTCATCCCTAGATATTCTCCCAATACATATTGTCCATTTGATTAACATCAACATATGGTGCATTCCCTGTGCACTTTTGCGTTTGCCATGTGCTATGGCCCATGTTTTCCTCGTATTACCCTTTAGCGGTTCCACACCGTACTTTAATGGTTTCTGATACCACTATCACATCGATGCAGAGAAATAACAATGTGACACATATACCCGTGGTATTATGTCCGCAACCGCTCACCATTGTTTGCAAATGAACTTTTTGGCGGTGCGGGGATCCACGATAGCCGTTGATCTTTTCCTTCGTCATCTCCGTTGTTGGAACTTTGCCAAGATTTAACCTTTTCAATAATTTCCTTCGGACTATTGCGCTTGTAGGTTTTTGCTTTGTTGATTTTTTATTATAACCCTTCATTTAACACATCCTTAATAAATTTACTTCATTTGGGTATTTTAGACAAACTTTTAGGGTTTCTTTGGGTGTTTCAAATATGATGTCAACAATGTTAAGATTTAATATGCTAAGACAGAAAATAGCAGCATTACATTCCATTTCACAATAATAGCATATATAGGATCACTAAAGAAACAACAAGCACAACATAAACACAAGAGATAGAGATTTATCCTGGGAAACCCTCATGGGGTAGAAAACCCAGCAAAGCTTCCTCAATATAGATGACCAGCAATATACAAAGATGAAACCCTGAGACATGATCTCCTCCTCCACAATAGCAGACCTCTCCTCCACAAGTGCGCTATCCTCAAGTGAGTGAGTGTATCAAATGAGGAACACACCTCCTCTATTTATACACTACTCTGATATGTATTTTACACAAGTACATGTAGGCTCGTATTTAACCATTAGGTTAAATACCCCATTATAACTAACTGGGCCGACCCCCACATGGTGGGTCTAATAACCCTAGTTACCACACCCAACTCGGAGGAATAAACATCTCCGTATTTATAGTATAATCACATCGCAGGTATGGAACATCTCCGGAATAAATAATATACAAATATAATATTCTTTGAAGTTCCAATATTTCAACACTCCCCCTTAACGAGAAGGATATTATAACAGTATCTGCACGAGCAAGGAGTCATCAACATCATACATGATACATCTATAAATCATTGGAAGCTTTCTCAACATCATCAGTAACTCAAGCAGTTACTGGAACATCTTCAATACTGGAACATCAACATCTTCAGTACTGAGTCTTTATCTTCTGCAGCACTCGAACAACTACAACAACATCAACATCTGGATCCTCCTGATCATCAGTATCATCACCTCACGATCATTAGCATCGTCATCACATGATCATCAGCATCGTCATCACACGATCATCAGCATCGTCATCTCACGATCATCAGCATCGTCATCACACGATCATCAGCATCATCATCTCACGATCATCAGCATCGTCATCACACGATCATCAGCATCGTCATCACACGATCATCAGTATCGTCATCACACGATCGTCAGCATCGTCATCAACACAGGTATCCATAACAATACAAGTATCCACATCATTAGTATAAGTATTCATGCCAATACAAGTATACATATCATCAATACAAGTATCCATACTGATACAAGTAATCATGTCATCAATACATGTATCCTACTGATACAAGTAACCACATCATCAATACAAGTATCCATACCGATACAAGTAACCACGTCATCAATACTAGTATCCTACCGATACAAGTAACCACATCATCAATACAAGTATCCTACCGATACAAGTAACCACATCATTAATACAAGTATCCTACCGATACAAGTAACCACAAAAAAAATCACTTTCTCGGAGACCATTCGTCTACGGATCAATTCAGGGACCAAAGTCCGGGGATGATACAATCCCCACTTCTCGGAGACCACACGTCTACGGATCAATTCAGGGACCAAAGTCCGGGGATGATACAATCCCCACTTCTCGGAGACCACACGTCTATGGATCAATTCAGGGACCGAAGTCCAGGGATGATACAATCCCCACTTCTCGGAGACCACACGTCTACGGATCAATTCAGGGACCGAAGTCCGGGGATGATACAATCCCCACTTCTCGAAAACCACACGTCTACGGATCAATTCAGGGACCGAGGTCCGGGGATGATACAATCCCCACTTCTCGGAGACCACACGTCTACGGATCAATTCAGGGACCGAAGTCCGGGGATGATACAATCCCCACTTCTCAGAGACCACACGTCTACGGATCAATTCAGGGACCGAAGTCCGGGGATGATACAATCCCCACTTCTCGGAGACCACACGTCTACGGATCAATTCAGGGACCAAAGTCCGGGGATGATACAATCCCCACTTCTCGGAGACCATACGTCTACGGCTCTCTTTAGGATTGAAAGTCCAGGGATGATCCAATCCCCTCAACTGTCCACTAAGGACTTCATTCTCGGAGACCTCACGTCTACGGCTCTCTATAGGACTGAAAGTCCAGGGATGATCCAATCCCCTCAACTGTCCACTAAGGACTTCATTCTCGGAGACCTCACGTCTACGGCTCTCTTTAGGATTGAAAGTCCAGGGATGATCCAATCCCCTATACAGTCCACTAAGGACTTCATTCTCGGAGACCTCACGTCTACGGCTCAATTCAGGGACCAAGGTCCAGGGATGATACAATCCCTATCTGTCCACTAAGGACTTCATTTTCAGAGACCATACATCTACGGCTCTCTTTAGGACTGAAAGTCCAGGGATGATCCAATCCCCTCAACAGTCCACTAAGGACTTCATTCTCGGAGACCTCACGTCTACGGCTCAATTCAGGGACCAAGGTCCAGGGATGATACAATCCCTATCTGTCCACTAAGGACTTCATTTTCGGAGACCATACGTCTACGGCTCTCTTTAGGACTGAAAGTCCAGGGATGATCCAATCCCCTCAACAGTCCACTAAGGACTTCATTCTCGGAGACCTCACGTCTACGGCTCAATTCAGGGACCAAGGTCCAGGGATGATACAATCCCTATCTGTCCACTAAGGACTTCATTTTCGGAGACCATACGTCTACGGATCAATTCAGGAACTGAAGTCCAGGGATGATACAATCCCTCTTCTTTCTCGGAGACACCTATCTACGGCTCACTTTAGAACAAGTGTTCAAGGATGATACAATCCTCACATGTATTCTCATCAATACAAGTACAAGTATCCTCAACCATACAAGTACATTAATCAATACATGTATCATCAAAAGTATGTATTCTTACCAATACATCTTATCATCAAAAGCATGTATTCTCACCAATACATCTATCATCAAAAGCATGTATTCTTACTAATACATATAACATCAAAAGCATGTATAAGTAAAACTAAGTATTCTAAGTATACGAGTCCTAAATCTAAATATTTCTAAGTATCTAGGTGTAGAGAACAGGTTACCTCATCATCGACCTTGTTGTTCGATGAGACAATCTTCATCATCAGTGACTATACTACTCCCCCTTTCGAGGAGGGTCCTTTTGAGCTACACCAAGCTTGTCTCGAAAGTATTCAAATTTCACTCGAGACAGAGGCTTGGTTAGTATGTTGGTAACTTCTTCACTTGAGGTAGAGGTTTGGTTAGTACATCGGTAACCTGTTACAAATTAAAACTTTATAGTTCCTTTCAGTGTCATATCTTGTTAGATCCCTATGATCTTTGACTTATCATGGAACACTGGATTCTATGTCATCTTGATACAACTCTATTTGTCACATAGGATCACAGTTGGTTCTATCTCTAAGTCAAGCAATCCTGAAGCCAAACTTCTTCACAACTACCAGAGCAAACAACCATATATTCTGCTTGTGCTGAGAGCCACACTAGACTGCTTCCAGTTAAACCACGAGATCGTGGCTAATCCCAGACAATAAAATCCTCTCGATGTGTTCTTCCTGTCTGATACACTTCCTACCCAATCAGAATCTGAATAACCATCTGAAGTCATGATCTTCAAGATAGCATAGATCAAATTCTATCGTGTCCTTTATGTGCCTCATCACATGCTTTGCAACTATCAGGTGAACACATCTAGTTTCCACTAGATACTGACTCAAGGTGTTCACAACAAAGCATATATCTAATCTAGTATATGTTAGATACATCAATGACCCAATAATTTGACTGTACAGAGTTATATCCACTAACTCTGATGAGTTATCCCCTAACAGCTTCAAGTTGGAATCCATAAGAGTGGCCATTCCAACACCTCAAGTCATATTTCTCATCATACATTCCCAGGTTGAGAAATATTTCTTCTGAGCCTTGCCATACTTCCAGACCTAGGAAGTAAAGCATCAATTTGAGATCTTTCATTTTCATTTCTGCATTAAATGAACTTCTGCATATCTATCTGTGCCATCTCTCGTTAGATGGGTCTACTGATATGAACCTCAATATCATTCGAACTCTGTGGTGAGTTCCTTCTTGCATCCATGTCATATGTGTATAGAAATCATATTCAACCTTGTAGAAAAGGTTGAGATCCACATCACCCATGGTGATCATTAAGCTTATCAATTTATTATCGATCCTAGGTACCTATACAGAACCTGATTCACACTTCTTCTTCAATTACACCATACTTGGAGCAAACATCTTGTCATGATTCTCTTCCCCTTTCTAAGAGAATCTTCTATCCATGAGCCTTCTATATTTTGTTTGATTTGTAAATCTTCTTGTTTGAACATCCACCACTTGTACGGTGTCCATCATTCTTCATGACCTTTCCTACAAATCAAAATTAAGTACATGATTAGTAATACTTCATAATCATCAAATCATATTGACATGATAACCTATTATGCATACAGATATCATTTACATAGTGATGCAACTATTTTGACCAATACTTTGGCACAACACTTTCCCATATCCTGTATGCATACAGTGGCTATCTAGATGCCTTCCATCTCTACCATAACATACTATCAAGAGTGTGCACAACTCTCAGCATGTCAGCAAAGAGGTTTCATTCTAGACAAGCAACAATGGAATGTTTGTCCAACTTACCAATCATATGCATATTAGTAGTATACTGTTCAATGTTCTATGAATATTTACACTCAGCATGATATATTATAGGAATACAAATATGCATACAATCTATTACAGGCAATATCATTTACTATTTCAAATAACAACTCAAATACTTATCTTTTATGTTTGTGTGGTTGCCTCCCGCTTGATCTTCTGTATGTCTTTTGAACTTCTATTCATTCTGTACCACTGTGCATGCTCAAATATGCACTAGTGTCATCATCATGATCTCATACACAAACATACATTCATTAGTATAATCTCAATGTTATCAAAACATTATAGTTCTAAATAATCTTGAAAATGTATAATCATGATTATAGATAATATTCAAGGTTTCAGGGAAGTCTTCCTTTACTTATGCATATTCTTGTTTGATCTAGTTAGTTAAATAATCAACCAAGATAAGAGACATGATATGCATAAACCCTTGATTACTAACTTTATGAATAAGCATAACCAATCATACCAAGTATACTTATATAAGGGATCCTAATCACAAGGTAAGATTCTAACATGACATAGGAAAACATACCTGGATTAGTATACCTGCTTAGTTATGTGCAACATACCTAAACAATCTCTTCATTGATTTAGAGATCCTGAGCTAGAACCTGCATGTCTCATAGGTTAAGCATAATATAACAACTTCATACATACCTCGTAAGTAGAACAAAGATTATGGATGAGTCTTTGTATTCATGTGGTCATGGTCATGGAACTTGATTTGTCTTTTGTGATGTACCTGTATCTTGTTGGCAGACAACATCAACCTCACATAACACCATAATGCATTAGTACAATCATATAGCCCTAATCAATGAATCTCTTCGATCATTCACATGCATTCATACTGTTACTAGGGTGATAAGACAATTCTAACATTAATCAAGATTGTACTAATAAATAACATGAAGACAAAACACATTATGAACTTAATCAAGAATCAGATTTCAAGACATACCTGAACCTCCTTAAGTCATACCTGTCGAGACTTCTTGTAGTCTTCTTATGTAAGGCCTTAGCCTCAACTCCCCCTGAAACTTGATCTGGAGCTTGATTAGGGTTTTCTAGAGAAACCCTAAAAATTCAATCTTTGACTTTCACACTTCTGAATGGATGAAAGAATATGTCTTGCTGAGCTGATCAAACTAGCATACTTCAATTTTGGAATTTCCAAAATTTGACCCCTTAAAATTGCCTTTGAAACTTCTGCATCTTCTCGACAGGATCCTGAACTAGGGTTTGATGAAGCCCACCCTTCTGCCCAAACAAAAGGTTCGATCCAAGGCTCTAAACTCTTATTTTTCTTAGGAGTTTCCAGCCGTGGTTACAGACTTCAAAAATTCCAACTTTTGCTGAAGCCCTAATTTTCCATCTTTCCGATCAAAATCCCGAACTGGGGTTTGATCAAGCCCGGTCTTCCACCCAACCAAAAAATTCGATCTTGGTCTCTAAATTTTGATTTTCCTGAGTAGCATTCAGCCGTGGACTCCGATTCCAAAAATTCTAACTTTCTCCGAAACCCTAAATTCCGGAAGCCATGAATAAAGGTGCTCGAAAAATAATTCTGTTTTGACAGAAATATGCACCTGATTGTTTCTGCTATAACTCTGAAATTTTTGCTCCACAGGGTCTGAAACCCTTTTTCTGCAGTAGCCTGACTTGTCATCTTTCCATCCTGACAGGTCTGACCTCAATTGGATTTTCTGAGAGAGAGTTATGCCAAGTGTCGCAACGTGACCTGTTTATGGGATAAAACAGTAGAGCGAACTTGTACTGCATGCCACGTGTCACTGTTTGAACTTCGGCCTCTGAAAATTGTTTTTGAGATAGCTCGCCCTGTTATCTTTCCACCTTGATAGGTCTGACCTCAATTGGACTCTCTGAGAGAGAGTTATGCCAAGTGTCGCAACGTGACCTGTTTATGGGATAAAACAGGAGAGCTAACTTGTACGGCGTGCCATGTGTCACTGGTTCATCTTCGGCCTCTGAAAACGTTTCCTGAGATAGTACAGTCTGTGTACTACCTGTCACGTTTTACGAAATTTCATTTGGAGCTTCCTAGCCCAAGTTATGACCTTTTTTCCAAGGTTACCTGATTTTGACTGAGATCTGGAAGAGGTAGAAACCCTAACTTGTACTGATCATAACTCATAAAGTACACCGAATCTGAGGGTGCCCTTTGGACACAAGGTACCTGGCGATGTTATCTTCGACCTGTAAACTTTTCAGACCCTGAACCTTCGCAGAAATGGATTTATAGCGAAAGTTCCACGAAGACTGGTTTTTGCTATGTAAAACCCTAACCTTCAAATTATCGTAAGTAAAGCAAGTGTCGTAAGTGCCATACCTTGTCTTCCTTCAGGTTAGCTCTGATACCATGTTAAGATTTAATATGCTAAGACAGAAAATAGCAGCATTACATTCCATTTCACAATAATAGCATATATAGGATCACTGAAGAAACAACAAGCACAACATAAACACAAGAGATAGAGATTTATCCTGGGAAACCCTCATGGGGTAGAAAACCCAGCAAAGCTTCCTCAATATAGATGACCAGCAATATACAAAGATGAAACCCTGAGACATGATCTCCTCCTCCACAATAGTCGACCTCTCCTCCACAAGTGCGCTATCTTCAAGTGAGTGAGTGTATCAAATGAGGAACACACCTCCTCTATTTATACACTACTCTGATATGTATTTTACACAAGTACATGTAGGCTCGTATTTAACCATTAGGTTAAATACCCCATTATAACTAACTGGGCCGACCCCCACATGGTGGGTCTAATAACCCTAGTTACCACACCCAACTCGGAGGAATAAACATCTCCGGATTTATAGTATAATCACATCGCAGGTATGGAACATCTCCGGAATAAATAATATACAAATATAATATTCTTTGAAGTTACAATATTTCAACAAACAAATGGCTCCAACTGGAGATGCTATCCTCCCCGTGAGGTAGCAAAGAACATCGTAGACCAAGTGCCTAATCCATTGGGTTACATTCAAACTTTCTGCAAATCGACATTCATATCATTTTTTTTTTTTGTCATAATAGTGCATGGTAAAGAAAAAGATATACACTGTACAAGGTTCTCTTTCACCTCTGTTTTTAAGAGAGATAATGTTTGAGGTGTCTACCATTTACTGGTCCTCCAGGAAAGAATTCTCCATTGCATTTTTTAAGAGTGAATGCATTTTCTCCTTGGTATCCTGCAACAATATATGGACCTTTCCACAAATGCTCAAACTTCCCATGGTGATCTTCATTTCTAGAGTCCCACTTCAAAACTAAATCATGTATCTGAAAATTCCTTTCTTTAACCTTTCTGTCAAAAATTTTCTTCATTTTCTCCTGATGCATTTGGGTTTTATTGTATGCTTTTTCTCTAACTTCATGTAATTCTATCTTCTAATTTATCCTCCTCTGCATATGATTTGGTTCTTCTTAGACTTCTTGTAACAAATTCATAACTGGCAAACCTAAAGAAACAGGAAAAATTACCTCTATGCCATACACCAACTAGAAAGGTGAAGTGCCAATTGCTCTTTTTGTACTGATTCTGTCTGCCCACAAAGCATATTTTAATTTAGTGTGCCAAGCCCTCTTGTTATCCTCTAGCAACTTCTTTATGATCCTCACCAGACTTTTATTTGAAGATTCAGCTAACCCATTTCCTTGTGGATAATAAGCAGTGGAATGATTTAAATGTATGTGATATTTGTGACAAAAATTTATCATCTTTTTAGATTTGAACGCCGGGGCATTATCTGTCACTATCCTTTTAGGACAACCAAACCTGGATAAGATGTTTTCTTCTAAAAAGTTTATTATCACTACTTCTGTGGCATTTCTTGTTGGAATGGCCTCAATCCATTTCGTGAAATAATATGTGGCAGTCAGAATCCACTTATGCTTCCCTGAGGAATTTGGGTTAATTTCGCCAATGAAATCTAACTTCCACTGTTGAAAAGGTGCCTCAACTGAAATAGGTTTCAAAGGAAATGGAAACAGCTCTCTTTTCCCATAAAAAATTGACACTCATGACACTTGGTCACTTCTTTATATACATCTGAATACATGCTAGGCCAATAAAAACCGGCTCTAAGAATCGTGTTCACCGTAGCCTTCCATGAATGATGTCCTCCACACATGCCTTTATGAAATTCCACCATAATATGTTGCGCTTCATTTTTCAATAGACAATTCAACAGAATACCTCATGGATCTTTCCAAAATAAATTTCCATCCAATATGCAGAACTTGGTTGCTTTCAACTTCACTAATGTTGCTCTTGTTTTTTCCATATTTGCAGGTGCTTGAAGATTTTGCAGAACATATACAACGTTCGCGTACCAGGGAGATAAAGAGAAATCTTCGATTACTTGGAAATTTGGAATGGTTTCATTTGAAATTTCGGAAAGAAAATTCATACCTAGAGAATCCCAATTTGTTTCCGTCATCATTTTGGCCAGACCTTGGCCTTTTATCAGCTTTGTAGGCTAAATGTCGAGATCATATTCCAATAGTATTGCTATCCACTTTGCTCTTTTTCCTTCAAGGTCTGGCTATGTAAGAATATCTTTTACTGCTGGTGATGGAACATGTGCTATTATATGAGAGTGCAATATGTATATCCTAAAATCCTTCAATGCTTTCACTAAAGCATAAGCTTGTTTCTCAATAATGTTATATTTTAATTCTGCATCCCTCAAAATTTTACTGAAAAATGCAATTGGCTTTTCCACACCTTCTTTCTTCTTTTGTAGCAATACTCCAGCTACTGTGTGCTCTGATGCATAAGTAAACATAATGAAATCTTTTGAATAATATGGACTAATCAACATTGGTGCTTGAGTGAATGCCTTTTTAATATCATCAAAAGATTGTCTTGCTTCATCAGTCCATTTAATCTCCTTGTCTTTTCTCAGCATTTCAAATATGTTTCTCAAAATCTCAGCAAAGCTAGGGATAAAACTTCTTAACCAATTTACCCTTCCAATAAACGACTGAATTTCCTTCTTACTTATAGGGATTCTGACCTTCTGAATGGAAGATACTGTCTCTGGGTCAATCTTGATGCCTTCTTTTGATATAATGTGTCCCAACAATCTTCCTTCCTCCATGCAAAAATGAGATTTTTTTGGATTTCACGAGATCCCAAACCTTCTACATTTCAAGAAAACTCTTTCCAGATGTTTCCAATGATCATCAACATTCTTTGAATATACAGTGATATCATCCATGTATACTACCACGAATTTATCTCTTTCATCTGCAAATGCAATGTCCATGGCTCTCTGAAAGGTTGCCCCTGCGTTCATCAAAACAAATGGCATTTTGGCATACATAAACGTCCCCCATGGAGTAGTAAATGCATTTTTCTCCTGATCTTCTGGATGAACTTTAATTTGATTGTAACCTGAGAAACCATCTAACATAGACATTCTTTCAGCTCCTACAATTTCTGCAAAATATGATCCATCTTCGAAAGTGGGTAATTATCTTTCAAAGAGACTTTGTTCAAATTTCTAAAGTCTACGCACAACCTTATTTCGCCATTCTTTTTCCTTACTGGTACTAGGTTAGCCAACCACTTAGAAAATCTCAAGGATACGATTATCTTAGCATCAAAAAGCTTTATCACTTCTTTTTCTATTATTGGAAGCAACTTGGGATTTATTCTTCTTAACTTCTACTTAAAAGGATTTTCATCAGGTTTGATAGGAATTGTATGTTGTATAATAGAAACATCATATTCTTTCAGGTCTTCATAACTCCAGGCAAAAACATCTGAGAATCTTTTCATCACTTCCACACTTTTATTCTCTTCCTTTATTAGTAGTTTCTTTGAAAGCTTTACTAATTTGGGATCTTTTTCGGAACCTAAATTGCAATCTTTGACATCCTCAGGTTTAGGTTCTACTTTTGGATTTTTCACCACATCATTTTTATCAAACAATTTCTCTAAAGGAATCAAAACTCTGGGGATAACGTTATTCTTCAGCTGAATTATATCCTTACCTCCAATCCTTTGCTTGAACTTTTATGTTTCTTCAGGGGAATCTTTTTCATCTGGGCCAGCTTCAGCATCTTCTGCGTCAATAGACTTGTAATTGAATTCATCAGTCATCTCTAAAAGGCATTGAATCTGTTGATCATCTTCAAAAACCTGCCAGTGTTTGATATTGTCTAGGATAGATGGTTTGTGTATAACCTCAATATCATATTTCTTTTTAGAAAATATGGGGGTTTTGAATGTAGCTCCAGCAGTGGCCAAAGAATCTGCTACGGTGTTATTAACTCTGGGAATTGCAACAACATCATCTTCATAAAAAAAAATTCCAATAAATCCCACACTTCATTCCTGTATGTCCTCATTTTAGGATGTTTGGTCTGATAAATATCATTTACCTGATTTATTACTAATTCAGAATCTCCAAACACTTCAATTCTTTTTGCTTTTAAATCTCTCAATACATTCAACCCCAGAATCAAAGCTTCATATTCTGCAATATTGTTTGTACATTCAAAATTCAATTGATAAGAAAACATCAAGAATTCTTGATCATGTGTGATTATCCATATTCCCGCACTAGCTCCTTCTCTACTCCTAGCTCCATCAAAATGCATTGTCCAAGTTCCTTCTTTTCTAATTTTTTCTCTTAATAGTCTTTCTTTTTCATTTTCTTTAGGTTCGATCAAATCCATATTTTCTTTGGATTCAACATCATTGTACAGAATACATGACCCCAAATCTGTGTCTGCTTCATATATATCATGCTTTTCAGGTCCATTTAAGTCACTTACCAAATAAGCAACCCTTTTTTCAGCATATAATCTTCTATGTATCCCTAACACTGGAATAGTAGCAAAAGACATATCTATCTGCAAAGTTCCTTTCAACTTCGAAGCCCATGATCTAGACAGCAGCATACCAAATTTAGCTGAAATATCAGCGACAACCAAATCCATGAGGATACCCTTGACTGGTATTTTATTGAGATTGACTGTCAAATATTTAATCAACCCTAGGCATTTAACTTTCCTTGAATCAAAAGAGAATAGGTCATCATATGGTCTTGTGATCTCCAACCCCAAATATTCAACTACAAGTTTCGGCATCAGGTTATGAGAAGCTCCCGAGTCTAACATACAATTCTACACAACTTTATCATGAACGTTCAAATCTACATAGAAAGGAGAAATCTCCCCATAGCTATTATCTTCCATTCTTGAACCCATACAAATATTAGGAGCATCATTATCCAATTCCAAAGTATCTAATTCTGCTGGATTTTCTACTTGCATCATTTTAAAAATTTGTTCCTTGTATTCTTTGTTCTTTAATATCTCATCGAAAGATACAGAAATCTTGACTTTGGACATTTGACTTTGTATATTGAAAGGAGTTAAATTTTTATCAACTTCTTTTACTGGATATTTCTTGTTATCTGAAATCCCTTTTGGCACATCTTCATTTTCTTTTCTTCTCATTTGCTGCTCATTCTGACTGGTGGAGGGTTTATCTGTAGATCCTTTTGGTTTAACCATTGAACCTTTTCCTTTGTTTATTATAACGTCTCTATTTCTCATATTTATCTTTCTTTGAAGATCGTTTATAGCACTTTGGTAACGAATCTGGTATTGATTAGTTTCTCTCTCCAAATTACAACATTTTCCCTCTGCAAGGAACATATCATGTTCATTTTTAGTCAGATAGACTTCTGAATCCAAACTGCCACAATGGTGAATGTCACTCTAAGCCATCTCAGCTTCAACTTCCCCATCAATATAATTTTCAGGAAAAGGAGGTCTGACTGGATCCTCTTCTGCATTCCTTGGATTCCTTTGATCTCTTGGCCTTATGGGTGGGACAAAGGGTCTCCTAAAATTAGGGTTTCTGATTTGAGGTTCTGCTTGTTATTTATTCGGAGCCTTGTTATCCACCACTAACCTATCTAACAACTTCTCCATGGTTTTCATCATCGCTTCAAATTTTACATCTATGGAAGAGGAAGAAGTTGTATTTTGATTATCTTCTTTACTTTTGTTTCGGTCTGTATCTCTATGTCGCATCTTTCGAGAAGCCATCATATTAACTTCAACTTCCACCGCATCTTTCATCATTATTTCCAAAGTGGTAGATCTTCTTTCTCTTAATGTGCATGAAAAATCACCTTCAAAAGCATCTGCATACTGTAACTTGGCTACTCCTACTAGAGGTTTTATGTCTGCAGGGATAGATTTATAAACTTTCATAAATCTCGCAGAGAATTCTTGAACCGACTCAAAACCTCCTTTCTTCAGATTGTTATACCGTGTCAACATCTGTGAAGGATTCTTCTGGTCTTCCCATCTCTCAATGAAAAGAGTTGTGAAAGCATCATAATTAGCAATTGATCCTGCAACTAAAGCTCTGAACCATTTTTTAACTTCGCCTCGTAGGCTTTGAGCAAACAACCTCATTTTTGCATCATCATGATCCACTTCTTCTAAATCAATGAAATCACTGAAGTTATCAACATGTTGCTATGTTGTATAATTACCATCATCATCAAAAGTAACCATCCTCTGTCCATAATTTTGAGGCAAATCGTGTAAAGTAGCGGGAAAAACCAATGGGGCAAATCTGACAGCCATGGGTGGTGGATTATGAGGTGGAACAATCACTACCTATTGTTTTATAAATTTATGACGTTGCACAGGTATTATTTGGGCCTTGGATATTTTGGAACCAGCCCTTTCATATTTTTGCAAATTTTCCCAGACAGATTTTAAAGAATATTCCTACAAATTTTTTGGATCAGCCTTTGTTTCTTTCAAATCAGAATCTGATTTAGTTCTAAATTTTTTTTTTCACTTGAACCAATATTTTCTTCCTCAAACAGATTTTCTTGAAAAGAAGGGAAGATATTTGAAATTTGAGAAATATCTTCTTTTGTCTTGCCTTTGCCTTTATCTATCTTGAGGAGCTTTTCTGGATTATCCACACCTGAGAAGAACTATGAACTTGGATTTCTTCTTGTAGCCACAATGTCTATTTCTAAATACCTTCAAAAAACCTTGAAAATGTTTCACATGTGAAGTTGCGAGGGAAATATCTACAACCAACTTTTAAATCTTCAAACTTCCTTGCCCAAGAAATTTTACCTTTCTTTGTCGTTTCTCACAGGGAAAATTTCACTTTCATTCCCTCGCAACGGCTCCAAAATGTTAGCACTTAGATTTTATCCCGGTTGTAAAAGAATAACACCTAAGGTAACTTATTTCAAACTACACTTTAGGTAGAAAACTTAGCCATTTTTTCCACCAGAGAGGGATCTCTCACAAGATATTTGTAAAGGGTAAAAGTATACAGAAACACGCTCAAATTTCTCAAAAATGATTTACTTGGTTGAAAAAGAAACAAGAAACATTGAGCACGGAGTCAACTTTCAAATATTTAACGTGCCGGCAAGAGATTTATACCAAATATATTTTCACAAAGGCAAGATAGCAACCATATCACAGTCAATTTGATTTTGCAGGTGGTGTAGAAATAAATAATGACAGTCCATCAACAACAGGCATCAAACTAGGATGAATCCATTTTCAATTTTAGAGAAATAATGGATACTTAAATGCGATAAAACGGGGCATAACCAGTATGAATCCCAATTTATTTCAAATGTTCATTTAAGCATAGAAGAAGAACATAATGGAAGATATAACAAAGAAAGTATACATGCACATATAGAGATAAGGGAAAAGACAGATTGTAAAAATGATCAACACATGAATCTCTGGTCTCAAAAGGTAAGTATTCCCACTGTATGACCTTTTATTTATCAAAAATTGACTTCAAAACTTATCGTCTCTCAAAGAGTTTCCAACCCTTTCAAAAATGATTCTCATTGTCTTTTATACAAAATACGAAAGAAGCTTGACATAACTGCTTCTTTTAATTAGTGACTAAAAATGTCTTAACTCAAAAGATAACTGTCTTTAAACAATTTACAAATTTTTAAAATAAAAACATCATTTTTGCCACTTGGAAAGAGTTCTAAATGCATCTTCATGAATGAACAAAATATCTTGTCCTTCCATATTTATCTACATAGTTCCAATGGTTGACCGTGGGTAGATCATAACTGGTCATTTCCTTCACGAAGACTTGCATTTCAAGGTGACCTGCATAAGAAACAAGAGGAAGATTCTCATAGATCGAGATCGAACATATTTAAAATTTCAAAGTCCTCCGCAATTTTCTCCATTAAAATATTTCCAGTAAGCATATGATCCAAATGCTGAAATTTTTTGTGATCCATGCTTATGTCAAACAATAACCTCTTATATTCATTTGGAGGAATCAATTCATGCTTTTCATCCCAAAAAGCAGGGAATCCTTTGTTATTAATTTTTCAAATCGCTTCTTAAACCTTATTACTTCCTCTCGTATACTCCATTCCCAGCCGGGTATCATCTTGTAGTGTTGGAGATGCATGGGAGGTTGAGCTATAAGCAAACTGGTCTATTCTCGGTTCTTTGTACTTCTAATTCTCTTATTTCATTCTCATTCTAAGCCTCTGATGTTACTAAATAGTATTGATTTTATTGAATTTGAAATAGTTCTTGTACATATGTAGCGGTGAGTTTGATCCTATTGCTAAAGGATATCATTGGGAATGTTTCCATGTATGCCACTCGGTGAAAGGAAAAATACTTTGAGAGCAGTGATTTATTGCATAATAAAAATATCCACACATAGTGATTTAATGCATGTATTTCTACGCTTAGGTCATAGAGGGTTGGCCACACTCATTTCAACACAATAAATTGAATATAGGGAGATTTGATTTCTTTGGGAGATTTGCAACTTCGTTGTTCCTGGGCTTGATCCCAAATCATGCTGCTCTTTATAAATTATTTTTGTTTCTATGAATTTAAAGTAGTTCAAACGATCCTTTACTAAGGGCATTTCATTGTAAACACTTGGGTAATTTCTTCTCGTTGTAATTGATTTATCTCTCTTAAATTAATGTAAAGAGTATAAACAAAAGTTACATGGTAGGTTGGTCATGCCATTTTTTTTTCTTTTGGTTTTGTTTGCAATGTCTAAAAACTATTTTTAATATGCATAAGTAAGTTTTATTACAAGATGCAAGCCAATGCATTCCTAAAACAAGTGTCTACTATAATGGAAGTATCAAATTTCTTATCATGTAGAGGCTCCATGGGAAATAACAAGTAATAAATAAATTATTACTTATTTGTGATACTTCTATGTGTCTTCACCGACCACAAGTTAAGTGGTTGTGCTAGTTAAGTTCATATTCAATGTAGTGTGTACCCACTCAATGGAAATAAAACTAAATACACTTTGTGATTCCTATGTTGGTACATAAACTGAAGACTTCAATGGAAAAAACAACTTTTTCCAATAACCTTATTACAATAAATTGTTATTTTTTTAAGATAATATAGTAGAATAACTTTAACTACTTGCACCGGAAACAAAATAGGATCACTGAAAGATAACCATGCACATAAGCAAAGAGACAGAAAGATTTATCCCGAGAAACCCTTCAAGGGAAGAAAACCCAGGAACCTTCCTTACTAAGAGAAGCTTCTCCTTAGTCAAAAGACCAACCAAAGAATCAGGTCTATGCTAACATCCCTGATGTTAGCACTTCAAATCTCTTCTTGAGACTCTAATTGTAGCTTTTCCTTAGTTGAAATACCAACTAGATAATCGGCTCTATGCTAACATCCTTGATGTTAGCACTTCAAGTCTCTTCTTGAGACTCTATGTGGAGATTCTCCTTATTCAAAATACCAACCAGAGAATTGGCTCTATGATAACATCCCGGGTACCAGAGGAGTAAGATGACGTCAAGGGCTATTCACCATTAGCCAAGGCTCCATGAGTGAATATCTACCTAATGTTGTCAATCGAGAGAGACATCGACATCTCATCCATTGTAGCTGTCGTCTTTGTTACAAAATCCTTCCTATGTCAATCATCAATCTTAGAGAATTTATAGAATCTACAACATGAGGAACAGATCACTAGTATACAACATCACAATCAATGAATCATTACTAGCAACCTATGCCATCTGCACAAGTTGAATAGTCATCACTTCTTCTTCTAAACAAAACTCATCATTTTTCTCTTGTAGGCCATAGCACATGATCTTTCGTACAAGTCAATTTCAATCAATTAGTTACCAACATTGCCTAATCAAGAAATTCAATCAAATCATATTGACATCTCAATGCAATATCAATATTTTATGCATAATGCACAGAGTCATGTAACCATTTATGGAGGTTTAACAACATATCCTAATGCTACAACACCCATCCATTCCTAAAAACACTCGGTAACTATCTCGATGCCTTCCATCTCCACGAGAAAATACTATCAAGAGCGTGCGCTACTCTAAGTATGTTAGCAAAGAGGTTTCATCATAGATTAGCCCCATTGAGGGGCTCATGGATTGCTATGCAACACTATAGACTACTTACTCAATATATACATAACATTCACTACATGAACCTACTGGTCATCAATCTCAATCATATCTAAATACATAAAATAAAATGATATCATATACTCATCATAAATCTATTGTTCAATGCACAATTTTATGAATGCATTGCATAATCATATCACATAACAAAAAAAACTTTACTCAAACCATTAAATACTTACTTTTATCATTGATTTCCTTTTGAGGATTGAATACCTGGACTATGAGCCTCTTGATCCTCCCTATTCAACTCCCTCTCGATCCTTTCCATCTTGCAAACATCTATGAAGTCCTTAGAGGTATGTTGTCATGCACATCCCATCAATATGTATAATACTCCCTCTTCAACATCAGGAATTCCGGTTGTGTCTTAGGTTTGAGTCATGAGGCTATACACCAACTTAACCATCTCATGTGAGTAACTTCAGGGTGTGCCTCACGTCATAGATATGCATACCAGAAGCGAAAATTGCAGCCATATTGCTCATGGTGTTTGCATGCTTGTCAAGAATTATCTTCTCAAGTTGATGTCTAAAGCTACCTACACAAGGTTCATGTGCCTCACTTGTTTGCACAAGAACCATAACCATAGCTAAGAGCACCTGAACGAACAAAATCTACCACATCTGATGTTAATGGCTCCATCAGCGAAATAGCCTCACTTAATGTTGTGCCCCTGCATCAGTCGTGATATGTCACGCAAATATATTGGTTAAGTGCTATGCGTCGTGTCAAACTCGTGGTCCGGAGACAGCCCGACACTACCGAATATTTATGTTTTCATTTGGTCGTGAGGGGAGAAGGAAGGAGACCACATCCTAAAGTTCATTGGATCAAGGACAAGATACACACCGGAATACTTCCGGTGTTGAAGCTCCTCGAGACCAGGTGGGCCGTGTTCATCTGTTACACACTTTGCTTCTGGCTCTTGCTATAATTTTTGGCCTGCCACTTCTAGATCGTAACGACTTTGTTCGTGGTTATCATCTCTCGAGCGTTAGCTTACCACTGTGGTCGTTTCTCTGTCTCTGTGTACTGTCGAATGCTTTCTACGATTTCCAGAACCTGCAAAGCCTCTTCCTTGTCCGACGACCACCGTTAATTCAAACCCATCGATGCAAAATTGAAATTTGAGTGAAACAGTGATAATTAAATCACCGAAAGGGAATGCCAGGAAAGATCGATATTGTTAATGTTGATGATTATCCTATTTTGATGACTCATGGTATAATAGTACTTTGATGGCGTGCAGTTGTAGTGGTAGATTAATACGAGCTCGTGCCAACCTTCCTTACTCAGAGAAATAGATCAATATACAAAATATATTAGAGGTACAAGATAAAACGTAAAATCTCTAAATGTTTTCTACTGTTTTAGACTTTTCTGATCTTCATTTGTGCAATCAATTAATTTTTTGCAAGAATTGGATGCCCAAATAAGTGATCATTTGTGCAATCAATTAATTTTTTGCAAGAATTGGATGCCCAAATAAGTGAGAAGTCACTTCTAATTATACTTGCTTGATAGGTAATCCTTACATATTTCTTGGAGCCAACTTGCACATTTAATATAAAATAATAATAAAATATTATTATTTCTGTGGGCCAACTTGAGAATGAGACGTCCTACACTACAAACACCAACATAAATTGGAAAAAAAAAATCATGTTGAGAATTCCTTCATAATACAACTCCTTGGGAATGCAAGTTTTATTGATTGTGAAAAAAAAGACAATTGTAAAGGTGTTTTCCATCGAAGAAAACCTTGTGTCACTAAAAAAGAATATACTCACTTGCAAATCCGTGTATAAGATGGATGGGGTAACCTATAAAACAACCACTCAACTCAAAAGCTTGAAATCCTCGAATACTCTATCAACACAACACAACTTGTGCAACTAAGATAAGAGGAAATAAAGGTCTTATGAACCCTAATCCTTGAATCCTCTCTCACCCAAAGAATGCATTGCAAATCGAAGAAGAAGAAGGAGACTACTACATGCAGAAAGGTCAGAAATTTATAAGAAGGAAGATTCAATCCGCTATTTGATTTAATGTTGCTCCCTGCCATCGTTGCAATAGAGATGTCATTGCTACTAAGATTCGAGCCAAACCTCCCACCTAAACCTTCAAGAATGGGCACATATTTGATCCATTGAGGAATTGAACCCTCACAGCTCATAAAATACAATGTTGCCTAACCAGTTAGAGGCAAGTGTAAGCATGGGGTATTCACTCAATCAAACTATTCCATAGCACCTCCATTCATGAGATATTGAAGAATACCCCTAGTTTCACTAGATATTGATAAATACCTACCAAAATCCTTTTGTTTACCCCCCCTCCCAATACATATTTCGAGTTTAAAAAAATCCTATTTTTACAAGATACCTCTTTTTATACCCCTTAGTACCTATAAACCCCCCATTCATAGCACCTTCATTCATGGGATATTGAAGAATACCCCTAGTTTCACTAGATATTGATAAATACTTACCAAAATCCTTTTGTTGATCCCCCCTCCCAATACACATTTCCAATTAAAAAAACCCTATTTTTACAAGATACCTCTTTTTATACCCCCTAGCACCTCTAAACCCCCCATTCCCTACCCACCCCCACCTCGCCTTGCCCTGCCCTGCCCCCAATACCTACAATATATTGACCTTATTTTTCACAATTTAAAAATACCTACAATATATTGACTTTATTTTTCACAATTTAAAAACTCCCCTTTATGAATGAATGTGATAAGATATTGGTCAATAAGGTGAATCCCCCACTAGTGTAAGCTCCTTGGAATTTAAGACTATATGAAGAGAACCAACCATTAAAAATTAAAAACACCAAGACCAACCACAGTAACAACGGTATTACCCACATAACATGTCCCTTAATAGAGCACCCCAAGAACGTAAGATGGGCGCTCGAGCCTAAATAATGTGGGAATGAATTTGAAGCTTCTTGGGATAGACACTTCTATGGGAAGGTAGGGAAGTGTTACTCTTACTCACAGCAACACACATAGATCACTAAGCCTAGAAATTTTCACGTATAGGACCGTTGCAGCTGTGTTGCAACTGACTGTTTATCTAACAATAATCTACAGGACAGTTGCAACGAAGTTGCAGCTGAATGTTTCAGCTATGTTTTGATGACCCCTGTGTTCATAAACTTGACTAATACTCTATTTCAACAATTAAACACATTTAACTCAAAAAATAATTCTAATCTCTTAACTTGCTACAAAAAAACTAACTTCAAAATGAATATGAGTCTTCAAACTCAAATAACAGAGTACAGAGTAAAAATTATGAGTTTAGCTTCAACTGATAATCATATTCAACTCTATCTATAAATCACGATTACAAGGATGAGTATTTATAGTGCTTCAACATAGTTGGTCATTAACTGCTAATTGACTCTTCATTACAAAATTTTAACTACATAAATAAATGTTGTGTTACAGGCTGACAAAATGAAGACTGTGTTGGCCCTTCATAAATATAGTGAATGACATGCAATTGCTGGCCCAATTCTATAGAGTCAAAAATACATTAATGGTAATGGCTTTTCACAATTTAATAATCTGAGCCAAGGAGGTGACTGCCTCTTCAAATATTTAAATGGGTAAGGCGGTGTGGGGGTGGAGGGTCTTCAAAATTTGGTGGTTAAAAATTTGGGCGATGTGCCATTTTTAGAAATCGCGGCGGCCATCTATTAAGCGGTGGAGTAATTAATCTGCTTCCAACAATTTCATCAAACAATCTATGGTGACCTATACCGCAGAATCTCTATGGGGATGGAATATTTGTAGCTTTGTATGTTTTGTCCAATACTTTGAGTGAAACCCTCCCATTGTGTGTGACATCTTGCACAAGTTCGGTGATAGAAGATCTGACTCATAAAGTTTGCAGAGACACAGAATAGAGTGGAAACACAAAGGGCATATTGATTGCCTTTTCATTACTAAGCACACACATATATAGTTTCACATAAGACCAAAACCACTCGCTTATACTATGGGCCAGTGAATACCATGGGCCAACTAATGCCTTAGTCAACAACTAACTCAATTAACTTAGGACCATGGACTCAACTGACTAACCAACTTGACACATGGGATTACAACTCTTAACACATCCGCTTAATCTCCAGTGGGATGGTGTGGTTAGCACTATCAATGCCTAAGTGCTTCCTCTGAAACTCAAATGCAAATGCACCCAAAAGTTTGGTAAACATATAAGCTAGTTGCTCCTTAGAGCCACAAAACATTAAACTGATTTCTCCATTATTGACTAACTCACGTATGAAGTGATAGCGAGTGCCAATGTGTTTACTCTTCCTATGAAATACATTATGTTTAGATAACTGTATAGCAGAATTGTTGTCATAGTATCTGGTTGTTGGTTTTGTTTTTGTATGTCTGATGTTCTTCAAGAGTCTTCTGAGCCAAACTACATGGAAGGCTATTGTAGTTGCTGCAATATATTCTGCTTCTGCTGAAGACATGCTCACAATAGGTCGTTTCTGAGAAGCCCAAGAAATAATCTAACGCCCATATTTTTTATTCGGCATATTTATTAGTTAGATACACCATACTTTATTTCTTATATATTCTGTTGAACTCAGCTCGACTGAGTAAACTATATTGGACCTCATTATATGATGTTACTCTGTTTTATGATTTCACAATGATTATGATGTTACTATGTTATGCGGTTATGATGTCATGATTATCATATGATTTCTTTATTTTACGATTACAGTATATGTTTATATGTTTTCATTAATGAAATGTGAAATATATGATTCGGTACGTGGATACCATCTTCTTATATGAATTATTGAAGTGTTATATGTCATACGCATCTATGATGAGCTAAAAAGGTTACATGAAATAAAATGATTTTTGATAACATGGATCAATTGGCGATCAATGGGAAATGCTTTCTATAAAATTGTATTTTGCAAAATACTAACCTACAGGACAAAAGGGCTATGGGATAGCCAGTTACTTGATCTGATATATATTGGAAAGGAAAAACATGTTCATACAGCAAACCTTAGCAGCCAAAATGAGGATACGATAACACAAACTGATAATCCCGATAGCAGCAAAGTATGAGTTGATAAGGGCGTAGGCCCAGTATGTTGAGAGGGATGGATGTGTTTCCCACCCTAGGTTTCCATGAGACCCGAGGTCGTGGGAGGGCCGTGCTGAGACACGCTCCCCATGTTGGTGTGATGACGATGGTCGGATTCCTGCTAGGGGAGGATAGGTCCGCTGTTCAGCCGACGCTATCGCTCTCAAGTTCTATGTGGTCAGATCGGTGAGTCCGACATCCACTTTTGTACTAGCGGAGGAAGGATAGGGAGGATGCTCGACGTAGGTTATGATGGGAGGATGTGTTAGTTAGTACTGTTGGGGGTTTAGTATTCCTTGATTCTGAGTTAGTGGTAGTAGGCACCCTTCCTTGTACATGATTGATTAAACTAATGTAAAGATAAAGATAATGATGTGAAATCGTAAAGAACTACCTGTTAAATATCTGAGAATGTTGAAGTAATTGTACTATATATATTATGTTTGTTCTTCTACATGGGGGTAAATACTACTATTAGTTAGCAGGTATGCATAGGCGGGATGGGGTTTGTCTATAGTACATTTATGATCTATGCATACGCTGGCCACGCATGCATACCTTGCACATGTACACTAGTATCGATATACAAACACTTAACATATTGAATAAATGTATAAGTTGTCATAAGTAATTGGGTTAATCATGCATTGACCAAATTCAGATAATGAATATAAAGTTATTTAAGATGTGTAAAACAAGTCAATTAAGCTATGTATTACTCGTTGGTAAACATCGTGATATACAATGGAGACAAGTGTCACCAGTTAACATTGTCGTCTGAGAATTGTTGTAAATAAGGTAATGGCACTGTCTAATTAATTAGTAAGATTGTTTAAGTACTTAAGGGTGCTTTTTTTAGAAGAACGACGATACTATGTAGATGTTAGGGTACTCATGTGATAAACAAATGATTTAAAAACATCTCTATTAAATTCACCATTTATTATTTCCTTGTGGTGATTTAATTAATATTATTACTTAAATTAATGTTATTTTAATAATATTACTACCCATGTCATAACAATTGCAATATAGGTAAAAAAATGTAAATATTGATTAATAAATGATTAAAGTGTGATTATTTCCATTACTAAGCTAAAAATAATAGGATAACGATTCTTGAATGGATGTGATGTGATGGAAAATGGTTATTTAATTATTCCGTATTAATCTTGGAATTTAAATCTCAAGATAAGTGATCTCGACGGATGAGATAGACCATTAAGACACATCATGTCCAAGTTGAAAAGGGTCAACTAATTATATAATATTTTATTAATTACATTAATAACATTAAATACCAAGGATGGCGAATAGACTTGTAATTAATGAAGCTTGTCCCGAATGGATAACCTTTGGGTGATAATTCCCACCGTAATAAATACTTACGACCGTCAATCCAAAACCAAATAAATTTTCCATGAGAGTAATTAATTATACATTTTTATAAAGAACCGTGTATGAATGAACTGGTGATAGGATTAAATGTTGAGGGGCTCGAGAGGGGGATTTTGGGGCGGTGGAGTAAGCCCAAGGTCTTCTCGAGGAAGGAACTGTATATAGAGAGGAAGAGAGTTGAAGGTAAGGGGGATAGCTTGAAGTGGAGAGAAAGGTTTTGGGAACAGAAAGGAGGTTTGAGAACAGAAAAGTTTGGAGAACTTAAGTGAAGACTTCTCTCGGGATTATCATATTGTGGGCTCGGGGGCTTGGAAATCCTTTGATTTCCAAGGGCCAGCAAGATAATAGCTGGTACGGTTAGCATCACCATCAGTTGAAGGGAAATATTGATATGTTAGTTATTCTTTTAAATACGAATGTATGATTATCGGTATGCTAAACATCATTTAAAAACATAGAAATTTAAAAGCATAGAAATATTGATATGTCAGTTACTCACACATACCTAAATGAATTAATACATAGGAAATTAACTTAGGAATTTACTTAGTGCTCTGCTGTAAAAACCAGAGCACTACAGATGGTATCAGAGCTAAAGGTTCGAACACTTTGGCCTCACGGCCTTTCCATGTGAGAAGGAAACAAAGGTAGACTTAACAACACCAAACGTGTTTACAAAAAAATCTATAGCATCTAGACCGTGTGTCAACCTGTAGACTACCTGCATGAAACATAAAATGAGTAAGAGAAGTTGAACTTAACATACCGGTAGAAACAATGAATTAATTATCTACTACCCACAGTCAAATTTTGAGAATCACGAGCACAAACACATAAGTAAAATTTAAACTACTGGTTCAAGTTGGAAGATCACACTCTAATGAAAATTATCTCTATATTCTTATTTAGTGAAACAGTCTAAAATTATTCGTCACAGTCATAATTTACCCTCGACTAAAAACTCCAAGTTACCCAAGGGCTCTACCCTAGATGGCTTAGATCACTCAAACGTTTAAATATGAGTTTTACATGCCAGTTAAGGTTCAAGGTAATTTCATCAAGACAATTCAAGGTTGCGCCCTAGATGGCAGAGAATAATGAGACTAAGCTTCTCATAAGAGTTGTGCCCTTGGCTCACTTAGCAAAATTTTTATTTATTTATTTTATTTTTGCAACAGAGTCTAGTCTACGCCCTCACTTCTTAGCTTACACTGAGCTTGAAAACTTAATAGCTTTTTATAAAATTTATTTGCAGAGTTTATGGGGATGCGCCCCCTGTGGAGAGCTCGTGCTCTTGTTTATTGCCACAAAGTTATTTGCAGAGCGCTGGGCTGCACCCCCTCACAATCTAGCTCACACTGAGTTTAGAATAACAAATATAGCATTCAAGGGCGGACAAGGATATGGAAACGCCCTCTCACGTTGACTTCAAACATAAAGACAATCAAAAAGTAACATGACAATTTATTTATGTAGGTAGCTTATACAACAGCTAGACGCACATTTTTTTTATTTTTTATTTTTACCACGGTGTCTATTGATAAAAACAATATCACGCCCTTGTCGAAACCCTGGCAAAACGTGGCTCAGAAAACCTGGCAGAACCATTCACAATGGCTCCACCCAAAGCTCTTCATTGCAGTTGAGGAGGCCTCGAGCAATGCCAACACTCCGATTTGGCTGATTGTTTTGCATCCTTCCTATACAATATTCCGACTGCAATCTAGGCTTAAGATTCCATTAAGTAGAGAACAATAAAAAAAAAATATTGCAGGAACCATTTAGTGATCAAGAATTGCTTTCGATTGGATTTTAGTGATCAGAGATCGTAATTATGAAATGAATTTGTCATTACATATAGCCGTGCATTGATTTCTTGATGTAGATCGAAAGTCCAAATCTTAAATTTACTACTCTGTATAACGACCTCTTGCATAAACGTTTCCAGTTTGTCCAAACGAATTTCTCTAAGTATTTAATCGAAAACTTTAATGGCATGTCTTAGAATTCGAACTAGGAATGGAAAGTTGTCCTTTTAAATTTATGTGTGCTATTTAAGATTCTGGGAGGATAACATGGTTTGTGAAAAATCTCTGAATTCCCATTTCAAGCCGTTGGACGTTTTCCAGATCCCATTAAATGAGTGTAACTCGGATTCTTAAAATCCTCTGCATCTCTATTCCCCACACTCATGGCGTCTTCAAAATTTACAAGTGTGAATGGTCCAGCATTTCACGCAACCTCCTTAACTACTGTCTCCATTGACGCCGTTTGTAACATGGGACGCCAAGCTTACTCTTGATTTTCAGCTCTTGATAGGATCTAACCTCCGCGTGTTGATAAAGGCGAATGTAACTAATTCTGGTGGTATATTCGACGATGGATAATGAGGTTCTAGACGACGAGAACTTGGGTGTTAAAATATCTGAATGCCAAACAACCCCAATGCTTTGGAAAACAGATGGAAATTGAACTAGAACAACCATATTGACGTCCATAGTTTTGGGGAAATAAGGGAGTGGCATCAACTCCGAGATAAGCCTTCAACAATGGCTTAATCCCCCAATGCTTCCCTTCTGCCTTTAAAAGGGTCGACGTCGTCTAGATTTGAAACGATGTCTCCTCTGATCCAAATTTAACAACCTATCTTATTCATCTCTCATATCTAAATTTAACAACTTGATAATTTCAATTGCCCTATCCATTTTTTTTCCCGATTTTTTTTTTTTGCTAAAGCATTGCAAGTCGAAATCGCCAGCCAATGGGCAGGCCAGCATATAACCCCAAATTTGTCCCAATAACAAAATCAGGAACTTCCAAGCGGCCTCATGGAGTCCGCCCAAATTCACGAATAGCTCTCGCACCAAAACGCAAATGGTGAGGCACCCAAAACGCAAATAGTGAGGGATGATACACCAGAATGCAGATAGAGTGGACACGCAGAGGTTGTGGGTAGAGAGAGGTAGCATTCAAATGGCAATATTTAATACTCCATTGGAAAATACCATCCACAGGTAAAAACTCAGGTCGCACGAGATTTAGGGTTTTGTGGAGGTAAAGGAGGTGAAGATTTGCATGCTTAAGTGAAGGAGGTGAATACCTACATGTAGAGAGGATAACACGTAAAGAGGTAATGCTAAACACCCAGGTTGCAGAGGTAGAAAATAATTAAACATGGGAAGCGAGAGGGAAAACTACCGAATAAAATGAAACCTACCAAATTAAAAGCATAAAGGAAAGGAAAGGAAAACTACCAATTCAAACGGAACCAGGTGGAGATTATACCTGAAATCAGACGGAGCTTGAACCACTTTCCATGGCGGAGTTGCAGAGCTAAAACTCAGAAAGAGAAGGCAAAATGGCTGCGTCTTGGGGATTGACCCTATTTAGGGTTTCCCCCACTTTCGCATGGCGGTGGGGTGCGTGGAGAGACCACGTGCCTTCATGCTTCTTCTCATGGCAGTAGGAGGACGCGTGGGCCTCATGCAAGGGCGCGACGGGCCCATGAAGATCTTAGGGGTAGGTTAGTATTATTTGAACAAATTAAAATTATCTAAATTTGGTAATTGATTAAAATTGTTAAAAATTTAAATTAATTATTATAAATCAATGTTGTCAATTATTCGAAAACTTTAAAATAATTTAAAGTTATTTTTTTTGTTGTGTGATGAAATTAAATTTGGTTAAATTGATTAGCACAATTATCAATTAATTAAAATTTAACAAAACCATAATTCCACTTTAGTGACTATTACATGAATTATAATTAGAATTAAAAATTAATATGAATTATGGTTTAATTAATTATGGTTTACATCTCATGTTAAGATTAGTAAAATTCTAGTTATTTATTTGATTTCTTATATAAAAAGATATAAAATTTGCCGAGATTTCAACTCCTAGTCGAAGGGATGAGAGAGACCCGAGATCTCAAAAACAAGACACCGTTAAGATCAGCATGACGAGCTGAACACCATGACAAAAATTGTTTAAATAAAAACGATTGTGGATTTTACTGTGCTAATCCTGACAATTTGTTATCCCATGATGCAAGTTAATTCTTACGCATAAGTATAAAGTATGAATATTTACATTTTAGTTCCACGTGTATTTGATTAAACAACTAAGGATGTGATTTTATTGCAATAACACAGGAACTATCATGGTAACAACACGTAGAGGTCGAGGTCGGGGTCAAGGTCGACCACCGTCACCGCCACCGTCGTCGCCGCCAACACCGCCACGATCAACCTCAACACCAGAAATGCAGATCATAATGAGGTCTTTGGAGGCTATTATGACCACGATGAACAGGCAGTCGGAAAGGGCCGTCGAGGTGGAAACCACTCAAGTGAGTCGAGAGAACTCTGAAAGGGAACATGGCCCAAGACTGGAACCGTTTCAGGACATATCGAGGGAGTTACAAAAGATAAAGGTTCCAGAGTTTTCAGGAGGACGACCCGGTAAGCATGCAGAAGCATGGCTGGAAGGCATGAAGAGATGCTTCGCATTGAATGAGTACACATCTAGTTCCAAGGCTAGGATGGCCATCTTCCAGCTTAAAGGTGATGCTTTGAATTGGTGGTCAGATCTCGAGAAGCAGTTGCACCTTACTCCTCTTACAACTTCTTGGGAACTGTTCGAGGAGAGGTTCCACAAGAAGTATTTGCCAAATTATTACAAGGAAGAACAGGCAGGTGCACTCCATGCCTTAGTACAGGGAGACAAGACGGTGGAGGAGTATGAATCTCGGTTTATGGAACTGGTAAAATATGTTCCTTACCTAGATGCAGATGATTGTCAGGTAGAGCGTTTTGTGTATGGACTTAACTACAAGATTAGAGCTGCTGTGCGGATGTGGAAGCCAACTTCAGTTGCCATGGCAGTTGAGTATGCTCGTTATGCAGCTAATATGTCAGATGGAAAAGGGGGTAGTAAGTTGACACGAACCAATCAGTATGTTTCAAGGAAGGCGTCACGTCCTTACTTCAGGGGAGGACAATCTAGACCTCCTCCTTACGGTAACAGGTTCACACCGAGGGGTAATACTTCAGTTAACTCAATCTCGCAGGCATCGTCCGCAACCCACCAAAGCCAGGGACGTACACAAGGAAGTTCCTATAGAGGAGCAAGGGGTTTTAGAGGAACCAGGGGAAGGAACTCATCTCAGAGGATTCCTTCGAGCAACATGCAAGCCCCTCCCAATCTCTCTTGTTGGGGATGCGGAGGTCCTCATTTCCAGCGAGATTGTCCCAAGGGTCAGTCAAGCAGCAGGCACAAGGGAGGAAAGGCACCCATGGATAGTTCGAGTAACAGTCATCGGATTCATGTAGCGGTGCATAACCACCAGGCAGAACATCAGTCTACCGTAGTAGAATCCACTGGTAAAGTAAACAATGTCAAACTTAAAATTTTGTTTGATCCAGGAGCAACTGATAGTTTTATTTCACCATTTGCATTAGATAAATGTGGGTTGGCAGCCTACGAGCACGATGATTTCAAACTGGTTGAAATGGCTTCGGGAGCTAAGCAACCAGTAGGTCTTAAAGTCAGAAGTTGTGAGGTTGACTTAGGAGTGTGCACCACTAAGTTGGATGCTTATGTCACCAATTTGGGGACTTATGACCTCATTATTGGCATGGATTGGTTAGAATACCATAGAGCTTTCATAGACTGCTATGCGAAGATGGTGTTGTGCCTCGATGACGAGGGAAGGACAATTCAAATCCAAGGCTTGAACAGGAAGGTATCCCTCCATTTCATCTCTATGGTGAAAGCTAAGCGGTGCATAAGACAAGGATTCCAGTTGTTCGTAGTGGAGGCCGTGAGCGATAGTAAAGGACCTTCCTTGAATTCTTACCCAGTACTTTCCGAGTTCAAGGATGTCTTTCCAAAGGAATTACCAGGACTACCTCCAGAAAGAGAGCTCGATTTCACAATCGAACTAAAACCTGGTGCAGAACCTATCTCAAAAACTCCGTATAGAATGACAACTCCAGAGCTCCGTGAGTTACAGATCCAGTTAAAAGAGTTGCTAGATTTGGGACTGATTAGACCTAGTATCTCGTCGTGGGGAGCACCAGTGATCTTCGTTAAGAAGAAGGATGGATCCCTGCGGCTGTGCATAGATTACAGAGATTTGAACAAGGCCACCGTGAAGAACAGGTATCCCATACCAAGAATTGATGACCTCTTTGATCAAATGAAAGGTGCGTCAGTCTTCTCAAAGATTGATTTACGATCAGGGTATCACCAGTTGAGGATCAAGGAAGGAGACATTCCTAAGACTACCTTTCGAACTCGATTTGGGCATTACGAATTTGTAGTGGTACCATTTGGTTTGACCAATGCTCCAGCTGTATTCATGAGCCTCATGAATGGTGTCTTCCGAAAATACTTGGACCACTTTGTTCAGGTCTTCTTAGATGATATTCTTATCTATTCTAAAAATGAGAAGGAGCATGAGGAACACTTACGGTTAGTCTTGACATGCTTAAGGGAACACAAACTTTATGGTAAATTATCAAAGTGTTCCTTCTTCCAAAAAGAGATTCACTACTTGGGACACATCATCTTAGGTGAAGGGATCTCTGTAGACCCGGAAAAGGTAAAGGCGATTGAAGATTGGCCAATTCCAAGGAATGCTCATGAGGTGCGCAGCTTCATGGGGTTAGCAGGCTATTACCGGAGGTTTGTGGAAGGATTTTCTAAAATTGCAAAACCTATTACCACCTTGCAACGCAAGGGAATCCAGTATGAATGGACCGATGAATGCGATGCCGCTTTTACAGAGTTAAAAAGATTGTTGACTAGTGCACCGATCTTGCGGGTACCTGACATGGATAAAGATTTCATGGTATGCACCGACGCCTCGAAGCAAGGACTAGGAGCGGTGTTGATGCAGGAAGGTGGGGTAATAGCTTATGCATCTCGAATGTTGAAACCTCATGAGGAGCAGTATGCCACGCATGATCTAGAATTGGCAGCAGTAATGTTGGCACTAAAATTATGGAGGCACTACCTAGTTGGTAGAAGCTTCACCCTTAAAACAGACCATCAGAGTTTGCAGTACATCTTTACCCAAAGGGATTTGAATGCTAGGCAAAGGAGATGGAGTGAGTTCATGAGTGAGTATGACTTTGGTATCTCTTACATCAAAGGAAAGGAGAATGTGGTGGCAGACGCTCTAAGCCGAAGGCCAAGAATTTTCTCCTTAATTCCCTTGAAGATTGACTTGAGGGAAAGGGTACTAGGACAACTATTGGGCAATAGTTGGTATCTAAAAGTAACCTCAGCTATTCAGAATGGAAAGAAATAGGAATTGAAGTATGATGGGTACCATCTTGAGGAAGATGGATTGTTGCGGTATCAGGGAAGATGTATGTTCCTAAGGAAGGTGATATCAGGGAAACAATCCTTAGAGAGGCCCATAGATCGCATTACTGTGCGCACCCAGGGGTGAAGAAGATGTATACTGACATGAAGCAACTCTTCTTCTGGCCAGGTATGAAGATGGATGTAGTGGATTTTGTTTCGAAGTGCCTTGAGTGTCAACAAGTTAAGGCAGATCATCATCACCCGGCCGGTCTCCTACAACCGCATGATATTCCTATGACTAAATGGGAAGTCATTTCCATGGACTTCGTTGTAGGATTACCACTCACATCTATGAGACATAATGCTATTTTGGTGGTAGTCAACAAACTGACCAAAAGTGCTCACTTCATTCCAGTAAGAGACATCTATGATGTGACAGATGTAGCAAGGGTATTCATAAATGAGATTGTACGTCTTCATGGAGTTCCTAAAAAGATAATCTCTGACAGAGACCCTAAGTTCACCTCCAGATTTTGGACAAGCATGCAGTCAGCATTAGGGACACAGTTGAACTTAAGCTCAGCTTATCACCCCGAGACAGATGGACAGACAGAGAGGGTAAATCAAGTGATGGAGGACATGCTTAGGATGTATGTTATGGATCAACAGACACAGTGGGAGAAATATCTTCCTTTAGTGGAGTTTGCATACAACAATAGTCATCACAGCTCCATTGGTATGCCACCATATCAGGCATTGTATGGGAGGCCGTGCAGGACACCACTCAGCTGGGACAGGTTAGAGGATCGAGTTTTAATTGGGCCTGATTTGATTCAGGAAATGGAGGAGCAAGTGTTACAGATTAGGCAGCGGCTGAAGGAAGCACATGATAGGCAAAAGAGTTACGCTGATGCACACAGATCAGATAGAACTTATGAAGTAGGGGATCGTGTATTTATTCGCATCAGACCCAATAAAAGTACCATTCGGTTTGGGAAGGGTACCAAGCTGTCACCTCGCTTTATAGGTCCATTTGAGATTCTTAAGAAAATCAGACCAGTTGCTTATCGTCTTGCGCTGCCACCCCACTTGCATAAAACTCATAATGTATTTCATGTTTCTGTATTACGACATTACATAGCTGATGAGACTCACAAAATTCATTGGAAGGAATTGCAGGTCTCGGACGAGGGAACCTTCAGGGTTGAACCATTACGTATACTTGATCGTAGGGTTCGACAGCTCCGTAGTCGCCATGTGGACCAGGTTAAGGTCCAATGGGACAAGTACAGCCCAGGGTCTGCTACCTGGGAGGACGGAGAGACCATGCGTCGAGATTTTCCCTCACTATTTTGACCATAACTTCGGGACGAAGTTTCCCGAAGGGTGGGTGTATGTAACGCCCATATTTTTGATTCGGCATATTTATTAGTTAGATACACCATACTTTATTTCTTATATATTCTGTTGAACTCAGCTCGACTGAGTAAACTATATTGGACCTCATTATATGATGTTACTCTGTTTTATGATTTCACCATGATTATGATGTTACTATGTTATGCAGTTATGATGTCATGATTATCATATGATTTCTTTATTTTACGATTACAGTATATGTTTATATGTTTTCATTAATGAAATGTGAAATATATGATTCGGTATGTGGATACCATCTTCTTATATGAATTATTGAAGTGTTATATGTCATACGCATCTATGATGAGCTAAAAAGGTTACATGAAATAAAATGATTTTTGATAACATGGATCAATTGGAGATCAATGGGAAATGCTTTCTATAAAATTGTATTTTGCAAAATACTAACCTACAAGACACAAGGGCTATGGGATAGCCAGTTAATTGATCTGATATATATTGGAAAGGAAAAACATGTTCATACAGCAAACCATAGCAGCCAAAATGAGGATACGATAACACAAACTGATAATCCCGATAGCAGCAAAGTATGAGTTGATAAGGGCGTAGGCCCAGTATGTTGAGAGGGATGGATGTGTTTCCCACCCTAGGTTTCCATGAGACCCGAGGTCGTGGGAGGGCCGTGCTGAGACACGCTCCCCATGTTGTTGTGATGACGATGGTCGGATGCCTGCTAGGGGAGGATAGGTCCGCTATTCAGCCGACGTTATCGCTCTCAAGTTCTATGTGATCATATCGGTGAGTCCGACATCCACTTTTGTACTAGCAGAGGAAGGATAGGGAGGATGCTGGACGTAGGTTAAGATGGGAGGATGTGTTAGTTAGTACTGTTGGGGGTTTAGTATTCCTTGATTCTGAGTTAGTGGTTGTAGGCACCCTTCCTTGTACATGATTGATTAAACTAATGTAAAGATAAAGATAATGATGTGAAATCGTAAAGAACTAACTGTTAAATATCTAAGAATGTTGAAGTAATTGTACTATATATATTATGTTTGTTCTTCTACATGGGGGTAAATACTACTATTAGTTAGCAGGTATGCATAGGCGGGATGGGGTTTGTCTATAGTACATTTATGATCTGTGCATACGCTGGCCACGCATGCACACCTTGCACATGTACACTAGTATCGATATACAAACACTTAACATATTGAATAAATGTATAAGTTGTCATAAGTAATTGGGTTAATCATGCATTGACCGAATTCAGATAATGAATATAAATTTATTTAAGATGTGTAAAACAAGTCAATTAAGCTATGTATTACTCGTTGGTAAACATCGTGATATACAATGGAGACAAGTGTCACCAGTTAACATTGTCGTCTGAGAATTGTTGTAAATAAGGTAATGGCACTGTCTAATTAATTAGTAAGATTGTTTAAGCACTTAAGGGTGCTTTGTTTAGAAGAATGACGATACTATGTAGATGTTAGGGTACTCATGTGATAAACAAATGATTTAAAAACATCTCTATTAAATTCACCATTTATTATTTCCTTGTGGTGATTTAATTAATATTATTACTTAAATTAATGTTATTTTAATAATATTACTACCCATGTCATAAAAATTGCAATATAGGTAAAAAAATGTAAATATTGATTAATAAATGATTAAAGTGTGATTATTTCCATTACTAAGCTAAAAATAATAGGATAACGATTCTTGAATGGATGTGATGTGATGGAAAATGGTTATTTAATTATTCCGTATTAATCTTGGAATTTAAATCTCAAGATAAGTGATCTCGACGGATGAGATAGACCATTAAGACACATCATGTCCAAGTTGAAAAGGGTCAACTAATTATATAATATTTTATTAATTACATTAATAACATTAAATACCAAGGATGGCGAATAGACTTGTAATTAATGAAGCTTGTCCCGAATGGATAACCTTTGGGTGATAATTCCCACCGTAATAAATACTTACGACCGTCAATCCAAAACCAAATAAATTTTCCATGAGAGTAATTAATTATACATTTTTATAAAGAACCGTGTATGAATGAACTGGTGATAGTAGTAAATGTTGAGGGGCTCGAGAGGGGGATTTTGGGGCGGTGGAGTAAGCCCAAGGTCTTCTCGAGGAAGGAACTGTATATAGAGGGGAAGAGAGTTGAAGGTAAGGGGGATAGCTTGAAGTGGAGAGAAAGGTTTTGGGAACAGAAAGGAGGTTTGAGAACAGAAAAGTTTGGAGAACTTAAGTGAAGACTGCTCTCGGGATTATCAGATTGTGGGCTCGGGGGCTTGGAAATCCTTTGATTTCCAAGGGCCAGCAAGATAATAGCTGGTCGGTAGGGTGGACACTTCATTTTGGCTGACTAAGAGGATATACAACCTGCTACAACCTACGGTTAGCATCAGCATCAGTTGAAGGGAAATATTGATATGTTAGTTATTCTTTTAAATACGAATGTATGATTATCGGTATGCTAAACATCATTTAAAAACATAGAAATTTAAAAGCATAGAAATATTGATATGTCAGTTACTCACACATACCTAAATGAATTAATACATAGGAAATTAACTTAGGAATTTACTTAGTGCTCTGCTGTAAAAACCAGAGCACTACAAATAAGACTGGTACCAGGATGGAAAGCATAACCAGATGTGCTTTTCCTCTCATCAATACTACCTACAAAATCACTATTTACGTACCATGTGAGAGTACAGTCCTGTGAATTAGTGTACAAAAGTCCATAATCAGTTGTACCTGCAACATATCTCAGTATTGTTTTTCCAACTTTCCAGTGAGAGTCTTTGGTAGATTCCATGAATCTAGAAATAAGACTGACAGCATACATCAAATCAGGTCTAGTACCAGTCAAATACATTAAACTACGTACTAATGTTTTGTAAAGTGTAGAATTTACTATTGGTCCTTCATCATTCTTGCTTAACTTAGTTCCTGTAGCAATGGGAGTTTCTACTGGTTTACATTTATCCATTTTAAATCTCTGTAGAATGTCAGTAGCATACTTATGCTGACAGATGAAGATCCCATTTTCACTTTGATCAACTTCCAGACCAAGGAAAAACTTCATAAGACCAAGATCAGTCATCTCAAACTCCTTTTTCATGTTTGTCTTAAACTCTTCTAGCATCAAATTTCCAGTATAGATCATATCAACAACATAAAGAAAAACAAGTAAAATGTTACCTTGATGATCTATTTTAACATACAGAGTAGGTTCATTGCTGCTTCTGCTGAACCCATTGTTGATGAGATAAGAGTCAATTCTGCTGTACCAAGCTCTTGGAGCTTGTTTGAGACCATACAAGGCCTTTTTCATCTTACATATCTTGTGTTCTTGACCTTTGACAACATAGCCAGGTGGCTGATCTACATAGACTTCTTCTTCAAGTATGCCATTCAAAAAGGAAGATTTCACATCCATTTGGTAAACACGCCACTGTTTTTGAGCTACTATTGCAAGTACAGCTCTGATGGTGTCCATCCTTGCTACTAGAGAAAAGGTTTCATCATAGTCTACACCATATTGCTGAGCAAAACCTCTTACAACAAGCCTTGCCTTGTACTTTTCTATCTCTGATTTTTCATTTAACTTGGTCTTATAGACCCATTTTACACCAATGCAGCTTTTATCTTATGGGAGATCAACTAGATCCCAAGTCTGATTCCTCTCAATAGAACCAATATCTTAATTCATTGCTTGGATCCACTGTGGATCTTTTGCTGCTTCTTCAAAACATGTTGGATAACATGAAAATAGAGCATAATATAACTGCTCATCAATGATAGGAGTATGTTCATATAAATCTCTTAAGCTTCTGGTTCTCTGGTTTTGTAGTGGACTGTCTGCTGGTGTCCCTTCTTGCTGCTGCTGCTGCACCTAAAGTTTGGGAATTTTGAGTGGTTCTGGTGGTACTGGACTGTCTGTCTACTGATTGTCTATTGTATCAGTCCAACATTTATCTTCCATAAATTTGACATCTTTGCTCACCACTATTTTCTTGGTGACATGATTATACACCTTATGGGATTTTTGTTGTTCACTATAGCTTGTGAAAATACACCTTTCACTCTTCTTGTACAACTTCTTTCTTTACTCATTAGGTATGTGTGTGAATGCAACACATCCAAATATCCTAAGATGTGAGACACTAATCTGAATGCCACTACATGCTTCTTCAGGTATCTTGTCTTTGACACTTACTGTGGGAGATCTGCTTAGTAGATATACTAAACATGCAACAGCTTCTATCCAATAATCATTGGATAACTTCTTGTATGACAACATACTTCGGGCCATGTTCATGATGGTCCGATTCTTCCGTTTTGCAACTCCATTATGCTGTGGAGTGTATCTAGTGATGTTTTGGTGTTGGATTCCATGGTGCTTACAGAACTCTGCAAAATCATGAGAGACATACTCACCTCCACCATCCGATCTGAGTATTTTGAGTGGTTTACGTGAGTATTTTTCAGTCAATGCTTTGAACTCTTTGAATGTGGAGAAAGGTTGTGACTTATTTATGAGAAAGTAAATCCGGACGTTCCTGCCATAGTCATCAATAAATGTTAAGAAGTGCAGATTTCCTCCTATAGACTGGGTTTGCATGGGTCCACATAGGTCTGTCTAAACAAGTTCCAGATGTTCTTTGGCTCTATTTGTAGAAGGGGGAAAGCTGCCCCTTTGGTGTTTCCCTAAAATACAGTCTTCACAAGAGCTTGACTGTTCATTCATGATTGGTAATCCTTTGACCATGCATTGTTTTTGCAAATGAGAGAGACTCTGAAAGGGTAGATGACCATACCTACAATGCCACAACCAGGTTTCGTCTTGACTGGAGACAGTATGAGCACATGACTGTGACAGGATAGCACTTCTCAGGTTGAGTGGGAAAATTCTCTTCTTGGTCATTTCTACTTTGGGTAGGAGTCTTCTACTAGGAGTTTTATCATAGATAGTATAGTAAGAATCAATGAACCTAACATCATACTTATTCTGAATCAGTTGACCCACACTGATCAGATTGACCATAAGATTTGGAACATAGAATACATCATTTAACACATATTTCATTAAATTTGGAATTATACAAGGGATCTAGAATTTAGAACTTCAACAAGATTGAGTTTTCAAAAAATGAAAAACCAAAAAATTACTTAATTCACTCATTTCAATCTTTATATTCACCATTTTTTTATAATATTATCAATAGAAGCTATATAAAATCAAATTTATATAAAGTTGAAGCATATCTTCCTAATATTAAACTTAGATTCCTTACATTATTTTATTATTATAATTTTTTAATTTGTATTAATATTTGAGTTGATCAAGGTTTACCTCATCTCATGAACAATAGATGTTGCAAGAAATTTCTTACCTATTAAGTTATCTAATGGCATTATTTGTATGTTGAAATTATTAACCATTTTATTTATAATTTGATAAAGCATATATTGTGCATGTGTTGAATTACCATATTAGTAAGAGATTGTCTCCATTTTAGAGTGACCTACAAAGTTATTTAATGATATAGCAGTCAATGTGTTTGTTACTATAACAAATTTATGTATTGGCATAGTAACTTATTAATTCCCAATCTTGATAATGGGTGGCTAGAACATGGGGATTTTTTCTCAACTTCAAGAAACAACAAGAACTGGAAATGCCTAGGAATTGGCTGAAATCTCTAATACCATGAAAAATTATTAGCTCATATAGTCACTGTAATATTGAACCTGTGGATGAGGACACTACCCCTAATCATATTTAGAATATTGACTAGAAAAACAATTAGTAACATATACACAAGCAACAACATGGAAAACTAGGTCATACTCTATTTTTTTTTCTTCCCTTTATGAACTTCAACAAGATTGAGTTTTCAAAAAATGAAAAACCTAAAAATTACTTAATTCACTCATTTCAATCTATATATTCACCATTTTTTTTACAATATTATCATTATAAGCTATACAAAATCAAATTTATATTAAGTTGAAGCATATCTTCCTATGCTTCAACTTAGATTCTTTACATTATTTTATTATTATAATTTGTAATTTGTATTAATATTGCTTACCTATTAATTTATCTAATGGCATCATTTGTATGTTGAAAGTATTAACCATTTTATTTATAATTTGATAAAGCATATATTGTGCATGTGTTGAATTACCATATTAGTAAGAGATTGTCGCCATTTTAAAGTGACCTAGAAAGCTATTTAATGACATAACAGTCAATGTGTTTGTTACTATAACAAATTTATGTATTGGCATAATAACTTAGTAATTCTCAATCTTGATAATGGGTGGCTAGAACATGGGGGGTTTTGCTCAACTTCAAGAGACAACGAGAACTGGAAATGTCTAGGAATTAGGTGAAACCTCTAATACCATGAAGACGTATTAGCTCCTATAGTCATTGTAATATTGTACTTGTGGATGATGACACTACCCCTAATAATCTTTAAAATATTGACTAGAAAAATAATCAATAACATATCTACGAGCAACAACATGGAAAATTAGGTCATACTCTATTTTATTTTCTTTCCTTTATATGTATTGTCTATTGTATGCCTTAGGACATTTTTGTCAAGTATATAGCACAATAGGTACTTAGGCACTTCACTTTTTCCCTTCATTTTATGGGATTATTATGAGCCCACAAGTTTCTACATGTTTTGGACATTGTTAACTATCAATTATTACTTTGGATTATGTTGATTGGTTAAGCCTAGATTCCTTTTTATAATATAAATATAATCATCTAACATTTAAAGAAATATTCATTATTCAATACTATATATTATGATATGTGGTTGGCACTATTTTAGAGCCAACAAGAGAAAATATTGTATTGGATAAAGTTTAAGTATACCAATTAAGGTAAAAAAAAATTATTAATTAGAATATAAATTTTATAGTACAATTGGTTTTTTTTCAAATACATGAAGAAAGAGGGAAAACCCATTCTAGTTATTGCAAGTGTCCAGTATTTATTTTTGAAATGTTTGAACATATTACATTGAAAAAACATTAACCAGCTACTCGCATAGTAAATTTTTTATAGACAAAGTCTATAATATGTTGTATGTCCAGTATTTATTTTTGAAATGTTTGAACATTTTACATTAAAAAACATTAATTAGCTATTCCCATAATAAAGTTTTTATAGACAGTCTATAATATGTTGCTTGTAAGTGCTTTACTGGACTCCATTAACCAAGTTTGATGGATCGAGAAGTGTGGTACATTTGAAATCAATGAATTAGAATAGAAACATTGAAGTACATTTTTGTTTCTTACAAATACAAAAGTGAAAACCCACTAAAATTATTAAAAGTGCATTTAACAATCAATTTATTTTATAAGTATCTGTGTGTCATTTAACAATCTAAATCAAATAATAATGAATTTATATTGGTAGTGCATTTAACAATCAAAATATTTTATAAGTATTTGTGTGTCATTTAACAATCAAAATCAAATTATTATGAACTTTTATTGGTAATTTTTATTGGAAACATTTTACAGATGTCAAAAGAAAATATTTTATACGTCTAGGCGTGTTTTTTAATGATCAAAATAAATAATTTTGTTATGAATTGGAATAGAAACAAAGTAGTACAGTTTAATTTATTTTATTATAATATATATTCATGAAGTGTTTGAATGTATTATATTGAAAAGAATACGAATTAGCTAGCCCAACATTATCGTTTTAATAGATCGTATCTAGAAGATGATGCTTTTAAATGTATTATTGAACTTGATTATCCAAGTTTGATGGAGTGAGAAGTTATGTCGATCTATCGATCTAGACAAAGCATTGGAATTTGTAATTTCCATGTTAGATATTGTGTGGTGTTTGAACGTATTACATTGAAAACAATGCTAATTAACTCCAATATAGTTTTAATATGCCAAATTAACTCCGATATAGTTTTAATAGGCCAAAACTAGAAGATATTGATTTTAAGTGCATTATTGGACTTGATTATCCAAGTTATGGGAGAAGTTATGTTAATATAAACAAATCATTGAAAGTTTAATATTTCATGGTGTCATGTAATTTGCATGAAGTATCGTCACATGAATACATTGCAATTTAAACAAAAATTTTCATATTTGTACCAAATAATATAAAACTCCTCAAATAAATTTGAAGAGAATATTCAATATACAAGAAAAATTGAAAAATGTTTCTTCATGTATTAATTGGTCCTCCAAAGAACAAAATTACATCCATGAATCATCTCCACCTAATCTCATGTTATTCGTTCAAGTAGGTCAAGGACAGCTTGTACACCATGTTTATTTATCTTGGCCTTCTTGCAATGTTCTTTCTTAGCCATCCATGCCCAAACTATGGTATCAATTGGAATAGATCCAAGCTCTATGTCATCAGGATTTGGTACCCAATATTCTTCTAAAACTTTTATATTGTGTTTCCCTGAACCGGGCTTCCACCAATCAACTTTAACATGAAGAGTATCACTTTCATCATCTTGAAATATATTTGAGGTGGCTTTTGCCATCCAAATCATCTCTCCTTCATCCTCGTTTCCTGATCTAACTAGCAACATCTTTCCTTTCTCAACATCATTAATAGGGTTGAATGTTGTCTTTGGCTTATTGCACTTGGGTCCAACATACATGGGTTCACCTGTCATAGTATCAAAATCCCCATCCATAATATTTGAGATTGCATGAAGCGCATTACGACGAACATCTGGAGTTTTCCTTGTCTTGGGCCAGAAATCCTCAGAAGATGAATCACTTGCATCCACTATTGTATGATAATTGTAATCTTCATATAAAGTATCAAGAACTCTTTCCCAATACTCTACCTTATTTTTCCATTCTGGTGTAACAATTGGCAAATCCTCACCACCCATTGTGTCTTTCCACATTTTTATGTATGATGTTATTCCTTCTTTTAGTTCTTTTAAATAGATTTCATTCTCTTTGGGATGTAAGAAAGATGGCTTCCCTATGGGCAGTTTAGATCGACCTTCATCGTCTGTATTCCATAACTCAACTGGTTCTGACCACTCAACATCTCTTATGGATTCTTTATACCTTAATACCGGAACATCATTGAGTACAAGAAATTGGAAGTACTGAACATTAAGATGTCCAACTAGTGCATTTTTTCCTTCCTTGATGTATCCATTAAGGAAGCTTTTGAAGGCATACACCTTATCAATCAGTTTAGGTGGAAACACTCTTTTTTCTTCAATTTTGCTATATGTATCCATCATCTCAGGTAGAGAATATATATCTTTACTTTTCAAGCTGGAAGACATTCTCCCATAGGTCCCGTTTATGTCTTCATGGGTGTGTCCCACGAGCAAGAACCCAACCTCAATAGTGATGAAGACACCAAGTGCAGTGAGAAGTGATAGAAACATGAAAAGATAACAATTTTTATTATCACTTGCTGCATTATCCAATTGTAACAATAAATGTGGAGGAAGAGGTTTAAAATCGATATCTTGATTTTCTAATCTTCCATGAGATAAAAATTCATCCTTGTACACTCTACATTTTGAGTAAATAGAGGTGTCAAGTAATGCATTTGAAAGTAGGTTTCTTGAACTTCCACTCTCATAAAGAAGATCACCATACATATCAAGATGTGGGTCTTCAAGGTCCCTTAAGCACTTAGCAAGTGATGTAATGGTAAATTGTGATCCCATATGTACAAATGGTAGGGAGAAATGACCAAAACCTCCTGTCTTATGCCCATGTGTTAGCATACCTATCAATGACAAACCCAAGTTTATTCCTACAATAGATTTTGATTTGACGCGTAGCCTTGGAATTGAAGTCTTTGTTTTATCCATTTTATCATGGATAATACTCAAATACTCCTTTGGAAACCTCTCTGACATTATTCTGTGGGCATAGTAGCAATGTCTTCCGCACATAACAATCTTGTTATGTTTGTTCAATCTAGCGCGTGCCATTTCTTCCAACTCTTTTGTAGTTGCTGACTTCATTTGTGCTTTCAACACAATACATTCACCACATTTACTGAAGTTGGTGTTCTTTGAGAATGCCACGTCTCGAAAATGAGTGTTCCAAATCTTGCTCATTGTTGGTGTGAGTATTTTGATCACAGAAGATCGAGGAGCTATGGAGAACCTCACAAAATCGAATTAATTTGCAATTACAGTGGAAAAATTTGAAAAAAGAGATAAATTTACACACAATGTATGCTCAAATCTTTGATTAACTGACTGTCTAACATGTGAAAATGTTAGTAACAGGTTTTTATTACATCCATGAGAAAATCGAGAGCATTAGGTGGCTCAAGCTGAGTGTACAAGTCATCAATGCCAAATTGGCCTCAATCCCCCCTAGGTGGGTCCAACTCAATCCCAATCACCCCAAACAGCTACGAATTCTGGTGTGGAGGTGGCTGAAGCATGCTGAGTCATTAATTAGCTCAAGGCAGGCGTGGGTGAGCAAATAGAGGAGGTTTGGGGGCCCAAGGGAGCATTAAATGCTCCAAATCTAGCCAAAAGTGGGCAAAAATCCACCCTAGCGCCCTTGGTCAACTAAATTCCCCAAAACAAGGAGAGAGGGCACACCAGCAATAAATGAGGGCGCACTTGTGGACAAAACTGGAGGCTGGGTGAACTGGTTTGCTCAGAAGTGGGTGTGAACACTCTCAAAGTGGGTTTTTGACCAACTATAGTCACTTAATCCAAAACATGGTTTAATTAAGCACATGGATAATTAAAATTTATGGATTATGGTACTAAGTGTGGTTACTGTTCTAACACCCCCCCTTAACCATAACTTTGTACATCTCATGAAAGATAAGTGGGAGGCCTTGGCAACAAAGGCTCAAGTCACCTCAATACAAACAGAAATTTTATTTGTCCATATGAACCGAGGAAAAGAAGTAAAACCTCATGGGATAAAAACTTCCCTCAAAAATGGACATGGGGCTGAACCTGCAATTAAATTGCAGCAATCACCATCCATCACTCACTCCAAGCAAAGATCTCAAGTAAGTGAAGGTCTTCTCTGTAAAGCACTTGGTGAAAATATCAGCAGTTTGCTCGGTGGATGGGCAATACTGCAATGAAATCACCCTGTCATGCACCAAGCCCCGAATGTAATGCATGTGGATCTCAATGTGCTTTGTTCTTTGCCTCTGTACGGGATCAGTAGATATCTTGATGGCACTTTGATTATCCACCCAAATATTGGTTGGAGAATCAATAACAACACCAAACTCCCGAAGAATGCCTTGCAACCAAACACACTGTGTGGCTGCGTTCACTGCTGCCCTGTACTCGGCCTCTGCTGATGAAAGAGAAATTGTATGCTGTTTCTTACTTGACCAGCAAATAGGACCTTCAGCAAACATAAACACAAAACCTGAAGTGGACTTTCTATCGATGGGATCTCCCGCCCAATCGGAATCAGAAAATCCAGCTAGTTGAAGTGAAGAACCAGCTGCATAGTGTACCCCGAAGCTCTTAGTTCCTTGGACATAATGAAGGATTCTTTTGGCTGCCTTCCAATGGATCTCATGTGGCTGCTGCATATACCTTGCTACAGCACTTACAGCATAAGACAAATCAGGTCTTGTATGTGTAAGGTACAGCAAACTTCCAACTAGCTACCTATAGAGTGTGCAATCCACCACCGGAGAGTCTTCAAATTCACCTAGTTTTATGCCTGAAAGGAATGGGCACTTGGCTGCCTTACATTCAGCCATTTTGAACTTGAATAACAGGTCTGAAGCATACTTAGATTGACTCAGCAAAATACCTCTCTCAGATTGCTCAATTTCCAAACCCAAAAATTGCCTTAGCAATCCTAGGTCGCTCATGGCAAATTCACTGTGCAAAGAAGCTTTAATTGAGCCAATTTGTTTGGTGCAGCTCCCTGTAATTAAGAGATCATCAACATACAGTACAATGACCTGCAAATTACCATCACAATGCTGCAAATAAACATTTGGATCAGACTTGCATCGACAGAAACCAATTGAGAGCAAAAAAGCATCCATTTTGGCATACCAAGCCCTGGGGGCTTGCTTGAGTCCATAGAGTGACTTCTTCAACCTGCATACAAGTGTGGGATCCTCTTGGAATCCTTCAGGCTGCTGCATATATATCTCTTCCTGTAGCTCACCATGCAAGAATGCACTTTTGACATCCATGTGGTGAACTTCCCAACCTTTACTAGCTGCCATGGCTAGAGCTAGTCTAATTGAGTCCATCTTTGCAACCGGTGCAAAGGTCTCTGTATAATCCACACCATGGATTTGTGAGTAGCCCTTAGCCACTAAACTAGCCTTATACTTCAGATCAGAACCATCAGCAACAGGTTTGGTTCGAAAAATCCACTTACATTGCACTAGTTTCCTCTTGGGAGGAAGAGGCACCAAATCCCATGTTTTGTTCTCTTGGAGAGATTGGAATTCTTCTTGCATTGCTGCCCTCCACCTTGGATCATGATGAGCTTCCTGATATGATGTTGGATCAGATCCAATCATCATATAACAGTGATCAGCAAGCTCTCTCTCATTTGCAAATGAAGCATTGATTGTTTGGGATCTAGTCTTCCTAGGCTCTTGGGGATTGCCTGCCAATTCACCTGCAGCTTCTATGATTTTTCAGCCCACTTGGGCCTTGATGGTGACTCATGTACAGCAATGTCATCTTCAGCTATGTCATCTTCAGCAATATCAGAAAAATCAGAGGAAGAATCATCACTAATCTCATTGAGGTGTGGAGGAGAGGAGCTTTCCCCCGGTGCAAGCTCAAAATCTGGAATTGGTTCTTCTTCGAATTGCACACTTCTCTCAATGAAAGTTTTAAGTGTGGATGTGTCAAAGAGCTTGTATCCCTTTGTGTCCTCACCATATCCAACCATGATACATTCCCTACTCTGTGGCTCCAAAGCCTTCCTCTTTTCTGATGGAATTCGAGCCCATGCTCTAGACCCAAAAATCCTGAAATTTGACACATTTGGTTTTTGGCCAAACCATGCCTCATAGGGGGTTTTTCCTTTGACTGATTTGTGAAAGGCTCTGTTCTGAATATGAGCAGCACAATTGATGGCTTCAGCCCATAGCTTAGGGCTTAGATCCCTAGCTTCAATCATGCAAGTAGCCATCTCCTTGAGAGATCTATTCTTCCTCTCTGCCACACCATTTTGCTGAGGTGTGTAGGGGATTGAATGTTGCATTTGGATGCCACATTCCTCACAAAGGTGCTGAATGTTGTTATTCACATATTCCTTTCCATTATCAGTCCTAAGGATCTTTATCTTATGACCACTATGGTTCTCCACTAGGGCTTTCCAAATCTTCAGTTTCTCAAACACTTCTGACTTCAATTTAAGGAAGTAAACCCAGCAGAATCGAGAGTAGTCATCTATGAATGTAAGTACATACCTTGATCCACCATATGATGGAGTGGGAAGAGGACCAATGAGGTCTGAATGTACCAATCCAAGTGGTTGAGTGGCTCTCCTTGCCATTCCCTTCTCATAGCTGCGCTCAGGATGCTTTCCAACTACACACCCAATGCATGCACCATTCGATGATCTGATTTCTGGAAGCCCTTCCACCATCTCGTCCCTGTGCAATTGCTGGAGATATTTGTAGTTCATGTGGCCAAATCTTTCATGCCACAACTTGGAGGTCTCGTTGGCATGAGAGACAAGAGCATGGTCACTAGAATTTGGAATGATATTTGAGAATTTGTACATTCTCTCATCATGATCTGCATACCCTACTGCCACAACTTGATTTGAGGAAATTTCTGAGATTTCTACCAAATCTGGAGTGAATGTCACTCTCTTGGCTTCTCCTGTATGAGTCATTTGATAGACTGATAGCAAATTTGCAGCCAATGAAGGTACATAGAGCACATCACTGAAATAGCCATGCTCCATGTCAATCCTTCCAATCCCCTTGGTTTGGAGTTCTGAATCATCTCCCATTCGAACTGTTGGGCCACCATTCGAATGCAAAGAGGAGAAGAGCTCTCTGGATGAAACCATATGTCTGGAAGCTCCTGAATCAATGATGAAGGAAGAGGGATTCGAAGTACCTGCTACCAAAGCATGACACTTCTCCTTATTGTCAGGGTTTGAGGTGCTCTCTTTCTTCCTTGCGCCCTCAGGGACTGGGATGTTGTTCTTCTCCAGCAGCTGCGCCATTGAGTCAATGGTTTTCTTCATACATGAGCTCTCTGGATGCCATCCCCTATGACAATAGGTGCATTTGGTCTTTTCCTTTCCCTTCTTGTCCTTCTCCTTTGACAGATTCGAACCCCCATCTGCAGACTTGGTCTTGTCAAACTTCCTCTTCTCTTGCTGCTTCGAATTCTTGGCTTTCTGCTTTCCTTTGCTTGCATTTGAAACACCCATTGCCAATGCTTGGTCCTTTGATTTTATGGTGCCCATCTGAACTAGTTTATCCTGCTCCTGAGTGAGACACTCCATGAAGGTAGCTAGTGATGGCATTTGCCAATTTCGAAGGGTCATTTTGGCTGAGTGAAATGTGCTAACAAATACTGAAAACTCTGGGCCTAGCTTCGAAAGGATGGACAGAATCAGTTGTTCCTCCTTCTTAACAATTCCACATTGTTGCAGTTGAAGCACCAGTGACTTGAATTTCATGAAGAACTCCTGGATGGTTTCAAAATGCGCTGGGCTCAAGCTAATGAGCTCGTTTTCAAGCTGGTGGCCTCTCAGTTCATCAGTTTTCCCAAAGAGTGATTCTAGCTTCACCCATACTTCATTGGGAGTTGTCAAACTGTCTGTATGAAACAAGAGTTCCCTTGAAATGCTCAGTCATAGCAATCCATAAGCTTCATCAAGTCGATTGTAGTACTTTGCTTTCTCCACAGCAGAATTTGGCTCCACTTCTGTGCCCATGGTCACTCTATAGAGACCCTTAGATCTCAGCTTGATGACCATCTCAGCCTTCCAATCGAAAAAATTGAAGGGTGTGAGCAACATTTGGTTTGCTTCCATGACTGCTGCGTTGATGGTGAGAAAACTACTGAAACACCTGCAAAAAACACTCAATTTTTGTCTGGAAATCCTCTCTAGAATGCAGTTCAACGCTCAATGTTGGCCTGCAACTCACTAACTCCACGATGGCTCTGATACCATGTGAGTATTTTGATCACAGAAGATCGAGGAGCTATGGAGAACCTCACAAAATCGAATTAATTTGCAATTACAGTGGAAAAATTTGAAAAAAGAGATAAATTTACACACAATGTATGCTCAAATCTTTGATTAACTGACTGTCTAACATGTGAAAATGTTAGTAACAGGTTTTTATTACATCCATGAGAAAATCGAGAGCATTAGGTGGCTCAAGCTGAGTGTACAAGTCATCAATGCCAAATTGGCCTCAATCCCCCCTAGGTGGGTCCAACTCAATCCCAATCACCCCAAACAGCTACGAATTCTGGTGTGGAGGTGGCTGAAGCATGCTGAGTCATTAATTAGCTCAAGGCAGGCATGGGTGAGCAAATAGAGGAGGTTTGGGGGCCCAAGGGAGCATTAAATGCTCCAAATCTAGCCAAAAGTGGGCAAAAATCCACCCTAGCGCCCTTGGTCAACTAAATTCCCCAAAACAAGGAGAGAGGGCGCACCAGCAATAAATGAGGGCGCACTTGTGGACAAAACTGGAGGCTGGGTGAACTGGTTTGCTCAGAAGTGGGTGTGAACACTCTCAAAGTGGGTTTTTGACCAACTATAGTCACTTAATCCAAAACATGGTTTAATTAAGCACATGGATAATTAAAATTTATGGATTATGGTACTAAGTGTGGTTACTGTTCTAACAGTTGGTTGTGATATTAATGGACAATTGAGCTTTTCCAAACCCATATTGATCTCTTTTAACAAAGAGCTTTGTGTGTAAGTCAAAGGCAACAATCTTAGAGGAGAAGAAGTTCCATCTGCTTCGACTTGACGTGTTTGGTTTGGCGAAAAATCTGAATTGTCCATTACAATTTTATGCAGTATTTCTATGGCCGCCACAGTATGTGCACGTGCTTTACATGTATTGGTGTTACCATGAATGGATTCCATATGTCCTTGTTCAAAATTATGTTGGTATCTATAGAAGGTGCTTTGAGGAATCTTATGTATCTTGTACCATGCTTTCTTACAAATAACATTACCATCAAATCTCATGTCCTTTACTTTTCTAATAATAGGAGGTAGGCCATGGCCATGGCTCTTTGACATGATAGTGTTTGAAACAAGTGAATTCAATACAAATTCCCTGATACCATTTTTGTCTTTGCATTCCATATCCCTTCTAGCATTTGCAATGGCATTCCTATCCACATGTTGAAGACAATCTTGTTTACAACATTCATCTGCAGCCAAAAGTCAGACTTCTTTCTCTTTATCTATCTTGGTTTGACGTTTTGCAACTTTTTCTCTTGTCATAGCTTGTTTAATCTTTTTATATGGCCTCCATGCATTAAGAACATTGACATATTGATATTTTTTATTATAAAGATCCCCATCCCATTGGTATAAAGGACTTGTATCCTCTATAACATCCCATAACAGCATTTCCATGGGTGGCTCTTTGTACTTTGTCTTGACCCTTAACATCTCACCTATGTTGTCCACCAATTTATGTATTGGCCATCTAACCAATCCATGTATAGACTTATCCCCAATCTTGCATCTTTCACAATACCCATGTATCTCTTCCACAAAAACACCAAAGTTATCTTCACCTAGTGTTTCACCCACAACCATGTCATCCTCATGGACATTAACTATCATTCCTTTGGCAATGCACATAATTGTTCCTATGCATCCATGTGTAAGAGAAACCCTTGTACAGGTGAATGCAGCCCTATCTTGTGGAATATTTATGGGTTGATCTTCACAATGAGGTTTCAAATCTATTTCTGGCCAAATCTCATAAGATTTTATTGCACCCCCTAGTGTTTCCTCAAATACAGTTGGATGTGGTAAAGGAGCATCATTTTTTAACACCTTCTCAATTCTAACCTCTATGCATCCTTTCTTTACAATCTTTCCATGAACCTTATTCCCAAGCTCTGTATTGAATATGGAGCCCTCACCCACCTTCACTCCATGTTGTAAAAGATCTACTTTGTCTCCAATAGAAAATGTTGAACAAACATTTGCACCTGTACACCAAACATAACAAACTTAGTATTTTCTCAAAAAAACATTCAATAAACTATGAATAATTCTTAACACATGCTTTGGTATTTGATTTACCTATGGTGTGCCTCAAATCTGTAGTACTCCATGGATGTGTGTCCCCTTCATCAACATATTCCACAATCAAATGTGGTTGAGTGACATCAATTATCAAAACCATAACATAACCTGCAACAACCCTTCCTCCACCATAATAAGTTCCAACCTCTGTAGATTCAACCTTTCCTAGCCCAATAACTTGACCATTAACTAGGAGGTCAACATAGTCCCCTTTTTTGGAAATTATACTTTCCATTGTCGCTCCTACAAATTCTGTAACACACAATTGAATTATAATTTGTAGTTAAGGTTAAACCATGTAAAGTGTGCTCTTATATTTTAGGCAAAACACAATCTACAAAAAAATAATGTACTTGTAATATCTAAAAAGGGTATGGCATCATTTTGTTGTGCAAATTAAACATTGTTCCCCACCATTTAGTCCCCACTGCCAAAAGGGACTTTACATATAAATTATGATGGAGCTACAAAGTGTAATCAAAACAAGATTGGTTATCAATGTATATAATATTAATACAAACACAAAACTATTCTTAGAAAAACTTGTAAAAATGTCTAAAAATTTTCCATACTTAAGAACTTGTAATAGTATTGAAGGTAGTTATTAAGTAGGTTAGAATCCAGCCATGATCTATCATGCAAGTTTGTATAATCATGGAACTTGTAATAGTATTGAAGGTAGTTATCAAGTAGGTTGGAATCCAACCATGATCGATCATGCAAGTTTGTATAATCATGGCTCGCTGAGATTTATTTTTTGTATCAATTGTTCAAAGTAAATTCAAATATCCTTGATTGGAGTCATCCCTATTTTAAGTACTCCCAAAAATAGTTATTTGGTGTCATCTAAACCTATATTGTAGATTAGTGAAGAATAACATCTATATGGAACTAGAGTAATACAAAATCCCAAGCAATGCTACTTGATGCCACTATTAGTATACTAATACATAGTAGAAGTTTTTTGAATTATAAGCGACTCCTAGCTTAGCGACTACTAATACATAGCGACTACTAGCTTTCCTTCTAGCATAAGCATTTCCTTCTAGCATAAGCACACATATTTATGCTAGAATGAAAGCTAGTAGTCGCTAGCTTTCTAATAGATAAACCCTGGGCATGGTGATTGGTGGTTGCTAGCTTATACCTTGAGCTAATACCATGTGCTCTATTTTGAAAGAAACACATGGCACCAGGGATCAAATTTGAAGGGTGGGGTCCCATTTCACTTTGAAGGGCTGTGAGATATTGAACCCTTCAATGCTGCCATGTCAAAATAAGTTATTCTTTTTATTTGAAAATGTAATATTACATCAAAATTTTAATGTTTACTGACGTAGTAAAGTCAAGAGGTTTTATTTTGCAGTGGATATAGCAGCACTGAACATTATATATGTCATATAACACAACCATATTTCTCCCCGATCTAGCGGCTAGTCTCTAGGTCACTATGCCACCTTTTCCATCTTAGCAGTTTCCCAAATTGAGCAAAGAGAACTTGTAATGCCTCTCAAGGGCATTAAAAATTTTAAACTAATTAAGTATCTATTTTATTTATTTAGTTTTGAAATGTATAAGAGTGTCAATACAAGCTCAATATACATCATGTAACCATAGCAGCATATGAGCAACACATAAGCATTTTACAATAGCATCTAACAAATTTACAACATTCTATAAACAATTTGAAATCACAAGAAAAGTACCTCGATATAAGGATGTGACGAAGTCCAAACTGAAGCAAGCTTCCTTCTTCATCTCGAGTTGCTTCTATCTTCATTTCCCAAAGTGGAACCACGGTTTACCTCCCAGCCAACTAGGGGCCTAGCCGGCTCCTTAGCCCCAGGAAGCCATCTAAATGGTCCCATCCAAATGGCTCCTAGCCCTTCGTGCCCGAAACCCACAGAGAACAAAACAATGATGCACTAGTAGGCTATGTATCAAATCTTCCAAGAGTTCTCAAACTCTTCCAACTCTTCAAAACTTCTCATACCCCAAAATACCCAAAATTCTCCATCCTATAATACTCTCACCAAAACAATCTTCAAGAGAAAAGAACCTCCCTCCTTCCACTCTCAAGTCTCATATTTATATCAAAAATCCTCATCATCCTCCTCATCCATCAATAAATTCCCATAAATAATAATCATCAATGAATAAATTTATTTTCTCCAAAAAATAGAAATTTGATTTAAATAATTAAAATATTAATAAAGATGGATGCAAAGTCTCACTTGTCATGCTTCCATCTTAATGCAACTATGACAACCATTTTCTAAAAATTTGTGCAAATCCTATCTATCCATTTATTTATATTATCCTTTCATTTATAAGTCAAATAAAATATTTTCATATACTATATTATACTATGACATATTTTATATTATATGCATATAATTATATATGTTATTTAATAATCCAATTAATTTATATAAATCTAAATCATATTAAACAAGTCAACAAACTCATACTTTCAACACACAAGTAATGCTTTCATCAATTCGTCAACCAAGGTACTAATAGATAATATAATCATATTAATTTATTCATTGATTGACCAATCATAGTAATGTAATCACGAATTGACATATGCATGGCCAGTACACACGTCTTAAGCGTGCGTACTAATAATCACATTTAATGCTCCTAATAAATCATTATTACATCCTCACAAACAACATATAGAAGAACAATTAAACACTGCATCATTCGTCATTCATAATCATTCATATAGAAACAATAAGACAAAATTAGATAAACATAATGGTGAAATCAAACATATAATCATGATGGTTAATAACAATCAAGAACACCATCCAATCCATCATTGGTACCATCCATCGCATCAGTAATCCAGCCCCCAAATCACCACTACTTCCATCTCCTGACCTCACCATACCGTCCTCTGCTGCAATATACTATGGCGTCGAGTGCACGACCTAACCATTAATAGAACCTGTAAGCGGAAGTGTCGATCGACTACATCGACCAAGCTTCCCCAGCAGGCATCCGCTAGTCGTCATCACACGTCTAGGGGAGTGCGCTACACAAACCTCCCACGACTCCAGGTTTCAGAGGATAAACGGTGGGAAATTCCTCCACCCCCCCAATAGTACTAGGGTCAACACCCTACATCAACCATACTGTGCCATCACTGTTCTAAGGGGTCCCGTCATTGAAAAACCACTTTGGGAAGGTCACAATTCCTGTCAAAACTCACACTCACCCACAAGTCATACAAATATTGGAATTCACAATTAAATAGCATGAAATTTGATATAACATCATTATACTCATAATGTTTAATACATCTTGTGCCCCTTGGCAATATAGGAGTCCACCTATCTCATAGCCAATTAACATGTGGTATAGTTCATCATTAACATGAAACATATATATGGCCATACCCAACTCTTTCAAGTGCCAATCCATATCACTAATACGACATTTACAAATAATCATGGAAGTTATTTTTGCAAACAACTAGATTAGCATTCTACATATGGATATTCTGTATTCAATTTTGCATGTTCAAATGAAATAACATATTCATTGTCATTATTAAATTAAAACAATATTTCAAATTACCATACATGCCTCAAGGGAGTCCACATGTCCACATAAAAATCATCTTGATCAATCTATCTTAGTAAAACAGATAATAAGCAAATGCATTGTTAAGCTAATTCACATTAGAGTTTTTAATTAAAGACTATCAAAATATGGGGCATTACAGAACTATCCAACTGTAGGCAACTTTTGTTCTCAATAGCCAATTATGGACCTTGTATGCTTCTTCTTTATAGCCCCGTGATAGCCCCCCCCAAGATCTCGTTATACATCCTAAATTTATGGTATGATGGAGTAGAGGATGGGTTGTGAAGCATAAGTAAAATGTAGGTTGACCAAGTAGAGAGGGGATGCATAGATGGTTGAAGTTCTTGTTATATGGTTTAAGTTCATGTTTTTTCCAGACCAACCGATAAGGGCAACAAAATCAAATGGTAAAGTAGAACTGTCATTCTAAAAATCAAGATTACGAAAACATTTTTGTCCCAATTCATACAGTCGAACGCGGATTGTAAGTGTAGTAGCATCGGTGGTCTTCATATTAATAAATACCAAGAATCTTAAACTGTGTACTAGAGGAAGGTGTTAATTCGATGACTGAGCAATTGGGGAAAATAGCTCATGTAATACATTTTTAGATACAAAGTATGGATTCTTGATCTGACTCATTAACTAGATGCATGGAGGTTTGCAGAGTGGGAACTTCCCCAAATCCTCGGGTTTTTTGGAAAAGTTGGGGGGCGCATTGTGCACACCTATTTCCCGTAGGGATGCAACCGTGTCCAGTGGCAGTTGAACGGGGAAGCAATCGGTTTTAGAGTGAAAACAATGGTATTCCTTGTCCCCTCCATTTCACAAAAGTTAAAGGGTAGCTAAATTCTCAAGAGCTTCGATCGGGAAACAATGGAAAATAGGGAAAGGCAAGGAGCACATGGAATCATATATATGCGTATACACCGGACATATGAAGAAATAAGCAATTGTTGTTGTTGCTACAATTGGGAATTGATAAATGTCGTTCTAAATATCCTCTAATGGAGATTTGTGACAAACCCACTCTCGGGTCCAGGCTTCAAATTTGAAGCCTTCAAGGCCCATTTGAAGTAACAAAATTTCATTCAAATAATAATATTGTGTTTGAACTTTGAAGTTACAGAATTTTAATCAAATAACACAATTTTTAAATAATTGATGGGATCATGAATGGATAAAATGATGTACATAGCTGTAAATTCATAGGATTTCAGCAATCTAGTCATCCTTGAAGTTGAGCTCCTCAAAGAAAACGAATTTATTTAAATATGTTTATGGTAGGCTGGCATTGCCAGCTTCACTCCGCAAACTCTCCTGGAGGACTGGAGGAGATAGGGTAGGTGGAACTTGGAAGTAGATCAACCACAATGGAGTATGGGTATAAGAAAAAGATTGTTTGTATTCCTGTAATATTATATATTGATGGTCGGAGCCATGGAAGCATGGAGTTTGAGCATTGACTTGATACAACAAAGAAAACACAAGGTGGGACTCGGGAGCTGCAGGATTGACTTGATACAACAAAGAAAAAACAAGGTGTGAGGCTGGGAGCCGTAGACAGTAGGATTAAATTGATATATCAAAGAAAACACAAGGCTATAGGTAGGGGCCACGGGCGAGAGCAACAACCTGCAACATTACAAGAAGTTTCTGGATTGTGGATTTTGTCTAAAATGCCAAATTCGGGGCACATTAACATAATATATTATACATTGAATACTCAATTAAATCATGAAGTCAGCATTCACGAATTGGTATGTGATAACTGGTAACGTGGTAATTCCGCTGCCAACAACATGTATGAGCCACCAACCAGGTTTAATAATTTTTTTGATGCCCTTAAATGTGTTAAACACGTAAGTGCTTGCTACAAACACGAGAACTTGGAAGCGTTCAAGCCATGGACTGCTCAGTGTAATCCCGTCCACGTAAGTTGGTCAATGATATTATTAGAGGCCCAATGGTCCATGATCCATGGATGATCAAACACGTGGATATTAGAGTAACCGAGTCCCACTCCCAAGTCACCTAGCTAGTAGCCGCATTCCCAATTTCCCACTGAAAACTGTTGATGGGTGAAATTTGAAGCTACCCTTCTGTTGCAATTTTAAACAAGAGTGGTTAATTTAATTATTGAAGGGCTTACCATGAAATTAATTCTTTTTTTCATGGTAAAATTTGAAGTGGCCTTCTATGACGTGTAAAATGGCTTCTGAAGGGCCCTGAAGGCTTCAAATTTGAAGCTTGCATGGCACAAGATCAAAAAAAGCTAGCAACTGCTAGCTTTCTTTCTAACATAAGCATTTCTTTCTAGCATAAGCACACATGCTTATGCTAGAAGGAAAGTTATCAATCGCTAGCTTTACAATAGAAAAACCCTAGCCATGGTGATTGGTGGTTGCTAACTTATATCGTAATCTTGTGCCATGTCCTCTATTTTGAAATAAGCACATGGCACAAGATCAAGGAAAGCAAGCGACTGCTCGCTTTCCTTCTAACATAAGCATTTCCTTCTAGCATAAGCACACAAGCTTATGCTAGAAGGAAAGCTAGTAGTCGCTAGCTTTCCAATAGAAAAACCTTGGGCATGGTGATTGTTGGTTGCTAGCTTATACCTAGAGCTTGTGTCATGTACTCTATTTTGAAATCAGCACGTGGCACAGGATCAAGGAAAGCTAGCGATTGCTATCTTTCCTTCTAGAATAAGCATTTCCTTCTAGCATAAGCACACATGCTTATGCTATTGGAAAGCTAGAAATCACTAGTTTTCCAATAAAAAAACCCTGGACATGGTGATTGGTGGTTGATAGGTTATATGTTGATCTTGTGCCATGTGCTCTATTTTGAAAGAAGAACATGGAACTGTTCGGATATCCACATCATCTATTTCGGGATACATCATCTATTTCAGGATCTTGCATGATCTATTTCAGGATATTATCTATTTCAGGATTCCTATTTCAGGATATGATCTATTTCAGGATTCTGCATGCACAGGCATGCATCCCAGTCACCAGTTTGATGCCTCCAGCACCTTATCCACCTTCTTCTAGCACCCGGGAGCCACCTACCACAGAGTTTTAGCCCTCCTAAGCTGAAAGGCGCCCTCTTCTCACCTACTGCCAGAGAAGGGCGCACTTGTTCACCTACCACTGCAGATTCACTCCAGTTACATTCAGTTAGCTCCGATTCTCCCTGATTTGAGGCTAGTTTCACTCCCGACTGACTGTATCACTTCCGTTTGACCTCCAGTTCGATTAGGTGACTTGTTCTGACTTCAGTTAGCCTCCCATGCGCCCCCACTGAGCCTCCAGATCCTATATCAATGCTACACACTTCAGTTACATTTATTATGCTCAGTTAGACTCAGATTGACACCTGGATGACTGGTTGTTGTGATTGATGAGTACCACCAATGATTTATGAGGACTCCTAGACAGAGTCAAGCTACTCCATTCAGTGATTCGAATGGCCTACTTAGTCAATTCGAATTGCTCATTGACAAGATTGGATTGTAACAGTTTGTATTGTAATTAATTCACCCTTTCTGGGATAGAGAGCACTGCTGCATGTTTTGCACAGTTTTGCACCATATCTTCTTATTCATCTGTTGTGACTGATTTATTTGTTCATTAGATCTGTTGTGACTAACTTTACATGGTATCAGAGCCATTGCAGGGACAAGATCTCTTTTCTACAGGTGTTTATACAAGAAGATTTGACTGAATTGCTAAAAATTGCAATAAGTTTGGCATGAGATATCTCAAGGGCATTCGCTCCTGTGCATGCAAAGCTTGAAAATTATTCCAATACCACTCCAGAAGCTTGAGTTACCACATAATTCCTGGATTTGATACATTGGACCCATTCAACATTGCTTGAAATCCAATCCCAGGTGTGATGCAACTCTCAAAGGGTGGATTGTTCGACCTTATTGTGGTTGTTTTGATGTGATTTGCAGGTTTCTTACTTCCTCCATGTGCATTCGCTAATGCAAAGATGGAGACTTCTTCTTCACAAAATATTCTTACTCCATTCAACTATGATGAATGGAAACCAAAGATGATTGCATTCTTGAAGAGACAATGTCTTTTTGATATGTGCATTGGTAATACAAGAGATTTTGATTCCGATGAAGAGGAGAATGATTGGCTCAATGATTGTGACAGAGCTTTTGGAGCAATGTGTCTTGCTATGTCTCCTTGTATGCGCTACCTCAGTAATACTGCTGAAAATCCAAGTGATCTATGGGTCCAACTTGACAGAGAATTTGGAAAGCAGGAAGAAGAGGATCATGCTAGCCTTTTGGAGAACAAGCCCAGTGAGATCTCCTTATGTGTTCTTTCCGATCATGTGTTGGCCTCAACAATTGTTCAAGATGAAGAAGAAACTGTAGATTCAACACTCATTCTCTCAAAGTCTTCTATTTCGAATTCTGAGCAAGATAAACAAGCTCATACTCTAGATTCCGAAGAGGTTCTTGAATCCTCTCTTTCACATGAGTTTGTCGGCATGCAGAATAATGATCTACTTGAAGTTTTGGAGGTAAAATCTGATTTTGGAGGTGAAGCATTCGTCCTCCTTGATTGCATGCCTTCTATAAACTTATGTTCTATCATTTGCAAAGTTTCTCAGAGTTTTAATGAAGATGAAGAGCACTACCATTCGCTTGAGTTCAATTCTCATGCATTTTTTGCTGATTTTGGTTTTGATCTCACCCTTGTTGGTTCAAAGGAGATCTCAAGAAACCATTCATCTATTTTTGGAGCTGATTTAACTTCTATTGATAAGAAGTTCAAGTTTCAAGATCTATTTGATCCGATTGGAGCTATTCCTACCTCACTTGGTTCGAATCACAGGTTCCAGGATCATCCTCATATTTTCAGATTTGTTCTCACCATTTTCGGTATGAAGAGCAAGTTCATAAAGTCTCCACATTCGCTTGCATCCACTGATGGAGAATTCAAGCACATGTTTTTGGAGCATAATCCATTTACTCCCAAGAGTAAGATACCTCCAGACATATCTATTTGAGTTTGGAGTAGTTAAAACTTTTGGTGTGTTACAGTTCATTTTGAGGGGGGGTATTTTTCCCATGAGGTTTTCCCCATTTCCTTGGTTTATTTACTGTTATTAGTTTGGATTATTATTGTATTGGGGTGACCTTTGGTCTTAGTTACCAGGGCCCCACATTATTTTAGTTGGCACATCATAGTCTAGCTTGAGGGGGGGTGTTCGGATATCCACATCATCTATTTCGGGATACATCATCTATTTCAGGATCTTGCATGATCTATTTCAGGATATTATCTATTTCAGGATTCCTATTTCAGGATATGATCTATTTCAGGATTCTGCATGCACAGGCATGCATCCCAGTCACCAGTTTGATGCCTCCAGCACCTTATCCACCTTCTTTTAGCACCCGGGAGCCACCTACCACAGAGTTTTAGCCCTCCTAAGCTGAAAGGCGCCCTCTTCTCACCTACTGCCAGAGAAGGGCGCACTTGTTCACCTACCACTGCAGATTCACTCCAGTTACATTCAGTTAGCTCCGATTCTCCCTGATTTGAGGCTAGTTTCACTCCCGACTGATTGTATCACTTCCGTTTGACCTCCAGTTCGATTAGGTGACTTGTTCTGACTTCAGTTAGCCTCCCATGCGCCCCCACTGAGCCTCCAGATCCTATATCAATGCTACACACTTCAGTTACATTTATTATGCTCAGTTAGACTCAGATTGACACCTGGATGACTGGTTGTTGTGATTGATGAGTACCACCGATGATTTATGAGGACTCCTAGACAGAGTCAAGCTACTCCATTCAGTGATTCGAATGGCCTACTTAGTCAATTCGAATTGCTCATTGACAAGATTGGATTGTAACAGTTTGTATTGTAATTAATTCACCCTTTCTGGGATAGAGAGCACTGCTGCATGTTTTGCACAGTTTTGCACCATATCTTCTTATTCATCTGTTGTGACTGATTTATTTGTTCATTAGATCTGCTGTGACTAACTTTACAGGAACAAGATAAACGAAAGCTAGCATAAGCATTTCCTTCTGGCATAACCACACATTCTTATGCTAGAAGGAAAATTATCAGTCACTAGATTTCCATAGAAAAACCCTAGCCATGGTGATTGGTGGTTGCTAGCTTATACCTTGAGCTTGTGCCATGTGCTCTATTTTGAAAGAAGCACATGGCACAAGATAAAGGAAAGCTAGCGACTGCTAGCTTTCTTTCTAGCATAAGCATTTCCTTCTAGCATAAGCATAAGCACACATGTGCTTATGCTAGAAGGAAAGATAACAATTGCTAGCTTTCTAATAGAAAAAATCTAGCCATGAAGGAAAGCTAGCAGTCGTTAGCTTTCCAATTGATAACACTGTCCATGGTGATTGGTGGTTGCTAGCTTATACCTTCAGCTTGCGCCATGTGCTCTATTTTTAAATAAACACATGGCACAAGATCAAGGAAAGCTAGCGACTGCTAGCTTTCCTCCTAGCATAAGCATTTCCTTCTAGGATAATAACACATACTTATGCTAGAAGGAAAGCTAGCAGTCGCTAGATTTCCAATAGAAAAATCCTGTCCATGGTGATTGGTGGTTGCTAGATTATACTTTGAGCTTGTGTCATGTGCTCTATTTTGAATTAAGAACATGGCAACAGATCAAAGAAAGCTGGCGACTGCTAGCTTTCCTTGTAGCATAAGAATTTCCTTCTATCATAAACACACATGCTTATGCAAGAAGGAAAGCTAACAGTCGCTAGCTTTCCAATACAAAAACCCTGTCGATGGTGATTGGTGGTTGTTAGCTTATACCTTGAGCTTGTGCCATGTACTCTATTTTTAACGAATGCTACCTTTCCTTCTAGCAAATGCATTTCCTTTTAGCATGACACACATGCTTATGTTAGAAAGAAAGCTAGCAGTCGCTAGCTTTCCAATAGAAAAACCCTGGGCATGGTGATTGGTGGTTGCTAGCTTATACTTTGAAATTGTATCATGTACTCTATTTTCAAATAAGCACATGGCACAAGATCAAGGAAAGCTAGCGACTGCTAGCTTTCCTTCTAGCATAAGCATTTCCTTCTAGGATAATAACACATACTTATGCTAGAAAGAAAGCTAGCAGTCGCTAGCTTTCCAATAGAAAAATATTGTCCATGGTGATTGGTGGTTGCTAGCTTATACCTTGAGCTTGTGCCATGTGCTCTATTTTGAAATAAACACATGACAAAAGATCAAGAAAAGCCAGCGACTGCTAGCTTTACTTGTAGCATAAGAATTTTTCTTCTAACGACTGCACACATGCTTATGCTACAAGGAAAGCTAGCAGTCGCTAGCTTTCCAATAGAAAAATAATAAGAATCTGTTTAAGTTCACATTTCCTAAAGATTCATAATAGCCTATCCCATAGAGACCATCATTTAACTTGTTAGATGAATAACTTTTGGACATGTCAACATGAGAGAATAAGTGTTTATAAATGACAAGCTTTAAAAACTCAGCGTCTTCTTCCACATTCACCTCATAATAAAACTTCCCATTACATAGAAGAAGCACACATGCTTATGTTATTGGAAATCTAGCAATCGCTAGCTTTCCAATAAAAATACCCTGGGCATGGTGATTGGTGGTTGATAGGTTATACGTTGATCTTGTGCCATGTGCTCTATTTTGAAAGAAGAACACGGAACAAGATCAAACAAAGCTAGCATAAGCATTTCCTTCTGGCATAACCACACATTCTTATGCTAGAAAGAAAGTTATAAGTCGCTAGCTTTCCAATAGAAAAACCCCATCCATGGTGATTGGTGGTTGGTAGCTTATACATTGAGCTTGTGCCATGTGCTCTATTTTGAAAGAAGCACATGGCACAAGATAAAGGAAAGCTAGCGACTGCTAGTTTTCTTTCTAGCATAAGCATTTCCTTCTAGCATAAGCACACATGTGCTTATGCTAGAAGGAAAGATAACAATTGCTAGCTTTCTAATAGAAAAACTCTAGCCATGAAGGAAAGCTAGCAGTCGTTAGCTTTCCAATTGATAACATTGTCCGTGGTGATTGGTGGTTGCTAGCTTATACCTTCAGCTTGTGCCCTGTGCTCTATTTTGAAATAAACACATGGCACAAGATCAAGGAAAGCTAGCGACTGCTAGCTTTCCTCCTAGCATAAGCATTTCCTTCTAGGATAATAACACATACTTATGCTAGAAGGAAAGCTAGCAGTCGCTAGCTTTCCAATAGAAAAATCATGTCCATGGTGATTGGTGGTTGCTAGATTATACTTTGAGCTTGTGCCATGTGCTCTATTTTTAAATAAGAACATGGCAACAGATCAATGAAAGCTAGCGACTGCTAGCTTTCCTTGTAGCATAAGAATTTCCTTCTATCATAAACACAAATGGTTATGCAAGAAGGAAAGCTAACAGTCGCTAGCTTTCCAATACAAAAAGCTAACAGTCGCTAGCTTTCCAATACAAAAACCCTGTCCATGGTGATTGGTGGTTGTTAGCTTATACCTTGAGCTTGTGCCATGTACTCTATTTTTAACGAATTCTACCTTTCCTTCTAGCAAATGCATTTCCTTTTAGCATGACACACATGCTTATGTTAGAAGGAAAGCTAGCAGTTGCTAGCTTTCCAATAGAAAAACCCTGGGCTTGGTGATTGGTGGTTGCTAGCTTATACTTTGAACTTGTATCATGTACTCTATTTTCAAATAAGCACATGGCACAAGATCAAGCAAAGCTAGCGACTACTAGCTTTCCTTCTAGCATAAGCATTTCCTTCTAGGATAATAACACATACTTATGCTAGAAAGAAAGCTAGCAGTCGCTAACTTTCCAATAGAGAAATCTTGTCCATGGTGATTGGTGGTTGCTAGCGTATACCTTGAGCTTGTGCCATGTGCTCTATTTTGAAATAAACACATGACAAAAGATCAAGGAAAGCCAGCGACTGCTAGCTTTACTTGTAGCATAAGAATTTTTCTTCTAGCAACTGCACACATGCTTATGCTACAAGGAAAGCTAGCAGTCGCTAGCTTTCCAATAGAAAAATAATAAGAATCTCTTTAAGTTCACATTCCTAAAGATTCATAATAGCCTATCCCATAGAGACCATCATTTAACTTGTTAGATGAATAACTTTTGGACATGTCAACATGAGAGAATAAGTGTTTATAAATGACAAGCTTTAAAAACTCAGCGTCTTCTTCCACATTCACCTCATAATAAAACTTCCCATTACATAGTGTTAGCACTTAGATTTTATTCCGGTTGTAAAAGAATAACACCTAAGGTAACCTATTTCAAACCAAGCTTTAGGTGGAAAACTCAGCCATTTTTCCACGAGAGAGGGCTATCTCACAATACATATACAAGGACTGAAAAATATAAAAGTTCTCTCAAATTTTCTCAAAAGGATTTTCTAGTTGAAAAGGAAAACAAGAAACGTTGGGCATGGAGTCAAAGTTTCAAATATACAATATACCAGTAAGAGATTTATACCAAACAGATTTCCACAGAGGCAAGATAGCAATCATATTACAGTCAATTTGATTTTTTCAGGTGGTACAGAAAGAAATAATGACACTCCATCAACAACAGGCATCTAACTTAGGATGAATCCATTGTCAACTTTGGAGAAAATAGTGAATATTTAATTGATATAAAACGAGGCATAACCAGTATGAATCTCGAATTATTTCAGACATTCATTTAAATATAGAAGAAAAACATAATGGAAGATATAACAAAGGAAGTGAACATGCACATATAAAGATAAAGAAAAAACGGACTGTAAAGTTGATCAACACATGAATCTCTGGTCTCAAAAGATGGGTATTTTCACTGTACTGCTTTTATTTATCAAAAAATAAATCTCCAAACATACACTGTCTCTCAAAAAATTTCCAACCCCTTCAACAATGACTCTCATTGTTCTTATACAAAATTTGGAAAAAGCTTGACATAACTGCTTCTTTTAACTAATAACTGAAAATATTTTAACTTAAAAGATAACTGTCTTTGAGCAATAGATAACTGTCTCCAAATAATATTACAAATTTAAAATAAAAGTATCCTTTTTGCCACTTGGCAAAAATTTTGAATATCATCTTTTCACCACATGGCGAGAGTTTTGAAAGCCTCTATGAATGGACAGAATATCTTGTCCTTCCATATTTTTCCACATAAGTCCACTGGTCGGCCGCGGGTAAGTCATAGTTGGTCATTTCCTTCACCAAGACTCGCATTTCAACATGACCTGCATAAGAAACAGGAAGAAGGTTTCCACAGGTTGAGATTAGCATATTGAAAATTTCAAACTCCTCTGATATTTTCTCCATTAAAATTTTCCCTGTAAGCATATGATCCAGCTGCTAGAACTTTCTGTGATCCATCCTTATATCAAACAACAATCTCTTATAATCATTCGGAGGAATTAATTCATTTTTTCATTCCAAAAAGCAGGGAACCCTTTGTTTACTAATTTTTTAAATTGCTTTTTGAACTTTACTACTTCTTCCCATATTTCTCTAGCTTTAGCTTCAACATTCTCAACATGCGAGTATTTCTCCAAGATCCTTTTGGCCCATGTGATGACTGAAATTTTGTTCGTTATATTCATGGCTATCAGGTCTGCTTCAGTTAGACTGTTTAAAAATGTTATTACTTTCTGGGCTACGTCTTTTGGATTTTTATTTAAGCTTTCCCTGACGGCTCTGCAACTTTCGAAGGCATCTTTGACCACCTTTTCTTTGACTCTTATGTAATCCAGATATGGTCTTAGTTTCTCAACTTCTTTTATAATTTGGTCCCACACTAGGTGTTTACAACCTTGCATAGCAGCTTGCCCTGTCACATGAGCTGCTAATCCTTTATTATTATTACTTAATTCCTGATTCTTTGTTTGCAAGGTTTTTATTTCTTTATTTTTGATTTCATTCTCTTCTGTCAGCTTCTGTATTTCAACCTTCAATTCTTTGATTTCATTTTCCCTTAAGCTTACCTGGGACATAGCCTGTAAAATATCATCTACTCCCGTTTTATCTTCCTATGTGTCTGTTTGTACTTGTTGCTGACCACTTCCTGCTAATCTTTTCCTCGCTTCTACCAACTGTTCTTCTAAAATGATTTTCTCTTTTTCCCACCGATCTTTTTCATCAGAAAGCTTTAACATTTTAGCAGTAACATCATTGACTTCATTAGATAATTCTTCTTTTTCTTTTTCCAATATTGTCAATTATGCTCCTTGGATGAGTACAGTGTCTGGAATTTTTAATTTTCGTCTCAACATCTGGGTCGTATCATCTTTCTCTTTGAGCAGTTTGGTTGCTACATCTCCTTCTTTATTTATCAAATCTACTTGCAATTTTTTAATCTGTTGCTGTCGAGACTTATTATCTGCCTTCTCCTGTCTCAATTGATTATTCAATTTATCCACTGAACTTTTCAACTTGTCTGCTCTTAATATGGCTCCCAAATAGTCTGAATATATGACTTCTCCAGTTTGTCTATGCAATAAAATTTTATCCGGGGCATTTATTTTAGACAAATCTATATTCATTTCTGAAATCTTATTTTTTGTGACAACTGAAAATTTCAAGGAATTTTCCCTCATATTTCTGCTAGTAAATAAGCTTACCTCAATATTAGATATACTTCTAACCTTCGGAAACAATTGACTGGTTTGTTTCGCGGACTCCTGTTTATTTCGACTATGCTCATCAAACACATGCATGATATTCTGGGGTATATTTACATCACCCTCTACAGGGGTTTCTTCAATGTTGTACTCTTTAACTGTAACCTCTGGTATTTCTTTTTCAGCTGTTTTAGCCTCTTCTGAAATTGTTGTTTACTCTTGTGGTTCATTCATTTTCAATCTTTTTCCTCTTTCTGTTTCTTCATCTTCAATGATCATTATGTCCTGTATGGGTCTTTTAGATCCAACCAATGCACTATCTATTTCGCTTTCTGTCCCTGTTGTTGTGTTAATCAATGCCATTTCTTTGTCGGATGCATCCAAAATGATTTCTTCTTTATATTCTAGCCAATTGGCTCTGTCCGACATTCCTTCAACAATCTGATGGTTTAGGGCCTTGATACGATGCTCCGTTCTTCGTTTTGATATGATGTTTAACGGGTCATACTCCATAACCGTATCTGACTCAAAATTCATATCCTTCAACAATTTCTCTATACACACTACAGCATTCTTATTATTTATTGTGAACGGACCAAATGTGAATGGGTATATAATGTCTGTAGCTTGTCTGTGAACCAAAAAATTGTTATCTTCCACAATCAACTTTTGTCTTAAGAATTCCAAGGCAAAAACCCTTAAAGTAAGAAAAGCTGGTAACACATAGGGTTTATGTCTGAACCCATATAATCTGATTACTGTACTGTCTTTCGACAAAAATCAATCTCCTGTTGCGTATTCTGTGCTCAATTGCATGGATGCCTGCATTTCCGGTAGTACTCTAGGCAGATTTTTTCCAAAAATCATTCTATAAATCTATGAAACCATGTAATTGATGTAATTGAACATGTTATTTTCTAGTAAAGTCATGAAAATGATTTCTGGGAACTGCAACTCGTCTTGACTGGTTGTCATAATCATTTTCATCAAAAAGGCCTGAAACCGGAAATGTCTGAGAGTGAGAAAATTGACCATCTGGTCATGAATCTTTTCTGTTAAAAATGCTTCAAAATTAAGTCGAGGGATTTGATTTTCACCAATCTTTGACTGGACTGTACTCATTTTGTACAATAAACTCAATTGAAACTCGGTTACATACAAATCCGTATCCAAACCTAGAACTATGGCCAATAATGTCAAAACTAACTGGGTATTTTCATTAAAAAGATTGATATCTATAGGGTATGGGACCTCCGAAATGCTAGTCTCTAGCTTGAGACACGATGTCAAAAACATTTCCCTATCATTTTGAGAAACATGATGATAATTTTCAATAATGGAGACTTCAGAGAAAACCTCAGGGTCAAGGGTTTGGAAACAATCTACTTCTAGGGCTTTAATTAACTCTGCTGGCTTTATTTCGCAAATGACTCAGGTTTTTTGGCTGTTTAGAACGACTTTCTCTTCCCGGGAGTAATTTTTGACACACCATGATACGAATTCTGGGAAAGAAGGGATTTGGTCGGGGCAAAAGGCTATCAAAGACGACTGGTGAACTCTGTGGGGGTCTGTCCCTTCCTTTAACAATTCAGACAACCTAATTTTTATATCAGATATTGGAAACCTAATTAGGGTATCGTAGATGTCTTCGTCTCTGTCCTCTAGGGCTTCTTTTGATTTAAAAACGCCTATATCGTGCACAGTCTCCATTTAAATGTTTCTTTAAACAAAATTCTGTTTAAAAAAGTAGGACAGGTCACACGACCCTACCTGTATGTACCCGCCTTTCGCCTTCTGTCGCAATCGCAGACCTCCACCAGTCTTCAGAGCTCTTCGGGATAGTGACACATGCAGAATGCCGTTATGTGGAGCCCCTTTTGTTTTATATAAGACTTTTGAATTAACTTCCCTGCACCTTTATGAATGCGGTTCATATCTGACCATTGATCTCAAGACTTTCTTTTGGACCGTCAGATCTCGCCTCCCTTTATTCCATCTGGTAGTATCCGCAATCAAAAAGTTGTTTTCTTTTCCGGTTTATTCTCTGTGCGGATCAGCCACCTGCTGACACCTATTCGAGTGGTTTATTCTCCGCGACCGCTCTTCCTCATATCCAGTGTGCACCTTCCTAGATGCGGATGAAACAATGGTTGTTGATTTGATTAAGTTTTATATCGGCCCTCCGATTGCTACAAAGTATAACGCCATGTGGTATGACCCTGCCACGCTTGCTCTATCTACCACGTATCAGGTCCCACCCTGCCACGTGTACTGACCCCACCGTGCTTCCATATTTGGTGGTTCCGCCCGGTGCTATGGTGGTTTCCTTTACCGCTATATTACATATGCGGAAGGATGAGGTTTGGACATGTGTCCTGACGGTATTGAGTCTGCTACCGCCCACATATATTTTCCGCCGATCACTTTGGCGATGCGGGAAGCAATATCGGCCGTTGATCGACATTTTTGACATCTCTGCCACCGAAACTTGATCGGGGTTTAATCTTTTCAGAAATTTGCTTTCGGACTTTGCATAAGTGGGTTTTTTCCTCTTGTTTTTTAATTGTCAACCTTTTCTTCAACCTCCTTTGTGATAATTTCTTCCTTTTTTGGACATTTTAGCAAACTTTTTGGATTTAGTCATTCTCAAACCTTAGTGTCAACACATAGATTGCCAATCTTTTCTCTTGTTACATGATAATTATGTCCAAACACAATGTATAGTTCAATGCGCTTTGTGTCAGTGATTATTTTAGCACCCATCTGCATTTCATAGTTCAATACATCTTCCATCCTCTCAAATTCCTGGTGTATTTTCTCTATATCTAAAAAAATTGGATTTCTCTTTTATGATGGTCTACCTCTATACCAAGCCGGTAGATGTTGCAAGTTTGTTGAATTGTAGCAACAAGGGAATGCAAATTGTAATTATTCTTTCCACGGAACCTCTTCAAGAGACAACTTGAAGTTTTTATGATATCATCTTTACATCTTACCATGGATTTGGCATTAATGTTATTTTCCCAGCACCATTTCTTCCTTCTGAATTTTCGTTTATCCTCCCACTTCTTGTAAACTAAGAGAAGAGTAAAAAGGTCTCCATCGAGATGGAAGAAACAAAGTTTTAAACAATCAGACTCTGATTTTTCTACCTACGATACGCAATCCATATTCTTACCTATCATGAAGATGGACTACATATCATAGGTCTGAAACGTCGATAAACCCCTCCTTAACACAATGAATCCAAAAATCATGGAGAATAAACTAGCACACTGTGATATCCTGAGAGAGAAAAATCATTATATTCATTAAGAGAATCCTTAATTATAATGATTGTAACTACATCTCTCTATATAATATTCCTTATCTCTCCATATAATATCCCCAATTGTACTTGTGGGTCCCCTATTAGGGTTATCCCTATTAAATATTCATGTAACCACATTACCTATATATTCAACCCCATATATACATCCCATGGAGTTATAACATATCACCCCATAAAAAGGATTCGTCATCAAATGTTTGTAGCTAAGGCTTTTATATGTGATGAAACCTAATAATAGTAATGGTTATTTATATTTGTTCTCTCTTGCTACTACTATTGATTATCCATCCATCTATATTTAATTTTTTTTTTGTCAATTCTTCATGGCTTCCTTTCCTTTGATTGCATGTGCATTATTATAGCTTCTCCAATTTGTTATAGTTTTTGTTCTTTGATAACATCACATTAAATAATGGTCCCTTTTTGCCTCATTATATGAACCATTGATTATTTCATCTTCATCCTTTGTAATGTTGACACTTATTGTATTTTTTCCGATATTTCATTGTAAAGAGGTATCAATATGGTTCCACCATTAATGGTGCTTCGTAAATTTTGATGCCCTTATCACCCCCTCTCCTTTTTGGTACAATGACATGCTCCAACTATTATAATTATTGACCTTCAATTGCTTCTGCTTTTGAGATAATAAGATCATATTTTTCCTTCATATTCTGAAGATGATGTTCAAATTCAACAATTATTTTATGGTGACCTTCTTATACCTTCTCATCCTTCTCCTTTTGTACTAAATGGTTGATGTTATCCATCATTCTATCCTTCTTCGATTATAAATTGAACTTTTAATTTGACATATATTCAAAATTTAGGGTTTCTTCAACCTTCTTGCCAACATAATATTCAAGTGTTTAGGTAGTTTATTCATCTATAATCTTTCAAAAAACTAACTAATGACATAGACCATATCCTTAGTCATATTATATGATTCCTAAGAGTGATCTCCCCGCAAAGTGATATTCTTAGCACGTACTATAGCAATGTAAGATAATCGAAGAGTTTATGGAAGCATGGGTATAGGCGAAAATAAGGGACTTCCTATATACCCAAAGGTACATGGAAGATTAAATTTCTAAGCATATTTCATGTAATGTGGCCACATTAATTCATTGTGAAATTATCATAACAATTTGTTGTAACTATAAACAATGTCATAAACACCTCTACAAATATATGAGTAATTACGATAAGTTCTAACATTTGTTTCTTTTTCAACAATCCCAAAGTATACATATCTATGAAAAACCAATGCTCACACTATATATCTGCATATCTAGATTTATGAGAAAAATATACCCAAAACCATATGTAATTTTCATTGATCAAAAGTAAATAAACATAAACTATAAATAGATTATCGGTATTCATATATATATATAAAAACTCCACAACCTTCCATTTTAAACATATACAAAATTCTCTACTTCCATATGTATCCATAATAAACCATGCAACCCTCGTGAGAATCAAAACTCATATTCTTTTATCAAGAGCAAGACAAAATACAGTGTTATCATAACATTTTAATAAATACAATTTGTATGTAATTAACATAAATTTTCATTCCAAGCCATATGGATTATTGAATTTCATTAGCAGTTCAGCTTGGATATTCAACAGGAGTTTGGCATAGGAGACAAGGGTGACAACTAAACCCTTAAAGTACGTATGGACTCTAAGATTCAACAAGAAAATGTGAGAGGCAGGCGTCGAGCAGAAAAGAGTTGTCACATAAATGAGCGATCGCTCAAGGGAGTTAACCAAACTGTTTTTCTCCGCTAGGGTCAACCTTCAAATATTATGAAGATTCTACCACAAGATCTACGATCGAGAACCGAGGGGGTATTAATTCCCAGCTATATCGCACCATCACCATAATAGACTGATTGTTTTCTGCCCAAAACACATCACTCAACTGCTGCATCACAACCCAAAAATAATGGGCGGATCTCACAAGGAAGAACATGAAAACGCCGAGTTGACAAGTAGGGAAACATTCCAAAAAGTTATTGAGGGTTCTTGTCTTTCACTTAACAGTAAGTTCACGAAATTTAACAGTTATTTGCAGACCATGACCATCTGCACATCGCATGCACTCCACAAACGTATTACACAGGCCTTAATACCACAATTCACTTGGTACTTAACACACAATCACTTCAAATATATAAAATAATCGACTTAACCCTCCAACCTTTAAATCGAGGTCCCTGACACATTTCACAATCTTTTGATAGATCGATCTAGGGCTCGCTTCCTGCATTTCACATACTTAGTTTCTTGAATATACAGACAGGGAGGCGAACGAAAGGATTGAACACAGATAACAATTCTTGATTGTAACCATATCCGAGAGCATTAACATGATCATACACAAATAATTACACTGAATAATAAAATTTGAATGAATTCATGTGCTAGCTAGAGTTAATATATAAGGGAAAGCAGAATGGCAAAGTGCGCAGGTATTTCCCATGAGATGTTGCAGTTGTTTCTATGAACATTCCACGCACTAAACCCGACTAGACCATAAATTGGATAGTATTTGGTTTAGGGACTGAAATTTTGTTAAGAAAATGCCAGAGAATTTGATGAGACAAGAATGCCTTGTAGCACTAGGAGATAGGATGACATGGAAGAGAGATGTACCTGGAACTAATGTGGTGCTGTCAGGATGATTCATGGAGATGGATGAAACACCGAATGAAATGTTGTTGGCCACCCACGCTCGTGAAGGTTATTTCGGCCTGCCAACTCCTGTAAAAAATTCATTACACATATCTTGAGAGCTGGAGATACCAACAGAAGCAATTTATGGAAATAACAACAAATAATGCATACGTTGAGGCTATTTAGTTTATATACCAGTTGGTGCAAGGAGGAAATGTGCCCTAAGCAGGCATAGACTGGATCTCGTAGTTGATCATGTGCCTTGTAGGATGTGTGACAACTGTTTGGCAGCACTAGATTATGAGAATATATAGAAAATATTTCCAGACAATGCTCGCCCCAAAAATCTTATGAACTGTTGCAAAATGCTCACCGCCTTCATCATAGCCTTAGTATGGAGAGAACAACATCCTTTCACCCATTTCCTTCTAAGAAACTTGCAAGCCCTGAAGGCGCTCCTCCAATGCACAAGATTTGAACTACCGAGTCCCGATGGTGAGTTTTCTGAGGTATCCTTGATGGATCTTCTGCCATGGCGAAGAATGGAGGAAATTGGTGAGGAACCGTCCTTTGGGAACTTTCGTGGAGCGCGGGCATTTGAGATTTGAAATTCAAATACGCTTTTTTGAACACCGTGTCTGAACATTGAAGGGACAGGATATATATATTATGCATTATATGCATGGACTTGGTATATGACATACATTAGATTCTTAATAAATTTGTGGTCAAAATAGGTTATTTTGATATAAGATTATTTTATTTTTTATATATTTATTTCTTCTTCAAATATAGGATCAAAATAAGATTGAGTTACAAATTTTTTAATTGAACTAGCTCAGACTTTATAGTGCTAACAATATATTAAATGAACTAAATCTGTGAAGTTGGTTATTATTATAGCAAACTAAAGAGTTGATGGGCATAATTCTATGAAATCATATTTATGCAGACTAAGTACAATGCTTCGAAAGATATAAGTTGAAAATAGAAAAGCACTACAAACATAAAAGTTGAAACAATTTTAGAGGGCATACAAAACAAAATTATAATAAGGGAATTTCTCTACTCATTTTCATTACTCAAACATAACAATATATATACAGATTTACAACATTTGCCTTACCACTATGTTTGAGGTCCATGGTAGACTCTCTCAATTGCCATGTCTCAAGACCATCTAGCTAACCCCTCTCAAATGACAACCATTTTTTTATTATTCATGTTTACTCATGGTGCAGCTTCCCCTACGCTTCATCCATCTTCAACTACTCTTTAACTTCCATATGACTACTTGGGCACATCTTTGTCACTTCAACTTCCACATTGATATTTCATCTTCCCTTAGTGCACTTCATATGTCATGCACAGTTACCCCATGCTCATCATGTGCACTCATTGTCATGCACATTTTTTCTCACATGCACTTGACTCATAGTTGGAATAACTAACTTGCATCCTCCTTGGATGCACATTCCACTTGAGCACACCCCTCAAAGTATCGCATGTTTTTTTTTGTTAATCCAAGCATGATCGACATTATGTTATTTTCTCTTGCCGTACCACATTATATCTTCTATGTTTTCTTTTGTATCAAACTTGCTTGTGTAACACTAGCATGTACCAAGTACTGGTACATGCTAAGTACTATACTTCCTTGAAGCCTGTACCAAGTCGCTTAAGTAGTCCTAGTCCCCTTGTTGTTACAACTATGTTTGAAATTCATGCAGGCAAGCATTCTTTGACATTGGTGTTCATGGAAACAAAAAAGGGATCTGATTCATTGGAATACTGGTTGTGTTCCAATAGGTTTCCACTGTTCCAGCAACCAGTATTCATGGAGACAGAAACCAAAGGAGCGTGAGAAAATGACTTCAAGCATCGAGCTATTGACTCATCAACCGTGCGAGCTCCATCGACCATTCAACCAATGTTACATAACGATGTGCGGGCTCCATCGACCATTCAACCAATGTTACATAACAATGTGCGGGCTCCATCGACCATTCAACCAAAAGTTGTTTGATAGTGCATAGAGTCACATTGTATCGTTTTGTGCGGGCTCACGGTTATGATTGGAGACTAGTCCTTGGAGGGTGCACAAAATGGTACGTTGTGCAGCCCCTCCGTAATGCCAAGAGTCAAAACCATGATCTATGCACAAAACTAAACTCGTTGTCCCATGTGCAAGCTCGACTCTACATGCGACGATACACATTTGATGGTTGCACCATGGTATTGCGAGCTCATCATATACACATTGGCCAGTGCAAAGGCGATTTGTGCGAGCTCACCATCATAATATGTGACTGGTCTTAAGAGGGTGCATAAACTTTGCTTCGTACTTTGTGCAAGCTCTCGTCACATGATGTTGCAAATAAGATTGGACGCACAAAACGTATGATATACCATATGATATAACCCATGTAACATTTCATCATTTTTCACCGCTTTTCATATGCCATTTCCGATATGTTACATGGGTGTATAAAGCTATTTTTCCAAAATTATTTTTCCAAGGACGCTTCTTCAAAAAAACTAAGTCTTTTCTTATTTTTCTTTTAGGTTCACTCTTTGGATGGTTTAGGGGTGAAACAAACTGAGGGTTTTCATCAAGTGGAATTTAATCTTATGGAATCAGGGATAGTTTTCTCACTCATATTTTGTCAAACTTTTCAAGGATGAATTGCTTGTACAGAAAGAATAGGCAGTAAGGGCAGGGAGGGTTTACTATATCCAAGTGTATGGCATGATAATAAAAAAACCTGTAAAGGAGAAATATTAGACATGGTATGATAAGACATACCTTATAAGGACTCCGTCCAAATTGTAGTTGTATAGACATCATTAAAGAGTAACAACACTTGGATCAGTGGCCTTTAGCTCAAAATTTCAGGTGGGGCCCCACATCAAATAACTTGGGCAGTTGTTGAGGGATCAATAGATTATTACATACACCAAAGGAGAAGCTCGAACTAGGCATAAAATTACTTGTGGAAGGTATTCCAAGAGTAGGAAAACGTAGGGTTGGAATGCGTTTGCTAATAGATGGAATTATGAATGAAGAGACATTGGGAACATGTGGCATATGGGTAGAAGAAATGATTTTGATAACTAAATATACATAAGAAGCATTAATGTTTCCTCAAAAGACACTAGGTGTAGTGGAAGTACATCCCATGCTTGTTAGATTAACCATAATTTGGTTCTAGACATATTATATTGTACATTTTGAACAAATTTAAAGGGATCTATGGGAAAAGGTACATCTAGTTGTATCAAGACATGATCGTCAGGTTGGGTCAAGGGAGGATTATAATGGGTCAGTGTCTAAATGTCAATAACTTCAATTTTAGGTGTCCCTAAATATTCGGTTAAGTTATGTTCAGTGTATGTATAAATAGGTACTTCTCTTTCAAGTCTCTCTCAAATTATCAATGTGTGATTGTTTCTCATCTTGGCCTATGTTATAGTTATTTAACCATTTGCAGGTCAGAGGTGGTTTGACACTTTTGGTCGGAGACCTTCTTAACCCCAAGACTTACAAGTTAGATAGTAAACCACATTTGCTTGTTTTAAGTTTAACCAAATTTGTCTTTTATGTAAGAACAAACAAAACTAAGGAATTTTATGACACAAATCAACAAGAATAAATAACATGTGCAATAATTCTACCAACATCAATAAGAAAATAGAGTAGGGAACCCTCCAACAATTAGATTGGAAGTATGAAGTCTTAGAACCAAAATGTGAAGGTGAGAATGATGCATTTACGGTAACTCTGACACAACTCTCACACAATATGAAAATACTCTCATGAAGACAAGTACCCTCCAAGTAAGTTGAAATGGTCTTTATAAGTCTACCTTAGGTATCGCAAGCACGCCCCTCTTATAATCATTTGTGTGAAATTAGAAAAAACCATTAATATTACCATTTCGCATATCAATGGTTGAGGGGAACAATTGTGGGTTAGGTGTTTGGATATAACTAGGGAACATGGGATGTATGTATCAGGCCTAAGACTCTAAGAGAATTGGTGTCACCTTAAGGAATTTTCAATTATATCAAAGCTCCTATACATGCTTAACTTACTAGACATGCAAGAGGGGATAATCAAGTGGTTTTTACGTGTACTTCAGATATAGGAGCATCATATAAATACCCAACTTAAAGAAATAGGCACAATCAAGCTAATGTGAAGTTTAAACTTAAGCAAATATGTCAATTTAAGGAGGAAACTGTTGTATTGCAAAGAAGCTCTGAATCACTAAAAAAGGAAAATGTGGCCTTCCAACGCAGTAGATCGACGATGTAATAATTTGCCATAACATTCTCCAATGATTGTTTATGTTTAGATATATGCAAATGCCTAAAGTACTCAAATGCATTTCTAAGTAATGCTCTAGGTGCAAACTTATATGTTTTTATGCAGTTAAGTTTAACAAGCATTTTCAGTAGGACCCCAGTGCCGCGTCGTTGGGCTTCCCCGTTCCTTAATTTCATTTCCCCGACATGGCACCACTCCATCGGGTCCAGTCATTCGTAGTTTCCATTCTTCGGCAAGGTACCACATCATTGGGTCCTTGCATCCACTCTTTCCGTTCTCGACAGGGTACCGCACCGTCGGGCCCTTCTACCATCATCCTTTCATTTTGACTTGCGGGAACTTAATGTAGGGATTTCAGGAGCCGTTACCTTCTATCCTCTGTCTACACGCTATTAGGGACTACTGGCGTTGAGGAGTGAGTCCGTTCTCACTGCGCGCCCCCCCAACTCGTACATGACCAGCTCCGTCGTGGCCCACCTCGTACGCCCTCACGCTTTCCTCTTGAGCAAGCGGATCAGTGCTTATCTGCTCAAACATGGTATTCCGTCAGAAGTCGACATCGTCGTCGCTCTCCCTGTGTGTGATTTTCCCGTACTCTACGACCCTTCATATTCCTTTGTGTGTCCGTCGGTGAACCGTTTCACCTGTCGCTACACACATTTCTCACAAACGTAAATTAGTAGCAATGTCCTCAACAATCACAATTTGATTTATAAATCTGTTGTTTTATTAAGCATCTATAGTTTACTCAATCGTTACTCATTCATCTAATCACATAATCAATTGCACAACTAGTCGTTAAGCACCATTCATATGTACAGTTTTCTTATCAAAGTTAACTGTTAAACAACATGAAATCGTCCATTCACAATAACTACCCAAATGCACATATATCAATCAATCATAATCATAAATATACTCAAAATAAAATCATAGGGTTATTTTATTAATGTTTCAAACAGTTAGGTCACTCAGCAGGTGCCCTCAATGTCTACAGTAGTCTAGGGGCACTACATACACCCCTACTTATTTAGAACTTCGTCCCGAAGTTCAGAATAAATGCGGAAATCTATGATGAATCTCAGCTGCGTCCTCCCAAGTTGCACAGCTAGGACTATAAATGTCCCACTACACTTGACTTGATCAATCCATGCTAATCATTAAGCAAGATGTAATCAATCAATTATCCCACCCCACACAATATAATTTAATTCCTTAATTTATTTATCAATTATTATCGTCATTCACATCTTCAGGTTTTCCTCAATCATTTAAGACATAACAAGGCTCAAGAGACCACTATATTGAAGTTGTTCAGCTGCGTCACTTGACAGGTTCCCTTAAGGTCCACAGTCATTCTAGGGGCATTACATACACCCCCTCTTAAATAGAACTTCATCCTGAAGTTAATTTTTGTTCTTGTACTTTCTACACTAAGCTTTATCTTAATTTCCTATTATCATCTTCTTTCCATTCCCTTCTATTTTTCTCCAACAATCATGGCCATAAGCACAAGTGGTTCTAATCATTATTATTATTATTATTATTTTCCAACATGGTTCCAATACATTCTCAGGAACTCAATCATAATTGTGTATAATATCAATTCGATAGTACATTCAATAACTGTCGGTCCCAACTAGATTTCGATATCACTTATTCTTGTCATTAGTATCATCATGTTCAGCTCCATGAGCTTATCATGTATTTCCCTTATCTCTTCGTTTATGTTGTCATAGGACCACTTCGACAGATTCATCAAGTCACACAAAGTGTCTTCTTAACCCCATCAAGTTCCATCTCGAGGGCTAGTTGTCATTTTATCATGTTTGATTATGACCTAAGGTTAGCTTCATTGCGTTCTATTTATTATGCTAATCGTCTCCATACTTCTTTTTACGAAACATTGCCTTCATTTGACCATTTCGATACCATGGTTAAATTTCAAGTTCGTAGTCATGAGTTTTCATAAATGGTTTTGTCGTAATGCAAAATGCATGTCGTTGAGTTCAGCTCATCATACCAATCACATTGATATCTTGTTTTCAAATTTTAAGTTGGTTTCTCTTCCTCGACAATCCATCAAAGTCTCGTCAATCTGAACATCTTGGTGTCTTATCATTTAAAATTGATCAATTTTCCGTCATTCAGCAAATCCATCGATTATATCCGTCCACTTGTTTTCTCATCATGGCTATGTAGAAAAAGGTTTAAAATATCGTTGGTCTTTGTTCCAAGTTTCTCCGAGTAGATTTTTCTTAAAATACAATTTTACGTTATTGATACCATCTCTATTCGACAATTTAATGCTCGTAGTTAGTGAATGATTTTTTTTTTTTTCTTCTTCTTCTTCTTTTTTATTTTATTTTATACTATAAGTGTCTACTCCTAAGTTATAGTTCTTTGGCTTTCCAAATCATTTGTTCTGGAACAATTATTCCATATGTGAATTGGCAAGGATCTCTATCATAGTTGAAATATATCTTAAATAAGTAACACTTGCAAACGGAAACCCTAAGGGTACAATTTGACAAAAAGGAAGGCTATGTCTTTAATCTTACAACCTACAATCCCCTAAGTGAACTGTGAAATATAGGCACGTGTTAACTTTTCATCTAGTTCATTTTATAACATCAAGAAATATCATAACAGTATCTTATCTTTCAACCAGTTCATATTATCATATAAACGTAGTATAAATATAATAATACATTAGCCTTTCATAGTATCCCATAAAATAATTATGAACTATAAACAAGGCATTAACCTTTCCTTTACATCTTGCTATCCCATTAACGAAATATGAAATATGGTGATGCATTATCCTAAATTTACCTAATTCATTTCATCACATAAACGTAATATAAAATATAATATAATAATACATTTAACTTTTCAAATTACATAAGAAAGTACAAAATATAGACAAAATATTAATCTTTCTTCTACTTCCAGTTATCCGCAAAAAAATATGTAATATCACACTACTTTATACTATCATGCATAAATAAAAAATATTACAATATCTTTCAACTAAATCTTATAATTATAATAAGGTATTGTAAAATATAATAATACATTAACTTTTCATCCATGCCATAAAGAAATATGAAATAAGAACATGCCATAAAGGAATATGAAATAAGAACATACTGTCCATTATCATCCATTTCATGTCATTGCATAAATGAGAAATATTGCAATATCATTCAACTAGTTTTTATAATTATAATAATGTATTATAATTATTGACGTAGTACCACACGAAGCGCCACACAGTCCCATCGAAAACCTGCAAGTTGATCATGAGCTAGCTACAGCCATATCCTGGAGATCTCATCGTACACAATCTCGCTCCCGCCATATCCTCAAGGTTCAACGCCCATCTACCTGCATTCAAGGCGGTGCAGTCCATTGCAAAATTCCAAGAGACCTAGTCCTCATTCTCGTCCTGCAAATTCCGATAGCTGGAGCTGCTGAAACATTGTTCTTGTCCTCTGCAAATTAGAACCTGAATCCTATTGCGAGCAGCTAGAGTGGCTGAATCGTCCTCCTGTAAATTAGAACTTCAGGTACTCCTCATCCTACAAATTCCTATCATTCTCGTCCATTTAGTTTAGTATCTGGATTTTGTACAAGGCCCATGGGGTATGGGTATTTTTGTGCCTTCTTCAAGTTATAAGAGGTTGCATATTTCAGTTACTGGAGATATCTGCAAGTTTGTTGTATGCTTGAAAATCTTGATCTGAACATTCCCATATAAATTCCGTAGCAACGTTTTGTAGTTTGTCTGTTCTTATTTCAAACTTTATCATTTTTTAGAGGTTTGTACTGGTTCTTATACTTTGTAGTGGTTGTTATACCGTAGCATCGATTTATATTTAGTGTACCTGACTATTGCTCAAGGGACGCTCCCTCCAGTCACTCATCCTAGTACTTTTGTTTAAAGCACTTCCCAGCACAGTCTTTGCAAGGTCGGAAAGCCCCCCTGGAACAGATGGAAAAACCTTTTGAAGGTCTAATTTAGGCGCTTCACAGTAGTGAAAACACTCCACCTCTCCATAGGAATCAGAAAGACGCTTCAGGTCAGAGTGCAAAGCATATCCTAACTTTAAAATGCTAGTTGAATGAAATACAGCTTTCAGGCACAAGTCCACTGCACCTGGTTCTTTGTTAAATAAATTCACCATCTTAAATATAAAAACCTTTTTTGCAGTAGCAATCTCTGATATCGAAACCTACAGAATTAAAGGTAATTCAAGGTTCCAAAAAAATAAAAGACAAATCATCCTTGGTTAATCGAGACGATGGAAGGGATGATTTTCCATAACTTGATTGCAATTATCTTTTTGAGGATCTTGTATTAAACGTTGTAGAGGGAGATGGGCCTAAATCTATCTACAAATGTCTATATTAACGTCGTTTTCCATGAAACCATTTTCCTGTATCACACTGAAACATTTGCTCCGATGGATGTCCATCAATATAACCCTGGCATCCATTAGTATCACCCTGCATCCAAGCATCAGATGGTGGATTCCAAGTATGTAGGCAATGTGATGAATGGTAAACAACCTTTAACACCCTGCCCGACTGCGCGATCATCGCTTCAGATAATTTTGTCATAAATGTTATTCATTTGAGTAATCTTTTCCAACTTGGGCAATTCATTACGATTTGGTGGAGAAACACTCAGTATTAATGCAACCGTCTGACATGCTCGCGCAGCCATGCCCATTTGAATTTTGAATTTTGAAATTTTTTGGTTCCGCCTTACTACCAGATACAAGTGACATTGCCGCTTCCCGCCCTCGTTTGAGTTCGAACATATTCATATATAGGAGCACACAATATTTTTTTTTCACTGGCCTGGAGTTTAATTCACAGCCATGGCTGACCTAAAGCCTATAAAAGCCTATTTGTATGGATGAGCTGCTTACTATCTTATGAAAATCTGCCTCCTCAAATGATGATGAGAAGCCCAAATTGAGAGTAAGAGGTTATATAATTCTCTTTGTGGAGACTTTTGCGGGGGATTTCTCCCTACTTCATGTCTAAATAATGACACTGATATTACTATTTGCATTTTACACCACTGTCATTACGATTTGCATTTACACCTCTCTCACTCTGCTGTCGTGACTATGCAAATTTAGGTAGTTACCATCCGACTCAATTTTCCAGCATGATGAATCTTTACCGCCAACCTTTACAAGTTTTGTAAATGGGAGTAAAATGGTACTAGTGTAGTGTTCTTCCATAAAAATATATTAAGAAAGGGTTCACTTAGGTGTAGAACTATAGACTTATTTGATTATTCTGCCAACTCAATGCAAGTTTTGGTTACAACTCTTTTGACATTAACATGGTTGGAAACTTTTAATGTCAAAAATAAAAATGTATTTTATTTTTAGATAATTTATTTTTTATTTATCAAATTTAAAAAATGTAGATGTTATAAATTGTGAAAACTTCAATTTTATAATACCATGAATCTGGGTTTTTGACAAATGGTACTGACATGATAACATGATAGTAATTTCACAATTGCATTTAATATAGGCCGTTATTAGGTTTTCTTAATATAATGGATCTATATTAAGCATAACCTCTTCTCAATTGAAATATATACTTATTGTTGTGCTCCAAACTAACTTTATATGAGTCGATTGAATTGTAAAAGTTTGTAACTTCATATGAGTAGGCTGATTTGTAAAAGAAATATATACTTATTCTTGTGTTCCAAACTAACGGCATATGACTGGGTTGAATTGTAAAAGTTTGTAACTCCATATGAGTAGGCTGAATTGTAAAAATTTGTAACTCCATATGAAAGTGTCTATTGTTTGGATTTTTTTAGTATTTTTTAAAATATTAATGATATTTTAATGGAATTTAATATCTATGTTAATTACTTTTAAACCATTCACATTATCACATTATCATTGATGTTTATCTTAATTAAAAAAAAATTATCTAAATTATCAAAACATTTTATGATTTTGGTTTGGATTGTTTATTTTATGAGATTGTTTAAAAAATAATTATTTGTCATTAGAATTATCAAAATATTTTATGATTATGTTTTTGAAAAAACATTTAATGATTTTGTTGACTTGAATTACATTACATCATTTAATGATTTTGTTTTTCCACTACCCTTGATCAATGCATTGATTGCATTATATCATCTCAATTATTGGCATATGACTTGTACCACATCTCCTTCATCTTCTTGCCACATATTTTCTACTCATCCCAAGGATTTTTTTTTACTTTCTACTTTCCATAACACTTACTTAAAAATGAAGGGCTAACATAGAACATGTTATTATGAGTGTATAAATATTATTATGTCTAAATTTATGATAGAAATAGGAAGTGTTCCCCTTGTCATCCATAAGCAAATGGAATAGTTGAGTGATTTAATAAAAAATTTGTAAAAGGATTTAATAACAATCCACTAGTCTTTGGTCTTGGAACCCTCTCTTATTCTTGAGGTTTTGGAATCCTTAATTTTCTTTAAAATATAGATAAATTTCTAGGAAATAGTTTACATTGTATATGGAACACTAACTCTCTCCTTTTTTTTTATATTATATAATTACACCTACATATTTTTTGAATTTAATTTTATGTAGGATGTTAAATATAATAAATACTAAGACAATTTGTGTAGTGCTCTGGTTTTTACAGCAGAGCACTATGTAAAATTTCTCAGTTAATTTTCTACGTTTTAAACTTTATCAAGTGTATGGGAGTAAATTTCTAACAATTACTATGCGTCTAAATGATATTCAGTGTACTGTCGTGTTTTATCAACCTTACATTCGTAATTTAAAAAAAACAAACATATCAATATTTTCTTTTCTATAATCATGTTCTAGCCTATGCTTCACAACTTAGTAAATCAGTAAATAGCAAGTTATGCATGTTTGCAGTAAGTTTAAGCATAATAATCAAATAACGTAAAAAACACAGAAATTACCTGATGCTGATGCTAACCGTAGGTTGTAGCAGGTTGTATATCCTCTTAGACAGCCAAACTGAAGTGTCCACCCTACCGACCAGCTATTATCTTGCTGGCCCTTGGAAATCAAAGGATTTCCAAGCCCCCGAGCCCACAATCTGATAATCCCGAGAGCAATCCTCTCTTCGGTTCTCCCAACTTTCTGTTCTCCAAACTTTATGTTCTCAAAACTCTCTGTTCTCCCAAACTTCTTTTCTTCCCCCAAAAAACCCCCCCAACCTTCAACCTTCTCCCCCTCTATATACATGTCCATCCTCGAGAAGACCTTGGGCTTACTCCACCGCCCCAAACTCCCCCTCTCGAGCCCCTCAAACAGTTACTCCTTTCCCTAGTTCATTCATCCACGTCTCATTATAAAAATGTATAATTAATTACTCTCATGGAAAATTTATTTGGTTTTGGATTGGCGGTCATAATTATTTATTACGGTGGGAATTATCACCCAAAGGTAATCCATTCGGGACAAGGTTTATTAATTACAAGTCTTTTCACTAAACCTTGTATTTATTGTTATTAAGGTATTTAATAAAATATTATATAAATATTTGACCCCTTTCCACTTGGACATGGCGTGTCTTAAGGGTCTACCTTATCCGTCGAGATCACTTATCTTGAGATTTAAATTCTACGATTCATATTGAATAATTAAATATTAATAACCCATTTTCCATAACATCACGTTCATTACAAAAATTGTTATCCTATTATGTCTAATTTTAGAAATGTAAAATAATCACATTCTAATCATTCATTAATCATTATTTACATTTTATCTATTTTGCAATTGTTATGACATGGGTAGTAATATTTAAAATAAATTTTAAGTAATAATATTAATTAAATCCCCATAAGGTAACAATAATGGTGAATTTTAATAAAGAGGTCTTTTACATCATTTGTTTATCACATGAGTACCCTAACATCTATATAGTATCGTCGTTCTTCTAAACGAAGCACCCTTAAGTGCTTAAATAACCTTACTAATTAATTAGACAGCATCATTACCTTATTACAACAATTCTCAGACGACAATGTTAACTGATGACACTTGTCTCAATTGTATATCACAACATTTACCAACGAGTAATGCATAGCTTAATTGACTTGTTTTACACATCTTAGATAACTTTATATCCATTATCTGAATTCAGTCAATACATGATTAACCTAATTACTTATGACAACTTATACATTTATTCAATATGTTAAGTGTTTGTATATCGATACTAGTGTACATGTGCAAGGTGTGCATGCGTGGCCAGCGTATGCACAGATCATAAATGTACTATAGACAAACCCCATCCCGCCTATGCATACCTGCTAACTAATAGTAGTATTTACCCCCATGTAGAAGAACAAACATAATATATATATAGTAGAATTACTTCAACATTCTCAGTTATTTAACAATTAGTTCTTTACGATTTCACATCATTATCTTTATCTTTACATTAGTTTAATCAATCATGTACAAGGAAGGGTACCTACTACCACTAACTCGGAATCAAGGAATACTAAACCCTCAACAGTACTAACTAACACATCCTCCCGTCATAACCTACGTCCAGCATCCTCCCTATCCTTCCTCTGCTAGTACAACAGTGGATGTCGGACTCACCGATCTGACCACATAGAACTTGAGAGCGATAGCGTCGGCTGAACAGCGGACCTATCCTCCCCTAGCAGGCATCCGACCATCGTCATCACAATAACATGGGGAGCGTGTCTCAGCATGGCCCTCCCACGACCTCGGGTCTCATGGAAACATAGGGTGGGAAACACATCCATCCCTCTCAACATACTGGGCCTACGCCCTTATCAACTCATACTTTGCTGCTATCGGGATTATCAGTTTGTGTTATCGTATCCTTATTTTGGCTGCTAAGGTTTGCTGTATGAACATGTTTTTCCTTTCCAATATATATCCGATCAAGTAACTGGCTATCCCATAGCCCTTGTGTCCTGTAGGTTAGTATTTTGCAAAATACAATTTATAGAAAGCATTTTCCATTGATCGCCAATTGATCCATGTTATCATTTTATTTCATGTAATCTTTTAGCTCATCATAGATGTGTATGACATATAACATTTCAATAATTCATATAAGAAGATGGTATCCACGTACCGAATCATATATTTCACATTTCATTAATGAAAACATATAAACATATACTGCAATCGTAAAATAAGGAAATCATATGATAATCATGACATCATAATCGCATAACATAGTAACATCATAATCATGGTGAAATCATAAAACAGAGTAACATCATATAATGAGGTCCAATATAGTTTACTCAGTCGAGCTGAGTTCAACAGAATATATAAGAAATAAAGTATGGTGTATCTAACTAATAAATATGCCGAATCAAAAATATGGGCGTTACATACACCCACCCTTCGGGAAACTTCGTCCCGAAGTTATGGTCAAAATAGTGAGGGAAAATATCGACGCATGGTCTCTGCATCCTCCCAGGTAGCAGACCCTGGGCTATACTTGTCCCATTGGACCTTAACTTGGTCCACATGGCGACTACGGAGCTGTCGAACCCTACGATCAAGTATACGTAATGGTTCGACCCTGAAGGTTCCCTCGTCCGAGACCTGCAATCCCTTCCAATGAATTTTGTGAGTCTCATCAGCTATGTAATGTCGTAATACAGAAACATGAAATACATTATGAGTTTTATGCAAGTGGGGTGGCAGCGCAAGACGATAAGTAACTGGTCCGATTTTCTCAAGAATCTCAAATGGACCTATAAAGCGAGGTGACAGCTTGGTACCCTTCCCAAACCGAATGGTACTTTTATTTGGTCTGATGCGAATAAATACACGATCCCCTACTCCATAAGTTCTATCTGATCTGTGTGCATCAGCGTAACTCTTTTGCCTATCCTGTGCTTCCTTCAGCCGCTGCCTAATCTGTAACACTTGCTCCTCCATTTCCTGAACCAATTCAGGCCCAATTAAAACTCGATCCTCTACCCTGTCCCAACTGAGTGGTGTCCTGCACGGTCTCCCATACAATGCCTGATATGGCGGCATACCAATGGAGCTATGATGACTATTGTTGTATGCAAACTCCACTAAAGGAAGATATTTCTCCCACTGGGTCTGTGGATCCATAACATACATCCTAAGCATGTCCTCCATCACTTGATTCACCCTCTCTGTCTGTCCATCTGTCTCAGGGTGATAAGCTGAGCTTAAGTTCAGCTGTGTCCCTAATGCTGACTGCATGCTTGTCCAAAATCCGGAGGTGAACTTAGGGTCTCTATCAGAGATTATCTTTTTAGGAACTCCATTAAGACGTACAATCTCATTTATGAATACCCTTGCCACATCTGTCACATCATAGGTGTCTCTGACTGGAATGAAGTGAGCACTTTTGGTCAGTTTGTCGACTACCACCAAAATAGCATTATGTCTCAGAGATGTGAGTGGTAATCCCACAACGAATTCCATGGAAATGACTTCCCATTTAGTCATAGGAATATCATGCGGTTGTAGGAGACCGGCCGGGTGATGATGATCTGCCTTAACTTGTTGACACTCAAGGCACTTCGAAACAAAATCCACTACATCCATCTTCATACCTGGCCAGAAGAAGAGTTGCTTCATGTCAGTATACATCTTCTTCACCCCTGGGTGCGCACAGTAATGCGATCTATGGGCCTCTCTAAGGATTGTTTCCCTGGTATCACCTTCCTTAGGAACATACATCCTTCCCTGATACCGCAACAATCCATCTTCCTCAAGATGGTACCCATCATACTTCAATTCCTGTTCCTTTCCATTCTGAATAGCTGAGGTTACTTTTAGATACCAACTATCGCCCAATAGTTGTCCTAGTACCCTTTCCCTCAAGTCAACCTTCAAGGGAATTAAGGAGAAAAGTCTCAGCCTTCGGCTTAGAGCGTCTGCCACCACATTCTCCTTTCCTTTGATGTAAGAGATACCAAAGTCATATTCACTCATGAACTCACTCCATCTCCTTTTCCTAGCATTCAAATCCCTTTGGGTAAAGATGTACTGCAAGCTCTGATGGTCTGTTTTAAGGGTGAAGCTTCTACCAACTAGGTAGTGCCTCCATAATTTTAGTGCCAACATTACTGCTGCCAATTCTAGATCATGCGTGGCATACTGCTCCTCATGAGGTTTCAACTTTCGAGATGCATAAGCTATTACCCTACCTTCCTGCATCAACACCGCTCCTAATCCTTGCTTCGAGGTGTCGGTGCATACCATGAAATCTTTATCCATGTCTGGTACCCGCAAGATCGGTGCACTTGTCAACAATCTTTTTAACTCTGTAAAAGCGGAATCGCATTCATCGGTCCATTCATACCGGATTCCCTTGCATTGCAAGGTGGTAATAGGTTTTGCAATTTTAGAAAATCCTTCCACAAACCTCCGGTAATAGCCTGCTAACCCCATGAAGCTGCGCACCTCATGAGCATTACTTGGAATTGGCCAATCTTCAATCGCCTTTACCTTTTCCGGGTCTACAGAGATCCCTTCACCTGAGATGATGTGTCCCAAGTAGTGAATCTCTTTTTGGAAGAAGGAACACTTTGACAATTTACCATAAAGTTTATGTTCCCTTAAGCATGTCAAGACTAACCGCAAGTGTTCCTCGTGCTCCTTCTCATTCTTAGAATAGATAAGAATATCATCTAAGAAGACCTGAACAAAGTGGTCCAAGTACTTTCGGAAGACACCATTCATGAGGCTCATGAATACAGCTGGAGCATTGGTCAAACCAAATGGTACCACTACAAACTCGTAATGCCCAAATCGAGTTCGAAAGGTAGTCTTAGGAATGTCGCCTTCCTTGATCCTCAACTGGTGATACCCTGATCGTAAATCAATCTTTGAGAAGACTGGCGCACCTTTCATTTGATCAAAGAGGTCATCAATTCTTGGTATGGGATACCTGTTCTTCACGGTGGCCTTGTTCAAATCTCTGTAATCTATGCACAGTCGCAGAGATCCATCCTTCTTCTTAACGAAGATCACTGGCGCTCCCCACGGTGAGATACTAGGTCTAATCAGTCCCAAATCTAGCAACTCTTTTAACTGGATTTGTAACTCACGGAGCTCTGGAGTTGTCATTCTATAAGGAGTTTTTGAGATAGGTTCTGCACCAGGTTTTAGTTCGATTGTGAAATCGAGCTCTCTTTCTGGAGGTAGTCCTGGTAATTCCTTCGGAAAGACATCCTTGAACTCGGAAAGTACTGGGTAAGAATTCAAGGAAGGTCCTTTACTATCGCTCACAGCCTCCACTACGAACAACTGGCATCCTTGTCTTAGGCACCGCTTAGCTTTCAGCATAGAGATGAAACGAAGGGATACCTTCCTCTTCAAGCCTTGGATTTGAATTGTCCTTCCCTCGTCATCAAGGCACAACACCTTCTTTGCATAGCAGTCTATGAAAGCTCTATGGTCTTCTAACCAATCCATGCCAATAATGAGGTCATAAGTCCCCAAATTGGTGACATAAGCATCCAACTTAGTGGTGCAAACTCCTAAGTCAAACCCACAACCTCTCACTTTAAGACCTACTGGTTGCTTAGTTCCTGAAGCCATTTCAACCAGTTTGAAATCATCATGCTCGTAGGCTGCCAACCCACATTTATCTAATGCAAATGGTGAAATAAAACTATCAGTTGCTCCCGGATCAAACAAAATTTTAAGTTTGACATTGTTTACATTACCAGTGGATTCTACTACGGTAGACTGATGTTCTGCTTGGTGGTTATGAACCGCTGCATGAATCCAATGACTGTTACCCGAACTATCCATGGGTGCTTTTCCTTCCCTGTGCCTGCTGCTTGACCGACCCTTGCGACAGTCTCGCTGGAAATGAGGACCTCCGCATCCCCAACAAGAGAGATTGGGAGGGGCTTGCATGTTGCTCGAAGGAATCCTCTGAGATGAGTTCCTTCCCCTGGTTCCTCTAAAACCCCTTGCTCCTCTATAGGAACTTCCCTGTGTATGTCCCTGGCTTTGGTGGGTTGCGGACGATGCCTGCGAGATTGAGTTAACTAAAGTATTGCCCCTCGGTGTGAACCTGTTACCATAAGGAGGAGGTCTAGATTGTCCTCCCCTGAAGTAAGGACGTGATGCTTTCCCTGAAACATACTGATTGGTTCCTGTCAACTTACTACCCCCTTTTCCATCTGACATATCCGCTACATAACGAGCATACTCAACTGCCATGGCAACTGAAGTTGGCTTCCACATCCGCACCGCAGCTCTAATCTTGTAGTTAAGTCCATACACAAAACGCTCTACCTGACAATCATCCGCATCAAGGTAAGGGACATATTTTACCAGTTCCATAAATCGAGATTCATACTCCTCCACTGTCTTGTCTCGCTGTACTAAGGCATGGAGTGCACCTGCCTGTTCTTCCTTGTAATAATTTGGCAAATACTTCATGTGGAACCTCTCCTCGAACAGTTCCCAAGAAGTTGTAAGAGGAGTAAGGTGCAACTTCTTCTCGAGATCTGACCACCTATTCAAAGCATCACCTTTAAGCTGGAAGACGGCCATCCTAGCCTTGGAACTAGATGTGTACTCATTCAATGCGAAGCATCTCTTCATGCCTTCCAACCATGCTTCGGCATGCTTACCGGGTCGTCCTCCTGAAAACTCTGGAACCTTTATCTTTTGCAACTCCCTCGATATGTCTTGAAGCGGTTCCAGTCTTGGGCCATGTGCCCTTTTAGAGTTCTCTCGACTCACTTGAGTGGTTTCCACCTCGACGGCCCTTTCCGACTGCCTGTTCATCATGGTCATAATAGCCTCCAACGACCTCATTATAATCTGCATTTCAGGCCTTGAGGTTGATCGTGGCGGTGATGACGGTGGCGGAGGTGGTGGTGACGGTGGTCGACCTTGACCCCGACCTCGACCTCTGCGTGTTGTTACCATGATAGTTCCTGAGTTATTGAAATAAAATCATATCCTTAGTCGTTCAATCAAATATACACGGAACTAAAATGTAGGTATTCAATAACTTGCATCATGAGATAACAAATTGTCAAGATTAGCGCAGTAAAATCTATAGTCGTTTTTATTTAAACAATCTTGTCATGGTGTTCAGCTCGTCACGCTGGTCTTAATGGTGTCTTGTTTTTGAGATTTCGGGTCTCTTTCATCCCTTCGACTAGGAGTTGAAATCTCGGCAAAATTTTTAATATCTCTATTTTAGTTAACTTTAAATGTTACCCTTTAATCTAAACAACCTAATTAACATTAATTGTTTAAACCTCAACCAATCATAGTTAAGTTTAATACTAAAAATTAAAATTCCTATAAAGCATATATTTTAACAACGTAAGAAAAGAAAAATTAATTTTTATGATACATATATTCTAACAAAATATGAATAAATTTTAATTTATAAAACATATATTCTATCAGAGTATATAACAATAACTTTAAACTTTTAATACCACGTATATTATAACAGGAAAGTAAAATAAATTTTTTTATAATACATATATTCTAACAAAATATGAATAAATTTAAATTTTATAAAACATATATCCTATGAGAATATATAAAATAATTTAAACTTTAATATAACCTATATTATGACAGAAAAGTAAAATTAATTTTTATTTTACATATATTCTAACCAAAATGTGAATAAATTAATTTTCGTAAAACATATATTCTATCATAATATATAACAATAAATTTAAACTAGCCCTACACCTTCCTATGTCTAAAGGCTCGAACGCCACACGGCCTTTCACCGCCATGCAAAGAGCGAGTACGCATGAAGGACACGCGGTCTCTCCAAGCAACCCACCGCCCTCGGAAAGTGGGGGAAACCCTAAATAGGGTCAATCCTCAGGACGCGGCCATTTTCACCCTCTCTCCTGCAGTTTTAGCTCTGCAACTCCGCCATGGAAAGTGTCCGTCTGATTTCAGGTATAATCTCCACCTGGTTCCGTTTAAATTGGTAGTTTTCCTTCCTTTCCTTCATGCTTTTAATTTGGTAGGTTTCATTTTATTTGGTAACGCTTTCACACAATCACACCAGTGTGAACACTTTCGCACAATCGCACCAGCTGACAGCGTTTGCGATGGCATGTATCAAAATCCCAGACCCCCTCACGGCCTTTACAGTACAAGGGGAATTCAAGCAAAATACCTGGGTTTCCTCCTGTGGATTTTTTTTTTCTCCATAGGGCGACTTTTAAGTCCCAGCTGCAACTTTTATGTGCTCGATTTTACTGTGTTTATCATTCCTTTCAGATTGATTTGACCAGGTTGACGTTGTGGAATCCAGTTTCTCAAATATCTGCAGCCTGTCGGTGGCATCGTGGATCTGGGCCTACTTATTCTAAGAAACTCAATCGCATAGATTTAAGAATTACTCTGCTTTTCATAAAATAAAATAAAAACGGAAGAAATACAGTCGTCCCCAGAATTACGTGGTGCTCTCACCGCTTTCTATAACCGTTGCTGCTTTCTCACTCTTAGCTCTCTTTCCACCCGATATTTTTTTTAGCAGCTTAGATCAAACATGATGTAAGTATGACTGTGTTATAAGCAAACCTCATGCATAGTCCATGATATAGGGGGGGGGAAACCCCCGTAGAGTGTTGTCTGGTGCTATTAGTGTACTGAATGCAGACTGAATGCATATTGAACGCGGATGGAACGGCCAACAGCAACATGTCAATCACAAATGAAACAATGCAAGAACCCAAAGTCATGCTTATCCAAAAAAAAAAAAGAGAACTATTACATCCCTGGAGGTAAAACATTATCCAACTACATGGCTTGCTTGAACCGTGAATTTTTTGCATCGATACATTGAACGGTTGGGCTCGTCGACTTTCTTCTCTCGGATGTTATGGAACTCTAGGTTAAAATATTTATTTGACAATGAGCTCGATCCCCAAATTACATGGTTTTTTTTTTTTAATATCAACACCGATTTCTCTATTTTTATCAAAATCGAAAGTGTGTTTCTTTATTTTTTTGGTATTTGTACAGATTTTTGCCAAAACTTGGACTCTTTTACTTCGGCAAATCTGTAAAGCCTGGTGACTGTGAGTCTTGAAAATACCCAGCTTTTAGGCCTAGTGCTTGGGCACTGGTGGTGTGCGTGGTGGTCAACTCGACCTGACAGCTGTTTCGGGCTCAGCCCAAAAATGCCTTTACTCAAAAGAAGTGTTGCATATATGAGCTTGGCGCTTGGAGGATGGACAGTCTGTGTGGCTCCTATCTCGATTTGGCAGATGGCAGATGGCTCTCGGTGTTGAGCGCTCGAGCTGGGCCCAAAATAACTTTTACTCAAAAGTAACAAAGGGAGGAATGCTGGTGAGTGCGCTTTGGCGATTAGGTGGAGTGCGTGGGCCTCTTTGGGCTTGGCAGATGGTATATCGCTCTCGGTGTTGAGTGCTAGGGCTGGGCCTGGTATAATTTTTACTCAAAATTTTCCAGGTATTGTTTCCGTAGTGTTTCGGAAATTTCCGTCTTTAATTTCAAAATTCTTAAAATATGCCAGCATTCCTCTTCCAAGTCTACCACCCTTCCTCTTTATGGTTTATCTAAGCATTTCTGACTATTTATTATTGCCTATTGGGTTTTGGCTAGCTTAGGGAGAGAGCAATGGATCATTCATGCAGGGCATTACTATTTAGGATCCTCTGCCTATTCTCTTTAGTTTTAGATTTAGAGGTGAAAGTAGAATGCCACGACGTAGGAGATGGGAGTTGGGAATTGTGGGGAGAGTGTTGGACTTGGACGACACGAACTTTGAAGCAGCAATTTCCAGATTCGATTTACATTCTTGTGGATTTCTATGCTCCTTGGTGCGGCCATTGCAAGAGGCTCTCCCCCGAGGTAGGTCGGTTGGCCATTAATTCCATCTATTCTGTATTTGTAATATCACTGGAGTTATGCTACAACTAACAACTCTTGTATGCAAAGCAAAACTTTTGCGCATAGTACCAAATCCCTTGCAGAGATTCAAATTTTAATCGAGAGATAAAAGCATGTATTTTCCATTTTCCTATTGGGTTTAAGTCTAACAAATTGCTAAAACTGCAATTTTCGTATTGGATTAAGTCGAACAAATAGGTAAAAAAAAAAATATATATATATGAGGAGTGATCAAAAGACCAATAATCCCTGCCACTCAGAACTCTTGCCTTCCCTAGATGTAAAATCTGCATTTGAAATCTGCAATCCTAAGGTTATGTAACTTCCGCTGTATTTGTTTCTATGGACTTTTTTAAAACTTCTTTGTTCGTGATAAGTTTATATCAGTTTGTAGTTTTAAAACTCACACTATCTTTGTTTTTCTAAATTTATCTATTTTATTTATTTATTATATATATATATATATATATTTTTTTTTTGCAAAACTAGATACCTATAATTTCCAGGATATATATATATATATATTGTGTTAGAACTCTTTTTGTTTATATGCATTATATACCAAAAAAAAAAAACTAATTATATCTTGGTTTTCTATGTGTGCAGGTAGTTAGTTTCCTGGTGCTTACAACTATTGGAAAGAAGAATTTTGTGTAACTTTCTCTGTGTGTGTTTTGCACGTAATTTTTTTTGTTTTTGCTAAGTTTGGCAAGAGCTCGAATCTAGGTAACTAATTGAATTTTCTAGTGTAGATCCAATTTCTTAGACTAGTTTTTTTTTGTGTGTAGGCCCTTAAGGTCGGAGTTTCCGAGCCTGGAGCTCTGATACCATCTGTAGTGCTCTGGTTTTTACAGCAGAGCACTATGTAAAATTTCTCAGTTAATTTTCTACGTTTTAAACTTTATCAAGTGTATGGGAGTAAATTTCTAACAATTACTATGCGTCTAAATGATATTCAGTGTACTGTCGTGTTTTATCAACCTTACATTCGTAATTTAAAACAAACAAACATATCAATATTTTCTTTTCTATAATCATGTTCCAGCCTATGCTTCACAACTTAGTAAATCAGTAAATAGCAAGTTATGCATGTTTGCAGTAAGTTTAAGCATAATAATCAAATAACGTAAATAACACAGAAATTACCTGATGCTGATGCTAACCGTAGGTTGTAGCAGGTTGTATATCCTCTTAGACAGCCAAACTGAAGTTTCCACCCTACCGACCAGCTATTATCTTGCTGGCCCTTGGAAATCAAAGGATTTCCAAGCCCCCGAGCCCACAATCTGATAATCCCGAGAGCAATCCTCTCTTCGGTTCTCCCAACTTTCTGTTCTCCAAACTTTATGTTCTCAAAACTCTCTGTTCTCCCAAACTTCTTTTCTTCCCCCAAAAAACCCCCCCAACCTTCAACCTTCTCCCCCTCTATATACATGTCCATCCTCGAGAAGACCTTGGGCTTACTCCACCACCCCAAACTCCCCCTCTCGAGCCCCTCAAACATTTACTCCTTTCCCTAGTTCATTCATCCACGTCTCATTATAAAAATGTATAATTAATTACTCTCATGGAAAATTTATTTGGTTTTGGATTGACGGTCGTAATTATTTATTACGGTGGGAATTATCACCCAAAGGTTATCCATTCGGGACAAGGTTTATTAATTACAAGTCTTTTCACTAAACCTTGTATTTATTGTTATTAAGGTATTTAATAAAATATTATATAAATATTTGACCCCTTTCCACTTGGACATGGCGTGTCTTAAGGGTCTACCTTATCCGTCGAGATCACTTATCTTGAGATTTAAATTCTATGATTCATATTGAATAATTAAATATTAATAACCCATTTTCCATAACATCACGTTCATTACAAAAATTGTTATCCTATTATATCTAATTTTGGAAATGTAAAATAATCACATTCTAATCATTCATTAATCATTATTTACATTTTATCTATTTTGCAATTGTTATGACATGGGTAGTAATATTTAAAATAAATTTTAAGTAATAATATTAATTAAATCCCCATAAGGTAACAATAATGGTGAATTTTAATAAAGAGGTCTTTTACATCATTTGTTTATCACATGAGTACCCTAACATCTATATAGTATCGTCGTTCTTCTAAATGAAGCACCCTTAAGTGCTTAAATAACCTTACTAATTAATTAGACAACATCATTACCTTATTACAACAATTCTCAGACGACAATGTTAACTGATGACACTTGTCTCAATTGTATATCACAACGTTTACCAACGAGTAATGCATAGCTTAATTGACTTGTTTTACACATCTTAGATAACTTTATATCCATTATCTGAATTCAGTCAATACATGATTAACCTAATTACTTATGACAACTTATACATTTATTCAATATGTTAAGTGTTTGTATATCGATACTAGTGTACATGTGCAAGGTGTGCATGCGTGGCCAGCGTATGCACAGATCATAAATGTACTATAGACAAACCCCATCCCGCCTATGCATACTTGCTAACTAATAGTAGTATTTACCCCCATGTAGAAGAACAAACATAATATATATATAGTAGAATTACTTCAACATTCTCAGTTATTTAACAATTAGTTCTTTACGATTTCACATCATTATCTTTATCTTTACATTAGTTTAATCAATCATGTACAAGGAAGGGTACCTACTACCACTAACTCGGAATCAAGGAATACTAAACCCTCAACAGTACTAACTAACACATCCTCCCGTCATAACCTACGTCCAGCATCCTCCCTATCCTTCCTCTGCTAGTACAACAGTGGATGTCGGACTCACCGATCTGACCACATAGAACTTGAGAGCGATAGCGTCGGCTGAACAGCGAACCTATCCTCCCCTAGCAGGCATCCGACCATCGTCATCACAACAACATGGGGTGCGTGTCTCAGCACGGCCCTCCCACGACCTCGGGTCTCATGGAAACATAGGGTGGGAAACACATCCATCCCTCTCAACATACTGGGCCTACGCCCTTATCAACTCATACTTTGCTGCTATCGAGATTATCAGTTTGTGTTATCGTATCCTTATTTTGGCTGCTAAGGTTTGCTGTATGAACATGTTTTTCCTTTCCAATATATATCAGATCAAGTAACTGGCTATCCCATAGCCCTTGTGTCCTGTAGGTTAGTATTTTGCAAAATACAATTTATAGAAAGCATTTTCCATTGATCGCCAATTGATCCATGTTATCATTTTATTTCATATAATCTTTTAGCTCATCATAGATGCGTATGACATATAACATTTCAATAATTCATATAAGAAGATGGTATCCACGTACCGAATCATATATTTCACATTTCATTAATGAAAACATATAAACATATACTGCAATCGTAAAATAAGGAAATCATATGATAATCATGACATCATAACCGCATAACATAGTAACATCATAATCATGGTGAAATCATAAAACAGAGTAACATCATATAATGAGGTCCAATATAGTTTACTCAGTCGAGGTGAGTTCAACAGAATATATAAGAAATAAAGTATGGTGTATCTAACTAATAAATATGCCGAATCAAAAATATGGGCGTTACAATTTGATTAAATACATGGATTTATTAAACCCTAGATCTTCACCAAACCACTTAAACCACTCTTTATTATTTATTTATATTTATTTATTTATTTATTTCATTTCCAAAATTTTAAATATTTATATATATTAAATTTAAATATTTTAAATTTCTCCCTTAAATATAAATTATAATTTAAATTTTATCTATGATAATTTAAATATAACTTCACCAACCACTTCAACCTAATACTATAATTGACCTTAAAACTTTAAATCTATGAAGAACTTTTAAATTGAAAGTTCGTGAGTAGCTTTATATTTTTAAATATTAACTTTTAATTATTTAACAAACCTAGGTTATAACATTATATGGAATCTAATTAAATTTGAATAAAATAATACTAGCGCTATATAATTATACACGAAATTTAAGTAAAAATATATACGAAATTTAATTAAATATAAATAAAATAACACTAGCATTATATAATTATATAAGAAATTTTGCCGAAACCCCTTTTGTTTGACATAGTATTTCTTTTTTTTCTTTTTTAATTCTTATCAACAACTAAATTAAATAATAATTAATAAAATTAAATTAATAAAATTAAATTAAAAAAATTAAATTGAATTGAATTAATTAAAAAAAAAATTAAATTGAATTAATTAAATTAAATGACATTAATTAAATGACATTAAATTAAATTAATTAAATCAAATTAAATTAAAAGTCATTAAATTAAATTAAATGAATGTTAAGAGACACTACATTAAATTAATAAAATTAAATTAATATTTAAAAAACATTAATTTAAAATAATAATAAAAAAAATTAAAACAATATAAAACGCAAAAAAAAATCTTTTCTTTTTTGCATGGGGATTGATGCTAAGGCAGGATCGACGGCTCTCCTTAATCTGCGTCGGCAACATGCACTCATGGTAAGGGTGGTTGGTGGTCGCGGAAAGGAAACCACCATCCCACATGTTCATTCCTTACTTGTCCGCATACGAATAAAGCGGTATAGTAAACCGCTCATGGGCAACGCGGAAACCGTCTCACGTACCGTCAAAAGTATGCCTATTTAAGGAGGAAATAAGGTTTTATTTGGCATTGTAGGGATGCTTCTCGCGTGGAGAGCTCGCGGTGCTGAGCGCTAGGGTTTAAGGGTGTGCGTGATGTGTTGAGTACGTAGACCCAAGAAGGTAATGCTCTTGTGAGAGCTCTGCGCTTGAAATTCGATGGAGTGCGTGGTTCCGAATCGTCTTGGTAGTTGGTTGTCTTGGAGCTAAGCGCATAGGCTAGCCTTGGAAAGGATTGCTCTGGTGCTTGCAGGGTGGTTGAGATGCGTGGCAGCCCCCGTGGGTGTACTGGTGCGTGAGGGCCCCCTTCAGGATTGGCCTTCGGTCATCTGAAATGCTCTTGGTGTTGAGCGATAGGGCTTGGCCCAATAAAACAAAGTGAAGAAAAATATCACATAGATTTGAAACTGTCTGAAATTATAAATGTAAGGTTATATTACATAATCCAAAAATAGGTTTTCATGGGGATAATATTTGTTAACTAAAAAGCTAATCCTCTTCCCGGAAACTAAGCTTTAATTTTATGTATATTATTTATAAATCCAACTCCATCATCGAAATAATCTCTCCAACTACATTAGTTGGATTTGCTGCAATGCTTGTATTATAAACAATATTGCAGGCAATAATTTTGTTTGAATATTTGTTTTATGCCACATTTATTGAAATGAATGTTTAAAACCAAATGTTACAGGCAAGAAGGCATATCTACATTAAAATAATAGGAAATGAAAACTGATCACTTTGGCTGCAGGTCTGAAATTTGGAGAACCCCCTATAAATCCTGTGCGAGACTCATTGTTTCGTATTTATTATGAATACAATTTCTTTATATAAATGCAATGAAGTGTTTTTTTTTGTTAGTATTAAATTCTAGATCCAAATATTATAACGGTAATATATATAGTGTTGTAACTTGGTTTATATGTATTTATTTATTTGTTCAAAAACATTGTTTATCCCAAATGCTTTAGCATTGGATTAATATTAGGGTTTGAATATTAAAAGAGTGTATATAGAAATGTTGTTGTTTTTCTGGAAAGGTTTGTTTAATGGGGTCTAGACTGATCCCTAAATAAGAAGTTATATATATATATATATATATATATATATATATATATATATATATATATATATATCATTCAAATTCTGTTTCTGTTACGCCTTACGAATAAATGGGAAAAGGCTCTTCAAATTATCTTTTTGCAGCCATCATACTAGTTTGTTATTTTCTAGTAAATTTCACTAAAGTTTCAGGTGTATTTAGGCCCTAAGGTCTCAGTGTCTGAGCCTTGCACTCTGATACAAACTATAGTGCCCTATCTAGGCACTGGGTCTATTCCAGGTTATCAAGTTATACCTAGTTTTTCCCTTAATTATTGTTAGAAGAAAACAAGAGATTCAACCATCTATATTTCTGTTTCTGTAAATGTTTAACTGTCTGTTTTCTATATGTTTACATGTCTCTGTAGTTAAATAAACATAATCCTAAAAATTTCCATTTAATTATGTTTGTTTGACATGCATAGCTTGGAAATAAAAGAAAATACATTCTAATTAAGCTGGTTCAGAAAAATACCTGAAACCATCGATTGCAGTAAGATAAGAAGATTTATGTAATGGATTCTGTAAGTTACCTTAACAACCCCAAAATGATGTGTCCACCCTGCCGATCAGCTATTATCGTGCTTACCCTAGGAAATCAACGGATTTCCTAGCCCCTGAGCCCACAAACCGATAATCCCGACAGCCACTTTCCATGGTAATCATCCCTTGAGTTATCCCCCTCCTCAGTCTTTTATTTTGAGTTTCCCACCTCCTCAAAGCTTCGAGTTAACCCCCTCCTCGGCATTCCTCCTTTTTCACAAAAATCCTCACAATTCTCCCACAATAACCCCCTTACTACTTTGTTAATTCTCCTCTTTATAGGAATCCACCTCCTTCAAAAGTCAACTTCCTTAGCTGTCGTGGTATTGGAAGTACATATCATTAATGCATCCCCTTTTGAGGTAATAAGGTGGATTATATATTATTTTATATCATCCCAATTTCTCTCTAGTAATGGGATTATTCAATAATTTATTCAAACATATCCTTTTAATTTACTTGGGATGATTCCGTTCGTTAATTAAATTAATAATTTATTTAATAAATTCATTATTATTCAACCCACTATACTTTATGAAAGGGATTATTATCATTATTATTATTAATTAAATAATATTAATAATATAATAATAATAACAATAACAATTAATAATAATAGTAATTAATTTAAATTGTGAATAGTAATTTAAAATATTTATTTGGTTAATGGATAAGTGTCAACATAGTACCTCTGTGTATAAACAATGAAATATAATTAATGATTTAATTAATCATGATCAACGATTATATAGCACACTCCTCTATTATTAATGTTTAACTTTTATACTTCACCTTGAAGACACCTTTACTTGAGGATACTTACAATTACTGACATTTATTTTACACATGAGAACTTGATAATATTTTACTAATTAAGTCATCCACTAAACACTTAATTGACTTATCCATGATAACTTATATCATTGTTAAATCTTGATAAGTAGGTTATAAACCAATATTATTGCGCATGTGCATAATGTGCATGCGTGGCCAGCGTATGCACAGGACGGACATGTACTATAGACATACGTCATATTTCCTATGCATAACAGCTAACTAATACTAATAATACTTTATGCAACTAAACAAGTATACATTCCTCATAATATTACTAAAACATCATCGGTTATTTTATTAGTTAAGGTCTTTAAGATTTCATTTCATTATTCTTATGATTACATTTGTTTAATCAATCAGGTGCAAGGAAAGCTACCTACTACCACTAATTCCAGGTCAACGAATACCCAACCCTCAACAGTACTAACTATCATATCCTCCCATCCTAACCTACTGCCACATCCTCCCTATCCTTCCTCTGCTAGTACAAAAGTGGATGTCGGACTCATCGACCTGACCACATAGAACTTGAGAGCGATAGCGTCGGCTGTACAGCGGACCTATCCTCCCCTAGCAGGCATCCGACCGTCGTCATCACAACTACATGGGGAGCGTGTCTCAGCACGGCCCTCCCATGACTTTGGGTATCATAGGAACATAGGGTGGGAAACACATCCATCCCTCTCAACATACTGGGCCTATTCCCTTATCAAATCATACTCTGTTGCTCTCGAGATTATCGGTCCATGTCATCGTTTCATCAATTTCGGTTGCTAAGGTTTACTGCTTGGATAGGTTCTTCTCCGTATATCAGATCAAGTACCCGGCTATCCCATAGCCCTCGTGTCCTATAGGTTAGTATTCCGCTAGATACACCTTTTATAACAAGCATTTCCATTCGATCACCAATTGATCCATATCATCAACATCATTTTATTTCACATCACAATTCCATCACAGGTATGCATGGAATATAACAGTTCTATCAATTTCATCATAGGATGGCATCCACGTACAATGCCATATATTTCACATTTCATCAATGAAAACGCTAAAACATATATTTTCCATCCTATGATTGTCTGATCCTTTTTGTCAGCATCATTTATTTCATCACATATAATCATCAAATCGATCACAGCATAATGACCACATCATATATATCACATTTCTTCCAGGACGATTATCAAACATACACTGTCATTATGAAATAAAAGAATCTCATGATAATCATAACTTTAATAACTGCATGAATATAGTAACATCATTAACATAGTAGCAACATATCATCATGTCTAACATGCCGAAAATATAGTTCACTCTGTCTAGCTGAGTCAAATAGATAACAAGCAATAAATTGAAAGGTGTCTGACTCATAAACATGCCTAGTCAAAATATGGGGCGTTACACATTTTTTTTCCTTCTTCCGATATCCATACTATTCCAAAAGATGATATTCATCATTTAATAAGGCTACTGATAGAACCTCTTCTTAATTCTGTAGGTTATTGTCTTTTATTTTTTTGGAACCTTGAATTACCTATATCAAACATGCTATAATAAAGCTTGGGAGTACATCCCTTCGGAGAGCTTCTATAAAGCCCTTGCAAATTTCATGGTAATTTACCTTGACCTTTGCGTCGTTTACATAGCGGAAGGATTGCTTTAGATGATAAACAAAATATAAAGTGTTTACCTGTGACAAATCTGAAAGAGCGTGCAACACTATGGAGTTCTCTGCTGCCATTTTTCCCGTCCCCTTAAAACTGAGTACAGTAAGAATGTTATTGAGATAACAACACGCTCAGAAAATGATAGAGCTTCGGAAGAAGTTCAACGTGTCTCAACGTGTTTGAAACCAATAAATTTAAACAATATTTATAGATAATCTGCTGGGGTTAATTTTTTTTAAAGACGTTACATGTGAGGTCATATATCAGATCCTTTTTTAATCCAAAGAATTGGGTGGGTTTAATTTAGGTTTAAAAGGATACAAGTTACCTCATATATGTCGGTTAGCTATCTTGTTGGTGTATGAGACTCCCTTGTTTACCCTTAAATACAATTGCTACTATCATTAAATATTCATCTTTAATTATAGGACTAATAAGAAGAAATCCTCAACTCAAAGATGTAGTTCTTGAGCGTATGAAAATGAGAATCTAGAGTATGATTGATTCCTTTGAATTCTTCCAATTGTTTCATACTTGATGGAGAAACAATAGTTGAGAAAACATGTTTGCAAATAAGGTTGCATGGTTACCAAAGGGGAAACTAGTGGAAAATGGGGACACCCCCAAAGTGGTTTTGTTACCATAGATATCATGAATTGAGTTGTACGCCAAGGAAAGAATCCAACACTGTCAATGCATGTTAATCGTTCCTCAAGCGTAAACATATGTACTAAGACAAGACATTTCATAGACGTGCATTTAAATTCCTTGTCTGCAGGATCTTCTCCTCAATACTGTCCACCATGATGGTGGACTCAACTTAATCCCAAAATTGAATTCGACACAAATCACATTTGGGATAATTGGTTTATAGGTTATCTTTTTTGTTGGTATGGAACAGGGGACTGGGTATAACACAAGAAGCAGGTATTGAGCTTGACCCCGAAACATAATACAATTGATGCAGTGAACATATATCGGGTAAGCTTTAAATTTTTGGAATCATTCTGTCCATTATTGTAAGGAGTCTGGGTTATGATTTTATGTCTGGTCTTGTGTTGGAATTTTTCTTTAAACTTTATTTGTAGTCTTCATTTAAGAAACCTCATGAATTTATAATATACTTGCTCTGCTACTAGATGCATGTATCACATAGAGCCTTTGATTTGTATTTTTGACCTTCCCCATCTCACTAAAATGGCCAATGATAGTGTCAATGAAATTAAGAAGATCCTCATACAAATGACCTGCTAGCTTGTGGGCATGAAACATGCATAGAATACTTAAGTATTCACATCGAAAAACATGAATCCAAGAAGGAAAACATGAAATCTAAATTCCAAGAACTAAATATTGATTATGATAAAATTGCGTCAAACTCATAGATGCATTACAATATCATATTGGGTTTTGCAAGAGGTTCTCGACCAGATACATGATTTCCTAGTGTTTCAATTGCTTCAACGAAGGGGCATATTATTTATGAAGACATTCCAACAAACAACTTTAGCACTCAATGAGAACAACATGAATCAAAAAGATCAAGGGAAAATTAAAGCAGGACAACAAATGGAAGAAGGCCTCAATGGAAATTATCTTGGCTCTTAAACTTCTCATATATGCATTTTACTTGTCTTGTTTATTAGTAATTATGTAAAGCAGTATAGCACTAAATTTGAAATTCATAAGGTAGGTATTGTAAGAAAGAAAAAGCATCATGACCAATTAACATATTTGTTGAAAATATTTATACAAGAATACTATAATGTTTATTGAAATTTTTGTACTTTTTATGTTATTTGGTTTGTCAACAACCTTTTTATAAATATATAACTACCTATTTTTTGTGATATATATATATATATATATATATATATTTCCTATGGGATAGAGGAGGGCATCTTTTAACACATTGGTGACCCATTCTAAGTTTTTCGGTTTTCCCCAAGTAGTGAACCAGTAATATTGGTGACCTAAATAACTATTTTAAATAATTGCCAATCATTTATTTGAATGTTGTATTTCTAAATTTCATTTTGTAAACCTCCATGGTATAATCAACTCTATGAATGTATGTAGGATGTAATATATGGCATTACTTGTACATAAAAATAGCTATCAACTCTATGAATGTATATAAGTATATGGCATTACTTATACATAAAAATAGTTATCAACTCTATGAATGTATATAAGATGTAATATATAGCATTACTTGTATATAAAAATAGCTAAATAGCTAGTGTTTTTTATATTTAATTATTTGATATAAGTTTGTAACTTACAGATAGTTTCAATAAATTGTACAGTTTCCATTCAAGTAGTCTTGGCTTCATAGCTTCTAGATTATTGTCTATCAAAGAAGCAAGACCAACTAAGATGAAGATGAAGTTATGGAAAAAAATGGAATTGGCATTGGCATTAGCTTTAGTCTTAGCCAAACAAAAAGTTAAGAAGAAGACTGGATTAAAAAGAGGTTGAAAATCTTGGTAAGTTTATAGATTTTTTTTTACTTTTACAATTTTGTTTATAGATTTTTTTTTTTTTTTACAATTTATTTTATTTAGTTTTTTTTACATGGTTTATTTAGTTGTTTTTCTATTAGGTTGAGTTGAATTATTTTCATTTTAAAAGAAAAGCCTTTTCATCAGATTCATGATGCCATCGAGGCATCACAGGAACTTTTACATTCCATCAAGAGCCGTAGACTCAGAGCTTTATTGCTTAAATTAAACTTGGAGAAGGCATATGATCGGGTAAATTGGTCATTTTTAAGGCTCATTCTAATCCAAATTGGGGTCCCGCCACTGGTCATTAACTGGATCATGTCTTGTGTCTCATCAGCTAGTATTGATATTTTGATAAATGTTTCCCCGTCTACATTTTTCCAGTGCTCGAGGGGGATAAGGCAGGGTTGTCCTTTATCCCCTTTGTTGTTCCTTTTGATCGTTGATGCACTTAGCAGAATGATAAACTTTGCAAAGCAGGAAGGTCTTCTCAAAGTTATAGAGGTGGGGATAAATTGTGTTATATCACATCTTATCTTTGTGGATGATGTTTTATTGGTTGGTTTGGCAACAGCTGATGAGTGGAGGGTCTTCAAGAACATTTTAAATTGCTTTTGTCGAGTTTCGGGGATGAAGATCAACCACACAAAATCTAGTTTCTATTTTCATAATTTGAGCGATGTTGATAGAAGGGATATTGCTTCCTTTCTACCTTTCAGTTGGTATCCATTAGAGGATGGGTTAAAATATTTAGGCTTTTTCTTGAGACCAAATAATTATCAGATAAAGGATTGGTGGTGGCTTGTTCGGAAGTTTGAAGCCAGGATTACTCACTGGTCCTATAGATGGCTATCTGTGGGTGGCAGACTTACATTGATTAAGGCAGTTTTGATGGGAATACCTGTTTATTGGTTATCTCTTCTTGAGATACCTGTATACATCCTCAATGTTATCAGAAAATTGATTTTTAACTTTCTGTGGTCAGGTGGCTTGGATAAGGCTTCATTGGTTATGACAGGCTGGGAATCAGTCTCCAGACCAGAGCGTTTTGGTGGTTGGGGTATTAAGGATTTACAGTCCTTCAGCTTGGCACTCAGGGCTAAAAGTCTTTGGAGATGCCTCTTTGACAATAATCTCTGGTCAAAAATCTCCTTTGTGAAATATATCAATTCAAACTTGGTTGACTGGTTCCGGTTGAATTTGCCAGCGAGATCAGGATGCTCTCCTTTATGGAAAGGATTACTCAAAGTCTTTAGCTGGATAATTTCCGATGTGAAGTGGCTAGTTGGGAATGGAAAAAACATTAGAGTTGGAAAAGACTTCATTCTGGGCATAGATGATCTTGTTTTTCTTTCAGATAGAATTCTGGATTATTTAAGAATATATGGTTTATCTTCCTTGGACCGCATCAGGAATGGTTTTGGTCAGACTTATTGGTTTCGAGCTTCGGACATAGGTTTGGTTGGTGATGATGCACTATCCTGGGATAAGTATATCAGATCTCTTGAATCAGCAGGTGTTTACTTAATAGATAAGGATGATAAGATGATAAAATGGGCTGCAAAAGAATTTGATATTAATGTTATTGAGCTATCACATTGGTGTGCTCGAACTAGGATGGAAATTGAAAGGCAGGAGCACATTTCCTTTGTGCATATCTTTCGAGAACACAACGGTCTGGCGGATGATCTCTCAAAGAAATCTTTATTGGGCCCTGTAGGTTTACTGGTTTGGGAGGAATGGATGGATTCCAGCTTATTGGAATCTGGAGATGTTATTTTCTTTTAGACTATATTAGGGAAGACATCTGAAGTGATCCACATTTTGTATGTTGATAGAACTATGTCTTTTTTTGATGTATACAGATTTTGTATGGGCAGAACTTATGTAGTGGATTAGTGGTGATGGTATATGGGTCAATGACCACATTATATGCTGGAAATTCCTTTTGCAGAAAAGGGAAACTTTTTGTACTATTTGATTCAAAGGAATAGCAATAGTACGTCTTTTTTTCGGTTGAAAAAAAAAATATGCAATATCTCATGTGCGCTCAAAACCGTCACTTTCTTTGATGCACACACACACACACACAATAAACTCTCTCGTCACTCACTAAGTTCAAAAATAGCTTAAATCTACTCACTTAATATCTCCATAGGAGGGCACAAAAGAATCTTGTAGTTTAGGTAGGATTTTGGGGCTAGGCATCCAAAAACATAGTTGTTGTCCTTAGGGTGCTTTATAAATCCTGTTATAAGCAAGTGTTAAAAGAAAACCTGGATCATTTATATGGGTTCAATTTATTTATTTTTTGTTCACAGGTCTTTAAGTAAACCAATAAACTTAATTTTGTATAAAAGCTATAATGAAGGAGGTCTTCTTTATGTATATTTTACTATGTTTATGTCTATTTTCGCATTAGAGGTAATCTATATGTAACATTTAATTGTTATTAGCAATAGAAAACTAGAGGTAGTGTCTTGGTATAATTTACTTGTTATTAGCAATAGAAATTATCTCAAAAATTATATTCTTGGTGTAGCCTCCAAGCTTCACATGAGGTCACAAAACATAAATTAGTTAGGTAGGATTGATTGGGCTAGGCATCCATTAATGCCCTCCAATCTACTTTCATTAGGTATATTTTGAAACATAGCATTGTTGACTTATAGGGTGCTTTATAAATCCTGCTATAAGCAAGTGTTAAAAGAAAACCCGGATCAGAAGTGCGTCGTGCCCAAGGAGGTTAAAGCCGAGGTATAGTTGCCCTGCTCTCCCCTACGAGTCACCCAACTCGTTGTAGGGAGACGATACTATACCGTACAGGACGAACCATTGATCCACACTTGATGCAAGGTATCTTAGTGGCCAAAGTTAGAAAATCACCAAGGAGCACTTGTGGGTGCAATTGACTCCTAAAGTCAGCTATTGTCGTTGGGAGGTGTTGCCAAGTCTTCTAGATTGGAACATTTGCCCCATCACCAGTAGAACTGCCTCTTTCTTACCTTCACTAGTCAATTGGTGTGTGGACTCCATTGTCACTATCAATTGTGCTTTTGGAAGGCCCAGTTACATATCCGCGGAAAACCATACACTTTTTTTATATTTATATATTCATCCTACCAAACTCATAATTAAACATAATCTACATTTTGTGACTCTTTCACTAAACTGACTTTGAACATATCACTCACTTGTTGCACCTTTTACACTAATTTGTAGCTTGTGATTTGTCTTGTTCATAGTCCATTAACCACGATAGATTAGAGTGGGAACAATAAAAATTCGTAGTAGAATTCTTTACCCACACAATATGTGCAGTTTTGAAGAGCTGGGTAAACATGCACTTGAAGTTGTTTTTTTGTTTTGCTTTTAAATCGTGAAACTTTGGACAAACATAATTGCATGTTTATCAAGTCCCCACATCCTTATAATCATTTGGAAGGTCTTCTTCTAGAAGTTGATAAGAATTTCTAACAGCAAAGGTTTTTAAATTTTACATTTTATTTTTTACAATTTCAAATATTATGAGTGATTCAATATCAAGTACTTATATTGAAAAATCCATGGAAGTACATCCCATTGGAGATTCACTACTCGTCAATCTTTTTTTCTCTTCGTCTCATTCTCATCCTCCTCTTGATTATTTATCTCCTTTGTTTAAGAAAGAGGGTTCGTGAACACCCCAAACATATTAATGAACTCGGCACAAGTCCTCTCTAAATGATTCACATGATATTAATCATATATTTCTCCATAAGTATAGTGAAAACTCACATGTCTTTTCATTTAAGTCATGACTTTCCATTTCGAGCCTACATGAAATACAATGGGCTCTATTTTGCCATGTGCTCTATTTTGAACGAATGCTAGCTCTCTTTCTAGCATAAGCATTTCCTTCTAGCATAACACACATGCTTATGTTAGAAGAAAAGCTATCAGTCGCTAGCTTTCCAATATAAAAACCCTGAGCATGGTAATTGGTGGTTGCTAGCTTATACCTTGAGCTTGTGCCATGTACTCTATTTTCAAATAAGCACATGGCACAAGATCAAGGAAAGCTAGCGACTGCTAGCTTTCCTTCTAGGATAATAACACATACTTATGTTAAAATGAAAGATAGCAGTCGCTAGCTTTCCAATAGAAAAATCATGTCCATGGTGATTGGTGGTTGCTAGCTTATACCTTGATCTTGTGTCATGTGATCTATTTTGAAATAGGCACATGGCAAAATATCAAGGAAATCTAGCAACTGCTAGCTTTCCTTCTAGCATAATCATTTCCTTCTAGCATAAACACACATGCTTATGCTAGAAGGAAAGCTAACAATCGCTAGCTTTCCAATAGAAAAACCCTGTCCATAGTGATTGGTGGTTGTTAGCTTATACCTTGAGCTTGTGCCATGTGCTCTATTTTGAATGAATGCTAGCTTTTCTTTTAGCATAAATATTTCCTTATAGCATAACACACGTGTTTATGTTAGAAGGAAAGCTAGCAGTCGCTAGCTTTACATGGTGATTGGTGGTTGCTCGCTTATACCTTGAATTTGTGCCATGTGCTCTATTTTGAACGAATGCTAGCTTCCTTTCTAGCATAAGCATTTCCTTTTAGCATAACCCACATGCTTATGTTAGAATGAAAGCTAACAGTCGCTAGCTTTCCAATAGAAAACCCTGGACATGGTGATTGGTGGTTGCTAGTTTATACCTTGAGCTTGTGCCATGTATTCTATTTTCAAATAAGCACATGGTACAAGATCAAGGAAAGCTAGCGACTGCTAGCTTTCCTTCTAACATAAGCATTTCCTTCTAGGATAATAACACATACTTATGCTAGAAGGAAAGCTAGTCGTCGCTAGCTTTCCAATAGAAAAATCATGTCCATTGTGATTGGTGGTTGCTAGCTTATACCTTGAGCTTGTGCCATGTGCTCTATTTTGAAATAAGCACATGGCAAAAGATCAAGGAAAGCTAGCGACTGCTAGCTTTCCTTCTAGCATAAGCATTTCCTTCTAGCATAAACACATATGCTTATGCTAGAAGGAAAGCTAACAGTCGCTAGCTTTCCAATAGAAAAACCCTGTCCATGGTGATTGGTGATTGCTAGCTTATACCTTGAGCTTGTGCCATGTACTCTATTTTGAACGAATGCTACATTTCATTCTAGCATAAACATTTTTTTCTAGCATGTCACACATGCTTATGGTAGAAGGAAAGCTAGCAGTCGCTAGCTTTCCAATAGAAAAAGCCTAGGCATGGTGATTGGTGGTTGCTAGCTTATACCTTGAACTTGTGCCATGTACTTTATTTTCAAATAAGCACATGGCACAAGATCAAGGAAAGCCTTGAACGTTTGCCATGTACTCTATTTTCAAATAAGCACATGGCATAAGATCAAGGAAAGCTAGCGACTGCTAGCTTTCCTTCTAGCATAAGCATTTACTTGTAGGATAATAACACATACCTATGCTAGAAAGAAAGCTAGCAATCGCTAGCTTTCCAATAGAAAAATTCTATCCATGGTGATTGGTGGTTGCTAGCTTATACCTTGAGCTTGTGCCATGTGCTCTATTTTGAAATAAGCACATGGCAAAAGATCAAGGAAAGCTAGCGACTGCTAGCTTTCTTTCTAGCATAAGCATTTCCTTCTAGCATTTTTGAGAAGGAAAAATTTTCTTTTTAATGAGTCTCTACTTGTGCTAGATGCAATGGATTTTTATTTATCTCTAAGTATTTAATATGTTTCCATAACACATGACCCTTATTATTCTTGTGCATGTGAATAAAAGACATGTAATAGAATATTGTTTGATAATGCTCATTATTTCATGTATTTTTAAAACAATTTAAACTTATAGTCGACTATTTATTATTGTTTCTAGAAGCTATGGACTCTGGTGCAATGACAATTCCAAGGAATAATTTGAAGAAAAAACGAATTGCAAGTGACACATAAACAACGTCTCCCCCATGTGGTATGGTGGTTTTAAATATTATTCTCTCATTTCTAAATGGTTAGACTAGAAGACTATATGGTAATATTTGTGATTTTGATTTCATTTTATTTATAGTAATAATTGCTTATTATTGTTTTTAGAAGCTGTCGTCTCCAAAGCAAGTAAAATGCCACAATCAGCATTCAAAAAACAAAAGCGTCATTCAACTCAGATTATAAATTCAGCAATGGGTTCTAATTTTGAAATGATTAAAAAGTTCAAAACATCTGCTGCATATGAGTATGTCGAAGATTGGTATGTTGAGATTGAAAGTCCCATGAATATGTTTCCACATATGTATCTATTTGGATCCATGGATGGAAATGACATACAAAGGCTAGGGATAATTGTTAGTTGCTATGCTCTCAATCATAGTCAGATCGATTTTCAAATGTAGGTAATTGAAGAAAATGAAGTGAAATTATTTTCTTGCCAAGTTGATTACACACAATTTAGACAAGATTTGATTGATACTAATACAGAATTCCCAGAGTCAATAAAAAAGTCACAGTTTAAGTTGGACAGTTTTGAGAGCTTCAATGAATCTGGTCTAAAGAGTTGTGATGATCTTGTACAACGCATGACCAACGTTATGAAATATCGCTATGTGAGATGTAAGAAAACATCTCCGTGTTTCTTTATTTGCAACAAAGAGGTAAACTACTTGATAAAATACCAGATGATAAACTCGAGGCTCAAATGCTTGCTTTGAGAAGGGTATATTTAGCTGAGCTAGAACAGAGTATTAAAGAAAGTGAGTTCATGCCTACTACAGAGTTTGTAAAATCCCAAAAAGAAGACTCTCAGATAGAGAAGCTTCCTGACCAATGCGATGAAATCCATGAAAATTTTAAGGACAGTTATTTATTTTCGAGCTCTTTTACAGTGAAGGTGGATGTTCGAAGATGTGTAGAAGCACCCAAGTTATATAAATTGAGATCACGGTATGATTTAAATGTTCGAGTATTAGTAAAATCATTCCTACAGAAATTTCAAGCATCATTGCCTGATGCTCTTATGATTCCATTTGACACAAAAGAGTCTGATCCGATTGGAAACCCTGTGAAAATCATGAATGAAATGGATATAAATGCCAAGAACATCAATTTTTGGATAGTTGATGGGCAACACACCATTCAAGCAGCAAAATATTATCAAATCCTAAATTCAGTCTATCTGGGGAGGCAAAACAGAAGTACAAAGAACGTAATGCTCGATTCTTAGATCCATTAGTTGCTCCCAGTGTGGTGATTCGCATTTGCTGCCAGTTAAATTCTGCAAACACAGTGTTCTTCAAAACTCCATTCATTGATTATGTGCGATCTGCAAGACAATTCCTAATTGCCACAAATAAATTAAAGAAACAAAAATGTGGGAATTCTAAGACGGCTGAAGACAAGGTATGCAATTTTTTTTTTTTGCACTTAGTTTATATTGTTATAACTAAATTCATGGCTATTTTATTTTTGATATAACATTCTTACTAATTTATATTTGTTATTTTTTAACAGGTTGATGATGAAATGTTGTGCTCTTTCTTCGATTGTCCACTAACAAACTTTGCTGAAAAAAAAGTCTTGTTATATCTTGATGATACTACTTGGGATAAATGGGAAGTTGTTTTTAATTGTTACAAACTAGGGACATTAATGTGTTCTCCAAACCAACCTAAGGATCCAAACTATAAGACAAATAGTCTGAACAGTTTGGTATCAAGTTCTTTCCTTCCCCTTCAGGGACTAACCGCTGAAGAAATGTGTTCTGTAGCAGATAAACTATTGGATGGAACTGTCTGGTTTTCTATTCCAGTGAACCATCCGACCAATGCCATAAAAATGAAAGATTATTGTTCACAATTGAAAACCAAAAGAACAATTTTGGAGGCAATGGTAACATATTGCAAAAGTCATGATAAGAATCTGAATGATAAGATTCTTACAATATCCAATATTCTTGAGCATTATGGAATTACTGATATCATATTTGCCAACTTCTGTAAGACAATGGAAGGGTGTAAATATGTAAAAGGATCACGAAATACAAAAATAGAGTCCCTTTCTCCACAAGCCTGTGTGGTCCTTGATAGAATAATTGATGCATCGACAGATATACAGGAAATTGAGAACAGTTTTGAATTCGGTTGTCATTATGGGGGTCCTAGCCTCTTGTCAACACTTTTGCACTCTCTTCCTTGTCAGTTTCAACCAATGTTATACACTGACTTTGTTGTGTTGGATACATTGGCTTTGAAAGATGAATCATTCCTTGAGGATCACTATATTTAATTGTTTCGATTTTTAATCGAAAAAAATGGGTTGAAAGATTTTACTATGATTATCTTAGTAGAAATTTGGTCTTGTAAGGATGTACGCCAAGCTCTGGAGATTGTTGTCAAGGACTCAAATGTCAACTATAAAATGGCTACCGGTCTTTATGAATATAAAGAACAAAATAACTATAGTTATGATATAGTTTTAACTTTACATTTCTATAGTGAAGAGTCAAAAATTTTAGAGGCCTCAAGATACTCTCACAGTTTTAGAGACATATCTGATGAAAAGGGGAGAGATTTTGAATTCTGGGAAGAATTATTGCAAATGCATTAACAACATAGTGATCTAAATTTGATTATTTCTCTTTATGCGGGGACAAATTTACAGCAGGCTTGCTATACATATGGAAGAAGAATGGCATGTGTCATAGAAAACGAGTTACAAAGGACTACCATGCTGACTAATCAAGAATCCTTCCAATTGCAAAAACCAATGTCTAATATATTGCTGTTGGAATATCCAGGTATTGTACTTGTTTTGTTCTTTCTCTAGTGATTCTTTGGATTTTATGCTATTTATAAATCTTGATTAACAAGATGTTTACTATAACTACTAATGGCGAAAATTGTAAAGAAAACAACGACGACACTTTGCAACAAAGCAATGATCAACATAATGTGCACAATGTCAAAGAAGTTTTCGAGATGCTAATACAAGACGAAGAAAATACCATACCAGGTACATAATTTATTTTGTTTCTTTTGTTGTATTGTACTTGTTTTGTTCTTTCTCTAGTGATTCTTTGGATTCTATGCCTATTTATTTAATGAATTTCATTCGTTGATACATTTTATAACATTTCATATGTTTATTACAGTGGCAAATGAGGAGAAAAAAGACAGTGATCAAGGGAATGTGACAGAAAGCCATAGTCAAGAACATGATATCATATCAGGTACTTCACATGTCTCTTATTTTCAATTAAACATAAAATATGTCTTATAAAAAAAAAATTGATTTAAAGAAGTATTATTGGTATTTGATTGAAGGTTTGTTATTTTGGCTCTAGGTTCTATGAAGACAATACAAGAGAAGTGTGGCTTATCAATAACTTGTACAAAAAATACTCAAAGTGAGTGTATTTCTTCAACAATTATTTTTAATAATAATTTATGTAGCATGAATAAAATGAATTTACTATGATATCCATTATTGTTTTGCAGCTATTATAAGTCAAAATAAATTAGTTATTTTTGAATTGAATAACATTTTCTATCAGAGCATTGATGGTGATGCATCACAAAAAGAATTTATTGAGAAAATGGGAAGGGCCGCAGATTACACGGTAGAGAAAAAATCATTTTGGTTTCGTCCACATGCAAAAACATTTCTTGAAATGTGTTCCAGAAAAGAATCTCTTGACATTTCAATTTGGACGACATCTTTGAAACAAAACACAACAAGAGTTATGAAAAAGCTGGTTTCAGAAACATTACAAGCTAAATTTTTGTTTACATGGACTGCTTCAGATTGCAAACAACAAAAGGGAAAAAATGGCATTGATAATTCAACACAAGTTATATACAAAAAACATCTGAAAAAAGTGTGGAGAATGTATTCTCAATATGATGCTACTAACACTATTCTAGTGGATTGTTCAATGGAGACAAAGAAAGAAAATCCCAAAGAAAATGTGATTATTGCCCCTTCGTTTGATGGAAAGAATGAGGATAAATGGTTGATCGCTGATCTGTGCAGCTTATTGAATAAATTCTACAAGGCACCCGATGTTTGAGATATTTTGAAGAATCTTCAATGACTTTTAATAGTAAATTAAGATGACTTATTCATTTCCTCTATAAACAAAATCTTGAAGTTTATAATATAAATTCTTGGTCATTGTACGATGACTTAATTCTACATGTGATGTGTTATTACTTTGTTTTATTTTATTATCAATTTAATGTCAATATTATTTCATAATACTCATATAAGGATTGTTGTTGTGTCATTATTATAAATTTTTTTTTAACAGAAACAGGTAAGGAGTTTATATTAACAAAGGCTGTGCACAGCCATTCAATACATTTGCAAAATTTCATACTCTGCATTTAACAAGGGAAAATTGCAGAGGTTTTTGAAGTCTGACCTCTGGAATTTTTTACTGTCAAAATTCATAAGAAGACTGCAGTTGCTAGTGGGGTAAACCCTCACAAACTGGTTACATAATTTAAGGCAAAAAAACATTCAAAATAAACAGCTGGGAGAAACCTGCATCAGGTAAATGCCATTATCCATAGTTCTGTTGGTTGACTGAAGCCGCCTCTGCCATTTCCAGGTTCACCGTTGGAGCCTCCTGTGCATAGCTGCACTGCGTTTTGCTAACAAGAACAGAAATATCATTTTTCACACTGTCAATCTTCCCCATGAGCTCAATTACGTTTCTGTCGATATCCTCCATTCGCGATTCCAAGCAGGAGAGCCTGGAGTGGATGTATTTGTCCTCCACCACGAGTTCATCAATTTTATTATCAGTATTGCACACTGCAGAGTAGGTTCTGGACAGGTAGACCTTAATGTCAGAGGTGAGACGGCTCAAGGTGACAATCGCCTGCCTGACCCCATCCATCTCGTTTGCAGTCGGGAGATTTCCTGCAGACAACACTGCGGGTTCCTAGAGATTGAGGTTATGCAGAGCAGGGCCGAGGGCGTCGAATGGAGGAATGGCCATAATGCAAATGCATTCAACAACCGTCGCCTGGAGTGTTAAGTGCTCGGGCGTGAGAGCAGTACCCGGCACGTGATGTAGGGCACGTGGAGGGAGGTGGGGAGCTCGAGTCATGCGATGGCGGTGGAGAGGGAGGCCAAAACAATGGACGCCGTGGGAGCTTGGTGGGGTGGGTTTATACCAAGAGCTAATATGCCTATAACAATTCCAAGGTGGAGAGGGGTTAAGCCAAGAGCTAACATGCCTATAACAATTCCTAGGTGGAGAGGGATTAAACCATAAGTTCATTAAGGAATAAAATGATAGGATGAAACATTGTTTAGGATAGCATGCCCCAATTCTAACTTGACTCCTTTGTTGGCAAGAGTATCGGCATTGCCGTTGAGATCCCTTAGCACATGAAAGTAGAGTGTGTCCTTTGGGAGGGTGAGGCGTTTTATTCTTTTCTGTATTCTCCGGTTTTTGTCTGTCTTTAAGGGGGTGCCATTGTTCATTGTCTGTATAACATGCTTGGAGTCCCCAAAAACTTGAAGGCGATTCATGTTGAAGGTGACTGCTAATTCTAGAGAGTAGAACAGGGCAAGCCATTCTGCTTGATTGTTGGTGCTAATTCCAAGTCCCCAAGAGAAATCCACTAATTTATTTCCTCCGGGATCAAAGATGACCCCCCACCGCGCCTGCCGCCCCCGGGTGTCATTATTATAAATTAACATATTATTATTTTGTTTATTTATATTGAGATATTGAGTTATAAAAAGTTAGTGATTTGAATAATAGTCTTATTTGTTTGCATAAAAATGTAGTATTTCATATTAATTAAATAATTGTATTAGGTTGTATGTATAAATTAACGTACAATTACTATGTTTGAGCAATTGCAGTTTATTTATCAATTGCGTCTTAATTGATCATTATAACTCTTACAAATCAGTGATTTGAATGTTAGTTCAATGTTATCATATGAAATTTTCTTATTTCTTAGAAATTAAAAAAATGGAAAATCATATCAGGTTGTATGTAAAAATTACCTATAATTAGCTTGTTTAATTGAAATTTAAAAAATTGTAAATCTAGGTGGTGTGTATAAATTAACATATAATTGGTTTGAATTGGACCATTGTAACTATATTTTTAAATTGTGATTTGAATTTCATTGCAATGTGTTTATATGAATTTTTCTTATAATTTCTTGAAAATTAAAATATTGTATGAGGTTGTATGTAAAAATGAACATATAAATAATTTGCTTGATTTAAACTTAAAAACTGTAAATTTAGGTAGTATGTAGATATTAACATATAATTAGTTCAAATGAATTCGACTATTGTAATTATATTTTTAAATTGTAGTTTATCTCATTACAATTCTTAAAAATTAGTGATTTGAGTAGTAGTTGAATGTGTTTGTATAAAAAAACTATTCCACGGAAATTACTTTTATTTTTTTCATTAAGTTGTTTGTTTGGGAGTGGAAATAAATTGGATATGTTTTGATGCCATTAAGCAATGAAGTTTTGAAGTGAAAATATTTTAATGTTATATATGTGGCAGCAATGCATATGGGAGTTAATATCATTTGGAAGATCTTGTTGATCTTTGAAATGGAAGGAGTATTCTTCTCGTTGTATTCCAAAGATGAAACGAGTTGTCAAATTCAAAGAAAACCAGATTGTGAGCTTGGTGATAGATCCTACTTTTGTAGGCCTTTTCAATTAGAATTATTAAAATACTGCCTAAAACATTATGATGTTGCGATATGGACATCAAATGTTACTAACAAGTACATTCGACAAGTACTTGAAAAATCAAATATTGATACAAGTGACCTTGAATTCATATGGGATAGGTCCCATTGTCACTTGCAAACAAAATCCAAATCATGTAGTATGATACAGTTTTATGAGAAAAGGCTAAGCGATGTGTGGTCCCAATATGGAAATAAGTACACAGAATCAAATGTATTGCTAATAGATACATCAAAGCCTACTTCTCAATTCCTTGGATATCGGTCAAACTGTATCTTAATAAAGGCTTATATAGGACATCAACACGATACTTGGCTTGTGCAAGTTCTATTCCCCTTTTTAAAGACACTTCATCGTATCAAACAGAAACGCAACTACATTCGAATGTTCAATAGAACATTGAGTTCTTTATATTAAGTGAAGATATTATTTTATGGAAATTTGTTGACGATTACATTGTAATATTTAAATACAAGTTGGACACATTTTTTGGTGAATTAATTTGTATGATTTTATAACTTTTATAGATAGATGATAATAGACAATGATATATAAATACAATTATTAGTATTATTTATGATTGCTTTTAGATTGACAAGTTTTTGCATCATACAACACTTGATTTCCCCATTCAAAATATTTTCTAAATTTGTGCTCTTAAATCAACTATTTGTAATTTAAATCATCTCATAAAAGCCAACAAGGCATGCAAGAAACTCTCTTTAGTTTTATTTATCTATATGTATTAATACAAGTGCATTACAACACTTGATTTCTCTATTCAAAATATTTTTTAAATTACATACTCTTAAATCAATTATTTGTAATTTAAATCATCTCACAAAAGCCAACAAGGAATGAAGTTCTCTTTAGTTTTATTGATCTATATGCATTAATACAAGAGACACACAAATTTTGAATTAAACCTCCATCTATATAAAAGCACATTTCTTACAAAAAATATTACTTCAATGATAATGAGTGCTAAGTGTACTAGAATTTAGATTAAAGCATGATGAGTCATAGATGAATGATTTTGAAAGGTATAGGCATTTGATTTCCCAATCTATAACTTATTGTAAATGTGTATTCTTAAGTTAATAGTTTATAATTGCAATAATCTCATATAAGCCAACAAGACATGAAATAAATTATTGACTCTTATTAGCCTATATTCATTAATACGAGGAGTTTATCAATGAAATATGTAATTTTTGAAATAAAACCCCATATAATTGAAGTTGCAATTGTTTTAAAACACAAATGAGTTCTTTGTATTAAGTGAAGATATTATTTTATGGAAATTTGTTGACGATTACATTGCAATATTTCAATACAAGTTGGACAAATTTTTTGGTGAATTAATTTGTATGATTTTATAACTTTTATAGATAGATGATAATTGACAATGATATATAAATACAATTATTAGTATTATTTATGATTGCTTTTAGATTGACAAGTTTTTGCATCATACAACACTTGATTTCCCCATTCAAAATATTTTCTAAATTTGTTCTCTTAAATCAACTATTTGTAATTTAAATCATCTCATAAAAGCCAACAAGGCATGCAAGAAACTCTCTTTAGTTTTATTTATCTATATGTATTAATACAAGTGCATTACAACACTTGATTTCTCTATTCAAAATATTTTTTAAATTACATACTCTTAAATCAATTATTTGTAATTTAAATCATCTCACAAAAGCCAACAAGGAATGAAGTTCTCTTTAGTTTTATTGATCTATATGCATTAATACAAGTGACACACAAATTTTGAATTAAACCTCCATCTATATAAAAGCACATTTCTTACAAAAAATATTACTTCAATGATAATGAGTGCTAAGTGTACTAGAATTTAGATTAAAGCATGATGAGTCATAGATGAATGATTTTGAAAGGTATAGGCATTTGATTTCTCAATCTATAACTTATTGTAAATGTGTATTCTTAAGTTAATAGTTTATAATTGCAATCATCTCATATAAGCCAACAAGACATGAAATAAATTATTGACTGTTATTAGCCTATATTCATTAATACGAGGAGTTTATCAATGCAATATGTAATTTTTGAAATAAAACCCCATATAATTGAAGTTGCAATTGTTTAAAAACACAAAATTAATTGCTAATGAGTGCTAAGTGGTATTAAGGGTAGTACGAGATTGGTCATAAGTGAGTGACATTGAACTATAAGAAATTTGATTTCTCATTTCATTTTTTTGTAAGTTTGTATTATTAACTCAATTACTATTAATTGAAATAATCTCATAAAAGCCAACAAAGCATGAGATACGCTCTATCTTTTATCTTCTTGTATGCATTAAATGAATGTATAAATGTGATATGTATTTTTTGGAATAAAATACAATGTAAAAACATTCAACAAGTAGTTGAAAAATCAAATACCGATACAAGTGACTTTGAATTCATATGGGACAGGTCTCATTGTCACTTGCAAACAAAATTCAAATAATGTAGTGTGATACAATTTTATGAGAAAATGTTAAGTGATGTGTGGTCCAAATATGGAAATATGTACGAAAAATCAAATATATTGCTAATAGATACATCAAAGCTTACTTCTCAATCCCCCAGATACTGGTCAAATTCTATCTTAACAAAGGCTTATATAGGACATGAACCTGATACTTGGCTTGTCCAAATTCTATTCCCCCTTTTTAAGACACTTCATCGTATCAAAGAGAAACGCAACTACATTCGAATGTTCAATAGAACATTGAGTTCTTTATAGTAGGTGAAGATATTAATTTTTAGAAATTTGTTAACGCGTACATTGCAATATTTCAATACAAGTTGGACACATTTTTTGATGAATTAATTTGTATGTTTTTAAAACATTTATAGATAGATGAGAATTAACAATAATATTTAAATACAATTATTAATATTATTTATGATTGCCTTTAGTTTGACATTTTTTTGCATCATACACCACTTGATTTCCCCATTCAAAATATTTTTTTAATTTGCGTTCTTAAATCAAATATTTGTAATTAAAATCATCTCATAAAAGCCAACAAGGCACGCACAAAGTTTTGTAAATGTGTATTCTTAAGTTAATAGTTTATAATTGCAATAATCTCATATAAGCCAACAAGGCATGAAATAAATTATTGACTTTTATTTGCGTATATTCATTAATAAGAGGAGTTTATCAATGCAGTATGTAATTTTTGAAATAAAGCCCCATATAATTAAAGTTGCAATTGTTTAAAAACACAAAATTTATTGCTAATGAGTGCTAAATGGTATTAAAGGTAGTACGTGATTGGTCATAAGTGAGTGACATTGAACTATAAGAAATTTGATTTCTCAATTCATTTTTTTGTAAGTTTGTATTACTAACTCAATTATGATTAACTGAAATAATCTCTTACAGGCCAACAAAGCACGAGATATGTTCTATCTTTTATCTTCTTATATGCATTAAATGAATGTATAAATGTGGTATGTAATTTTTGGAATAAAATACAATGTAAAACCATATAATTAATTGATAATGAGTACTAAGTGGACTATTTAGACTCATTCGATATGTGCCATAAATAAATTCAAAAGAGCATGGGGTCATATATAAAGTTCAACTAAAAGATTTGAAAAATATGTTTCAACATCTATTTCTTCGACATTTAAAAATCTTATCATTTTCTTTTCCTTTTGGTGAAAGTAATTCTGGGCCATGATTTCTTAATTCGATTTCTTCACACTTTCATTGTGTATGTATAATGTTGTACCTAACAACTATCCCAATTTTGACGAATTTATAGTTATTATTTGGTTCGACATCAATACATTTCTTATAATTTATTTTATTTTAATTTAATATTGTGATTTCCTTCCAATCATGCTATATTATAATATGTTATTTAACAATAAAAATATTTAATATGATACTTTGTTCACTTGAAATATAGATAGAGATCTTCTTGTAATAAAACATGCAATTATGTGTGCAACTTAACTTCATTAATCCTACATTTTATATCTTCATGAATATTTTTTCTCACGATTCAACAAATTACAGATTTTCATATACTCCTCCTAATTTATGGTATACCAAACTAGTTATAAATGATACAACATTTCATTTTTTATGATTGTATATTAAAAACACTTGGAGTAAATAAAATTTGTGATCAATAAAAACATTCTTTCTAGGATTAGTTTTTCCAATTTTAATGGAATATTTATTTAATGCATAATTTTTACAAATTAAATGAAATAAATAAAATGTTTACAAAAAAATTCAATGTCATAGAAGTCCTTGTAATAGAATTTTTCTAGATTTATTGCAATAGGTGTTATTTATGTACTTCTTCTCATTTTGTTTGGTAAGTATAGGAATTGTACCTTTTCCTTGAGCTGGAATGAGATAGTGATCACCTAGTTTGATCTTTGAATTAATAGATGGATCTAGTTCATAAAACAATGATTTGTTATATGTCATATGATTGCTGCATCCAATGTCGAGCAACCATACATCTGACTGATGTTCTGCTTCAGTATCTTTGTATGACAGAAACATAACTTCTGACAAATCTTCTTCAACATTGGAGACATTTCTCTGCCACTGTTATGATCTGCTTGCTTCTTTCTGCAATCATGTTCATAGTGGCCATATTTCTTCCAGTAGTTACACTGAACATTGGACCTCTTAGTCCATGTCTTCCCTCCTCTTCCTCTCTTTCTCTGAGAGACTATCACTGCTGCTATCAACTATCTATTTTTATGAGAGACTATCACTACTGCTATCAACTATCTCTTTCTCTGAGAGACTATCACTCACATCACTACATTGACAGGTTTGTTTTTTCTGTCATTAGAAAACAAAGCTAGATCAATAAGCTTTGTTGAGCTTACTTGATCATTGGCTGCATCATAAACACGGTCTTCTTGGTTGTCTTCCACTTCACTCTGGGATTCCTCGTGCTTTGCATGGCTTGAAAAGTCAACTGGTTCCTCTTCATTGAACTCTGCTTCATTTTCTTCTACATCAGGTTCCTCTTCACTGAACTCTACCTCATCTTCTTCTATTTCATGTTCCTCTTCACTAAACTCTTCTTTCAATATATCCCAAGCTTCTTTGGGAGTATAAGCGTCTGAAATGTTATGAAAGATGGAATAATCTATACCATTTTGTATGATACTTAAGGAAACAACTTGCCTTCTTTCCTTTTGATACTCTGTCAAATTTTGAAATGATTCTAGATCACTATGATCCTCTTCAACTACAAAACGCCACAGATCTTGTGACCTTAACAAATCCTTAATTTTTGATGACCATAATTCATAAATGTCTCATTCAGAGGTTTGCCATGAACCTATTGAAATTAACAGATTTCTTACATCTTCGATTTCTTCTAGTAGCTCTTCTAGCACCATCTTTGATCTTCTTGGTTTTCTTCAATATGAGTCCTTCAGACTTCAAATCTTCTTGGAAACTGGATAGAAACTCCACATCTTCTCCACCCTTTTCTAGACAGGTTTTTTTTTTTTGGCTCGATCTCTGCAAGACTCGATCTTCTGCAAACAAGGCCGGAATGTTGTCCAATATTTTGGCTCAACGTCAGCAATGCTTTCACTCAAAAATAGATCTGAACAATGCTCGTACTTGCCATGGCCTATGACAACTCTTAAATTGGTCAGCGCAGCTTTCAGAATTCATAATTCTTTTCGTTCAACATTGGACTTGATATCGGCTTCATGTTCAGGCTTGCCATGGATTATGACAACTGTTAAACTGACTGTCGCACGCTTCTAACTGACACAGGGTGCCCCCAGGGTGCACCACACACAAAATCTATAAGGAAAGGCACATTGTCACAATTTTCCTTCTAGCAAGGTGAGACAGTGTCACAGTTTGTCTTCAGGAAGGGTGAGACACTGTCGCAGTTTGTCTTCACGAAAGGTGCGACACCGTCGCAGTTTTCCTTCAGGGAGGCTGTGATAGCTCACAGTTTCTCTTCAGGTAGGGTGAGATAATGTCACAGTTTCTCTTCAAGTAGGGTGAGACAGCTCAGGGGCAGTCGCATTTTCCTTGAGGCATGGTGCAACAGCCTCTTTTTAGTGGGTTTTTTTGAAGTACCCTTCGTCGGATCGTGGTACGACTTCACCAGATCATGGGCAATAATAAAAAATGTCACGGCCCGAGTGTTCCGTCTCCGTCCCGTGCTACAACTTCCAGTCGTGTGTGTGTGTACTCTCCAATTTCTAAAATGGCTTACCAAAAGACAAGATGTAAGGATCAGGCCGTCAGGTCTCATACCATGAAAAATTTTGCAGAGACACAAAATAGAGCGGAAACACAAAGGGCATATTGATTGCCTTCTCATTATTAAGCACACATATATATAGTTTCGCATAAGACCAAAACCACTGGCTAATACTATGGGAAAGTGAATACCATGGGTCAAGTAATGTCTTAGTCAACAACTAATTCAACTAACTTAGGACCATTGACTCAACTAACTAACCAACTTAGGACCATTGAGATTACAACTCTTAACATGGACGAGTAGTAGACAAGAAGTATGTCAAGGGAGACAAGCACATCATTTTGTTGTGGGAGAGGTTCTGCAATGGATTGGCGTCCATAACGACACATGATGTTTTCTCGATTGTAAATGAGTAGGCTTTTGTGTCTAAAGGATAGATTTATTTTTGGACACTGTGAGTTAAATTTTCATTGCCTTCTAGTTTGAAATGAACATTTTTTAACATTGATGATTGATTTTCTTTTGGAGAGAAATTTTTATCTCATAGATTTTTCTCATTTTCTCAACTTATGAGAGAGTGCATATCTGAGTACTCCTCCTCCTGGTTGCTGAAACCCATTTTTATATTCTTAGTTTACTACATACGTTTTATGGGGGTATTAGTGTTATGTGTTTTCCAAGGCAGCCTTCTATTGTTAGCTGTAAGCTTATAATGTAGGCATCTTATCTACCCAGCGTTCTTAGCTATTGCTGCGCTTCTTCTATTGTTATAAATGAAATACCCTCTCTTATATTTGTATCATTCCCAAATTTCATCACTGAGATCAATATATTCATTTTCTACATGATGCCCTTCGATTATATTAAAACGGGTGACAAGAAAACGGGCCGTGCATTGTGCCAGTTTGCTCCAGTCTTTCCTTTGGTTCCTTTGAAGTTTATACTCGATGACAAAGAAAAATGTTCGAATTATAACCCGTATCAGGTCAGCGTAGCTGGAAATCAGCAGAATTTCGCAGTTTGTGATGCGGGGAATTTCAAGAAGATGATAAGGCAGTCGTGCAGGATGCGTATCCTGAGGGCAATCTAGCCTTACGATTCTTGCATGCTAAACAACAACGTCGAGTTCTGGAGACATGAGCTATCTCTGTAGCGAGCCACAGAAAATATAAACATATTGGGCAACAAAGCTGTGGCGTACTGATCCAGAATGGCGCAGCAGCTGTGAGCCGGCAGAAGCCAAAAAAAAAAGTAAGAGTGAAGTCCTCTGGTACTAATTTCTCATTGGAGCACTTTCTTGAACTGGACGATCATAGCATGGGAATGGACAGCAATACATACTATCGCCGGCCAGTCATGAGCTTAGCAGATCTGAATGAAGGAGTACTGGACCAACCTTCTCAGGCAAGTTGACCAATTGGCGTTCCTCGAGATTATATCTCCTCCTGACATGAGACCCATTCATTTCTGCCCTACCCTATTCTCTTTCTTATGATGGGTTACTGTCTCTCTCACGTGATCCTCCTTTGTGTGATTTGGTGAAGTGGATACAGCTCAAATTTCGCTGGAAATTTTACGTGGACGAGTGGAGTTGTATTTCGAATGAATTGTATCTGTGTTGATGGCTGAATTTAGCCGACGCCATTGAAAATAGCATTATTCAGACGTTTTCTGCATTTTAACAATGCATGCGACATTGACAGAACGGTATTAATTGTTTGAACGTCTTATTATCAGTTATCACTGCTTCTCTAGGGTTTTGTTTCGAAATGTCTTTCCCTGCGGTGGATATTAAATGTCTTGTACGCTTCATATATAATTTGTAATTTAAAAAGGCTATTTGTGAAATTCGAATTTTCTTGTACATATGGGGACACCCCCCTTTGGGTCCATGGTAAGCTTAAGAGAACCTTGGTTGTAGTGAGAGAGCCCAATGTAGAGCGGTGGCCCAAGAGGGTGCCCAAAGGGGTGACTTAAAAAAGGACGACCTAAAGGGTGCTACTTGGATGAGCTGTCAAATTCTAGAATTTTGGGTGCTCCAAGGGTTTTTGAGGGTGCTGAATCCATTTCTACCATAAAAAATCCCGATAAAACACAGCTAAATTTCGATTTTGCAAAATAAAAAGCGTCGGATTTTGGCTAAAAATGATTGTCCACTCCAAATTGTCGAATATTTAGAGAACTCCATAATGGAATATTAAAATAGCTTAGATATATTGCACCTAAGTTTCTTTGGAGATTTAGTGTGGGTGGGAAAGAGCCTTCAATCATGTTAGTTTTGGTGTAATATTTCTTACAAGTCACAACATAAACTTGGGCTGACATTCTTAGGTATACATTCATCATCTTAACTTGTAGACTTGCTTCCTTAATTGGTTGTTGCTTGTTATGAGTAAAGAAAGAAAAGTAACGTAGTCATGCCTATTTAATTATTAGTTAATTATTATAAGGTGAAATTTTTGTAAATTGGAAAAGCAACGAAGTATGATAACTAAATTTGTATCATCATATTTATAGGATGAGGTTATTCTGGAAGAGCTAAAGTTACAAGAATAATAGAAGGAGTTTCCTCCTTCTTGTGTGATGAGAGGATTCTAGAAGTTTTGATTATTTGAGTTCTATGGGATTCAAAGTGTGGATAAGGTAGAATATTGTTTAGAGGACTTAACTCAATGTTATGGTTGAAGGATTCACCATTATATTGAGAAGGATAGGCTGATCATGTTTTGGCTTTAAAACAACATACTTATATTATGGTAGAACACTATGTAGAGAAAACTAAGGGTTTCAAGTGATAAGTTGACCTCAAAGTTATTTCAAGACCAATGCCATAGGAAGTATTCTTTCAAGTAGTAGAAGACTCATTAGATTTGCACCTTTTTTTGCTTTGAGCCAAGGGATTGAGACCATGAATGATTAGGATATAGTGTTCTTGGAATTGTTCCTCTATATCAATCACTTAGGTGTAAAAAATATTTGAGGGCCCCCACATGAATATGACATCTACTTTCGTTGCAGCAGAAGTGCATGAGCACTAAAAAAAAAAAAACACATGTGTTCCTTGTTCAACAATTGTCGAACATCAACACAAGCAACCACATGGATAAAGGAGTGTATAGTGTTCTAGAAGCACATGCATTATTAATGTGTGCACATTCTTAAAGGATGCACACACTAATAATTCATGCATGCTATTGTGTGTATTAAAAATAGGTCACAACCCATTTCCTCACCATTCCATCAATTTTCCATGATGTGTGTGGCTTCCACATTGACGATACACAACACGTGCACACCTCCTTTACCCATCAAGCATCCCATCTATCTATCCAATTAATTTTCTTCTCAACATTGTCTTTATTTTTTAATGATTTGATAAGAAAACTCAATTGTAAATGAATCATAATTTAAAAATAAAAAACATTTTTTATATGCAGGTTGTCTCTTCTCCAACAGAATGACATAAAAGTGGGAACCAAACCCATAAACAAACAATAACCATGAGGATAACCCAAGCACACAAAACCCTAAACCAAATGTAGAAGTATACATTAACCCTGAGGAAAACCCAAGGACATAAAGTTAAATTAACCAACATTTAAACCAATTAAGAACCTTGGTTCAAGAGATCAAAACCACAAGGGAACCATCAAGACTATCCTTAGCCACATCCCTTGATAGCATCATTGCCTCTGTTGACAATGGCCATGGTCAATGCTGAGCATAATTGAATATAGCACGAGGATGAGATAGTTATATTCCATTGGTCTCAAGAAAGAATAAATCAAAGATTTGAATGTTTCAAAACAAACTATTGTTAGTTTTTTCAGTGACCCCACGATCGACCAACCCCTTGATCCATGCAAAACATGCCTTTCCATGGAATCATGCACATACAATCGATGGAATTAAAACTGGATGAGTCAATGGTTTATGGTTTTAAAAAACCTCGTTGCAACAATAGGGTGGTTCCACTATATTTTCTTTAGAAACTATATGTTGATTTTGTGTTGGGTCTCCATGTGAACTATTTTGACATTAGTGTGTTTTAGGGGGTTGGTCTTGGATCTACCTAGGATTGACCAACCGCCAAAGATAACCCAATGAAAGGTCCACCTGCTCCTAGATGTAATCCTAACCACCCTCCCACCCCCATAGAAACTGAGTCAATTACTATATCACCTAGCTGACACTCCCACTACCTTATCACAATATACATAGTGTATTGAAACACAATTCACTTGTGATGTCATCTAATGAGGAGCCATCGAAGTAGTATGGAGGAACCTTAGGTGTAGGTCCTTCAAGTTCCACTCATGATGGACCTTCCATGACATCTGATCATGAAAATGATTCTTCCAACAGCTGATCATTACCCCATCTGTGCACTCACTATGACCATACTTTCCAGGGCCCAATGGAGGATTCTGCATGAGATATTTTTTGTTTGAGGTTATTATTATTTGTAAATGTTGGTAAATCATTGAGTATATTTTTAACTATAGATTCGACCATTATTATATAAACATTGCTTAAATGACTGATATATAATTTTTTTTTGGCATGTAAAATTATTCTGAGGTGAAACAACTGCATCGAGGTGGGAAGAAAATATTCCTCCCATTCTTGTTTCTTCTATGGAAGAAGCAAAAGATATTACAGCACCTCAGATGTAGGTATGTAAATGAGTATATGATTGTAGGATTTAAGAATTGATTTAGTTACAATTTTCAAGATTATTTATGAGAAATCAATCTTCTTGTTGTTGTGTTTCTAGAGATGCTTTCCAAAGAGGTAGAGCATAGGCCTCCACCTATGGTTATCAGATCAATCCTCACCCAAGTAGCACCTCTAAAATTAATTATATATTTAATGTGAAATTCATTGTCTTTGTATGGTTAGTTTACATTATTTTCTACTAATCAAACATATTATATATGTTTATGTAGGCTCCATCTTAGACCATTCCATTACCATACCCATCCATCCCTCCCTATCTTCCACCTTGTCCATTTTTTTCCATAGTTCATGGCGAGTCCTGTGAATGGGAACCTACTCCCATGATTGACATACCCATCCCCCCTCCCAGGGTGATTCCATCCTTTGTACAACTAATGGGGTTATATCATTTCCCACAGCCATCCCCCCTTGTGGTTGCCCCACATATCCAACATTCACCAACTTGCCATCACATCCCTCCCCCAATTGCACCTTCCACTGTAGGCACATCCCCTACACCCACATCGACTCCATCCATTGTACCTACATCATCCCATACACATGTACCTATATTGGCCCCCTCCCTCCAATATATACATCATCCCCCACCCATGTGCCTGCATCAACCACCCCCCCACCATTTCCTTGGAGCAAGTTTTCGAGCGCAGTGCTCCACTTCCTAGCCAAGAAGGGCAATCTCTCACAATGCCTCAAATCTTCATGGTGATATTTATAAGTTGATTAAAATATTATAAAGTATGAATAAAGTTATTCAAAAAACAACTCATTTTGATTTCTATGTATCAATTGATTTTTGTAATTATTGCAGGGAGGCATTGTTGAGAGACTTGGATTGAGGAGATGGAAAATCCCATTACAATATGTTGTCTTGTCTTAGGAACGTCTTAGGTGCGTACTCAATATTTGGATTCTAATTGTATTTTTTAAGTGTACTAAATAATAGAATTGTGGAAAAAACTGATATGTTGTTGTTTCCCTTTCAGATCCCTAGAGATAGTCTACACCCAAACACAAGAATGGTTAAGCTTCCTCCAGCTCAAAGAGGAGGAAGATTGATTTTGGAGATGATCCTAGGGGTGATCAGGGTGTCGAGGGTGATTGAGATACCCACTATGTACATTAGCCACGATGTGGCATTTTGGGAAGGAGATGCTTATTTGTGTCTAGGCCACGAGCTTCCCTTTTTTCCATTTTTGGGCATGAACATCCATTATATGGATTGGGACCAATGTTCCATTTTGTATAAAAATGTATAGTTGGACCTATTTCCAAAAAAAATACATGACTTTCATCTAGTGTATATGACATCATGTTTATCCATTTTTACATTAATGATGTGGATTTGATGTTATATATTATGAATGTTACATTGTTCATGGTGAATGTCATGAGTTCTTCTTAGTTTGATTAAACTAATTTATACACGAATATCTACTAATGAGAACAAACATATAAGAGGATTATAAAAGGTATTAAGACAATTGAACACACATGTTTGCTTGAAAAATTACTCATATGTGTTTAAGGAATTTATTTAAGGAAATACAAATGAACACACATGTTTGCTTGAGAAATTAATCACTTGTTTAAGGAATTCTACAACTAGGGTGTAAATTAAATCTAGGTCTAGTGTTGTACACTCAATCAAATTTATTTTAAACAAAAAAAAAAGTAGGAAAACTGTTGGATCTAATAGCCACAAAACATAATATGCAGCGGAAGTAAATAAAACAAGAAAGAAAATAAATACACACACATAAGATGTATGCAGAGATTTACATGGTAAAACCCTCTCTTAGGGAAACATCCACGGAGCAATGGTATCGGTCTTCTTATTATTCAATAACTGAAGAATACAACAACTCTCAACTCTCTAATATCTTCTCTTACAAGAATACAAGAAACATATACATTTCTTACACGGTTACCAATAACTACATATTCGGTTAGTCAGTTACATAGTTACTGTCATAGTCGGTTGTCACCCGCTTCTAACAATCTCCACCTTGAAAACAATTTACCTGATACCATTGCTCATTGCTCTATTGATCACTCTTCCTGCAAGCCTAGAGAAGCTAAGCACCACCGCAGCTTCTCTAAAGTAACTGGCTTCGTGAACATGTCTGCACTATTCTTTTGAGTGGGGAACTTTTCAAGAACCACTCCACCTTCATCAACAACATGTCTTACAAAATGATATTTTACAGGAATATGTTTTGTCTTACTATGATAAGCTGGATTTTTAGCCAAATGAATAGCACTTTGACTATCACAGAAAATCTTTATAGAGTTCTGAACCTTTCCTAACTCACCCAACAAACCTTTTTAACCAAATTGCCTCTTTGCAAGCATGTGAAGCAGCTGTATATTCTGCCTCTGTAGTAGACAAAGCAACAATATTATGGAACTTTGACATCCAACTAATAACTCCACCTGCAAGAGTAAAAACATAACCTGAAGTGGACCTCTTCTTGTCCAAATCACCTGCAAAATCAGAATCAACATAACCACGGACTTTATCACTACAACCATCAAAAGTGATACAATAGTCACTTGTTCCTCTAAGATACCGAAGCACCCATTTCACTGCTGCCCAATGCTCTTTTCCTGGATTTTCCATGTATCTACTGACAACACCAATTGCATGTGAAATATCCGGTCTTGTACTTATCATCGCATACATCAAACTTCCTACTGCATTAGCATATGGTACACGAGACATATATTGCTTTTCTTCATCATTTTTAGGAATTAAACGTGAAGAAAGCTTGAAATGAGAAGCTAAAGGGATATTAGTAGGTTTCACCTTATCCATACTAAATTTCTGAAGTATTTTCTTCACATACTTCTTTTGTGATAACCATAGCTTGCCATTTTTCCTGTATCTATGTATCTGCATGCCCAAGATCTGATTTGCTAGTCCTAGATCCTTCATATCAAACGTCCTAGCCAACTGAGCCTTTAACTTGTTGATTTCAAACATGCTCTTGCTCGTGACAAGCATATCATCAACATACAATACCAAAATAATGAACATGTCATTTTCCAACTTTTAAAAGTACAACACAATGATCATACTCACTCCTGGTAAAATTCTGGCTCACCATGAAAGAATCGAACTTCTTGTACCATTGCCTGGGAGACTGCCTCAGGCCATACAATGATTTTCTGAGCTTGCAAACAAACCTCTTGTTGCGATTCTGAACAAATCCTTCTGGTTGTTCCATTAAAATTTCCTCATCTAAATCTCCATGTACGAAAGTTGTTTTGACATCTAGCTGCTCTAACTCCAAATCATATAAAGCAACTAGTGCTAACAAAATTATGATAGAAACAAGTTTCACAAATGGTGAAAAAATCTCATGAAAGTCAATACCTGCTTTCTGAGAAAACCCTTTTGCAACCAGTGTCGCATTGTACTTCGGAACAGTTTCATCAGCTCCTTTCTTCAGTTTGTACACCCATTTGCAACCGACCACTTTCCTACTCTCTAGAAGTTCCACAAGATCCCAAGTTTTGTTCTTTGCCAAAGAATCCATTTCTTCTTTCATTGCATGTTTCCATTTGTCACTGTAAGACACTTCTAATGCTTCCTTATAACTGCCAAGCTCTCCTTCATTAGAAATGAAAGCAACAGATGTGACAAAATCATCATACATGTTTGGAAAAGTTATGTTTCGCGTAGATCTCCGTAGAGTTTGTTGTGGTATTTCTTCTATTTATGTCTGCTCATCCTCTTCCTCAGGAGTGTACTCATGAATATCCTCTTCTTGGACATCCTCATGATTCCCCCTCGCAGATGATTGAGTCTCAAATTGAATTTGCTGAAACTGTGGTACATTAACCTGTTTCAAGTCATTACTTATATCTAAATTTGTTAGAGAAAGTTCATCAAATTTTACATCTTTGTTTATGATGATTTTGTGGACAGTAGGATTCCACAACCTATATACCTTAACACCATCACCATATCCAACAAAGATCAATTTTCTTGACTTAGGATCTAGTTTGGAACACTGACTTTTTGGAATAAGTGCATAGGCTTCACAACCAAATACTCTAAGATTAGAATAATCACATGATTGACCTGTCCATACATTTTCTGGAATTTTGCAGTCAATTTTTGTTGATGGTGATCGATTGACCAAGTAACAAGCTGTAAGCAATCCCTCTCCCCACAATTCCTGCTGCAACTTTGCATTGCTAAGCATACTCCTTTCTCTTTCAAGAAGAGTCATGTTCTTATGCGTTCAGCAACGCCATTCTGCTGTGGAGTGTAAACAGTGGTCTTATGTCTCTCGATCCCGTCTTTCTTACAATAATTAACAAATTCCTTCGAAGTAAATTCGGTTCCATTATCTGTTCTAAGACATTTAATGAACCTGTCAGTGCTCTTTTCAACCAAAGCTCTAAATTGCTTAAATATATAAAAAACATCATCTTTTCTCTTTAATAAATAGATCCAGACTTTCCTTGAGTAATCATCTATAAAAATGACGAAATATGATGATCCCCCATAAGAATTTTTTGGCGATGGACCCCAAAGATCAAAAAGTTTGTAGTCTAGGATACCTTTACTAGTGTGTTTTCCATATTTAAATTTTTGTCTAGCCTGTTTACTATAAATACAGTGCTCACAAAACTTCAAATCTACAGATTTTAAACTAGGAAGCAACTTTCGATCAGCAAGTACCTTCATACCTCTTTCGTTGATATGACCTAAGCACCGATGCCATAAATGAGTGTTGTCTGCTGCTACATCAACTGATGCTACTATTGCATGATCAACTTCCGTCCTACCTTCAAGTCTATACAGGTTCCCAACTTTGTTTTCCTTCATAACAACCAAGATACCTTTCGATACCTTCATAACTCCACCTTGAATTGTAAATTTGTAACCAGCATGCATCATCAAGAACTCCCATTGCTATCAAGTTCTTCCTTAGTTCAGGTACGTGTCTCACATCTATTAGAGTCCTAACAGTCCCATCATACATTTTAATTCTGATACTCCCTACCCCAACAATTTTACATGTAACATTATTTCCCATATAAACTGCCCCATCATCTATAAATTGGTATGAGGAATACCAATTTCTATGAAGACTCATGTGATGAGATGCTCCAGAATTAATTAACCAGTCAGAATGGTATTGTGAGACAGTAGATGTAGATAATACCATATCGATCATACCTGAATCATTCTCGGCTATGTTTGCCTCCTTTGTAGAGTCCTCCTCCTCAGAAGCTCGCTTGCGTTTCCAACAATATTTCTTAAGATGTCCTGATTTATTGCAGTACCAGCACTTCAATTTACTCTTTTTTTCCCTTCGACTTTGACCTTGATGTACCCTTTGAATGTTGTCCTCTTTCATTGGTTCTTCCTCTGGCCATCATTACTTCTGAAGTCGAGGTTTCAAGACTAGATTTCTTTCGAGTTTCCTTAGAAAGTATGGCTCCCACAACATCATCGAAGGCAATAGACTCAGTAGAACTCAAACTGATAGAGGTTACAAAATGTGCCCACGACTCAGGCAGAGAGCACAACAGTAAAATCGCCTTGTCTTCATATTTAATAATATCTTCCATACTAGCCAATTGACAAATAATAGTATTGAATGCATTCAAGTGATCAAACATTTTTGTACCTTCTTTCAGATGCAAGGTAAACAACTTCCGCTTCAGGAGGATTTTATTTGTCAAGGATTTAGTCATGTACAAACTTTCCAACTTTGTCCAGAGACCTACTGCTGTAGTTTCAGACACGATGTTAAATAAAACATCATCGGCCAAGCACAGACGAATATCACTGAGAGCTCTTTCATCCATCTCGCTCCAATCTTCATCTGAAATATCCACGGTTTCTTTGTCTTCCCTGCCAGTGCCTTCACCACTCCTTGCTGCATAAGCATATTCCATATCTTGACCTTCCACATACATAGAGACAGGAAAAATGGCAAGCTGTGGTTATCACAAAAGAAGTATATGGAGAAAATACTTCAGAAATTCGGTATGGATAAGGTGAAACTTGCTAATATCCCTTTAGCTTCTAATTTTAAGATTTCTTCAGGTTTAAGTCCTAAAAATGATGAAGAAAAGGAGTATATGTCTCGTGTATCATATGCTAATGCAGTAGAAAGTTTGATGTATGCGATGATAAGTACAAGACCAGATATTTCACATGCAGTTGGTGTTGTCAGTAGATACATGGAAAATCTAGGAAAAGAGCATTGGGCAGTAGTGAAATGGGTGCTTCGGTATCTTAGAGGCACAAGTGGACTATTGTATCACTTTTGATGGTTGCAGTGATAAAGTTTGTGGTTATGTTGATTCTGATTTTGCAAGTGATTTGGACAAGAGGAGGTCCACTTCAGGTTATGTTTTTACTCTTGCAGGTGGAGCTATTAGTTGGATGTTAAAGCTTCAGAATATTGTTGCTTTATCTACTACAAAGGCAGAATATATAGCTGCTTCACATGCTTGCAAAGAGGCAATCTCGTTAAAAGGTTTGATGGGTGAGTTAGGAAAGGTTCAGAACTTTATAAAGATTTTCTGTGATAGTCAAAGTGCTATTCATTTGGCTAAAAATCTAGCTTATCACAGTAAGACAAAACATATTCCTGTAAAATATCATTTTGTAAGACATGTTGTTGATGAAGGTGGAGTGGTTCTTGAAAAGGTCCACACTCAAAAGAATAGTGCAGACATGTTCATGAAGCGAGTTACTTTAGAGAAGCTGCGGTGGTGCTTAGCTTCTCTAGGCTTGCAGGAAAAGTGATCAATAGAGCAATGAACAATGGTATCAGGTAATTTGTTGTCAAGGTGGAGATTGTTAGAAATGGGTGACAACCGGCTATGATGGTAACTATGTAACTGACTAACCGAATATGCAGTTATTAGTAACTGTGTAAGAAATGTATATGTTTCTTGTATTCTCGTAAGAGAAGATATTGGAGAGTTGAGAGTTGTTGTATTCTTCAGTTATTGAATAATAAGAAGACTGATACCATTGCTCTGTGGATGTTTCCCTAAGAGAGGGTTTTACCACGTAAATCTCTACGTACATCTTATGTGTGTGTATTTATTTGCTTTCTTGTTTTATTTACTTCCGCTGCATATTGTGTTCTGTGGCTATTAGATCCAACAAGTGGTATCAGAGCTTGGTAGGAGGCCGTAGTGAACAAGAAAGTTGAGTTCAGGTCTCAGGAGAGATGAAACCTGAAGCCGAAAGCGGAGAGAAGGAGCGGTAGTATCAAATTACCGCGGATCTTAAGCTTAGTGGGGCGCGGCACTTTATGGCACACCTACAGAATACCGTTCCCTTCCTTCATCGAGGAGCATGGTACTGTTTTTTGTTTTAGGTAAAGTGTGAAAAGTTATTTTGTTTGAAATTTCACGTGAAAGAAAATTGATGCAGAACATATATTACATATGGTTTAATATAATTAATGTGAAATGTATATGGCCGTGAATGTTTGAAATGCTTTTGAGTTATAAAGCATATGGTGGATGGGAGTTATAAGGAATACCTTATTTATAATATTTTTTAAAAAGATTAAAGTGGGAGGTATAAGGTATTTGTTACAATATTTAATTTGGGTTATTAATCTTTTTTATCCATTATATATATATATTTAAAAGGTTTGGAGTTTTAAGTTTTTTTATTCAGTTTATGAGAAAATGGCGAAAACTCAGAGCTTCAAATTTGAAGAATACAACAACTCTTAACTCTCCAATATCTTCTCTTAGGAGAATACAAGAAACATATACATTTCTTACAGGGTTACTAATAAGTGCATATTCGATTAGTGAGTTACATAGTTACGGTCATAGCACGAGTTTCTAACAAAACCCATAATTGAATTTGAGAACAAATGCATGTTCCATATCTCTAATAAGATATCAAACAAGCTACTGATATAAACCTTGCACAACATCAACTACCTACAACATCAACATCAACTACCAGAGCACAATCTAACCTTACGATTTTTGCATGCTAAACAACAACCTCGAGTTCTGGAGACATGAGCTATCTCTGTGGCGAGCCAGAGAAAATATAAACATATTGGGCAACAAAACTGTGGCTTACTGATCCTCGATTGGCGCAGCAGCTGTGAGCGGGCAGAAGCCAAAAAAAAAAAAAGTGAAGCCCTCTGGTACTGATTTCTCATTGGAGCAGTTTCTTGAACTGGACGATCATAGCATGGGCATGGACAGCAATACATACTATCGCTGGCCAGTCATGAGCTTAGCAGATCTGAATCAAGGAGTACTGGGCCAACCTTCTCAGTCAAGTTGACCAATTGGCGTTACTCGAGATTATATCTCCTCCTGACCTGAGAGCCATTCATTTCTGCCCTACCATATTCTCTTTTTTATGATGGGTTCTGTGTATCTGTGTTGATGGCCGAATTTAGCCGGCGCCATTGAAAGTAGCATTATTCAGACGTTTTCTGCATTTTAACCATGCATGCGACATTGACAGAACTGTATTAATTATTTGAACGCCTTATTCTTCTCTAGGGTTTTGTTTCGAAATGTCTTTCACTGTGGTGGATATTACATGTTGACGTTGCTTTGGAGCTTCTCGTTATTAGTTAATTTCCTTGAGCTACTTTTTTATTGTGTTTGAACAAAAAAGTAAATGTTTATTACTTGTTTATGTAATATATTGTTGTACGCTTCATTTATAATTTGTTCTGATACATATGGGACACCTCCCTTTGGGGCCATGGTAGCCTTAAGAGAACCTTGGTTGTAGTGAGAGAGCCCAGTGTAGAGCGGTGGCCCAAGAGGGTGCCCAAAGGGGTGACCTAAAAGAAGAACGACCTAAAGGGCATCCAAGTAGCACCATAAAACAAAAATGACGACTCATTTTTTATTAAATCCAAAATTTAAGATTGGTTATTTTAATAGAAAATAAAATTTAAATTTGTAATTTCAAAAAGATATGAATAAAAGTTACACAACATAGATTCATCTTAAATCATGATTTATCAAACATCGAGAGGGATTCAGTTTCTTGAGTAGTAATTTTTTTTAATCTTAAACTCACTAAATTTGTAGCAAGGAAATAAAAAAAAAAGTTATGTTGATTTGATTTTAAAGATATATCAAGAACAATAAACATAATAATTTTTTTCTTGATGTGTAAAAAATTTGAGATAAAAAGAATTTACACCTCAAGAAAAATTGTATCCTCTCTATGCTAGATCCAAATTCATTTTGGATTTATGTTAGTTACTTTAGATTACATTAGCTTACTTGACAACATCTCCCCCATATTGAGTTGTAGAGCATGAGCTTTTACTTGAGATTGTGGAAATCCTCTTCTTCTTCTTCATTGGCATGCTATCAAATCTCCATTTAGTCAAGAAGACAACAAAATAGAGGTGATTGAGAATAACAAGACAAAAGAACAAAGAAAATTGAGAATGAGAAAACATAAGGTTCTTAAAAGAACTCACGTTGATTAATGATTAAAATATATATGTGTATATGATGATGATGATGATGATGATGGCATTCTAAGAGATTTCATCCTTAACACTCATAGTCTCACAAAGATGACAAATTGTTTCCACCCACCATGTTTTAGGAATTGTCTAGCACCTGTTTCAAGTGTAGAGCTCATGGGAGTTCATTCTTGTCTTGGCTATATAAATTTGATTCTTTGAACTAGTTAAGACAAAAAAATACTTCTCTTTAAACATAGATGAGATAGTATTTTTAATGTTGTTGATATTTTCCAAAGTGCCATTTTCGTCAATCTCCTAATGGTTTAACCAACCCACGATCTCTTTATACTAACCTCTCTTGAGTCGTTAATGGTCTTTATTGGATTTTAAAGCAATTTTATGTTGTCTCCAGTTTTCCATATTATTTATCGTGTACTTGTACATTAAGTACCTAGTCATAGCTATACTTTCCATGGAGGAAAAATACATATATATATATAATACATACTTTTTATTAATTCTTTAGTGAATAAATTTTATAATTATATTCATAAAGAACTTGGAAATTAAGAGTGTTGGTTACTCGGTTTTATTAGTTTCAAGTAATTTTAGCTATGGTCTTATTTAATATTTCTTTGGTTTATAAATCAATTTTAATTTATGAGTCAAGGAATGCTTCATTATATCACATAGGTTTAATGTGTTATTATCATGCTTGATTATATCACATAGGTTTAATGTGTTATTATCAGCGTTAGATTATGGATAATTATTATAATTTTAATAATTCAAATTAATAAATGGCTTTTATGTATCATTTTATTTAATTAAAGCAAAGATCATGGTTAATTATAGTTAAATATTTTTAAATATGTTATAATCATGGTTAAATTATAAGTAATTATTGTAATTTTAATAATTCAAATTAATATCTTGTCTTCTTGTGTCATGGTGGAATGGAGTTGGGATGCACGCTTGCCTCTTGCCACCGGAGTAAGGTTGACTACTTAAATTGATAAGATTAGATGCAATATGTTACATACTCTTTATTAATTCCTTATAAATATTTTATTGGATAAATTTTATAATCATATTCATAAAGAGCTTGGAAATTGGGAGTGTTGGTTAATTGGTGGTTTCAATCGGTTTCAATTAATTTTAGCCATGCTCTTAGCTAAAAAAAAATTTATAAAACAATTATAATTTATGAGTCAATGAATGCTTGATCATATCACATAGGCTTTAATTAAAGCAAGGATCATGGTTAATTATAATTATATATTTTTAAATATTTTATAATCATGATTAGATTATAGATAATTATTATAATTTTAATAATTCAAATTAATATCTTGTCTTCTTGTGTGATGGTCAAATAGAGTTGGGATACCTCCTTCCCACCGAAGTAATGTTGGCTAGTTAAAATGTTAGCACAAAATGGAAGCCTATCATTATTGTAATGTTGTTATGATGACAAGTCCACTCATTATAAATTGGTTCCCTTTTAAATTTCATTTGAATTATTTGGAAAACTTAATTAGCATTGCTATCAAAGTTCGAGTAGAGTATAGACCCACTACCTCTCACATAGGACCACATGAGGATGAACCCCAATTGCAATCATTCAAGGTGACTAGTGCTATTTTCATGTGGAGTGAAGTCGGGTTATGTACCCTGTGGTTGTGGCAACTACAATTAGCATCATTATGAGATTATCTCTTGGGGAGGTTTATCTGCTAGAGCATTTGGAGATGCATGTGTAAGTGTGAATAAATGGTAGAGTTCTACACATTGTCATGAGAAGATATCAATAGAGAGAACGGGATTTAATCAATCTCTATGCAATAATGAAAGAAATATTCTAAACATTCTCTCATTTGAGTATGAATAGATGAATTTTCCAAGCATGATTTTGAATAAATACGAGTGTATTTTTTCAAAATCTAGGTTATAGCTCTCAAATTCAAGAATTTTGGGTGCTCCAAGGGTTTTTGAGGGTGATAAATCCATTTCTACCATAAACAATCCCGATAAAACACAGCTAAATTTCGATTTTGAAAAATAAAAAGCGTCGGATTCTCGCTAAAAATGATTGTCCGATCCAAATCGTCGAATTTTTAGACAACTCCATAATGAAATATTAAAATAGCTTAGATATGTTGCACCTAAGTTTCTTTGGATATTTAGTGTGGGTGGGAAAGAGCCTTCAATCATGTTAGTTTTGGTGTAATGTTCCTCACAACATAAACTTGGGCTAATATTCTTAGGTATACATTTATCATCTTAACTTGTAGACATGCTTGCTTAAGTGGTTGTTACTTGTTATGAGTAAAGAAGGAAAAGTAATGAAGTCATGCCTAGTTAATTATTATAAGGTAAATTTTTTGTAAATTGGAAAAGCAATGAAGTATGCTAACTAAATTTGTATCATCATATTTATAGGATGAGGTTATTGTGGAAGAACTAAAATTACAAGAATAGTAGAAGGAGTTTCCTCCTTCCTGCATTATGAGAGGATTCTAGAAGTTTTGATTTCTTGAGTTATATGGGATTCAAAGTGTGGATAAGGTAGAATATTGGTTAGAGGACTTAACTCGATGTTATGGTTGAAGGATGCACCATTATATTGAGAAGGATAGGTTGGTCATGTTTTGGATTTAAAACAACATACTTATATTATGGTAGAACACTATGTAGAGAAAACTAAGGGTTTCAAGTGATAAGTTGACCTCGAAATTAGTTAAAGACCAATGCCATAGGAAGTATTTTTTCAAGTAGTAGAAGACTCATTAGATTGGCACGTTTTTTTTCTTTGAGCCAAGGGATTGAGACCATGAATGATTAGGATATAGTGTTCTTGGAATTGATCATCTATATCAAGCACTTAGATATAAAAAATATTTGAGGCCCCCACATGAATATGACATCTACTTTCATTGCAACGGAAGTGCACGAGAACTGAAAAAAAAAAACAAATGTGTTCCTAGTTCAACAACTACCGAACCTCAACACAAGCAACCACCTGGATAAAGGAGTGTGCATTGTTCTAGAAGCACATGCATTATTAATGTTTGCACATTCTAAAAGGATTCACACACTAATAATTCATGCATGTTACTCTGTGTATTAAAAAATAGGTCACGACCCATTTCCTCCCCATTCCATCAATTTTGCACGATGTGTGTGGCTTCCACATTTACGATACGCAACACATTTACACCTCCTCTACCAATCAAGCATCCAATCCATCCATCCAATTAATTATCTTCTCAACATTGTCTTTATTTTTTTATTTTTTTATGATCTAATAAAGAAACTCAATTGTAAATGAATCATAATTTTAAAAAAAAATCATTTTTTACATGCAGATTGTCTCTCCTCCAACAGAATGACATAAAAGTTGGAACCAAAGCCATAGACAAACAATAATCATGAGGATAACCAATCACACAAAACGTCAAACCAAATGTAGAAGTATACATTAATCCCGAGGAAAACCCAAGTACATAAAGTTAAATTGAAGAACATTTAAATCAATTAAGAACCTTGGTTCAAGAGATGAAAACCACAAGGGAACCATCAAGACTATCCTTAGCCACATCCTTAATAGCATCATTGCCTCTGTTGAAAATGGCCATGGTCAAATGTTGAGCATAATTTCAAATATAGCACGAGGATGAGATAGTTCTATTCCACTGGTCTCAAGAAAGAATAAATCAAAGATTTGAACATTTAAAAACAAACTATTGTTAGTTTTTTCAGTGACCCCAGGATCGAGCAACCCCTTGATTCATGCAAAACATGCCTTTGCATGGATTGGTTTACATACAATCGATGGAATTAAAACTGGACGAGTCAATGGTTTATGGTTTTTAACAAACCTTGTTGCAACAATAGGGTGGCTCCACTATATTTTCTTTAGAAACTATATGTCGATTTCGTGTTGGGTCTCCGTATGAACAATTTTGACATTAGTGCATTTTGGGGGCTTGTTCTTGGATCTACCTAGGATCGACCAACTACCAAATATAACCCAATGAGAGGTTCACCTACTCCTAGATGTAAGCCTAACCACCCTCCCACCCCCATAGACACTTCAATTACTATATCACCTAGCTGACACTCCCACCACCTTATCACAACATACATAGTGTATTGCAACACAATTCACTTTTGACGTTATCTAATCATGATCGATCGAAGTAGTATGGAGGACTCTCAGGTGCAGGTCCTTCAAGTTCCACTAATGATGGACCTTCCATGACATCCGATCAACAAAATGATTCTTCTAATAGCTCAGCATTACCCCATCTACGCACTCATTACAAGCATACTTTCCATGGCCCAATGGAGGATCTTGCATGAGATTTTTTTTTTGAGGTTATTATTATTTGTAAATGTTGGTAAATCATTGAGTATATTTTTAACTATACATTCGACCATTATTATATAAACATTGATTAAATTATTTATATGTAATTGTTTTTTGGCATGTAAAATTATTCCAAGGTGAAACAACTGCATCAAGGTGGGACAAAAATATTCCTCCCATCCTTGTTTCTTCCATGGAAGAAGCAAAATATATTACAACACCTTAGAATATAGGTATGTAAATGAATATATGATTGTAGGATTTAAAAATTGATTTAGTTACAATTTTCAAGCTTATTTATGAGAAATCAATCTTATTGTTGTTGTGTTTCTACAGGTGCTTTCCAAAGAGATAGAGCATAGGCCTCCACCTAGGGTTATTAGATCAATCTTCACCCAAGTAACACCTCAGAAATTAATTATATATTTGAGGTGAAATTCATTGTCTTTGTATGGTTAGTTTACATGATTTTCTACTAATCAAACATATTACATATGTTTATGTAGGCTCCATCTTAGACCATTCCATGACCACACCCATCCATCCCTCCCTATATTCCACCTTGTCCATTTTCTCCATAGTTCATGGAGATTCCTGTGACTAGGAACCTACTCCCATGATTGGCATACCCATCCCCGCTCCCAGTGTGATTCCATGCTTTGTACAACTAATGGCGTTATATCATTTCCCACACCCAGCCCCCCTTGTGGTTCCCCCACCTTTCCAACATTCACCAACTTGCCATGACATCCCTCTCCCAATTGCACCTTCCATTGTAGGAACATCCCCTCCACCCACATCGACTCCACCCATTGCACCTACATCATCCCCTACACATGTGCCTACATTGCCCCCCTCCCTCCAATACATACATCATCCCCAAACCATGTGCCTGCATCAACCACCTCCCCCACCATTTCCTTGGAGCAAGTTTTCAATCCCAATGCTCCACTTCCTAGCCAGGAAGGGAAATCTCTCACCATTCCTCAAATCTTCATGGTGATATTTATAAGTTTATTAAAATCTTATAAAGCATGAATGAAATTATTCAAAAAACAACGCATTTTGATTTTTATGTATTAATTGATTTTTATAACTATTGCAGGGAGGCATTGTTGAGTGGCTTGGATCGAGGAGATGGGAAATCCCATTACAATATGTTGTCTTGTCTTAGGAATGTCTTAGGTGAGTACTCAGTATTTGGATTCTAATTGTATGTTTTACTAAACAATAGAATTGTGGAAAAAACTGATATGTTGTTGTTTCCTGTTCAGAGCCCAGAGAGATAGTCTACACGCAGACACAAGAATGGTCAAGCTTCGTCTAGCTCAAAGAGGAGGAAGATTGATTTTGGAGATGATCCTAGGGGTGATCAGGGTGTCCAGGGTGATTGAGACACCCACTATGTACATTAGCCATGATGTAGCATTTTGGGAAGGAGATGCTTATTTGTGTCTAGGCCACGAGCTTCCCTTTTTCCATTTTTGGCATGAACATCCATTATATGGATTGGGACCAATGTTCCATTTTGTATAAAAATGTATACTTGGACCTATTTTCAAAACAAATACATGACTTTCATCTTGTTAGAAAAACAGGATCGCAAAGCAATAACACTAAACAAGATGCAAATACAAATTACATAAACACATTACAAGAGAGACACCAATATATCGTGGTTCACATTGAAATTGCCACTCCTTATTATTATTCCATCCAGCAAATGAAGGAATACAACCTGCAGCATATCTGTTGCACTTCCTCTTCACTTTCTCACAGTCTCTCTTTACAATCTCAGAGATCTTTACAATGCATAATACCTAATACATTTCTTACCCTAGCCGTATTACAATGTCTTTCTTTTATAGGGGAAATACAATGGGAAAATACCACACGATACCCAAAACCATGGGCCCAAAATATGTTGGCGAAACAACACAAAAATATTTCTGAGGGGTTTCGCCCTCGAACCCCCTTTTTGAGGAGCTACCCCAAACCCCAAAGTGGGGGAACGAGTGTATAGTAAGCTTGGGGTACAAACACGACTGAATAACATCTCTGAATCTGGAAGATCAAGCTCCACAACCAACAATCTCCCACTTGGAGACTGATCACAACAACTCCACCACTACTGCACTTGCTGGACTTGGACTTGGAAAATTTCTTGTGTTCACCTTCATGCTAGAAGGCCATTTGAAACAACAAGAAATCAGTTTCTCTCTGGTCACTACCTTTATGAACATGTCTGCAGGATTCTAGATAGTATGTATCTTTTCGAGCTTCAACAGTTCATCTTCCAGAACAGAGCATATGAATGGTACTTGAGATGTATATGTTTAGTCCTGAAATGGCATGTTGAGTTCTTTGCAAGATGAATGGTACTCTGGCTGTCACTATACAACCTACTATCCTTCTGCTTCTTACACAATTCCTTCATAAACCTTTGCAACCAAATCATCTCTTTACTAGCCTATATAACAAAAATATACTCTTCTTCAATTGTTGAAAGTGCAACCACCTTTTACAGTTTCGAAATCCAACTTACTATTGTTCCACCTACAGTAAACACATACCCTATGGTGCTCCTCCTGCTATCCTTATCACATGCCATATCTGCATCAACATATCCCTGTAGAACAGTGTATGAACCTCCAAAACATAATGCCTGAGTGGTAGTACCTCTCAAATACCTGATAATCCACTGTACTGCCTTCCAATGTTCTTTACCTAGATTGTTCATATATTTTCTCACAACTCCCACTGCATGTGCAATATCTAGTCATGTGCACACCATGGCATACATCAAGCTGCCAACTGCTAATGAATAGGGAATCTTGGACATGTAATATGTCTCTTCCTGTGTCTTGGGACACATTTCCTTACTTATATTAAAATGGCTGGCCAAAGGTGCACTAACTGGTTTTGCATTCTACATTATGAACCTCTCCAACACCTTTTGTATGTACTCACCCCGAGACAATGTCAATTTTCTATTTTTCCTGTCTCTTGTTATTCTAATACCAAGGATTTTCTTTGCAACACCCAAATCCTTCATTGCAAATGAATTTTCTAACTTCCTTTTGAGCACATTTATTTCCTACATGTTAGACCCCGCAACAAGCATGTCATCCACATACAATAACAAGATAATATAACTTCCATTATCTAGCCTCTTGAAATAAACACATTGATCAGAATTACATTTACTATAACCTTGTTCTATCATAAACCTGTCAAATTTTAAATACCACTGCCTTGGAGCTTGCTTCAAACCATACAAGCTTTCTTCAATCTGCATACTAGATCCTCCTTCCCTTTGACCTTATACCCTTGTGGATGCTGCATATATATCTCTTCCTCCAAATCCCCATGGAGAAAGGTTGTTTTTACATCTAACCGTTCAAGATGCAAATCTTCTACCACTACTAGACTTAAGATAGTCCTAATTGAAGTAATCTTAACAACAGGAGAAAATATTTCATCAAAATCTATACCTTTCTTCTGTGCAAACCCCTTTACAACATGTCTGTCCTTGTACAGCTTTTTGCCTCCTTCTTTTTCCTTCAACCTGTAAATCCATTTGTTCTACAATGCTCTTTTACCAATAGGAAACTGAACCAAATCCCAAGTGTGGTTTCCTACCAATGAGTCCATCTCCTCATTCATGCCTTGCTCCCACTTCTTTCTAGTTTCATCCTGCATTGCTTCTTCATAACATTTTGGTTCGCCAGCATCAGTTATCAATAAATAATACATTGAAGAAGAGTATCGTTCAGGGAATCTACTTAACCTGGTAGATCTTCTTACACTTGCAGGAGTTTCAGGTACTTGTTGCTATTCTTGATTTTCTGGCACCTTTGGAACTTCATTTTCTTCAATTTCATCAAGTACTGTGTACTTTGTGTTTTCCTTTTCCCGTTTCTTTCCCTACAACTGATCTGTATACATGTCATTTTCATTGAATATCACATCTCTACTCCTAATGATTTTGTTATTTTCATAATCCCATAAGTGATAACCAAAAATCATCAACCCCATATCCAATAAAGGTACATTTCTTGTATTTAGCTTCAAGCTTTGTTCTATTTTCTTTATCAATATGGACAAATGCTTCACAACGAAACGTTCTCAGAAATGAGTAGTTTACCTTTTTATCTGTCCATGCCTCATCTGGAATACCACCATCCAAAGCACTTGAAGGCTCTTTGTTTATTAAATAAACAACAGTATTTACAGCATCTGCCCAAAACTGTAAGGGAAACCTTGCATGCAATCTCATACACCTTGCACACTCCATGATCGTTTTGTTCATCCTTTCTGACATACCATTTTCTTGTGGTGTTCCTAGGACTGTCTTCTCTCTACTAATCCCATGGTATTAACAATAACTATCAAACTCCTTGCCGCAGTACTCACCTCCATTATCAGATCTGGGACACTTCAACCTTTTTCCTGTCTCATTCTCAACCAAAGATTTCCACTTCTTAAAAGTAGCAAACACATCAGATTTATGTCTACTGCAATAAACCCAATTTTTTCTAGTTGCATCATCAATAAATGTAACATAATAATGAGAGCCACTAAGAGATTGTACCTGAGCCGGTCTCCATACATTTGTATGCACAAGCTTTAACTTTTCATTCTTCTTTTGTTTCCCAACCCTGAGAAATCCGACTCTCTTTTGTTTTCCATAAACACAATTCTCATAGAATTCCAAACTTACTTGCTTCAAATCTGGCAGCAACTTCCTTCATTGGAGAATCCACATCCCCTTCTCACTCATGTGGCTAAGCCTGTGATGCCACAATGTTGTCTTTGTTTTTGTGGAAGCTAAAGAGATAGAATGGTCAATATTATGAGGACATAAATACAACGTACCTACCATGTCTCCTTTTGCTATCACCATTGATCCTTTAATGATCTTCCACCACGTTTCTCCAAATGTAGATACACAACCGCCATCTCCCAACTTCCCTGTTGAGATCATATTTCTTTTCAAAGCATGAGTATTCCTAACATCTTTTAGCAGCCATTCAGTTCCATTCTTAAATTTTATCCATACCTTACCCATTCCAACAATTTCACATGGTTCATCATCACCCAATAAAACATGTCCAAAATCGCCTAGAACATAATCATGAAAATATTTCCTATGGGGTGTAGCATGACATGAATCCCCTGAATCTACTACCCAATAATCACTAGTATTATCTAATGCAAGAATCAAAGCATCATGTAACACATCACCTGCTACATTTGCTACCTGGGTAGTTTCTTCTTGTCCATCTCCTTCCTTCTTTAGAGATATGTAGTCTTTCTTCAGATGTCTTTTCTTTCCACAGTTCGAACACTCTATTTTTCCCATTCTGGACTTCAATCTTCCCATTTTAGACTTGCCATGATTACCTTGGCTCTTTCCTTTCTATCTTTGTCTTTCCCTTCTCTCCATGGTCAACACATTACCTGATGTCTCACCTGTGCTTTTTCTTCGCATTTCCTTGCTAAGAATAACACCAATAACATCATCAAATTTCAAGATGTTTGAACCAGATACAGAGTTACTTACAGCCATGACCAAGCTATTCCAACTTTCTAGCAATGAACACAAGATTAGAAGATCCCAAACCTCATCATCAAATTTCACACTTATATAACTTAGTTGATTTGTAACCGTATTAAATTCATTTAAATGATCAAAAATAGATCTACGTTCAGACATCTTCATATTAAATAAACTCTTCATTAGAAATACCTTGTTGGAGGCTAAGTTTTTTTCATACAGCTTACCCAATGCGCTCATCAAACCCTCCATTGTCTTTTCTTTTGAGATACTGAAAGCCATCGACGAAGCTAAGGACAATTGTATTGTTCCGAGTGCCTTTCTTTCAAGAACCTCCCATTCTTCATCCTTCGTAGTTTCTGACTACTTTTCTCTTCCTCAAAACGGTAGGAATAGATCCCTCTGGTACAAATAGTCCTCCATTTGCATCTTCCATAATTGGTAGTTTTGGCCATTAAATTTCTCGACCTTAAACTTTTCTTCTTCCTCCATTGCTCCCACTCAAACAAGAAACCCTAGTTTCCTGTGGGTTTATCTTCCAAATAGACCTTTGGTTTTGATACAAATTGTTAGAAAAACATGATCGCAGAGCAATAACAATAAATAAGATGCAAATAAAAATTACACAAACACATTACAAGAGAGACACCAGTATATCGTGGTTCACCCAAGATGGGCTACATCCACACTGAAACGCTAGTCCTTATTATTATTCCATCCAGCAAATGAAGGGATACAACCTGCAGCACATCCGCTACACTTCCTCTTCACTTTCTCACAGTCTCTCTTTACAATACCAGATATCTTTACAATGCATAATACCTAATACATTTCTTACCCTAGCTGTATTACAACGTCTTTCTTTTATAGGGAAAATACAATGGGAAAATACCATGGGTCAAAATCTGTTGGTGAAACAACCCAAAAACGTTTCTCGAGGGATTTTCCACCGAAACCCCTTTTTTGGGGCTCTGCCCCAAACCCCAAAGTGGGGGAACGAGTGTGCAATAAGCCCGGGGTACAAAGATGACTGAATAACATCTCTGAATCTGGAAGATCAAGCTCCACAACCAACACATATGGTGTATATGACATCATGTTTATCAATTTTTACATTAATGATATGGATTTGATGTTATATATTATGAATGTTACATTTTTCATGGTGAATGTCATGAGTTCTTCTTAGTTTGATTAAACTAATTTATACACCAATATCTACTAATGGGAACGAATAGATAAGAGGATTATAAAAGGTATTAAGACAAATGACACACATGTTTGCTTGACAAATTATTCAAATGTGTTTAAGGAATTTATTTAAGGAAATACAAATGAACACACATGTTTCCTTGAGAAATTAATCACTTGTTTAAGGAATTCTACAACTAGGGTGTAAAGGAAGTCTAGGCCTAGTGTTGTACACTCAATCAAAGCTACTTTATACAAAAAGTAAGTAGGAAAACCATAATTGAATTTGAGAACAAGTTCATGTTACATATCTCTAATAAGAAATCAAATAAGCTACTAATATAACCCTTGCACAAAATCAACTACCTGCACATTAGGTTAGATAAATAACCTAGAGGATAAAAAACACTTCTCCAGGATTTACACAATGCATCCCATGTAGTGATGCATGTAGTTGTGTTGTTGGTTAGCCTATTGATCTTTGCGCTCGACATAGATCTATACAAATGTTTGGTGAGATTTCCAACAAACTTAGGAAAGTCCCCTCTAAATGGTTACATGCATGGAGGTGTTTATCTTTGCTCATATCTAGGTAGGCTTGGAAGTAGGCAATCAGGTTGTGGATCCAATGATGGTCTTTGGATAGAAATGATGGTGTTTGGATAGAATCCGCAAGTGGAAATTGTTGATGCTCAGAAGGACATAGTTTTGGGAAAGAAAATTGGGAGCACTCTTGGAGGGATGTTTAAGGGGAAATAAAAGGGATGGAAGCTTGTTTTAATTTAATCCCCCTGATAGGTAAGATTCATAGAATCAATTAATGATACTAAGTGCATACTGGAGAGTTGCAACCTACAACTAATCAAAGGGAAAGTGTTAGTACATCAAAATGACAATACGTAAACTATCTAGCCTATATGCATAAAATTCTACGGGAAAAATAATTAATCAATTAATCAACAATGAAAATAAATTAATACAAAACATGTATAAAGTAATGAGAGTGCATTACATAATAAATTTAAAAATGGCTTTAGTTATTAATATAAAAATGCATCAATAATTCAATACTCTCTCATGTATATGTAAATTTCATTAGTTGCTTTCAAGGCATGAAAAGAAATATGAAGTTTGATTGAGTTCTTCAATTTTTACAAGAAGATAAAAACATGTCTATGTGAATGCAATATTTGAAGCTTAATAAACTAACAACTTTGGGTGTTAGCTGCATGTTGAAATGTAATTTAGTAAACACAATTGATTAGATGAAAAAAATATTGTTCAAAGTTGTAAAATATAGTTACTTTCGTTTCAATTATATATCATTAGAACACTAGTACAAAATGAGAGATAAGTGACTAGGCTACAAAACGATTTGGTGGCCAGATTGTTTTAAAGGTATAAATGACCAGAATTGAGAAATTTTATGTGAGTTAACTAAAAATGACCAATTTGGTCATGGGATAAGAATTAAACTAAAAATGACCAAGATAAACACTACAACAAATTCTGGAATTAGCGTCCCTTTTTAGTGTAAATTTTGTTATCATTGAGTGGTGGAAGTAGACGCTAAATGGGAGGGGTCATGGACAAAACTTAAAGAGTCTAAAATAGCATATTTTTTTGATTCCTAAATAACATCATTTTTTATGTCTAAAATAACACCCATTTTTTAGCTTCCAAAATAGCGTCCAATTTTGCTTCCTAAACGATGTCGAGGTTTGCTTCATAAATAACATCCTATTTTGCTTCCTAGATATCATCCTCCTTTAATTCCTAAATGACGTCCCCATTAGTGCCATATTTGCATCCTTAAAAGCGCCATGTTAGCATTTATGTTTGCATCTACATTCGCGCCATATTTGCATCCAAATTAGTATCCAATACTACATCCATATGTGCTACTACTTTAGCATCCCATTTTGCACCATGTTTTACTTCCAATATGCACCAATTTTGACTTCTAATTTTGCATCAATTTTTTCTTCCTATTGCATCGTGTTTTGGTACCAAAATGGTGCCAATTTTTTCTTCTATTGTTGCACCATATTTTGCTTCCTATGTAGCGCCATGTTTTGCATCCAAAGTAACATCTTATTTTGCTACCATATCAACGCCATGTTTTCCTTCCTCATTTGCGTCAAGTGTTGCGTCATTTTTAATTCCTAGTTTTGCATCACTATTTATGTCAACATTAGCACCATGTTTTTCTACCAATTTAGCGTCCATTTTTACTCACACACTAGCGTCACATTTTGCTTCCCGTTTAGCTTCTTAAATTTCTTCTTGTTTTGCTTCCTCATGAACACCCCATTTAGCTTCCCATTAAGCATCTAATTTTGCTTGTTTTTTGGCCTCTAGTTTAGCTTTTGGTTTGGCTTCTACTTTAGGATCCAAAATAGCATCAAGAATGACTTCCAACTTAGCGCTAGGTATTCAATCCAATGTTCCTTCTAGATCTATGACATAGTGGGATTCCATTTTAGCTCCTAGTCTAGCTTCTTATTTTGCTTCCTTTTTAGCACCACATTAGGCTTGTTATTTAACACGTACAACTATATCCAATTGTGTGCTAATATATTTATTATATCAAATTATTATAATTATTTCATTAATTTCAATAGTTCTCATATATCATTTACTTCATAGTTCTAAAATAACAGAATGAAACATTCAAATTAATTGTAGATACTATTATTGAAATTAATTGCATAGCATTTGTGAAGAAAATTTAACACAAACAAACAACATTTATCCAAAGTAGTAACATCATCATATATATTAATTTTCCATGAAAAGATCATCGACAATTTCTACTATAGATAAATTTACAATACAATAACAATAACACCACCATTATCTTTCATCAAAAGAAGTGAAATTATAAAACATCATCACATCAATAACCTATTATACAGATCATCATATTAAGGTTAAACGAACAATTGAACGATATATCTAATGAAAATACCAATATCACAAGAAATATCTTTTTTAATATCCATATCTAGAAATGTCAAAATGATAAAGGATAATTAAAGTTTATATGTCAACATAGATCCACCATACAAATCAAAATGACCCATAATTTAATATGAACTTGGATCATCACAAAAATAAGAATAAATGTCTAGTAGCATCGAGAAAGCAATAAACATCCACAATATCAATAGTAGCATCAATGAATACCATCATCATCATCACCACCACCACCATCATCATCATCATCATTCTCATCCTCATCTATCCCAACATCACATTCATCATCATTGTCATTTGATCCATTTGCGTCATTATCAACAATAACTTTTTTTGGTACATTGGTGACAACATAATCTAAATCATCTTAGACATCTTCACCATTTTTCTGCAAATAACAAGAAATAATCAATTTAAAACATTAGTATTAATTTCATTACATAATACGCATATTTCGTGTTATATTGAAATATTAGTGTGACAATTTTTGCATTCTCACGAGTTTTCCAACCATGAATATAAACATGACCTCATCAAGAGATAATAACCACACATATAAAGTGTATCCACAACCATGCACACACTCACACATGTACACCATAAATGTTCATATCACAACAAAACAAGACATAGAGGCAAGGAAAAATAGACAGCTCGGTGATTATATAAAGTGAAGAAAAATATGATATCATATATACTATTTGCTTCGACCATTTTTTTGCCTAAAGTTGGTATATCATTAAATCTCTATATATAACATGTTATTCAATCTATATCTTTTAGAGAATATTAACCATGGTTTTCATCTCTCAATCAAGTTCATGGCTAAATTTGAGAATGAAAGTGGCCTTAAGATCAAGTGTCTTAGGTCAAATAATGGTGGGGAATTCACCCTAATTGAATTCAAAAAGTTCTATGAAGATAATGGTATCAAACGATAATATTGTACAGCTGGTACCCCACAACAAAATGGCATTATAGAAAGAAAAAAATAAGACAGTCCAAGAACCAACAAGAACAATGCTCTTAGAAGCAAAGTTAGCGGATGTTTTTTGGAGAGAGGCAATGGCCACAGTGATGTACATTCTAAATAGATATCAATTAAGATTTAACAGTGATAAGACACCTTATGAGTTGTGGAAAGGTAGATTAGCCTCTGTTGGACATCTTAAAATCTGTGGAAGTAAGTGTTACATCAAAATAAATAATGAAAACCTAGGCAAATTTCAAACCAGAACGGATGAAGGAAATTTTTTGGGATATTCAACAGAAATAAGAGCCTACGAATGTTACAACCAACATATGAAAAGAATAGTTGAAATCATGGATGTTAGAGTTGATGAGAAACTGTAAGTAACTCTGTCTCTGGTTCCAATACTCTCTCTCTCTCTCGCTCTCTCTCTCTCTCTCTCTTTCTCTCTCTCTCTATGTAACTTCGTTGTTGGTTCCACTACTCTCTCTCTCTCTCTCTCTCTCTCTCTCTCTCTCTCTCTCTCTATGTATGCTTGTTTGTATATTACCTTGTATAATGTGGTTGGTCATGTGTATTGTTGGTAACTATTTATTGTGTAACCCCTTAGATTATAACAATGACCATTATTCCCTTGGGATCAAAATAAGGCTTGGACACAAGCGACCAATGCAAGCCCGAGCTACATTGCATCACTAAGTATGGACAAGGACAATAAAAATGTTCAAATGACAAGTATATTGTCACCAACTTAATGAGTAACTGGGGTATCTCATAAAGACTTGGAAGACTAACTCTCATTACTTAAACTCATAAGAACATATAACAAAAACAACATTCAGTGACCAATTACCTATGTAAGAAATCCCAAACAAATGGCATGTCTTAATAGAGATGCGGAGATACCAACATGAGGTGCAATTCATTTCTCGATGATGACGAGACTTGAATAATTCCATATGAAAGTATCCATAAAAGAAAATGAACAAATCCATGAGAAAACTATAGGAAATCTAACCCTTGTCACAGTGATTCCTTTCCATTCAGATTGGTGCTTTTCCAGTCTCAGTGGGGTGTCTCTGTTAAGTGCACAACTACAGTTTGAGACTAATAATATGGATAAGTCTCTGCATCATTTACTTGCAGTGAAAACAAGTACAAGGAATGGAAAAAAGAATGTGGAATGGAAATCCCAACTTTTCTAGGAGACAAAAACTACAGGAGTGAAAATTATCTGCCCAAGTAAGTAGGAAACATATATAGGTAAACACAAGGAAATGAAAGTATACCATTCAAGCACCTTTCATTTGAAACCAATACATAAAGCACATACATGATCAACTACCAACTTTAAATATTGAACATACAAGTAATAGTAATACTAGACAAATACACATTTGGCTTTTAAAATGTGCCGAGCATTATATTGTCAAGCTTACTTGATTGCATTTTAGAATTAATTTTTGTTAAGGAATTTTTACAAGAATCACTAAATTTTCTTCTTGGAATGGCTTGGAGCTGTAACAGCTCTGGGTATAGACAAAAATCAACTGGCAAACATATACCTTGAATAAATTTGTTCTTAAAATGGATCTGGGATAGGTATATAGAATGAATATGTTTTTTTCTGAACCTCGTAATTTTAGTAAGTATGATTCCTTTCGGTATGAGAAACCATCGCTATAAATTCTAATGAAAGAGATAGAAAATAAATACCACTAAGTTGTAAACAAGAAGACAAATCCAATTTCAAAAAGAGAAGACAAATCCATTTTCAAAAACAACAATCAGTTGGTTGAGCATTAAATCCTACGATAGACATAACAATCTACAACTATTAGCATAGATAGAAGTCTCTATGCAAAGTAGAAAGGTGACTAAGGTATTATATCATAACTATACGTCTATGGATGAGTGGAGTTAGAAGAGCTGACATATATTCAACATTTGAGGTCGCTGGAGAACTTATGCATAATTTCCTAAAATATTTGAACGTCATATAATGCATCATGATATAAATTCAAATAACATTCTCTTATCCTTAAGTGACATTTCAAAATTATAGAGTGTAGAAAGGCCCATAATGTAGCATTTTTATAGCTTTTAACACCCCCTAATAATCGGAAATGAGGCATGGTTTTACATAAGGATCACTCGTCGACGATGAGATTTTTTGAACCTATCCCTTTAGTCGGGCTGCTTCACAACCTTTTGAAATGCAAAAAACAATGGAGCAATCTCTCGACTTGAGTATGCATAGTTACCTGGTAAGGACAAAACAAATGCAAGTGGAAAACACTCTTTATATTAAGCTGGTCCTCAACGAAACTAGTAATGGTATGGTTTCAACTTTCAAGCATTGATCCAATGATATTATAAGATGAAATTATGGGCCAATAGATTCCTATGTGGAAGACTGGTATGTATCATCCTTCCACTTTTCCATACCTATCTTCCTCACATCTGTTCTACTTGCTCAAAACTCTAAACCAATGAATTGAATGCATACTTATAAAATTATTGTAGGTTAGGAAAAAAAAGGAAAGCAAATGATGCCCCTTACCATGCAAGAGGAAACCCACAGGACCTTTAGTACAACCAACGATTCACCTAGATGTTAATTATATTCTCCCCAAGATGCTTTTGGAGGTCCTCTTTTTTGGCATAATCATGCTCCATATCTCCATACCCTGTAGATATCATTGGCTTGGGATATCTCTGCTACTAAGTTTAAGACTCATTTAAGGTTGCTATGAATCCGCTTGGTAAATTTTCATTTATGGTACAGGATACTGGTGACTCAAAAGTAAATGATTTCACCAAAATATGCCTGAGGAGGCCTACAGACCTTACACTACCACATCCCTTGATTTCTGCATTAGTTTTGTGCATAAAAATCATTTTATTTCCTGCATCGTGTTTCTTGGAGCTGTATCATCTCTGGGTATAGAGAACAATCAACTGCGAAACATACCCTAAATAAATTTGTCCCTAAAAATGGATATGGGATGGGTATGTAGAATGAATACATTTTTTTGTCAACCTTGTAATTTTGTGAAGTATGATGCCTTTCGGTATCATAAACAATTGCTATAAAGTCTAATGCAAAAGCTAGGAAATGAATACCACTAAGGTGTAAGAAAGAAGACAAGTAATACAAGAAATACTAGATGACTACACATTAGGCTTTCAAAATGTGCCCAACATTATATTGTCAAGCTCACTTGATTGCATTTTTCAATTAATTTTTGTTAAGGACTTTTCATAAGATTCACTAAATTTTATTCTTGGAATTGCCTAGATATGTACCAGCTCTGCCTACAGACAACAATCAGCTGGGAAAGATACCCTAAATAAATTTGTCCCTAAAAATGGATCTGGGATGGGTATGTAGAATGAATACATTTTTTTGTCAACATTGTAACTTTGTGAAGTATGATGCCTTTTGGTATCATAAACAGTTGCTATAAAGTTGAATGCAAAATCCAGGAAATGAATACCACTAAGCTATAAACAAGAATAAAAGTAATACTGGACAACTACACATTAGGCTTTCAAAATGCACCCAGCATTATATTGTCAAGCTCGCTTGATTGCATTTTTCGATTCATTTTTGTTAAGGACTTTTCATAAGAGTCACTAAATTTTCTTCTTGGAATGGCCTGGAGTTGTATCAGCTCTGGGTACAGACAATAATCAACTGAAAAACATACCCTAAATAAATTTGTCCCTAAAAATGGATCTGGGATGGGTATGTAGAAAGAATATGTTTTTTTTCAACCTTGTAATTTCGTGAATTACGATGCCTTTCGGCATCAGAAACCATCGCTATAAAGTATAATGCAAAAGCCAGGAAATGAATACCACTAAATTGTAGACAAGAAGACAAGTAATACTGGACGACTACACATTAGGATTTCAAAATGCACCTAGCATTAAATTGTCAAGATCACTTGATTGCATTTTTCAATTAATTTTTGTTAAGGACTTTTCATAAGAGTCACTAAATTTTCTTCTTGGAATGGCATGGAGTTGTATCAACTCTGGGTACAGACAACAATCAACTGGAAAACATACCCTAAATAAATTTGTCGCTAAATATGGATCTGGGATGGGTATGTAGAAAGAATACATTTTTTTGTCAACCTTGTAATTTCGTGAAGTATGATGCCTTTCAGCATTAGAAACCATCGCTATAAAGTATAATGCAAAAGCAAGGAAATGAATAACCAGGAGTTCTTCATTTTTGTTTGTTTCTAAAAAATTGTTCTTCATTTTTGTCTGTTTCTAAATAAGCGAGTTTTAACTAGCGATAGGCTGCAACAGAGGAACAAAATTGGACCTAGTATGTGCATTCTTTGTAGGTGTAATGAAGAAACAAATGACCATCTCTTTCTTTATTGCCCCTTCACTCAACAGGTCAGGTTAAAGGGTGAGCACCATCTCAATTTGAGAAACCTACGGGATAAAGATTCTCTGAAGGAATGCTTCCTAGGGTTCTTTAATCATAGGGAACTAAAGATGTTCCAATAAATTGCATATCTGATCAACTAGGGAATTTGGCTGGCAAGGAATGATAGACTGTTTGAGGAGAAGCAGGTTGCTTCTTTCAAGATCACTTCACAAACAATGGCACTATTTTCTAACTACTCCCCATCCTACTTAACAAATCCTATTCAAATTCTTAGAGAGGTAACTTGCTAGGGGATTTGGAATACTTCTGGTTTAGGATTTCTCCTTTACCTTTCAGACAGCCACTATTTTATGGGTGCAGAGAAAAATAAACTTGGTGAATTCAATGCATTTTTCTATCTATTGAAGTTTTTTGTACACATTTTCAGACTCCTTATCTAAAGAAGCATTATTATTATTAGAGGAGGCTGGTGGGTTATTTATTGACGATTATAGTAAGGGACTTGTGGTGTCTTCAATGACCTGTGAACTAAATCAAATCTGAGGGAAACAATATGTGAAAAAATAATTTTGTAGGATACTATGTTGTTTAGATGCACTTGATTAGTATTGTGTGTATGGTCATTTTGGCTGTCCCCTGGGGGCGCATTTTATAGTAGTTGGTTGATAAGGACTTATAATGATTAAACTTGAACAGTATCCAAATTTTGTGCCTCGGTAGCTATAGATTGTATTTTTAGTTTTACTTGAATAGAAAATATGTTGTAACTTTGTTTACAACAGTTAAAAACTAAAAGCCAACAAATGTTCTCATTAAAAAATTTATCATGTTAAACATTGTTGGAATCATCAATCACTGTCACAATATCCTGTAAACCTTGAAGTTCCAAAAAGGTGTCCTGTTGTTTTATTCTGAAAGTTCCTAGTGTGATTTGCCTCTAAAATTTTTCCTGTTGAAAACATAAGTTTGTCCATTAACTAACTCAGTTATTTGAAGGCATCTTTGCAAATTGAAAGTTTTCTATAAGCCAAGCCTCCATCTTAAGGAAAGGATGAAGATACTTGGTTTGTAGCAATTATGGAATGGCTTTATTTTGTATTCCTTGTGTGACACACAAATTTTGACTCACACATCAAACAACAAGGGTTTTTTATGGATATGTTCTATGCATCCCTCTTCTGTCAGTTAATACTTCTTATGGTCCACGACTCCACTCTTTAACAATAGAAACAATAGTTGAACAAATTTGTACATGTCACCTCTAGTTGAACCAATTCCCTCGAGTTCTTAAGGATAATAAAAAGGATCTCCACACAAACTCTCTTGGTTGGATTTTCAATCCATATAGCCTTATAAGACTCAAAGCCCAATGTTCAATGAAACAATCCAAAAATAGCCATAAATTAAATTAGAGATGAAATATATCTACCCAAACTGGGAAAGGACTTTAGCTAACTTATTGACAAAGAATGAAATCCCATTTAGAGAAATCGACGAATGGTCCTTTAGTACATTCATTCCTTAATTTGAGGACATCTACAAAACATGTGTGTTCAACACACTGAAATTCTATTGCCGCTAGCCTCCCAACCATGAGGCTACCAACACTCTGATATTATAATTTGAGAATATGATTTGGAGATGAATTGTAATAGACATAGTTAATTTGATTAGGAGTAATACTGAAGATAATATTATAATTGATGACTTCCTATAAATTACCAAGAATTAACAGTCAGCACAAGTAATTACATGTGAATTTTCTAATGTAATAAGACTGTCTTAAAACTCTTCATTTGGATTCTTATATATGACATTATCAAAATCATATACTATGAGTGATGATAGAAGCAAAATGAATGTAAATGATACATCGAAAAGTATCTAGTTTATTATAAAGCAAAAAATAAGACTTACATCAACATCTAAAGCTTTTATGTTCTTTGGCTTAGCAATATTAGGATTCTCAATCTCAATTAGACCCCGAGTTCCCTTTCTTCTGCCATCACAGAAAGAGAAGCATATTAAGAATTTAATATGTAATACCCCCAATTCGACCCTTAGGATATATTAGCCTTTAATGTAAATAATGTGTACATGTGATGTATGTTTTCCTAGCGTGGAGCTCAAGGACAAGGCCCTTCTAGTGAAAGCCTGAATTTTATTTAAAGGGAAAGTATTTGATATTTTGATACCATGTGCTCTGAAGCCATGGAACATTGTAAAAGGGTGTGATTAAACATCATGCAATATAAAATACCAAAACTGGCTACGGGGGCAACGAATGAGAAGGGGCCACGTTTATCCACTAGGGAGTGGTGAGGGGGCTATGGGACTAAACCCTAGGCTTCCACATGTCATTATGAGAACCCATTGACTTCCCTAGATGACATTTGGCCTGTTGAAAGGAAGTGGTTGAGATGTCAACCCATGGCTTTAATGGGGGATGGGCAACCCAAAAATTTGTATGGGTAGGCATGGGCTCTGTTTACTTGTCCCACAAGTCACTCAACCTCATGGGAGGTGGCTTCATTCTCATCCCCATTGTAGGGTGAAGGAAGTTGGCATCACTCACCACCCAAAAACGAGCTCCCAGTAGAGAGAAAACCAGAAATCACGACTGTGAGAGAACCCACATTTTGGGAAGCCAAAAACGCCCAGAATGGGTATTGGACAGTGAAATCCAATGGGGGATCCGTTGGTATGAGCCTTGGGGCGAATTTGAGAGCAATGGCTACCCCAAAATCCAGGGGAAAATCCAGTTTGGATAGCCTAGAAAATGAGTGACGGATTTGGGGTTATTTGTGACAGAGTTGTGAGAAATCCAAGTGTGGATGTATGAACAGAGGATGGAATTGCTGAGTCCATCTTGAAGTGTATGTGGCTCTGGGATTGAGCTCAGGGGACGAGCATCCTCCTCCATTTCCCATCGCATGCTTGAAAAACCCAACTGTGTGTTGGCTTAGCATGGCTGTCTGAGTGAAACCCTAACTGTGAGTGAGCCATCTAGTTCCTCCTTAGTGGATACACAGCCCAGCTCGAGGGTGATCTCTCAGCTGAAAGAATACAGGCTGGACAGAGATCTATGGTTGGGTGGAACGTTGCTCTCACGTAGCCAGTCGTTGGACATTTGCGTTGCAAGATAAGTACTCTCTGTGGTTTACCTTATATGCATTATGTGTTTGCAGTATGCTAATTCAGAATTGTAATTATTCATGTTAATGAAATCGATATGTAGTCTGTGCATAGCCTAAGAAGGGGATTGAACTCGCTGCCCATTGATTGCTTGAGATAAATATGTTGATGCAATCTATGCTGTATGTGTGTCGTTATGTTTAATTCCGCTGTGTTTTATTGAGTTTAAATTTGCACACAGAAGTTTTAATTGTTATGAAATTATGAGTAAAAGTATTGGGGCTAAGTTTAGAAAAGCCCGGTGTGTTGTTAATGTTTCCTTCCCTGCATTTGATGATGGGCGAAGGGGACATTACATAATATGTTATGATAGTCTGAAAAGCTTTTACATAATTAATATCATATACAAAATGCAAATTATGGACTCTCCTTGAGTCATATGCATCACAAAATCTATTGTTTATTAAAAAAAACTATTTTTGATTCATTCAAGTAATTGAAATTTCACATGCCAAAAAAAAGCCACTAGCCAAAAGTCAAAAGGCCTACTTCATTTGTTGATTCTTAACTGGTATTAGTGTGAAATATGAGGATGTACATATTTCTAGAGTCCTAGACCTTCCATCTGGTCAAGGTACATGACAAAATGGGAACCCATAGTTGGAGTAATCATATATGCTCCAGAAGGCTTTGTTCTGGAGTAATCATATATGCTGGAGTAATTATTTTACAGAAACAACATCAAAACTGTATAGATTATAGAAAAGGATTGAAAAAAAATTCATCCCCAATAATTCCAAAGAAATAAAAGAATAAAGGAAAACAATTTTACAGAAGGAAATTAAAAAATATGGCAAATGCCTTATAACTTTTGCATATAAAAATATGGACAACACTCACCTGGGGAATGGATCCAATACATATATCAGTTATTCCATTTTGCAAAATGAATGGTGTATCATACTTCAAGATAACAAAAGTGTCTTAACATCAATTTTCCTAATTAGACTTTTTTTTTAAATTTAAAGGACATTCAAAAGGACATTGAGAAGAGACTCACCAAACTTCCACCAACAATATTGGATTTCATAGGACATTATAAAACAAATGCTAGTTGCAAATTATCAACACTTCCAGTGACCAAAAACTCACATACAGTTCCAAGTTTTCCATACATTGTTCTGGAAAGGTTATGGACACCTTAGATATATGTCCAATTATAAATTTTTGGCTTCATCACATTGCTCTCAATTTTTTTAATTTAGATGCTTCCATTAATTATCCCAGTATCAACAACTTCACAATACTAGCCAGAATTATACATGAACATAAGTCTTTTTGACTTTCTCGAAGCTGAAAAAGAAGAGCCTATTTTTTTAATATATTTCTATCTACTTACATTGGACTCCAAATTACCCACTACATCTACAATTTCTAGAAACTAAGAGCAGGCATTTTTGGGGCTACTCTCACTCAAAAATTCTTCCCCATCACAAAAGGTATTAACCCTTACTACCAGTTCACCATTCCCAGTAACAACCTTTACTACAAGCAATACCTAACACAATCTAAAACCAAAATATTGGTTTTTAGTGTTAGAAAAATAGGATCATAGATCAATAACTACAAACAAAAATACAAATATAATCGCACACACATTACAAGAGAGACACAGATATATCGTGGTTCACCCCAACTTGGGCTACGTCCACACTGAATTTGCCAGTCCTTATGTAATACCCCCAATTCGACCCTTAGGATATAGTAGCCTTTAATGTAAATAATGTGTACATGTGATGTATGTTTTCCTAGCGTGGAGCTCAAGGCCAAGGCCTCGCTAGTGAAAGCCCGAATTTTATTTAAAGGGAAAGTATTTGATATTTTGATACCATGTGCTCTGAAGCCATGGAACATTGTAAAAAGGATGTAATTAAACATCATGCAATATAAAATACCAAAACTGGCTACGGAGGCAACGAATGAGAAGGGGCCATGTGTATCCACTAGGGAGTGGTGAGGGGGCTATGGGACTAAACCCTAGGCTGCCATTTGTCATTATGAGAACCCATTGACATCCCTAGGTGACATTAATGCCTGTTGTAAGGAAGTGGTTGAGATTTCAGCCCATGGCTTCAATGGAGCATGGGCAGCCCTGAAATTCGTATGGATAGGTATGGGCTTTGTTTTCTTGTACAAGAAGTCACTCAAACTCATGGGAGGTTGCTTCATTCTCACCCCCATTCCATTGTGAAAGTACCTAGCTTCATTCTCCATCCAAAAACGAGCTCCCAGCAGTGACAAAACCAGAAATCGCGACTTGGAATGAACCCACGTTTTGGGAAGCCAAAAATGCCCAGAATGGGTATTGGACAGTGAAATCCAATGGGGGATCTGTTGGTATGAGCCTTGGGGCGAATTCGGGAGCAATAGCTACCCCAAAATCCATGGGGAAACCCAGTTTTAACTGCCCAGAAAATCAATGACGGATTCGGGTTATTTGTGACAGAGTTGTGAGAAATCCAGTTGTGGATGTATGAACAGAGGATGGGATTGTTGAGTCCATCTTGAAGTGTATGTGGCTCTGGGATTGAGCTCAGTGGACTAGCATCCTCCTCCATCTCCCATTGCATACTTGAAAAACCCAACTGTCTGTTGGCTTAGCATGGTTGTTTGAGTGAAACCCTGACTGTGAGTGAGCCATCTAGTTCCTCCTTAGTGGATACACAGCCCAGCTCGGGGGTGATCTCTCAGCTGAAAGAATATAGGCTGGATAGAGATCTATGGTTGGGTGGAACGTTGCTCTCACGTAGCCAGTCGTTGGATAATTGCGTTGCAAGATAAGTATTCTTTGTGGATTTTATTATATACAATCTGTGTTCTGCAATGTGTGATTTGAATGATTATTCTTCATGATTAATGAAATCGTTATGAAGTAGTATAAGAAGGAGATTGAATTATCTGCCTATTAATTGCTTGAAATAAGTATGCTGATGCGAATCCATGCTTATGTGTGTTGATATGTTTAATTCCGCTGTGTTTTATTGAAGTTTACATCTGTGTAGAGAAGTTTTTAATTATTGTGAAATTATGAGAAATAATATTGGGGCTAAGTTTACAAAAGCCCGGTGTGTTTTCAATGTTTCCTTCCCTGCATTTGATGATGGAAGGGGACGTTACACCTTATTATTATTACCGTCCAGCAAGGTGAAGGGATACAACCTGCAGCACAACCGCTGCACTTCCTCTTCACTGTCTCACAGTCTCTCTCCTGATCTTAGAGATCTTTACTATTCATAAAACCTAATACATCAACCCTAGCACCCTCGTGACTTGGGGGCATTGCCCCCAAACCCCCTTTTTCGGGGCGTTTCCCCAAACCCCTAAATATGCAGAATGGGTGTACAGTCCTCCGGGGTGCACGGCTAAGACAATATCATCTATGAAACTGGAAGATCTGGCTCCACATCCAACAATCTCCCACTTGGAGACTGATCACAACAACTCCACTGCTGCTGCACTTGCTGGAATTGGACTTGGCAAATTTCTCCTCTTCACCTTCATGCTAGAAGGCCAACTGAAACCAAGCAAGAACTTAGTTTCTCTCTGGTCATTACTTTTGTGAAAATGTCTGTAGGATTCTGGCTAGTATGTATCTTTTCCAACTTCAACTGTTCATCTTCCAAAATAGAGCGTATGAAATGGTACTTCAACTGTATATGTTTAGTCCTGGAATGGAATGCTAAGTTCTTTGCAAGATGAATGGCACTCTAGATTTCACTATACAACCTGCTATCCTTTTGCTTTTTACCCACTTCCTCCATAAACCTCTGCAACCAAATCATCTCTTTACTAGCCTCTGTAATAGCAACATACTCTGCTTCCATTGTTGAAAGTGCAACAACCTTTTGCAGTTTCGAAATCCAGCTTACTGTTGTTCCACCTACAGTAAACACATACCCTGTGGTGCTCCTCCTTCTATCCTTATCACCTTCCATATCTGCATCAACATATCCCTGTAGAATAGTGCATGAACCTCCAAAACATAATGCTTGAGTTGTGGTACCTCTCAAATACCTAAGAATCCACTGTACTGCCCTCCAATGTTCTTTACCTGGATTGTTCATATATCTGCTCACAACTCCCACTGCGTGTGCAATATCTGGTCTTGTGCACACCATGGCATACATCAAGCTACCAACTATTGATTGATAGGGAATCTTGGACATGTAATTGGTCTCTTCCTGTGTCTTGGGACACATTTCCCTACTTAGATTGAAATGGATGGACAAAGGTGTACTAATTGATTTTGCATTCTACATTATGAACCTCTCCAACACCTTTTGTATGTACTCACCCCGAGACAATGTCAATTTGCGATTTTTCCTGTCTCTTGTTATTTTCATACCAAGGATTTGCTTTGTAGCACCCAAATCCTTCATCGCAAATGAATTAGCTAGCTTCCTTTTGAGTACATTTATATCCTGCATGTTAGACCCTGCAAAAAGCATGTCATCCACATACAATAACAAGATAATATATCTTTCATTGTCTAGCTTCTTGAAATAAACACAGTGGTCAGAATGACATCTACTATAATCTTATTCTGTCATAAACCTGTCAAATTTTAAATACCACTGCCTTGGAGCTTGTTTCAAGCCATACAAACTCTTTTTCAACCTCCATACCAAGTTATCCTTACCTTTGACCTCATACCCTTGTCACTGCTGCATATATATCTCTTCCTCTAAATCCCCATGGAGAAAGGTTGTTTTTACATTTAACTGTTCAAGATGGAAATCTTCTACCGCACTAGACATAATATAGTCCTAATTGAAGTCATCTTAACAACAGGAGAAAATATTTCATCAAAATCAATACCTTTCTTATGTGCAAACCCCTTTACAACAAGTCTGGCCTTGTACCGCTTTTTACCTCCTTCTTCTTCCTTCAACCTATAAATCCATTTGTTTTGCAATGCTCTTTTACCAGCAGGAAACTGAACCAGATCCCAAGTCTGGTTTCCTACCAATGAGTCCATTTCCTCGTTCATGCCTTGCTCCCACTTCATTCTAGTTTCCACCTGCATTGCTTCTTCATAACATTCTGGTTCACCAGCATCAGTCATCAACAAATAATACATTGAAGGAGAGTATCATTCAGGGAGTCTACTTAACCTGGTAGATCTTCTTGTAGTTGCAGGAGTTTCAGGTACTTGTTGTTGTTCTTGATTTTCTGGCACCTTTGGAACTTCATTTTCTTGAATTTCATCAAGTACTGTGTACTCTGTGGTTTCCTTTTCCTGTTTCTTTTCCTGCAACTAATCTTTATACATGACCTTTTCATTGAATATCACATCTCCACTCCTGATGATTTTGTTATTTTCATAATCCCATAAGCGATAACCAAATTCATCAACCCCATATCCAATAAAGGTACATTTCTTGGATTTAGCTTCAAGCTTTGTTCTATTTTCTTTATCAATATGGACAAATGCTTCACAACCAAACGTTCTCAGAAATGAGTAGTTTACCTTTTTATCTGTCCATGCCTCCTCTGGAATACCACCATCCAAAGCACTTGAAGGTCCTCTGTTAATTAAATAAACAACAGTATATACACCATCCGCCCAAACCTATAAGGGATACCCTACATGCAGTCTCATACACCTTGCATGCTCCATGATTGTTCTTTGCATCCTTTCTGACACACCATTTTCTTGTGGTGTTCCTGGGACTCTCTTCTCTCTACGAATCCCATGGTATGAACAATAACTATCAAACTCCTTGCCACAATACTCACCTCCATTATCAGATCTGAGACACTTCAACCTTTTCCCTGTCTCATTCTCAACCAAAGCTTTCTAGTTCTTAAAAGTAGCCAACACATCAGATTTTTGTCTAATGCAATAAACCCAAGTTTTCCTAGTTGCATCATCAATAAATGTAACAGAATGATGAGAGCCACCAAGAGATTGTACCTGAGCCGGTCCCCATACATCTGTATGCACTAGCTCTAACTTTTCATTCTTCTTTTGTTTCCCAACCCTGGGAAATCTGACTCTCTTCTATTTTCCATAAACACAGTTTTCATAGAATTCCAAACTTACCTACTTCAAATCTGGTAGCAACTTCCTTAAGTGGAGAATTTGCATCCCCTTCTCACTCATGTGGCCAAGCCTATGATGCCACAATGCTGTATCTGTTCCTGTGGAAGCTAAAGAGATAGAATGGTCAGTATTATGAGGACATAAATACAACGTACCTATCCTATCTCCTTTTGCTATCACCATTTATCCTTTAGTGATATTCCACCACTTTTCTCCAAATGTAGATAGACAGCCGCCATCTCCCAACTGCCATGTTGAGATCAGATTCTTTTCATAGCAGGAATATGCCTAACATCTTTCAACAGCTAGTCAGATTCATTCTTAACTTTTATCCATACCTTACCCATTCCAACAATTTTACATGGCTCATCATCACCCAATAGAACATGTCCAAAATCACCAGGAACATACTCATGAAAGTATTTCCTATGGGGCATTGCCCCAAACCCCTAAAAATGCAAAATGGGTGTATAATCCTCTGGGGTGCACATCTAAGACAATATCATCTATGAGACTGGAAGATCTGGCTCCACAACCAACATTTAGTATTTACCATGAGGATGTACAACTCCCTCTATTCTTTTCAAAATGTTATTGGAAACCTCCTTGGTTATATTTACAAGCATGGTTGATATATTCTTTAATCACAAAAGTGTAATTTTTACACAAGTTTTATAGAAAAAATACAAGCAAAGAATTTGAATTCGAATGTTGGAATTCATAATTCCTGCTATTCTAAAATTAACAAGTTTGTATATGATCTTGAGATGACAGGCATGGAATTTCCAAAAAACATTAGTACATGTTTCCATAGAGGCACTGTCTTAGACTCGACTTCCAAATGGTAGGATCTTTGTGCACTATAAAATCATAATATGCATATGTAAAATAGTTAAAATGTTTTTCCTTTTAGTATGACCAAATGGAACCTATCAATCCTTGAACAGTTGCAATAATCTATCTAACCATAGGAACAGTTGCAACTCCTATCTATTCGTAAACAGGAAAAAAGTAATTTTTCAAACTTCAAGAAATGAAAGGATCCTTGCCCAAGTGAAGACAATGCAAAAATTTATCCTAGTTGGATCTTAATCACGATTCTACCTTCTTGTCTCATGAATATACCATGTCCAAGGAATGGGGCCCAATATATAGATGAACTTATGTGACTATTGGTAAATGGGGCGGGCTTCTTGGTCCTTGTTACCCCCTTATTGCATAGGTGTTCACCTAAATTTTTCATGAGGATTCCTGAGCTTCCTGGGCTTATTCTATGGACTAAGGTAGCAATTATTGACCTTTTCTTAACCTCAAACAGTACTAGAAAACATTAATGTTATGTTTTGTGGGTTAAAACATACATAAATCTCTATTTTATGGGCCTTTGTCAGCAGTAAGCCTTATCATTCTAGAACTGGGCACGTTCTGAAATTAAATAAGATGACAAGAAACGGGTCTGGGCATGCAAACAACCTAAGTCTTCAAATATAGGAACATATGAGGGTTGTTCTGACCTCAATCAGTAGAAGATAGTCCTAAAAGGTAATTATGTGCATAAAAGCTACCTTGATCTTCAGCTATGGCGATATGACAGAGGTGAAACTCCACCTAATAAGCAGGAACAACAAGAAACTTTCAAAGCTGGGACAATTTGATGGTAAAAGAATCAGTTCTTAGCCATATAACAACAAGATAAAGGCTTAGAACTGTGTAAGTAAAAGCAAAGTATTTACTGTATAAGATAGTACATTCCAGCCTCTAGAGGTGACTAGCACACTTGGTCATGCTTAAAAGGGTACTTCTAATGTAGCCTCCTATAGCAGCAACATTGAGAAACATTTTCTGAACATGGTAAGGTGAGATTTCTTGTAGTAGCAACCTTGTACCCTATCATAGCTCATGAATTATTCTAATTTTGGTGGAGGATGTTTTCCATAATCCAATAAACACTGAAGCAACAACATTGGAGAGACAAGACATATTTGGAGCTAGACTTTATGTCATTTCATGTTGATGGTTACATTCTAACTCTATTATATCTATTGGCATCTCAATAAGTGTAGGTTAAAAGAATGTTCTATATACATTGAGATAGCTGCCATGCAGTTGAAAAATTGCTTCCTGTAAAAAAACAATTTAATTGCACATAGTGCTTCTTCCAATTTCATAAATCATGCCTTGTTTGTAGAAAATTCCACCTGGCAGTTAAATCTTGGAAAATATGGTTGGACTTGTGAAAATATCCTTAATATAAACTATAAACACACGGAACAAGAAGCATGAGTATTCATTGCAAAAGGACAAAGGTGAAGGCCCAAAACCACAACCCCATTAGTATTAAATTTACAGTCAATACGTCAATTCCAAAACCCAAGACTACTTGATCACATTGTAGCTAATGATTATAAAAATAAAATCTTTGAAGCTTGGACTTTATGTCAATAAAGTTTTTTCAACTAAGTCTATAGGAAACCTCATGGTGGTATTTATTCTATGCATGTGAATTTTAGACTTACCTAGAGAACAAAAGAAAAACGTTGTAAAATCCTGAAGGACTTTAAAAGAGATTTACTATCTTATTCACAAGTTGATATTTACCTGAAGCAGGATCAAACAACCTACAGTAAATAAAGAAATACTACTGTAGAAAATAATTTACTATGGCACCTAGATTTAGACTTGCATTTTTTTATTTGTTGTATTACAAAATTGAAGTAGTTGTGGATGATAAGTGACTACCTAAAGTTACGGCAATGTAATGGAAGGCTCGGGAAATACGGAGGCAAGCTTAGCAATAAAGAAATTTAATTATAGGATTTTCCAACTGTGCCAATTACATAACACCAAGTCGGAGGAGATCTCATCTTTAGATGCCCTATCTAGTATGAGATCAGAGAGAAGTTTTAACTCATTTATCAGGATTCAGGTGGCTCCCTGTGAACACACGAATTTGTCCTAGGCTTATTCTTGAATAAGATATGAAACATTGGTAGGTTTTGCAGAAGAGATGCAAAAAGGGGGATTACTGTCAAGGTTGTAAGATGCATGAAATTATAATGAGACTTGCATGAAATGATAATGAGACAAGTATATTTAAAGGAAGCAAGACCTAGGCAATAAATTTCAGAATTGAAGACAGAGGTACAAACTGTTTCGAATGATAAGAACAATCTTATTGAAAGGATCTCAAGGAAATAGACTTTGAGAAGGCTCAATTGAGTCCTAGGTACAGATACAACAGAGCCAAAGTGAAGTTCAATGTTACAGATATCAACACCTTCTTATGAGAGTAAGGGAATGGTATTCGTGGAATTTTCCTGAGCTGTTTAAGATTGTTAAGACATATCTCCCACTGATTTAATAAACATTGAAGCAGTTTGTAGAGGGTTATAGAAATGTTTGAGAATTGGAAGCAACTCCATTCTTATCTCGTGTCAAGATTCAAGAATGCATGATAGCATTCAAAAAATTTCAACTTTGATTGGTGAAATGGTAGGTAATTGATTGATCTCAGATACTGGGAGCCTTACAAACCTTGCAGAGTGTACATCATCAAATCTTCAGTTTTTGGGTGCTGAGAAGGGCCTTTTCAAGGCTCTTAATACATGTGCAATCACACCAAAGTATGGTCTTATGTTTCAGTCATCTTTTATTTGGAGATCTTCTTCTAGAAACACGGGGGAATATCTCATACCTAGATAACAAATGTTCTATAGCTAACCGTAGTAATTGTTTCAGAGAGTAATATAAATATTTTTGGTGAAACAATTTGAGAACATGTTGAGGAAAGATTGGAATTTTATGGCAAGGGAATTGCCCCTTAGAAGAATCTTGATGTTATGCAATAAGATATTCATAAAGCTGATGAGGAAAATGGTGGTACATGGAGTAGAATTTTAGAAGAAAACTAAGAAATGATAAAAGGGGGAGGTGTGTTTTTTTTTTGAAATGTTTTAGAGACAATTGTTGCAGCAGAAAACATATGATAGAGCCATTAACGACAGTATGAATAGCATGCAAATCAAAATTATACAACAGAAATTATAAGTATAGGCAATAGCATACATACAACAACAAATTCAGAAGCATTCATACTTGAAAGTTTCCCTCACAGTGTGTCTTGTGTACTCCTAAACAATGTGGGAAGTAGCACATCCTCGGGCCTATCAGCAATGAAAATCTCACAATAAAGATCAGATTCCGACAAGAGCAGACCTGTTCACTATTGTCTAGAGCTGGCCTGTCAATCATTGAATTGGAGCCAACCTATGCATATCTTTAAGACTAATGTGTATTTATGTGTAGTGCATGGCACGATCTTCTTGAGAAACACATTAATGGAGGAGCATGCATGTGCTATATGCATGGTCTTATCTTATCCACTGAATGGTTGAAACCACTATCTTTGCATGAATCGAAGGGGTAATTCTCAATACAACTTTAGTGTGCATGAGCTAGGGGTAAGGTATTTTTCTATTTTTGTCAAGAGGAGTGTTGGCTTTAAGCACTTCTTTTACTCTATTTTCAAGAGCTATAAAATTGAAAATACAAGGAATGAGTCACACATGAAGCAAGTGAACAGTGAGTATCAGAGAAATATGGAGGAAGAAACTCATGTTGTGAGGGAGCATGCACACTTAATTTGTTCAGTATAGGGCATCATTGCTCATACTGGAGAGAAAATCGACTAGTAGGGTCTATTATGGGAGATTAATGAGATCACATTCATGGTGATATTAAACCTTGGTCCGTGGACATCATGCAGTAAAAAATACAAGGAACAATGAGGGAGTTACATTTTGTTCCTATTCTATTCCAGTGCATGCACAATAATTCTCGGGGTTAAGGTGTAGTTTTCAAGGATGTATGGTTCTATAAAACTCAGAATTTTTATTGTAATGAGTTTGGATTACCAAAGATTGGAACCTTTTTGTTGTAATTACAGTTGGCTTGAAGGTTGAATAAATATGGAATAATCGATCCATATGTGTTTCATTTGTTTCCTATGTGATTAAGACTCTTAATAATTCAATTTTGATGGAAAAAGTAATTTGACCTATCACTTTTGGTATCAATAAATCTATTGCATCTAATAACCCTCAAAATATACATTTGCTTACAAATGTTACCAACAGACATCCTACAACAACCCACAAATACGTTAGAAACAAACATAAACAGATCATGGATTTCATACCATTCCTTTATCTGACTTCTTGTGGTTTTGCATATGCAATGTCTGTGGTTTCATTTTTTTGATCAATTTGTGCTCCTGCTGCTTGAGTCACTTTGTCTCCCTCATCATCGGAGTCAAACAAAAATCCATGCAAGGTCCCTGCAAAACATTAGAAATCAGAACTGTTTCAAGTGTTTGGCACATAAAAATGGTAGCAATTCCTGTTGTCTCCAAATAAAATTGACTCTCCATATGTAATATAAAGCATTTCAATACCATTTACAGGAAATTTCAGTGTCAAATTGCAGGAAGAAGGAAAATTATTTACAAGAAGCATGAGTATTCATCACAAAAGGACAAAGTTGAAGGTCCAGAACCATAACCCCATACTCTTCATACTGAATATCAAAGAAAACATGTAGCTTGGAAGCATTGAGCAGAATCTCATATGACTTCTCCATTCCTTCCCTGATAGAACCAAACTAGCACCACACCAGCACAAAATGAGGGTTTCCCATCTGCAAAGAAAAACCCCACCCAACTTAGAAATATTACAACAATAATAAAAATTGATTACAATGTCCAAGGGACTTACCTTGCAATGGTAGTTGCATAATTCATAGAAGGACATGGAGGCCTCTGATGTGCATCTTTTCTCAACCCTCTTGCAGTATTTAGCAAATCAAATGCAAACGCCCCCCTCCTCATTACAAGAGACCCACTATAGGCAAAGTTCCTATTATTTTGTTCACAACATCCTTCACTCTATCGTGTCTCTCTAGGCATGCTCTCACCATGCCTCCTCCTGTTTATTGTTTGATGGGCCTCAAAGCCCTAGACATTATGAAGTTAATTTAAAAAAGAAAGTTTAAGACCTAGACATTAAGGAGATTACTCACTGAGCGCTGGATTTTGATTTTGATTCAATTCATTTTTCTTAGTCAATGTTTGAACGCATCACATTTCCATTGTCGTTGTCTTTATGTTGTCTCTTATTTTTTTTTCTCCTTTGGCTTTGATGATAATTACGTTAAGCATAAATAGTTTAATAATTTAATTCCATGGTGTTGAATGTTGGAACCTGTTCAATGCCTTTTTTAAAGTGCGCCCAACCTTGGTGAATACCAATATGCAATTTCAAGGATGGGATTCTATTTTGATGCCATGCTATAGCAATATATAGGGATCGTTGTTTCACCCTTAGGCAGCCTCTCCATCGGATGACTATATGATAACATAACTGTGAAGGTTTTGGTGGGTAAGGTACCCAATACATGCCACACGGGTGGTCTACAGTCTCAGGTCCTTTTATACAAAGACGCATTCCTTGCCATGAGTATACAATTAAATCATGGAGTGAAGCCTAGGTTGATTGCATTCTCGGTGATTTTTTTCCATCATAGAGACATTCATGGTCTGATATCTCTCTTGTATGTTGGAGCCGCTGGTCCACTATAGTTGAGTTGAAAATTTTGGATGATGGATTAGGATGGATCGATCATCAATCCATCTTTTGGAAGGGGCTAATCCTAAGTATGAAGCCAACATAACCTTGAAAGGGGGATTTTTGGACATCACCTTGTGATGACTATTTATTATAATGAAGCATCCCTTCTTTAAATGCCTTTTTTATATCTAGTTGACATTGAAAAGGTGGCTTTCACCACTATTTATGCTTATTTTGAGGTTAATCTACCTTTGGTGATGGATTAATAAAGATTATTTTGTGGACGTGATTTCATTACTTTGAAGAAACCTTAGACTGATTGCTAAGTGGAAATCATTAAGGGTTTTGAAGCTTATAATGAACATTTCATAATGGACAAGTTATCTTAATGATTATGTGGTGGTATATTTCTAGAAGATTCCTTTAGAGCCTAGGGTTTAGGTCTCCTCCACTAACCATGTATAAGGCCCTGATGCCACAAGATCCAAACGCATAGCACTATAGATACCACTCGAAAATATTTCATGGTACTTTGAGGTAATGCTCATTGATTTGAATTCCATAACAATTTATTTAGGGTTAAAGGCATGGTATTCTTTCCTAGAACACCATTCCCAAGGCCCTGAGACACCTACATACTACTCAAAACAAGTTGTTTCCACCGACACTCTAAATCATAGGCTAATAATACACTCAAGAGGCCATGTGTGGTTGGTGGAGCCCACCTCTTTAGCCTTGGATGGCTAGAATATTCATTTAGGGATTGAGGATAAAGTATTAATAAAGCTTAGTATAGGTTTCCTTGGGGAATGAGGTAATATGATCTTAGGTTTTGTGAGAAAAACTATGATCACTTCATGCAACATTTACATCTTCCTCCAACAATGTGTATTATGATGTTGATCTTTGTCCCGAAAAGAATAAGATTTGGTTGGCTCCTTCTCCTTTCATTTGGATCCCTGACATGACTATGGAGGAGAAGTCACTATAGGAGAGTTACTGGTATTTGCATGGTATTTGGCAGTTTGGATCCTTTATAATACTTGAAGGGTTTGGTGTCATTGTTACTATGAAAAAACAAATCTTTATGTTAGGGTCCTTTATAATACTTCTTGAAGGGTTTGGTGTCATTATTACTATGAAAAAACAAACCTCTTTTGAAACATATGTCAAGTGCCTCCATGTTCAAGAGCTTGTCTTGCTTACTGATAATCCTTCGCTGCCAACTATTGTGCAAAATACTTGACCACCTATTAATTTTCTTCTTGGTCTGGGATCTGAATTAGTTTCTTTGAAATTTGAACCATTTTTTCTGCCTATCGAAAATTGGATGAATTCATTGACTTGTCAAATTCCCTCAAATATTAGAATGATTCGAAGGATCATCTTCTACCTTTAAATGTTCCTCCACTTGTCATCAATGTCATTAGAATCTTGTAGTAGAAAATTGTGGATTCACCAACGTTAGAAGAGGAAATGAGATGATCATCAATAATTCTGAGAAGGTCATTGCAAATCTTGTTGAGTTCATCCTCAACTTTGTGATGGTACTTCTTGATATGTTTGAGAATAAGCTCATTACCCTTTGTCTCCTCTTTCTTCTCAATGGAGGACATATATTCGATGAGGCTCTCGACACCCCATTGAAATTCTTGTATCCAACTGAGAACAAGTTTCTCTTTGCAACTTGGCACCATGTAATCACATTTGGAAATTGATGGGTTCCCTCGATGAACACTTGGGCATGATAAGCACTATCTGATACTCACAAAATTGGAAATGAGTGCATACAACACTTGGTAATCCCTTTCTCTCCAAACTCTATGAAATCACCATCAACAACACCTTACATAATCTTGAGGGTTTTTAGCGATTAATGCGGTTATCTATATATATGGTAGCTGATGTTTTGCAATAAATTTACCACATCCAACTTATCACTGAAACATGTTAAAATAATTATAGGTTGCCACATGTTCATGTACATGATTATTGCAACAAATTAAATTTTATTCAAATAAAAAAGAGAAATATCCATAGAATCCTATAAAATATAATGGCCGTGTAAATGTACATTTCCTGCCAATCAAACCTCACTAATATGATCCATTTCTTGACAAACAAAATAAGAAGCTATGAGCACATATCCATTTCTTCTATGCATAATGATATTCACAAACCTACGCAACAAAAATATAAAATGAAAAATGAAATAAATAATGATAAAAGGCATTGAATATGGAAATAAAATGAACAAAAACCCAATGTGGTGAGGGAAGATATTCATCTTATTTTAATTGGCCATGAATATGTGATGTTGAAGCTTTAAGGGTTTATGTAGTAATGTAAATACTCTACAAATGGTAGTAAGAGAGATATCAAAAGAAATCATGAACACATGGTCACTCATATTCCATTAGGGGTAGTAAGAGAGATATCAAAGGAAACCATCATTAGGGTCACTCATATTACATTAGGGTTCATAATGAGTCTTTGTTGTTTGGATACATGCCATTCTTTTAGAGTCTCTCAAATTCCATTAAGGTCACTCAAATTTTGTCGAGGACAACTGAATTTCATCATTAAATACGTCATACGGTGCATCAACATCATCATAATCCTCATCCTTATTGTCAACGTCATCATCATCATAAAAAACATCATTGTTATCATCGTTGTTATGGTCACTCATATGCCATTAGGGTTCATCATCACTCGTCTCCATTTGGATTCATGTCATGTTTTTAGAGTCACTCAAATTCCATTAATGTCATTCAAATGTTGTCGAGGAAAAGTGAATTTCATCTTAAAGTACATCAGACATTACATCAACATCATCATCATCATTTTTCCATCGTAATCATCATCAACATCAACATCAACAAATAGATCATCAAAAACATAATGTTCATTGTCTTCCTCATCAATGCGTACATCATCAACCACATCATTGTCATCATCATTGATAGGATTAGACATATGCTAGTATGGTTCCTCATCAGTCATCACCATTTTCATTCATGTCATGTTGTTACAATCACTCAAATTCCATTAAGGTCACTCAAATGTCGTTGACAACAATTGAGTGTCATTAGAGTCATTTAGGTGATATTAGTATGTCACTCATATGTGATTACATAAATTTAGGTGCCATTAGCATCAATCAATGTCTGGAAGTATTTTCACATGCATCATCATAATGGACATCAACATTGTTGTCATCATCATAATCAATGTCATATGGTACATCAACATCATCTTCATCATCATCCGCGTTGTCATCATCATCATCACCATCAAGTATATCATCAACGAAATTATCGTCATCATTGTCACTATGGTAAGTCATATGGCATTAGTGTTCATAATCACTGATCACCATTAGGATTCATGTCATGTAATTGTTAGGGTCGTTTAGATGTTATTACAGTCATTACGGTGATAGTAGGGTCATTTATATGTTGTTACAGACATTTAGGTGCCATTAGGATCAATCACGATCTAGAAGTGCTACCACATGCATAATCATTGTTGACATCGACATCATCATCACCATCATACAATAAATCAACATCATCATCATCGTCATAGTCATCAAGTACATCATTGTCATCATCAATATAATTGTGATAATAATGAGCAAGGAACCCTACTTCCTTGCAAGAATGGATGATATAGTCTTATATTTATCAAATCATATCCATAAGCTCCATCATAATTATCATAATGCATCATCATCATCATGTTGTTAGCGTCAATCAGATGCCATTAGGGTCTATCAAATGTTGTTGGTGAAAATCAAATGCCATTAGAGCAATTTAGGTGACATTAAGGTAATTTACCCCACATTAGCATCAATCGAGATCCAAAAGTGCCATGATTACAATATTTTAGGTGCCACTACGATAAATAAATATCCATAAGTACTATCACATGAATCATGATCATTGACATTGATATCGTCGCCATCGTAACCATCATCATCAACACCATACATGAGTACATAGACATCATCATCATCATCATTGGCATCCGATCATATATCATCATGATCATAGTCATTCATCTCAACCTCAATATTATCATCATAATCATCATCATCAACATCCTTTCCATCATGCATCATCAACATGATCATCCTCATGCTTTTACGGCGAGTCAAGTTTTATTAGGGTCACTCAAATGTTGTTAGGGACATTCATATATGGTTAGGATCATGTAGGGTATATTATGGTCACTCTGATGCCATTATGGTGAATTATGTTTCCATTAGGACCAACCAATATCAAATAATGCTATAATAACTTGCATCATCATTATTGGCATTGACATCATCATCGTCATCAACATCCTATTAAATATTATATAAATCATCATTGCCATATTTATAAGTGTTGATATATGCATCAACATGTCATTAGGCACACTATAATGTCATTATGGACCATAGGATTTATTAGGTTTATTTGCGATTAATTAGGGTCTCTCAGTTTCCAAAATGGCCATTTAGGTTCTACTTCTGTCAACATGCCTAGCATTATCCCTGGCGCAACATTGGAGTTTTCCTGGCACTTTTTTCTGGCACAATTCCTTTTGAACTTCCTGGAGCAATTCCAGGCATTATGCCTAGCTATATGCTTGGCTCTATACCTGGTGCTATATCGGGCATTTTTCCGGGATCAATTCATGGTGTAATTCCTTTTAGAATTCCTGGCGCAATTCCTAGCGCAATTCATGGAGTAATTCCTTTCAAAATTCCTGGCGCAATCACTTACTCTATACCTGGCGCTATTTTGGAAATTATTATGGAGGCTATTCTATTTGTTAAATGGGATGTTATTATGGACATTAACTGGGATGCTACTTGGGATGCTAATTGGGATGCTAATTGGGAATCTTATTGTGACGTTAATTGGGATGCTAACTGGGACATTAATTGGGATGCTAATTGGGACACTAATTGGGACATTAATTGGGTTGCTAATTAGCGACCCAATTAACATCTACTTTAAAAAAAGGATGCAAATAATGCCATTAAAAGCACCATATCATGGAATATCGTCCACTTTGTATAAAAAATGATGAAAAATACACTAAAACTGATAGTGGACGCTAAAAAGGGAGCTAAAACAGATGCTAATTCCGATATTTTTGTAGTGAAATGACTAATTTGGTCATAGGATAATAACTAAACTAAAAATGACCACATAACAATTGATCATTTATTTGTTCATTTTTAGTTGTGTCACTCCAACAATGGAAAATTACAATTTTGACAATGAATTTGTACAATTTACTAAATTATAACACCGCAGATGGATTCCGAGACCTAGGGGTGTTATAATTTAGTAAATTGTAGACCCCTCATGTGTCATATCTCAGTATTAATGCATGAAGCAGATTACCGACCTTATATGTAGTCTTTTGTTCTTAGAGAAGAAGCAATTTGCTTATAAGCTTTACATCCTTCCCAAGGTATAATAATTAATTTTCAATACATCTGTGGCACAAGCATTAATACAAATCATCCCAAGCTGAGACATTGTAAGTACCACATAACTAAACTAAAAATTACCACATAACAATTGGTCATTTTTAGTTGCATCATTTCGATAATGGAAAATTACAATTTTGACAATGAATTGGTACAATTTACCAAATTTTAACACTGAATATGGATTTAGAGACCCCCATGGAGGTCTTTCAATCCATCTGCAGTGTTAAAATTTAGAAAATTGTAAACCCACTCATGTGTCACAACTCAGCATAAGACCCCCATTTATGGCATAGCCACATATCCTTCTTTCCTATGTCTCCAAAAGTTTCATTAAAACATAAAGGAGAAAATAAATTCTAAATAAAAACGCCTTATCATATACCCCTTTCTACTACTCATCCCCTTCCATGTGTCTTTCTCTAGGGTTAACTTTTTCTTCCTTCCATAATTCAAAATTTCCTAATTCCATATGATATTGGGGGTTAATTTACTGTAAATATTTGCTTGTGATGACTACAAATTTTGTAGGTTTTCCTTCAAATGCAATGCACCGAGTCCATATGGTGCAATATTTTGTCTCTAGTGTATAGAGGGTTTTGATTTTTAATTGGCAGTTATGAGTTCGATTCACCTGAGTCACATTACTTCAATCATTGGTGAATTAGAATCCCATGCTTAACCTTGTGCTTAGTTTCAAGGAAGAACTAAATATCAATCCTCATTCTCTTGCAATATTTATACATGGATTGCACCTTTGTTTTGTTTTGATCGCCAAACATCTCTAAATCCACATGGAAATGAAAACCATAACCAGTATATATAAATATCTTCATCGATTCCCCTAGATGCTTGTTGACAATGTACCTTATTAAACTTTGGATCCCATGTTGGCTGGTCACAACTGTGTAAGAGTTTAGAGCCATTAATGCTTTCCTTCTAGGTTCAGTGAAACCATTGGGCTTTATAAGATAAAATTCTTCATAATTTTATTATTAAATTTTATACAATGTGAATGGATCAATGGGTCCTTAAATTGGCATGTTCAATGTGCTTCTTTATGTGTTGACAATTACTCATTAGTCATGATATATGTAAGTCAACTATGTGTTATCATTGTCATAGGTAATAGAATTTATTATACAATTAGTTTGACTAATAGAAACATACTTTATTCAAACATAAGAACTTAACTCAAATTTATTTTTGAAGCTTCTCCAATATAATTTATATAATTTAATGAGACATATAGTCCTTTAAAGCTTATTCTTTTGCATATTGTAATTTATCATACATCTCCCATAAGCCATGTCTTTTTCTTAATTAGTAAAGGAGCAAGTATTTTGAAGACATGGGTTTATCACTACTACAAAAAAAGACATTGGTGAGGGGCATGCTTGTGATGGACCTTAAAGGGTCATCACCAATGTCACAAATGATGACTAACCTTAAAAAAAGCGTCATTGTTATTGTAGTTGGAGACATTCATTTAAGGTTTATCACCAAAACTCTTTTTGGTGACACTTTTTGTGAGGGTTATTAAAGGCCCACTGTCAATTCTCTCTTTAATGACACTTCTAGTGACGATCCTTTAATGGCCCTCATTAATATCCATTAGTGAGGGTCATGGTTGTGATGAACCTTAAAGGGCCATCACCAATTTCACATATGATGGCGAATATTAAAGAACTATCATTATAATAGTCTTTGGAGACATTCCTTTAAGGTTTGTCGCTAAATCCCTTGTCAATGACACTTTTGGTGAGGATTGTTAAGGGCATGTTACAATTTCTCTCTTTGGTGACACTTCTAGTGACCATCCTTTAATGCCCCCCACTAATACATTTTTGGTGAATTTTAGTGACAATAAAAAATGTAATTCTAATGAGTTTTTAATTGATGATGCTATGTGACCATTTCTATAGGTATTATGTGCGTTTGAGTTAAGTTTCCCTGGTGGATTTTATTAGGTGCTTCTTTCTTTGATTCAACAGGACAGCATGGCTTCGTGAATATAGATTTGTATTTGCATTTCTTCTTTCTTCGAAGTTTCCACTTCACTTCCTCCTTCGCCGTGCAATCTAGAGCCTTGTTTTCATGATGAAAGATAAATGTTTGGTATGTAATATAATGGGAAATAATGGTGTATTTATGAGATGCAATGGATTTAGAGTCCAAGTCTGATGGGATGCAACTGAATCAAATACAACCAATTAAATTTGTCAATTAAAATCAATTCAATTTCCAAGAGAAAGTCAACCTCCAAGAGAATCCACAGTCTCATCGGCCTGCATTTGAATCATGCAGAAGCCTCTCCATCTGTTACTCGTGGACGCCATGAGACATGAAATGTGATGTACATCTATAAGGATACCAAGAGGATACCATAACCAATGTAATTCATCCATTTACATCCATCAAACTCATCCACTAATGTCAAGTCAACCTCGGTCAAAGTTACAATGTCACTAGGAGAGTCACATTAGGCATCACTATGGGAGACCATTAAAATAAAAAAAATGACGTTGAAATCAAACCATACTTCTCATGACATTAGAGTAGATTGTAATAAAGGGGATACAAAAAATTTCACCCTTCAAACACTTTTAAGTCATCATGGTCAAACTTGGTTCCTGTTGGTCTAAATATATACCATATATATGTCAACACTTAATTGTCAACCCGGAAAGGTAACCTTCGAGGAACGAACACCATATGTGCAAGATTGGCTTCACATACAATCTACTTTATCCAAATTTACCTCAACTAGCTAAGAGTAATTCAAAACTGTAATCACTGCTTCAACATTAAATGGCAGAAAAATCCTATTTAACCACACTCTTAAAGAAGACAAATCTTGTTGCCTTACTTATGCATAGAAGATAAGTTGAATTTGATCTTCAATAGCCTAATAAAGACACTTTGATCACCTAATGGACATTAAATAATACTTCAAGATTCCTATGTCCATCAATTTTCTTTGCAATCTTAATAATCATAACTGTAGCTTTCAAAGATGATGCATTGAAATTATTTCTTAACTCCTTTCAAAACTTGATTTCCTTCTCTTACTTTTTATTAAGATGTTTTCGAAATTAATCCAAAAATAATCAAGCAAAGTGATCTTTCTTTCAGTCTTTAAAATCCATCTTCAGCTTAATGAAATAACATTAATTCAAATTGAAACTATTGTAACTCTGCTAGTATTCACTATTCATTTCTACCAATTGCTTTGCTTTTCTCTTAACTACACAAATCTATACTAATATGTCATTTCAACACACCATTCCTCAAATAGGATAAACTCCTGTAGAATGCTTGAAACTAACCATGCAATTTATGCATCTCATATTATCCATTACAATGTATTGAAAGCAAATCTTAAATCAATCCACTTTGTCTTAACTGAAATTTTCTAGAACACTCCTTACTCAAAACTATTGAATTGTAAAAATGCAACATAATTTGAAACTGTAAGCAATCATCAAAATGTTTCAAAACCTCGAATTGCGAAATCAAAAGCATATGTCGAGACAAGGGGCCCTTCATATATTCAACAATGACTAGCTAATCAATTCATCACATGAAGACCAGATAAAACTGAATTATGAAAATATGTATATATAATGATGCGCAATCACTTCTAGTTCATCTTTGTTTACAAAAATAAAAGAACACTATCTATTGACATAAATGAAACTATCTATTAGCTTGATTTTTTCTATCATCCCCCCTTCCTTCCTTTTTGCAAATCGCATGACTGGCTCTTAAAGTTTGAACATTTATTACATAATAAACGGAAATCCCCCTTTTAGAAACAATTTTCAAAAACTGTTACGCATAACAATTATTGACATAGAGAGGGATCAATCGACCATAATGAGGATTTTGAGGCCCTGTCCTCGTGACACAAAGTGCATGAGGAAAAGGAACTCATTCTAGATATGCACCAAGCATTAACATCTAGAAGTTATGAAGCATCTTGCACCCCATCTTTGACTGATCATTCATGTTTATTCGAGAGTAGTTGAGGATGGATCTGTAGGTTCACAACCATCTTGGGTCCTTGTCCTTCATCGCCTATATCCTCGAATTCCATCAAAACAATTAGATATATGAGAACCAATGATGGTGTAGCTAAAAATGCGATGTGTAGCCAGATCTTATCGAGGTGGCAAGAACTCAACTATACAATAGGAACTAAACTCATAATATCATTAGCACATTAATTTTCAATTTCTTATCTAAATCATTAAATTTAAGGTAACTCTCTAGCATTTCTATAGATGTCGACTCATGCCGATCATTCCTTGTGTTAGTACTCAACTTGTACTCCTAGATAAACCTTTGTTTTTAATGTTTTTTTTTATGCAATTTCTTTTTGATTGGAATCCCTTATTAATTTTATTTATTAGTTTTATTGTTCTACTTTTATGTTTTGTTCATTTTTAATGTATTATTTTTTATTATTAATTTTCAACTTGTACTCCTAGATAAACCTTTGTTTTTAATGTTTTTTTTTATGCAATTTCTTTTTGATTGGAATCCCTTATTAATTTTATTTATTAGTTTTAATGTTCTACTTTATGTTTTCTTCATTTTTAATGTATTATTTTTTATTGTTCTACTTTTATGTTTTATTCATTTTTAATGTATTATTTTTTATTATAAGTTGAACTTTGACTCGAGTTCTATAAAAGTTCATGTAATGTTCCTTCATACTCTAAGTTCACATCATGTGATTATTAACCCAAGCGCATGCAATGTTCCTTCATACTCTAAGGTCACATCATGTGATTATTAACCCAAGCGCATGGTAGTTGGAAATAACATTCTCGTAGCGAGTTAACCTATAAATACATACTTCAACCCTAGGCGAATGTTAAAAAAAGTTTTGTTTTCAAGGTTGGGGGCAAATTAGAAATCATTTAAGAGTGTGTGAAACGTGGCTCAAATTTTCATGGCACAGAGCTGTTTGTATTATGATGATTAAATATGACAAAGTCTTACACCTTCATTTTCTTTAATCATTCACATGTCAGCATAGTCTGACCTCTTACATAAGTTTATCTCCAATGCTGAAGTCTGCTAACTCATGGTTATCCAAACATCTAGAGTTTGATCTGTGATTTCAGTTCCTAATTACTGCAATGAAAAAGATGAGCAGTAATCAGCTCAGGTTCGAACCAGCGGATACCAAATGGGCTGAAAAACACCCACTGTGCGCCCACACGCTTCTGAACGCGGGATGGTTTACATTCTTGTTATAAATGAAATATCCTCTCTTGTATTTGTATCATTCTCAAATTTCATCACTGAGATCAATATATTCATTTTCTACATGATGCCCTTCGATTATATTAAAACGAAGGCGTACTTACTACTGATCCTCGAATGGCGCAGCAGCTGTGAGCGGGCAGAAGCCAAACAAAAAGTAAAAGTGAAGCCCTCTGGTACTAATTTCTCATTGGAGCAGTTTCTTGAACTGGACGATCATAGCATGGGCATGGACAGCAAAACATACTATCGCTGGCCAGTCATGAGCTTAGCAGATCTGAATCAAGTAGAAGTACTGGTCCAACCTTCTCAGGCAAGTTGACCAATTGGCGTTCCTCGAGATTATCTCTCCTCCTGACCTGAAAGCCATTCATTTCTGCCCTACCCTATTCTCTTTCTTACGATGGGTTACTGTCTCTCTCACCGCGTGATCCTCCTTTGAGTGATTTGGTGAAGTGGATACAGCTCAAATTTCGCTGAAAATTTTACGTGGACGAGTGGAGTTGTATTTCGAATGAATTGTATCTGTGTTGATGGCTGAATTTAGCCGACGCCATTGAAACTAACCATGCATGCGACATTGACCGGTATTAATTGTTTGAACGTGTTATTATCTGTTATCACTGCTTCTCTAGGGTTTTGTTTCCAAATGTCTTTCACTGTGGTGGATATTGCATGTTGACGTTGCTTTGGAGCTCCTCTTATTTGTTATTTTATTGTATTTGAACAAACAAAAAAAATGTTTATTACGTGTTTATGTAATATATTGTTGTACGTTTTGATGTAATATATTGTTGTACGCTTCATTTGTGATTTGTAATTTAAAAAAGCAATTTGTGAAATTCGAATTTTTTGGTACATATGGGGACACCTCCCTTTGGGGCCATGGTAGCCTTAAGAGAACCTTGGTTGTAGTGAGAGATCCCAATGTAGAGCGGTGGCTCAAGAGGGTGCCCAAAGGGGTGACCTAAAAGAAGGACGACCTAAAGGGCATCCAAGTAGCACCATAAAACAAAATTGGCGACTCATTTTTTATTAAATCCAAAATTTAAGATGGGGCATTTCAAATTTGTAATTTCAAAAAGATATTAAGAAAAATACAATAGAGATCTCTCTTAAATCACGATTTATCAAGTACTCAGAGGGATTCAATTTCTTGATCAAGCACTCAGAGGGATTCAATTTCTTGAGTAGTAATTTTTTTTAATCTTAAACTCACAAAATTTGTTTTAAGTTTTAATTTTATAAAAAGAGACAAATTTTTGTAATTATTTTTCATTATTTTTTATTTTATAAGTCTAACATAAATATTTTTAATTACTTTTCATAATTTTTTATTTTATGAACTAAGTGTAATGTTTCAAAAATAGCATAAAATTTAGAATTTTTTCTTTCCTATAATAACCCCTAAGTCCAAAAATTATTCATATGTTTATTCTGACACAATTAAAAACATTCATCCCTGTCCGAAAATACGGTAAAAGCCTGGAACTTTAAGTAACATGGTTAAAGATGTTTAACTAACATGAAAATGCGGAAGCTATGTGTAAACAAATGATGGTATGTTTTAATTAGAGTTGCAAATGTTAGTGCAAAGGTAGAAACAACATTTCTTACTCTTTCAAGAATTATGTAATTTAATTGTAAATGTCTAAATGACACCTTGAGGTGGTTGGACCCTTGTTGATGAAAATCTGAGTCCATAGTGGGACACTGATAACAATCAAGGAGAAAAATGGAAGTACTCGGGCGGGGTTGCCGAGAGGTGAGAGTACATGTGGAGGTTGTCTCGACTTACTTAGTACTTTTGTGCTAACGTAAAACTCATATATGTTGCAGGTATAACTTTCCCAAGGCAACTATACCCTAGAACTCTATCTAAACAGAGGCCAAAGGATTATGTTTTGCTAATGGTTCTAAGCACTTGCATGATGTGTCTCTATCTTGAAATTTAAGATCGTTTTATACTATCCAAGGGTATGGTGATAAAGGTTTTCTAAAGAGATGAACCTTGTAATAGTTAAGGGTTTTGACATAAGGGAGTCGTGGTGGTAACCATACGACTCGGCACTATAGACTTCTAAGAATTATTTCGACTCCACTAGCGAAGGGTTGGTGGAGAATTAAATGCACCTTACGTAGTGGGTGACAGGCTGGTAGAAAGGGTTACAAAGCAAAGCTGGGGTTTTGATTTCTCACTTCTCTCGAACTCTGCACTTGTATGATGGTTGGTATGTGTTTATGGTGCACCTACAGTCCCTGAGCTAAGTTTCGCTCATGGTCAGGGTTATCTATGTTTGTTTTTCCGCGACACGCTGAGTCTCTAGCTTGATTTCAGGTATTTGTTTCCCCCTTACATTATGTTAAGAACCCCTACATTTTCTGAGTTACAGTCTATAAAAGGAATGGCAGGTTTCGAATTGTGATGTATTGGAGGTATTTGAAAGAGTCTGGCGTGGTCGTTGTGAGTGCTTTGAGCTATCGTGGCTATGGCAACAGTCTATGGTCAGTCCGGTCATACACCCTACTCCATCTCTGGGAACGCTGGTGGGTACTTGTATATTTTACTTGGTTTTTATTGGGGTCCCCCTGAGTCTGGGACTTTATGGTTCTTTTGGAATCCTGGAAGGGTCTCTTCTAAAGGCTGGACCATCGAACGTTTGTATTTAAGGGTTTGTATTAATGCAATGGTGGGAAGAAAAATCCTCTGTGTAAACTTTTAAGGGTTTTAGATATTATTTCTAGTACTGGTGTGACGCTTTATCTGACTGTCGAATTTATGTCTTGGAGCCCTAGCTGGCGCGTGTTGCGGCCCTTGAAATTTATGATGAAGCTAGGGTTTACTTTTTCCAGTAACAGCAAATGTCTATGTAATTTCTCTTGGATGGGGAATGAATGATACAGTTTCCTGTACAATCTCCTTTGTCTTTTTCAATGAAATTCGTAGCTTAGGGAAGAGGTCGTGGTCTGTGGAAATTATGAATGTAGTTCTTGTATTTCGAATTCTATGTTGTGTGTGTTATGTTTTTACGGCAGATGTAACTATATGTGTTGGATTTTCATAAATGAATCTGTTCTAGGTCGTAGCTAGGAAAAATTCCAGGAAACTCTAGAGGTGTTTGGTAATGGATTTGATGGACGTAATGTGCTTTTACAAATTCTACAGCATAGTTTATGAAGGGAAAAACGCCCAGGTGACATACTACGTGTATGACTACTTTGTTAAACTTAAACAATAGGCAGTTGTTCTAAGGTAGATCGTATCTTTGCTAACCTATAGCTTACAGCTAGATGCTGATGCATTTCTTGATAAACGAATGATAGTGGGGTTCGACCCCTGTACCTATAGTGTGGTTTTTTAAAAGAGAAATTTAAGAGACTAAGTTTGATAGTTTAAAAGGTTCTCTCTGGATTTGTAAATTCGTTTGCGTCTATTTGGTATGGGTTAAACAAAGTTGGATTTGAACCGAAGGATTTATATTAGGACCTACCTGGTATTATTCTAGTTTAGAGAGAAAAACAATGTGTAGAAATAGAATGTAACGGTCTCTGTCCTATCTATTATCTTTGTTTTAAAAGTGGTATATGTATATTTTGTTTTTAAAAAGAAAGACAAGAAACTAGTTAGCTCGATAATGGATATATATAACAGTCTTAGTTTTAGGATTGAAACATATGTGAATACCTACAAAGAATGATGAGTGCGTTTTTTGCTATAAATTATAAAACTGGGTTTTCGAGTTGTTAGCATAGTGACTAACGTCTTCCTACTAAAAGAATTTCGATTTGAATGGTCAGATAAACATATTACGATTATGATCTAAAATCTATTGGCAAATACGAGAAGAGTAAAAAAATTAGTTTTGATGAACTAAAACAATACTTTAACGATTCCCAAACTTTGGATTGACTACCAAAGGCTAGCTAGGTAGACCTGCTAGGAAATGCCTTAGGATTCTGGGCCGATCTTGAATTTAAAACTAATATTGAGGACATTACTATTTTACCCTGCATCATTATAAAAGAGATATAAATTGTAGGAGGGTCCCTGTAGCTTGTTCCTACTGATAATGACCTGCTGATCCCTATAGCTTGTTCCTAGTGATAATGGCCTGCACACTCAGCCAACTAGTTAAGGAAAAATCAGTGACTCCTAGCTGACCTGATAATTGATATTGGATTTGATGACTTTGGGACTACCACGTTCCTCCCAACCATGATTCTACAATCGTTCCTGGTTCAGTATGAATCCCCCCGAGCTAGTTCTGACATGCAAACTGAGAGGTAGAGGCCTTATATGTGTAGCTTGTTCAGATCTAGAAAATTGATGGAAAGAGTTCACTTCTTGGATCAAAGAGTTCTTCTTGACATAATAATATCAAAATAAAAGATCCCCCAAACTTTGGGGTCTGTCCTCCTTAAGTAGGACAAATATTGAATTAGGACTGTTGGAATTTACTGGTTTCTTTAAAATAATTTAAATTATAAAAGAGTATTTGTTTACTTAACTCCTAGTTATTTTTGGAACTAGGACCTCTCAACTATGTTTGATTAAAGTGTTTTTAAATCTTTAAATCTTTTCATAATAATAATAATATAATAATTACAATGCCATCTAAATATTAATAAATAATATTTAGTAAGTGGCAGCCCACTTATGCATAAATATATATCTATAAACGTGTAAACATTTATAAAAGACTGTATAATAAATAACAATATTTATTATAGAAAGCTCTTAAATAATAATATCGAGCTTTGTGGTCTTTAAACATTTGTTCACATGATGCTTCTTTTAATTCTTTTTAAGGAAAGGGTCCACTTCTTTGGATGGTTTTGGTAAGCTGGTAAAGGCATCTCTAGTCTCTCCCTTTGCATGTCAGATTCCCTCGTTTTAACATGGTAGTTCCCGCATTATTTGATGATAATAATATTTATTTAATCAAGTCGAATAGTTGTGATAAAACACATAAGTGCTATTCAGAGTCCTCCTCACTCAACACTTGAGATCTAGTAACCCCAAGTGCTCTTTAAAGCCTTTTAACTCAACACTCTCACATGGGCATTACGCTAGTGCAATTCCAGAGCCTCTGCTCAACACTAGAGCTAGAATGTGGTTGTGAAGCACATCTAGGATTTTTAAGCGGCCTCGGATCGGGTAATCATTTCTTTCAAGCTTGGAGTGCTCCAGGGCTCATGCCCAACACTCAACGTACATCGGGGCTTAGGCCCAGTACGAAATAAGAATCTTCTAAATACATCGGGGCTTAGGCCTAGTATATAGGTCATTCGTGTGTTTCTGAGTCCACGCTCAACACACTAAATAATCATCCATGTGAATCATATTCTGCATAGTATAAGATAACATAATAATCTTAGTATATCATAATTGTAACTGAATCACAACATAAGTTTATCCATTCGGGATTTCCTGCCCAGTATATAATAAAAATGAAACAATCAAAGTACCTAGCCCATATATATATCAACTCATGAGAACATAGATCAAAACATGCTACGGCTTATGCCCAATAATAAATCACATATGCTGGGGCCGTAGCCCAATATAACATCATAACATAGTTAGTCAAAAAGTTGGGATATTACATGCCTCCGTGCTTAGAACAACACCGTCCTTGGTGTTTCTAGGGGATTGGAATGGAATCATGAAACAAAGCGGTGTATGCTTCTCTCATGGTAGCCTCATTCTCCCAAGTGGCCTCATCTAATCCAAAGTGGCTCCATTGCACTTTTAGCTAAGTAATGGTCCTCCTCCTAAGATGGACCTCTCTCTTGTCCAGAATGTGGAGTGGTTATGGCGTGAACTCCCCTTTGGGCTCCACCTGTAATAAGGACCAATCAATAACATGTTTAGTATCGTATAGATATTTCTTTAATAAGGAAGCATGAAAAGCATTATGAACTTTTATATGTGCTGGTAGGGAAAGATCATATGCTATTGGACCCTTCTTGCCCAATATTTAAAAAGGTCCACAAAACCTTGGGGCTAGTTTACCGCAACGCCCCAAGCTCAACGAGCTTCGTTTCTCTTTTATCCTTAGAAAAAATGTTCCCCGATTTGGTAGTCCTTGTCCTTTCTTTTCTTTTCTACGTAACTCTTTTGGTGGTCTTGTGCCTCATTTAAATTCAGTGGAACCTTGGAGACTAGTTGTTCCAAGTCTTTTAGTAAATCTGGCCCTAGAATGGGTCTGTCCACCGGGCTATCCCAAGTGACAGGGGTCTGACACTTTCGACCACAGAGTACTTCGAAAGGACTCATTTTGGACGAGGTTTGATAACTGTTGCTGTATGCAAACTCTGCGAGGTGTAAGTAGTCTTCCCACTTAGTGGAATTGTTCATGACATACATTCTCAGCATATCCTCCAAAATTTGGTGTACTTGTTTCGTCTGTCCGTCGGTTTGGGGGTGATATGCGGTACTAAACTGTAGTTGTGTTTCTAACCCGGAGATTAGTGCTCTCCAGAAGTTACTAGTGAACTTTGTGTCTCGGTCAAAGATAATTGCTTTTGGTATCCCGTGTAATCGGAAAATCTCCTTTAGGAATATTTCCACAATGTGAACTGCCTTGTAGTTTGATTTTACTGGTGTAAAATGTGCGGCTTTCGACAGCTTGTCTACTACTACGAAGATGGAGTCGTTTTGTTTCTTACTCTTGGGTAGACCTGTAATGAAATCCATACTTATTACCTCCCACTTCCACTCTGGAATGGGTAACGGTTGAAGTAGATCGGAGGGGTGTTGGTGTTCTGCTTTGACCAACTGGCATTCCTGACATTTTGCGATGAACAATGGGATGTCAGCTTTCAATTTAGGCCAAAAATATTGTTTCTTTACAGCTGAAATCATCTTTTGATACCCGGGGTGTCCTGAATAGGGGTTCTGATGGAATTCGCTGAGTATGTTAGGTCTAATGTCCCCCCCTCGGGAACGTAAAGTCTCTCCTTCAACCATAACAATCCTGATTCATCTATCTTGTATTCTTTCTATTGTTGAAAAAGCCTATCTTCTTGGATCTTTTTAAGGATCTTGATATAGAACCGGTCATTTTGGTATGCCATTCTAATTCTGTCGTGTAAGTCGGAGTTAGTTCGACTTTCATTTACCTCATATAACATATGAGCTCGTCGACTTAAGGCGTCGACGATCTTGTTTTCTTTCCCCTTGATTTGTTTCAGTTCAAAGTGATACTCACTAAGGAAGGCTAACCACCTAGCCTATCTAACGTTTAGGTCTGGTTGATCGAACATGTATTTTAGACTCATGTTGTCTGTCTTTAGTAGAAATTTCTTGCCCATGAGGTAATGCCTCCACATTTTCAGAGCATGGATAATGGTGGCCAATTCGAGGTCATGAGTAGGATAATTTTTCTCATGTTCTTTTAACTTCCTTAACTCATAGCAGATGGCAAATTCATCCTGCATAAGGACTCCACCGAGTCCTTCCTTGCTTGCATCGATACAAAGTACGAAGTCCCCATTGGGGTCGGCAATTTATAAAATTGGTGCGCTAATCAGAAGTTGTTTTAACTTCTGAAAACATTCCTCGCACTTGTCTATCCAGATGAACTTATTGGTTTTCTTCTGTAAGGCGGTCATGGGACAAGCGATCCGAGAGAAGTTCTCAATGAACTTTCGATAATATCCGGCTAATCCTAGGAATGATCGTATGTCGAAAACACAAGTAGGTGTGGGCCATTCTTCGATAGCCTTGATCTTTTGGGAATCAACTGCTATTCCCTTCTCGAAAATGATATGTCCTAAGTACTGTATCTGAGATCTATAGAAATCACACTTGCTAAATTTTGCTTATAGCTAATGTTCTCGCAATATCCGTAGGACTATTCAGAGGTGTTCCGCATGTTCTTGTTCATTCTTGGAATAGATCAGGATATCGTCTATGAAGACTAGAACAAACTTGTCGAGGTACTTACTAAAAACGTTGTTCATCATGCACACGAATTTGGCGGGTGCATTCGTCAGACCGAAAGGCATTACTACAAACTCGTAGTGGCCATATCAGTTGCGAAATGCGGTCTTACAGATGTCCTTGTCACGGATTCTCACCTAGTGATATCTGGATCACAGGTCGATCTTTGAGAAGATCTTTGCTCATCCGACTTGGTCAAACAAGTCATCGATCCTAGGCAGTGGATAACAGTTCTTGATGGCTAACTTGTTGAGTTGATGGTAATCGATTCACATATGCATCGCTCCGTCCTTCTTTTTAACAAGAAGTATTGGTGCTCCCCAGGGAGACACACTCAATCGAATGTATCCCTTGTCTATTAGTTCTTGTAACTGTATCTTGAGCTCTACCAGCGCTGGCATACTCATACGGTACGGAGTCCTAGAGACAGGTACAGATTCGGGTATTAACTCTATGGAAAAGTCCAAGTCCCATTTGGGTGGTAGCTCTGGTATTTCGTCAGGAAACACGTCTCTGAATTCTACTAGTATTGGGAAATCCTTGATCTTTTGCTCTCTATCGGCTTCTAATGTTTGAAGGTGGATTGCAAATAGTTTACAACCTTTTCTTAAGCATTTCTTCTAAAGGTTAGATCATCGAACATTTGTATTTAAGGATTTGCAATAATGCAATGGTGGGAAGAAAAATCCTCTGTATAAACTTTTAAGGGTTTTAGATATTATTTCTAGTACTGGCGTGATGCTTTATCTGACTATCGAATTTATGTCTTGGAGCCCTAGCTGGCGTGTTTTGTGGCCCTTGAAATTTGTGATGAAGCTGGGGTTCACTTTTTCTAGTAACAACAAATGCATATGTAATTTCTCTTGGATGGGGAATGAATGATATAGTTTCCTGTACAGTCTCCTTTCTCTTTTTCAATGAAATTCGTACCTTAGGGAAGAGATCATGGTCTGTGGAAATTATGAATGTAGTTCTTGTATTTCGACTTCTATGCTGTGTGTGTTACGTTTTTACAGAAAATGTAACTATATGTGTTGGATTTTCATAAATGAATATGTTCTGGGTCGTAGCTAGGAAAAATTCCAGGAAACTCTAGAGGTGTTTGGTAATGGATTTGATGGACGTAATGTCCTTTTACAAATTGTACAGCGTAGTTTATAAAGGGAAAAATGCCCAAGTGACATACTACATGTATGACTACTTTGTTAAACTTATACTATAGGCAGTTGTTTTAAGGTAGATCGTATGTTTTCTAACCTATAGCTTACAGCTAGATGTTGATGCATTTCTTGATAAACGAATGATAGTGGGGTTCGACACCTGTACCTATACTGTGGTTTTTAAAAGAGAAATTTAAGAGACTAAGTTTGATTGTTTAAAAGGTTTTCTTTGGATTTCTAAATTCGTTTGCGTCTATTTGGTATGGGTTAAACAAAGTTGGATTCGAACCGAAAGATTTATATCAGGACCTACCCGGTAATATTCTAGTTTAGAGAAAAAGAATGTGTAGAAATAGAATGTAACGGTCTCTGTCCTATCTATTATCTTTGTTTTAAAAGTGGTATATGTATATTTTGTTTTTAAAAAGAAAGACAAGAAACTAGTTAGCTCGATAATGGATATATATAACAGTCTTGGTTTCAGGATTGAAACATATGTGAATACCTACAAAGAATGATGACTGTGTTTTTTGCTATAAATTGTAAAACTGGGTTTTCGAATTGTTAGCATAGTGACTAACGTCTTCCTACTAAAAGAATTTCGATTCCAATGGTCAGATAAACATATTACAATTCTGATCTAAAATCTATTGGCAAATACTAGAAGAGTAAAAAAAATAGTTTTGATGAATTAAAACAATACTTTAATGATTCCCAAACTTTGGATTGACTAGCAAACGCTAGCTAGCTAGACCTGCTAGGCAATGCCTTGGGATTATGGGAAGATCTTGAATTTAAAACTAATATTGAGGACATTACTATTTTACCCTACGTCATTATAAAAGAGATATAAATTGTTGGAGGGTTTTATAAAAATTTCATACCTGCTGATCCCTGTAGATCATTCCTGGTTATAGTGACCTGCTGATCCCTGTAGCTTGTTCCTACTGATAATGACCTACACACTCAGCCAACTAGTTAAGGAAAAACTACTGACTCCTAGCTGACCTGATAATTGATCTTGGATTGGATGACTTTGGGACTACCACGTTCCTCCCAAGCATGATTCTACAACCATTCCTGACTCCTAGCTAACCTGATAATTGATCTTGGATTGGATGACTTTGGGACTACCACGTTCCTCCCAACCATGATTCTACAACCGTTCCTAGTTCAGTATGAATCCCCCCGAGCTGGTTCTGACATGCAAACTGAGAGGTAGAGGCCTTAGATGTGTAGCTGGTTCAGATCTGGAAAAAATGATGGAAAGAGTTCACTTCTTGGAACAGAGAGTTCTTCTTGACATAATAATATCAAAAGAAAAGATCCCCCAAAGTTTGGGGTCTGTCCTCTTTAAGTAGGACAAATCTTGAATTAGGACTGTTGGAATTTACTGGTTTCTTTAAAATAATTTAAATTATAAAAAAGTATTTGTTTACTTAACTGCTAGTTATTTTTGGAACTAGGACCTCTCAACTTTGTTTGATTAAATGTTTTTAAATCTTTAAATAATAATATAATAATTACAATACCATCTAATATTAATAAATAATATTTAGTAAGTGGCAGCCCACTTATGCATAAATATATATCTATAAAAGTGTAAAGATTTATAAAAGAATGTATAATGAATAACAATATTTATTATTGAAAGCTCCTAAATAATAATATCCAGCTTTGTGGTCTTTAAACATTTGTTCACATGATGCTTCTTTTAATTCTTTTTAAGGAAAGGGTCCACTTCTTTGGACGGTTTTGGTAAGCTGGTAAAGGCTCATCTAGTCTCTCCCTTTGCATGTGAGATTCCATTGTTTTAACATGGTAGTTCTCGTAGTATTTGATGGTAATAAGATTTATTTAATCAAGTCGAATAGTTGTGATAAAACACATAAGTGCTATTCAGAGTCCTCTTGACTCAACACTTGATATCTAGTAACCCCGAGTGCTCTTCAAAGCCTTTTAACTCAAGACTCTCACATGGACGTTATGCTAGTGCAATTCTAGAGCCTCTACTCAACACTAGAGCTAGAATGTGGTTGTGAGGCACATCTAGGATTTTTAAGTGGCCTCGGATCCAATAATCATTTCTTTGAAGCTTGGAGTTCTCCAGCGGTCATGCCCAACACTCAACGTACATTGGGGCTTAGGCCCAGTACGAAATAAGAATCTTCTAAATACATTGGGGATTAGGCCCAGTATATAGGTCATTAGTGTGTTTCTGAGTCCATGCTCAACACACTAAATAATCATCCATGTGAATCATACTCTGCACAGTATAAGATAACATAATAATCTCAGTATATCATAATTGTAACTGAATCACAACATAAGTTTATGCATTCGGGCTTTCCTGCCCAGTATATAATAAAAATGAAACAATCAAAGTACTTGGCCCATATATATATCAACTCATGAGAACATAGATCAAAACATGCTATGGCTTATGCCTAATAATAAATCACATATGTTGGGGCCGTAGCCCAATATAACATCATAACATAGTTAGTCAAAAATTTGGGATATTACATCCCTCCTTGCTTAGAACAACACCGTCCCTGGTGTTTCTAGGGGCTAGGAATGGAATCATGAAACAAAGTGGCGTATGCTTCTCTCATGGTAGCCTCATTCTCCCAAGTGGCCTCATCTAATCCAAAGTGCCTCCATTGCACTTTTAGCTTAGTAATGGTCCTCCTCCTAAGCCGGACCTCTCTCTTGTCCAGAATGTGGAGTCGTTCTGGCGTGAACTCCCCTTAGGGGGCTCCACCTGTAATAAGGACCAATCAATAACATGTTTAGTATCGTATACATATTTCTTTAATAAGGAAGCATCAAAAACATTATGAAATTTTATATGTGATGGTAGGGCTAAGTCATATGCTACTGGACCCTTCTTGCCCAGTATTTCAAAAGGTTCACAAAACCTTGGGGATAGTTTACCGCAACACCCCAAGCCCAACGAGCTTCGTTTCGCTTTTATCCTTAGAAAAACATGTTCCCCGATTTGGTAGTCCTTGTCCTTCTTTTCTTGTTTGCGTAACTCTTTTGGTGGTCTTGTACCTCTTTTAAATTTAGTTGCACCTTGGAGACTAGTTGTTCCAAGTCTTTTATTAAATCTGGCCCTAGCATAAGTCTGTCCACCAGGCTATCCCAGGTGACGGGGGTCCAACACTTTCGACCGTAGAGTACTTCGAAAGGAATCATTTTGGCCGACGTTTGATAACCATTGTTGTATCAAAACTCTGGGAGGTGTAAGTAGTCTTCCCACTTACTGGGATTGTTCATGACATACATTCCTAGCATATCCTCCAGAATTTGGTTTACTCGTTCCGTCTGTCCGTCGGTTTGGGGGGAATATGCGGTACTAAACTGCAGTTGTGTTTCTAACCCGGAGAACATTGTTCTTCAGAAGTTACTAGTGAACTTTGTGTCTCGATCAGAGATAATTGCTTTGGGTATCCCGTGTAACCGGAAAATCTCCTTTAGGAAGATTTCCGCAATGTGAACTGCCTTGTAGGTAGATTTTACTGGTATAAAATGTGCGGCTTTCGACAGCTTGTCTACTACTACGAAGATGGAGTCATTTTGTTTATTACTCTGGGGTAGACCTGTAATGAATCCATACTTATTACCTCCCACTTCCACTCTAGAATGGGTAACAGTTGAAGTAGACCAGAGGGGTGTTGGTGTTCTGCTTTGACCAACTGGCGTTCATGACATTTGGCGATGAACAATATGATGTCAGCTTTCAATTTAGGCCAAAAATAGTGTTTCTTTACGGCTGAAATCATCTTTTGGTACCCGGGGTGTCCTGAATAGGGGCTCCGATGGAATTCAGTGAGTATGTTAGGTCTAATGTCCCCCCCCTTGAGAACATAAAGTCTCTCCTTCGACCATAACAATCCTGATTCATCTATCTTGTATTCTTTCTGTTTTTGAAAAATCCTATCTTCCTGGATCTTTTTAAGGATCTCGATATAGAACCGGTCATTTTGGCATGCCGTTCTAATTCTGTCGTGTAAGTCGGATTCAGTTCGAATTTCAGTTACCTCATATAACATATGAGCTTGTCGACTTAAGGCGTCGGCGATCTTGTTTTCTTTCCCCTTGATGTGTTTCAGTTCAAAGTGATACTCTCTAAGGAAGTCTAACCACCTAGCCTGTCTAGCGTTCAGGTCTTGTTGATCGAACAAGTATTTTAGACTCATGTTGTCCATCTTTCGTAGAAATTTCTTGCCCATGAGGTAATGCCTCCACATTTTCAGAGCATGGATAATGGCGGCCAATTCGAGGTCATGAGTAGGATAGTTTTTCTCATGTTCTTTTAACTTCCTTGACTCGTAGCAGATGGCAAAGTCATCCTGCATAAGGACTCCACCGAGTCCTTCCTTGCTTGCATCGGTGCAAACTACGAAGTCCCCATTGGGGTCGGCAATTCATAAAATTGGTGCGCTAATCAGAAGTTTTTTTAACTTCTGAAAAATTTCCTCGCACTTGTTTGTCTAGATGAACTTACTGGTTTTCTTCTGTAAGACGGTCATGGGACAAGCGATCCGAGAGAAGTTCTCAATGAACTTTCGATAATATCCGGCTAATCCTAGGAATGATCGTATGTCAAAAACACAAGTAGGTGTGGGCCATTATTCGATATCCTTGATCTTTTCGGAATCAACTGCTATTCCCTTCTTGGAAATGATATGTCCTAAGTACTATATCTAAGGTCTATAGAAATCACACTTGCTAAATTTTGCATATAGCTAATGTTCTCGCAATATCTGTAGGACTATTCGGAGGTGGTCCTCATGTTCTTGTTCATTCTTGGAATAGATCAGGATATCGTCTATGAATACTAGAACAAACTTGTCAAGGTACTTACTAAAAACGTTGTTCATCAGGCACATGATGTTGGCGGGTGCATTCGTCAGACCGAAGGGCATTACTACAAACTCGTAGTGGCCATATCGGGTGCGAAACGCGTTCTTACTGATGTCCTCATCACGGATTCTCACCTAGTGATATCCGGATCGTAGGTCGATCTTTGAGAAGATATTTTCTCCTCTGACTTGGTCAAACAATTCATCAATCCTAGGGAGTGGATAACGGTTCTTGATGGTTAACTTGTTGAGTTGAATGTAATAGATGCACATACGCATCGTTCTATCCATCTTTTTAACAAAGAGTATTGGTGCTCCCCAGGAAAACACACTCGGTCGAATGTATCCCTTGTCTATTAGTTCTTGTAACAGTATCTTGAGCTCTACCAACTCTAGCGTACTCATACGGTACAGAGTTCTAGAGATGGGTATGTGAAATCTCCATAAAAAAAAAAAAATTTATTTTCCTTTATATCTTAACTTTGTAATTTCATATCACTTTATAGCACCTAAATAGAAGACAGTTCTATATTTATCAGTGTCTAAATTTATTAATGTCTTCGTAACATTGAACTTACAGGTGTCCTTACCCATGTTTTCCTACTAGCAAGAAGGTTCTTATATTGACATACCACTTACTTAGCTGCGGCTAATACTTCCTTCTTTTCTGGTATGCAGGTTCCTATGCTTCTGGAGTTTTCCCATGATGTCGTAACAAGGTATGGATCTTTTAACAAACCAAGTCTTACTGTTTTGTTTATGGTTTAGCGTCGCACTTACACATAGCAGACAATCACACAAAGATCATAAGTTTGGACTAATAAATGTGTTAATATGGTTCTAAGGCGAACCCTTTGTACCAACGCCAACTTCGAAAATACATCTCCATACTATCAAGGATGTAGGTATAAATAGTGCACCATCCTTAAATCTCAAAACATGTCAAAGAACAATAAGAGCACAAATGTTATTCCAACCTCGTAATGATAATGTTTGATCGTCACCACATGTATTACCCAACTAGGTAATTTAAATAAGCTACGCATTAAATTGTAAACCCTTTTCAGCATGAAATGACCTACGACTTACTCTATCATTTAAACTACAGGGTACACTACCAACGAAGTTTAGCGGGGTAATTGAACCATGTGACACCATCAATGTGTATGTAGTTGAAAATGCCACCTGCATTTCGACGGGGTACCCGTACAGGGGTCATTCACTGTTTTCCAGACGGCCATGTGACTACATTTAATGTGCTCGAAGGTTATGGTGCCATCTGCACCTGAAAGGACAGGGTTGGTTGTCTCGGCGTTTGGGGCAAGTAACTCCTCAGCAAAACTCGAAACTCTCTGGAATAATTTCCTCTTTGGCATTCGAATTGGGGTTCACAATTTTTGTCCCACCAAACCCTGGCGATTCGATTAAACCTTGAATTCCTTACTATCACTGTATCTTCTTCTACAATGAGGAGGAAAAGGTTAATGCCATCGTGGTTACTCTAGAGGGAGTTCTCCTTGCTTTAAAGACGCAGCTACTTCCCTGCGATGCCTCGGAGGTAACCTCCAATACTGTAACTCAACATTTTTCTAATAGTTGGTTTTGGTAGTGTATTCTATCGCCCTTTTGCTAATAATGTACTGTTTTCAATGGAGGTAGGTATTCCCAGTTCGAGACAGCGTAGGTTGCAGAGGGGACCTTCCCTAACGGTAAGTGGTATCGCTCCTTTGCCTTCATATGACGACAGGAAACTTGGGAAGACCTCTTCAACGGCAACAAGAAGTTTGTAGTTTACATGTCATGGTTAGTTCATTTTTTGAAGCTTCAGGGATTCGTTGTGGCCTGGGTTTTTCTGCCTCAAATCCGATGTGATAACTATCCCTTTATGTTATTTCTTTCTGTGGTTCTAGGTTCTAGAGAAATGCGTATTGAATTAACTAAATTTAAAATCAGGGTTTCTGTTTCTACCTTCCCGAAGGATAAGTGTCTAATAATGATTTTATTTTTGATCTGCGGGGACTGGAAAAATCATGGTAGTGTAAAACCTTATTTCACAAGTTGCCGGGACAATTTTTTTAAAGGATTCTGTGTCTAAAGAACTCTGGAGTTTTCGTTTGTCTCTACTCTGTAAGCTGACTGTCTACAGGATGAATGTGAACTGTAGTAGATGACTACGTCCCAAAATAGAGCTTGTCAGACCAACCCCTGTGTGGGTCCGTTATAATTTTCTGTTTAAACATGATTTTAAATGTTCTCGCAATACTTTATTTTCTATAGGTCCATGTCTCAGTTACAGTAGAGGCATTGCCTGGAAAATTACATTAACATAATAGGTCCTTGAAAATGATAATGATAATGATATGGTGGAAATACTGTTATCGGTTTTCTTCTAAATTCATACTGTCAGTGTATCTAGTGTTTAGATACCCTAACTACCAGTGAACGATGGCGACCCTCGAATACTATTTTTATGACTTGCTTTTACAGAAATTTTTCCTGCGAAAGAGGGTGGAATACATATATTATGCATTGTTAGGCTTGTGTGAGAGTTTAAAGAATTAGATCGAGAATTATCCCTTAAAGTTAGAGATTATTCCGTGAAGGAATAACGGAGGGTGTTGGCATTCGATCCAAGAGAGTTATTTTTTATGAAACTTATAAATATTCATAATATACAGGTAGTTGGGATAATACATCGTTTCAGTACTAAATCTCCATATCCTATCTGCGATGAGACAATAATGCCCTAATGATGTCCACATGGAAATCGTGGAATTTCTGTACAGAGTATTTCTATACCAATCATGATCCATGTTTTTCTTTGTTTTGTCCTAGAGTATAAAGAAGGTCAAGATTTATCCCCTAGACTCTAATTAGATAATATAATAAACAAAAGGATGTAAGAGAAAATCATGCAATTTCTCACCGAGGCTTTATAGATCTAATTTGCAACAATGAAGATCGATTTAATACACAATAAGAATGTACCGAAATCATGCAATTCTTTACTGAGGGCTTTATAGATCAATTTGTAAACAATGATAAAATCGATATAATAAACAATAAGAATGTACAGAAATCATGCAATTATTTACTGAGGGCTTTATAGATCAATTTGTAAACAATGATAAAATCAATATAATAAACAATAAGAATGTACAGAAATCATGCAATTCTTTACTGAGGGTTTTATAGATCAGTTTGTAAACAATGATAAAATGATCCCTATGCGAGCACATTATCCATTCCATTTTGTCACTGTTTTATCCTCAATACTAAATATCTATGTTACAGTGCAAGCATTATTCGAATAACAGAAATTACTTAGACACTATAAACACTATATTTTTAAAAAAAAATGGAGACAGATAAATAACAGATATTACTTAGAGTCTGAGATAACAAAACCTGGAACTTGTAAACCAAATGCAGTAGGAACAGCCACGTTCCTCCCAACCGTAGATTAGGTACAAACACCAAGTCTGTACGCAATCACCCCCGAGCGAGACACATGCATGGAAAGATGTGGACAGTTAGCCTCAAAACTCAGTCTTGTTTCCTGAATCCCTTGCCTAACACAGAGTGCTCACACAGCAAATGGAATTCTCTCCGGCATACTCAGCAGCGTCCCGCCTCCTCACATATGCCATCCTTTTATAGTTTTTCCTAGGTCTTACCATTAGCAGCCAATTCCTCATGGAATTTTCGCAGCTAATCAAATCCCTGATTTTCAGGGTGTGTCTAGTGTCTTAAATACACTCCTGACACTTGTTCTGGTTTCCCAGAGGCTAACTCTAACTTGTCCCCCACTTCTCCATGCATGATCTCCTCATTTAACTTGGCTGTTCCTACTCATTCTTATATTAATATAATAAAATTGTTTGCTTACAACAGTCCTCCTAGGACTTAAGTCAGCTGATTTCTCATCTGGCTTCCTTATTGCACAATCTCAAAAATAATAAAATAATTTAAAAAAAATCAAACATAATGTTTTTTTTCATCATTGGAGAGGGATGTCACATCCTTTCCCCCTTATTGTGAACACTGTCCTCAGTGTTCTAGTCTTCCTCCATCGGTTCTGGGAATAGATTCGGGTACCTTTCTAGTATTTCACTTTTCAATTCCCAGCTTGCCTCCTCAGGACTAAAGTGCGTCCATTGTACCTTTACCTGAGCGATGGCTCGGTTCCGAAGTACTGTTTCTTTCCTGTCCAGAATGCGTAAAGGTTCCACTTGAAATTCGCCTTCTGGAGCCTCCTGTATCAAATTCCAATCAATAATATGAGTGGGGTCGTGAATATAATTTTTCAGTAACGAAATGTGAAAAATATTATGAATTTTTAAGTGTGCGGGTAATGCCAGTTTATAAGCTACGGTTCCAATCCTTTCAAGTATTTGGAAAGGCACGCAGAATCGTAGTGCCAGTTTATTGCAACTCCCCAGCTGGAGTGAGCTTTTCTTTGGTTTAACCCGCAAGTATACATGGTCTCCAACTGAGAACTCCTTGTCTCGTCTTTTCAGATCAGCATAGCTCTTTTGGCCGTCCTGGGCCACCTTTAAATTTTTCTGTACTCTTTGGACTGTTTGTTCCATGTCTTTCAGCAAATCTGGTCCTACCAATAAGCGATTGACCGAACTATCCCAGCTAACTGGGGTAGTGCACTTTCTCCCATAAAGAATTTCGAATGGACTCATTCTTGATGATGCTTGGTACCCGTTGTTGTAAGCGAACTCTACCAGATGTAAGTAGTCTTCCCATTTGGTGGGTCTCTCCATGACGTACATTCTCAGCATATCTTCAATGATCTGATTTGTACGTTCAGTCTGTCCATCCGTTTCAGGGTGATAACTCATGCTGAAATTAATTCTTGTTTCCAAACCTGCAAATAACGATTTCCAGAACTTGGAGGTAAATTTTACATCCCTATCTGAAATTACCATCTTTGGTACTCCGTGTAATCTGAATATTTCTTTTAGAAATATTCCTGCAATATCTGCTGCCTTGTAGGTGGTTTTTACCGGAATGAAATGCGCAGATTTTCTAAATTTGTCAACCACCACCATTATGGAATCATGTTGTCGTTGGGTTCTCGGCAAACCTGTGATAAAATCTAGTGAAATCACTTCCCATTTCCATTCAGGAATTGGTAATGGTTGTAATAACCCAGCAGGATGTCTATGATCTACCTTCACCTGTTGACATTCCAAGCATTTAGATAAATAATCAGCTAGGTCAGTTTTTAATTTAGGCCAAAAGAACTGTTTTCTAAGAGCTGTTATCATTTTTTTATACCCGGGATGACCTGCAAAAGGGGGTTTGTGCATCTCATTTAGAATAAACAATTTAAATTCTGCAACATTAGGCATGTACAGCCTATCTTTGAACCAAATCAGACCTCTCTGATCCATTTTGAAATCTGTCCCATTCATGTTTATCTCGTTTTGCTGAATTTTACTTTGCAGATTTATGTATTCTGCGTCCTGTTTGCTTGCCATTATTACCTTGTCCATGAGATTACTTTCTGGTTGACTCATTATTATCTCGTACACCTCGTGGGTCCTTCGACTAAGTGCATCTTCCACTGTATTTTCCTTACCCTTTATGTGTTTTACATCAAAGTCGAATTCACTTAAGAAGGCCATGCACCTTGCTTGTCTGGCATTGAGTCCTGGTTGGTTAAATAAATTTTTGACGCAAGTGTTATCAGTTAATAACAAGAATTTCTTTCCCAGCAGGTAGTGACGCCACATTTTCAGTGCGTGTACTACTGCTGTTAATTCCAAGTCATGAACCACGTAGTTGCGTTCATGTTCCTTTAATTTCCGTGATTCATAACACACTACATGTCCGTCCTGGGACAGTACTCCTCCTACTCCCTCTTTGCTCGCATCCGTGCAGACCGTGTCTTCTTTACATGGGTCTGCCACTTTTAGAACAGGTGCCTTGGTCAGCAACTCTTTGAGTCATTCAAAACTTTCTTGACACTTGCAGGACCACACAAACTTTATCCCCTTCTTCTGTAGTGAGGTAATGGGATAGGCGATCTTCGAGAATCCCTCAATGAACCTCCGATAGTAACCTGTGAGTCCCATGAAAGATCTAATATCAGCTACATCTCTCGGTACTGGCCAATCCGCTATGGCTTTTATTTTCTGTGGGTCGACTGAAATTCCTTCAGCAGAAATAATATGGCCTAGGTACTGGATTTCCTTTTTAAAGAACTCACATTTCTCCAACTTTGCATACAACTGGTGGTCCCTCAAGGTTTGCAATACGATTCTTATATGCTGTTCATGTTCTTCCTCCGACTTAGAGTATATTAGGATATCATCAATAAAAATCAACACAAACTGGTCTAGATATTTGTTGAAGATACCATTCATTAAACACATGAATGTGGCAGGGGCGTTGGTTAACCCAAAAGGGATTACTACAAATTCATAGTGTCCGTATCGGGTAGGGAATGCGGTTTTACTTATGTCTTCATTTTTAATACGAATCTGATGGTACCCAAATCGAAGATCCAGTTTGGAAAAGATCCTGGCTCCCCCTACTTGGTCGAACAAATCATTGATTCGTGGTAAGGGGTATTTTTTCTTAATAGTTACCTTATTCAGTTGCCTATAGTCAATACATAGTCTTAGAGTCCCATCCTTTTTCTTGACAAACAGGACCGGTGCACCCCAAGGCGAGACACTAGGTCTTATATACCCTTTGTCTAGTAATTCTTGAATCTGAATCTTTAATTCCGTCAATTCTGGGATACTCATTCTATAAGGTACTTTTGACACTGGTGCTGATCCTGGTAAAAGTTCAATGGAGAAAACTATTTCTCGTTGAGGCGGTAACCCCGGTATTTCCTCTGGAAATACGTCTAGGAACTCACCTAAGACAGGATGCTCTAATATGGAAGTCTGACTTTCATTGAGAAGTAAATCAGATACTCTTACAGCGTAAATCTTGCATCCTTTCCTCATGCACTTCTTTAGCTGCATAGCAGAAATCTGCCTAACAGAAACAGGTTTCTGTTTTCCAATCACTGTTCTTAGAGTTTGGTCTTCCGCAATGTAGGTAAAGCTTTTTGTAAAGCAGTTCAGTACTACTCTATATTTTTCAAGCCAATCCATACCTATTATCATGTCGTAAGATCCTAAAGGCAACACATTTAAATTAATCTTTGTTTTGTGGTCCTGTATTTGAAGTTCACAATCAGATATGTATTCAGTTACTTTCCTCTTTGCTCCTGTAGCTAACTGAACTAACCAGGGCTTTGGGTGCTTTACCTTGGTGAGTTGACAGTGCTCCATCATCTTGCGGGTGATGTAGCTTAAAGTTGCCCCAGGGTCAATTAAAATAGTACAAGTATGGTCAGAAATTGTACCTTCAATTTCCACAATTGCAGATTGATGATCTGCCTGTCGGTCCTCCAAGGCTGCATTAATTCGGTGATAACTTTTCCCAATGTCTCCCACCGTGGTTGCTTCTTGCATATTATGCAGTACCCTGTTTGTTTCATTGTATCGGGGACAATTCCTGCGTAAATGGGCTTCACCACATTCCCAGCATTTTAGGGGTTCCTTAGGAATACCGTTACTTCCTTTTATTCCCATGTTAGGGGTTTTAAAAGTTTTCTGCTGTAACTGTTCATTTCTGGGAAATGAATTTCCCTGGAAGTTTTTGGGCATGTTCCTGAAGGGCGGGGGTTTGTAACCTTTCTTCCGTTGGTTAAACTTTTCCTGTTTCTTGTCCTTCCATGCTTTAGTAGTATCATTCCTTTGTTTGTATTGCTCAAAACATAGTCTGGCCTTTCTTAGTGCTTCTTCTAAAGTTCTGGGATTGTTGAATTCAATTCGATCTTTATAGGACTGTGGCAGGCAGCTTAAGAACCGCTGTACCTTCAGTTTTTCTTCCTTGATATATGGGACAAACCGTAATAATTCTAGGAATTTATTGATAAGATCTTCCATCGTCATTTGACCCAGCTTTAATTCGTAAAATTCCTTGGTTTTTCTTTCATAATAACTTTCTGATAAGTACTGCTTCTTGAAATATTTCTTAAATTCCGACCATTCAAGATTCTTTTCTTTCAGTCCCTGGGAAATCTTCAGGTCTTGCCACCATATGCTGGCCTTCCCCTTTAGGTTGTACATAGCCATTCTGACTTTCATATTACTGGAGTAATTGTAGATTTGAAAGTATTTTTTTATGTCCAGCAGCCAGGCTTCTGCTTCTTCGCCAGTTTTTGATTCTCCATCGAAGCTAGTAGGTTTTATTTTTTTGAATTCACCCTCCAGATGGTCAACCTTTCTTTTTCCCATAGTCTTGTCTTGATGCTCAGATTTCTGGGTCTCATTGGAGGAATCTCCCTTCTTCTCAGCGTTTTCGTCAGTCTCCTCTTTTCTCTTAGTATCCTCCTTCTGTTTTTCGCCATTGTTCCTTTCATGAAGACTCTGCAGCAAAATTTCATTGATTTCTTGTTGTTTTTCCTGAGCTTTCTTCAGTTGCTCATTATCTGCTTTGAAACTCTGTATCTCCACGATCAGGCTTCTCATGGTTTCTAGTACCTGACTTGCTTCCGAATGTTCTGCTGTTCTCGCCTGTTCGTTTCCTTCAGGCTCTTCTCCGTATTCCTCGTGCGAAGTCATCTGAAAATTCAAACTGGAACATACGCATGCAACATTCAAATATATATATTAAATTTTTTATTTCCTGTGCAACAAAAACTAGGTGTTTCCAAGGCGACAGGGTTGAATCTAGCTCTGATACCATATGTGAAATCTCCATAAAATTTTTTCTTTCTTTCTTTTCCTTTATATCTTAACTTTGTAATTTCAGATCACTTTATAGCACCTAAATAGAAAACAGTTCTATATTTATCAGTGTCTAAATTTATTAATGTCTTCGTAACATTGTACTTACAGGTGTCCTTACCCATGTTTTCCTACTAGCAAGAAGGTTATTATATTGACATACCACTTACTTAGCTGCGGCTAGTACTCCCTTCTTTTCTGGTATGCAGGTTCCTATGCTTCTGGAGTTTTCCCATGATGTCGTAACAAGGTATGGATCTTTTAACAAACCAAGTCTTACTGTTTTGTTTATGGTTTAGCGTCGCACTTACACATAGTAGACAATCACACAAAGATCATAAGTTTGGACTAATAAATGTGTTAATATGGTTCTAAGGCGAACCCTTTGTACCAACGCCAACTTCGAAAATACATCTCCATACTATCAAGGATGTAGGTATAAATAGTGCACCATCCTTAAATCTCAAAACATGTCAAAGAACAATAAGAGCACAAATGTTATTCCAACCTCGTAATGATAATGTTTGATCGTCACCACATGTATTACCCAGCTAGGTAATTTAAATAAGCTACGCATTAAATTGTAAACCCTTTTCAGCATGAAATGACCTACGACTTACTCTATCATTTAAACTGCAGGGTACACTACCAATGAAGTTCAGCGGGGTAATTGAACCATGTGACACCATCAATGTGTATGTAGTTGAAAATGCCACCTGCATTTCGACGGGGTACCCGTACAGGGGTCATTCACTGTTTTCCAGACGGCCATGTGACTACATTTAATGTGTTCGAAGGTTATGGTGCCATCTGCACCTGAAAGGACAGGGTTGGTTGTCTCGGCGTTTGGGGCAAGTAACTCCTCAGCAAAACTTGAAACTCTCTGGAATAATTTCCTCTTTGGCATTCGAATTGGGGTTCACAATTTTTGTCCCACCAAACCTTGGCGATTCGATTAAACCTCGAATTCCTTACTATCACTGTATCTTCTTCTACAATGAGGAGGAAAAGGTTAATGCCATCGTGGTTACTCCAGAGGGAGTTCTCCTTGCTTTAAAGACGCAGCTACTTCCCTGCGATGCCTCGGAGGTAACCTCCAATACTGTAACTCGACATTTTTCTAATAGCTGGTTTTGGTAGTGTATTCTATCGCCCTTTTGCTAATAATGTACTGTTTTCAATGGAGGTAGGTATTCCCAGTTCGAGACAGCGTAGGTTGCAAAGGGGACCTTCCCTAACGGTAAGTGGTATCGCTCCTTTGCCTTCATATGACGACAGGAAACTTGGGAAGACCTCTTCAACGGCAACAAGAAGTTTGTAGTTTGCATGTCATGGTTAGTTCATTTTTTGAAGCTTCAGGGATTCGTTGTGGCCTGGGTTTTTCTGCCACGAATCCGATGTGATAACTATCCCTTTATGTTATTTCTTTCTGTGGTTCTAGGTTCTAGAGAAATGCGTATTGAATTAACTGAATTTAAAATCAGGGTTTCTGTTTCTACCTTCCCGAAGGATAAGTGTCTAATAATGATTTTATTTTTGATCTGTGGGGACTGGAAAAATCATGGTAGTGTAAAACCTTATTTCACAAGTTGCCGAGACAAATTTTGTTAAAGGATTCTGTGTCTAAAGAACTCTGGAGTTTTCGTTTGTCTCTACTCTATAAGCTGACTGTCTACAGGATGAATGTGAACTGTAGTAGATGACTACGTCCCAAAATAGAGCTTGTCAGACCAACCCTTGTGTGGGTCCATTGTAATTTTCTGTTTAAACATGATTTTAAATGTTCTCGCAATACTTTATTTTGTATAGGTCCATGTCTCAGTTACAGTAGAGGCATTGCCTGGAAAATTACATTAACAGAATAGGTCCTTGAAAATGATAATGATAATGATATGGTGGAAATACTGTTATCGGTTTTCTTCTAAATTCATATTGTCAGTGTATCTAGTGTTTAGATACCCTAACTACCAGTGAACGATGGCGACCCTCGAATACTATTTTTATGACTTGCTTTTACAGAAATTTTTCCTGCGAAAGAGGGTGGAATACATATATTATGCATTGTTAGGCTTGTGTGAGAGTTTAAAGAATTAGATCGAGAATTATCCCTTAAAGTTAGAGATTATTCCGTGAAGGAATAACGAAGGGTGTTGGCATTCGATCCAAGAGAGTTATTTTTTATGAAACTTATAAATATTCATAATATACAGGTAGTTGGGATAATACATCGTTTCAATACTAAATCTCCATATCCTATCTGCGATGAGACAATAATGCCCTAATGATGTCCACATGGAAATCGTGGAATTTCTGTACAGAGTATTTCTATACAAATCATGATCCATGTTTTTCTTTGTTTTGTCCTAGAGTATAAAGAAGGTCAAGATTTATCCCCTAGACTCTAATTAGATAATATAATAAACAAAAGGATGTAAGAGAAAATCATGCAATTTCTCACCGAGGCTTTATAGATCTAATTTGCAACAATGAAGATCGATTTAATACACAATAAGAATGTACCGAAATCATGCAATTCTTTACTGAGGGCTTTATAGATCAATTTGTAAACAATGATAAAATCGATATAATAAACAATAAGAATGTACAGAAATCATGCAATTCTTTACTGAGGGCTTTATAGATCAATTTGTAAACAATGATAAAATCGATATAATAAACAATAAGAATGTACAGAAATCATGCAATTCTTTACTGAGGGTTTTATAGATCAGTTTGTAAACAATGATAAAATGATCCCTATGTGAGCACATTATCCATTCCATTTTGTCACTGTTTTATCCTCAATACTAAATATCTATGTTACAGTGCAAGCATTATTCGAATAAAAGAAATTACTTAGACACTATAAACACTATATTTAAAAAAAAAAATGGAGACAGATAAATAACAGAAATTACTTAGAGTCTAAGATAACAAAACCTGGAACTTGTAAGCCAAATGTAGTAGGAACAGCCACGTTCCTCCCAACCGTAGATTAGGTACAAACACCAAGTCTGTACGCAATCACCCCCGAGCCAGACACATGCATGGAAAGATGTGGACAGTTAGCCTCAAAAGTCAGTCTTGTTTCCTGAATCCCTTGCCTAACACAGAGTGCTCACACAGCAAATGGAATTCTCTCCGGCATACTCAGCAGCGTCCCGCCTCCTCACATATGCCATCCTTTTATAGTTTTTCCTAGGTCTTACCATTAGCAGCCAATTCCTCATGGAATTTTCGCAGCTAATCAAATCCCTGATTTTCAGGGTGTGTCTAGTGTCTTAAATACACTCCTGACACTTGTTCTGGTTTCCCAGAGGCTAACTCTAACTTGTCCCCCACTTCTCCATGCATGATCTCCTCATTTAACTTGGCTGTTCCTACTCATTCTTATATTAATATAATAAAATTGTTTGCTTACAACAGTCCTCCTAGGACTTAAGTCAGCTGATTTCTCATCTGGCTTCCTTATTGCACAATCTCAAAAATAATAAAATAATTTAAAAAGAATCAAACATAATGTTTTTTTCATCCTTGGAGAGGGATGTCACAGGGTACCAACCCAGGTGTTAACTCTATGGAAAAGGCCACGTCCCGTTTGGGTGGTAGCCCTATTATTTCCTCGGGAAACATGTCTCTGAATTCTACTAGTATTGGGAAATCGTCGATCTTTTGCTCTCTATTGGCTTCTACTGTTTGAAGGTGGATTTCAAATAGTTTACAACCTTTTCTTAAGCATTCCTTGGCTTGTAATGCTGATATCTGTTGTACTGATACTTCTTTAGGTATACCCTGATTGGTTCTTTGGTTCCCTTGACTATCTGCGCATAAGATGGATTTGTTTATACAATCTAGCAAGGCATGATGTGCTTCTAACCAATCCATGCCTATTATTATGTCATAAGACCCTAATGGTAAGAGGTTTAAATCTACTCTAGTCAGGAATCCGTTCAAATCTAACTCATAGCCCTTAATTAGTTCAGAAACCTTCCGCTTGGTACCCGTAGCTAGTTGTACTAGCCATGGTACCTTGTGACTTTCTCGGTTTAACTTGCATGTTTCTACTATCCTAGGAGTGATGTAGCTTTGGCAAGCACCGGGGTCTATTAGAACTGAAATGATAGTGTTAGATATCTTACCCTCAATTTCCACCATGGTGGCTTGATGATCTACCTGCCGGCCATCAAGGGCGGCATAAATCCTAGGTGTCTTTGCCATGTCTCCCACGGTAGGCTCCGTTTGGATGTTGTATAAAGTCCCATCTATTTTGTTGGGACAGTCTCTGTAGTAATGTGGTCCCTGGCATTTCCAACAAGAAACAGTTTGTGGGACCGTCTTTGCCCCTTTGTTGAAGGTTGGCCTATTGGCTGGTGGTGGGGGTGCACTTGGTCGAGCTTGGGATCGGTTGAAACCTCTGTTGGGTGGGAAATTGTTGTTATGTTTCTTAAAAGGTGGGGGTCTAAAACCTGGCTTTTGGTTGTGTGAGAAGGTCCTGAATCTGTCTCTGTTTCTGTTGATGTTGCCATTCCTTGGCTATCCGTGCTTATAGCACACCCTAGCTTTATGTAGTGTTATATCAAGGGTTTTAGGCATGTCAAATTCTATATTCTCTCGAAATTTTGGTGGAAACCCACCCAAGAACTGTTGAATTTTCACCTTCTCGTCCTTAATGTAAGGCACATAGTGCAGCAAGTCTAAGAATCAATTTATGAAAGCTTCCATAGTCAGGGAGCCCATTTTAAACTCATGAAATTCTTTTATTTTCTTGTCAAAGAATCTTCCAGACATATACTTGTCCTAGAATATTCTACTAAAATTATCCCAACTTATGTCTTGCAGCTCTTGTCCCTTGGTGTGTTTCAAGTCCCACCACCATCTGGAAGCTTTACCATTTAGGTTGTATATGGTTAGTCGGGCTTGCATCTAACTAGAGTAATTATGAAATTTAAAGTATTTATTCATTCCTAACAACCATTCTTCAGCCTTTTCTCTTGAGTTAACTTCCCCGTCATAAGTTGGGGCTCTTATCTTTTGGAACTCTCCTTGTAAGTTGTCATCGCTCTTCCTCCTTCTCTTGCAAGGTGGTGGGGAGCCATTGTCATTGGAAGAGCTTTTACAATCCTCTTCCAATGGTTCTAATTTATGTTCTTCTTGCTCTCCTGTCCTGCAAATGGCTACTTTCCTTGTGTTAAGAGTGTTGACGGAAAGAGTAGGCTGTTCATGGGGTTTTTCCCCTATTAGGTTTTGGAGTAAGGCTTCATTATACCCCGCTGTTCTCTTCTTTCTTGCATATTCTCATCCCTGAAACTTTGGAATTCTGCCTGTAGTTGTTGGATGGATTTCTCTAAATTTGAGTTGAGTTCCACCACAATTTCTTGTTCTTGTGGTAAAGAATTTAGATTTCCTTGTATACTGCTGCCTTGTTTTGCATTCATTTTTTTTTCTGGTACTGCCTGTACCTAAAATTGATATAAGTATCTGTTTACGGAAAACAATTTGTTAGTTAATTCTTTCACATAAAATATAATACGATATTTTAAGCAAATCTTTCTGGATCTGCAGCGATGTTTGGTAGTGAGCCTAATAGGTAACTTAGTGTTTGTAACTTGCTTTGATACCACTTGTAATTTCCCAAAAATAGCATAAAATTTAAAAATTTTCCTTTCCTGTAATAGCCGCTAAATCCGAAGAATTATTCATATGTTTATTCTGACACAATTAAAAACATTCGTCCCTGTCTAAAAATATGGTAAAAGCCTGCAACTTTAAGTAACATGGTTAAAGATGTTTAACTAACATGAAAATGTGGAAGCAATGTGTAAACAAATGATGGTATGTTTTAATTAGAGTTGCAAATGTTAGTGCAAAGGCAGAAACAACATTTCTTATTGTTTCAAGAATTATGTAATTTAATTGTAAATGTCTAAATGACACCTTGAGGTGGTTGGACCCTTGTTGATGAAAAGCTGAGTCCATAGTGGGACACTGATAACAATCAAGGAGAAAAATGGAAGTAATCCGGCGGGGTTTCCAAGAGGTGAGAGTACTTGTGGAGGTTGTCTGGACTTACTTAGTACTTTTGTGCTAACGTAAAACTCATATGTGTTGCAGGTATAATGCTCTCAAGGAAACTATACCCTAGAACTCTATCTAAACAAAAGCCAAAGGATTGTGTTTTGCTAATGGTTCTAAGCACTTGCATGATGTGTCTCTATCTTGAAATTTAAGATTGTTTTATACTATCCAAGGGTATGGTGATAAAGGTTTTCTAAAGAGATGAACCTGGTAATAGTTAAAGGTTTTGACATAAAAGAGTCGAGGTGGTAACCATACGACTCAGCACTATAGACTTGTACAAATTATTTTGACTCCACTAGCGTAGGGTTGGTGGAGAATTAAATGCACCTTACGTAGTGGGTGACAAGCTGGTAGAAAGGGTTACGAAGCAAAGTTGGGGTTTTGATTTCTCACTTCTCTCGAACTCTGCACTTGTATGATGGTTGATCTATTTTTATGGTGCACTTACAGTCCCTGACCTGAGCTTCGCTCATGGTCATGGTTATCTGCATTTTTTTTTCCGCAACAAGCTGAGTCTCCAGCTTGATTTCAGGTATTTGTTTCCCCCTTACATTATGTTAAGAACCCCTGCATTTTCTGAGTTACAGTCTATAAAAGGAATGACAGGTTTCGAATTTTGATTTATTGCAGGTATCTAAAAGAGTCTGGCATGGTCGTTGTGAGTGCTCTGAGATATTGTGGCTATGGCAACAGTCTATGGTAAGTCCGGTCATACATCCTACTCCATCTCTGGGAACCCTGGTGGGTACTTGTATATTTTACTTGGTTTTTATTGGGGCCTCCCTGAGTCTGGTACTTTATGGTTCTTTTGGAATCCTGGAAGGGTCGCTTCTAAAGGCTGGACCATCAAACGTTTGTATTTAAGGGTTTTTAATAACGCAATGGTGGGAAGAAAAATCCTCTGTGTAAACTTTTAAGGGTTTTAGATATTATTTCTAGTACTGGCGTGACGCTTTATTTGACTGTCGAATTTATGTCTTGGAGCCCTAGCTGGAATGTGTTGCGGCCCTTGAAATTTATGATGAAGCCGAGGTTTACTTTTTCCAGTAACAACAAATGTCTATGTAATTTCTCTTGGATGGGGAATGAATGATATAGTTTCCTGTACAGTCTCCTTTCTCTTTATCAATGAAATTCGTAGCTTAGGGAAGAGGTCATGGTCTGTGGAAATTATGAATGTAGTTCTTGTATTTCGACTTCTATGTTGTGTGTGTTACGTTTTTACGGCATATGTAACTATATGTGTTGGATTTTCATAAATGAATCTGTTCTGGGTCGTAGCTAGGAAAAATTCTAGGAAACTCTAGAGGTGTTTGGTAATGGATTTGATGGATGTAATGTGCTTTTACAAATTCTACAGTGTAGTTTATAAAGGGAAAAACGCCCATGTGACATAGTACGTGTATGACTACTTTGTTAAACTTAAACTGTAGGCAGTTGTTTTAAGGTAGATCGTATGTTTCATAAACTGTAGCTTACAGCTAGATGTTGATGCATTTCTTGGTAAACGAATGAAAGTGGGGTTCGACCCCTGTACCTATACTGTGGTTTTTAAAAGATAAATTTAAGAGACTAAGTTTGATAGTTTAAAAGGTTCTCTCTGGATTTCTAAATTCGTTTGCGTCTATTTGGTATGGGTTAAACAAAGTTGGATTCAAACCGAAAGATTTATATCAGGACCTACCCGGTAATATTCTAGTTTAAAGAGAAAAAGAATGTGTGGAAATAGAATGTAACGGTCTCTGTCCTATCTATTATCTTTGTTTTAAAAGTGGTATATGTATATTTTGTTTTTAAAAAGAAAGACAAGAAACTACTTAGCTCGAAAATGGATATATATAATAGTCTTGGTTTCAGGATTGAAACAGATGTGAATACCTGCAAAGAATGATGACTGCTTTTTTTCCTATAAATTGTAAAACTGGGTTTTCGAATTGTTAGCATAGTGACTAACGTCTTCCTACTAAAAGAGTTTCGATTCCAATGGTCAGATAAACATATTACGATTCTGATCTAAAATCTATTGGCAAATACGAGAAGAGTAAAAAAAATAGTTTTGATGAATTAAAACAATACTTTAACGATTCCCAAACTTTAGATTGACTAGAAAAGGCTAGCTAGCTAGACCTGCTAGGCAATGCCTTGGGATTATGGGCAGATCTTGAATTTAAAACTAATATTGTGGACATTACTATTTTACCCTGCATCATTATAAAAAGATATAAATTGTAGGAGGGTTTTATAAAAATTTCATACCTGTTGATCCCTGTAGGTTGTTCCTGTTGATAATGACTTGTTGATCCTTGTAGCTTGTTCCTACTAATAATGGCCTGCACACTCAACCAACTAGTTAAGGAAAAACTACTAACTCCTAGCTGACCCGATAATTGATCTTGGATTAGATGACTTTGGGACTACCACGTTCTTCCCAAGCATGATTCTACAATCGTTCTTGGTTCAGTATGAATCCCCCCGAGCTGGTTCTGACATGCAAACTGAGAGGTAGAGGCCTTAGATGTGTAGCTGGTTCATATATGGAAAAATTGATGGAAAGAGTTCACTTCTTGGAACAGAGAGTTCTTCTTGAAATAATAATAACAAAAGAAAAGATCCCCCAAACTTTGGGGTCTGTCCTCCTTAAGTAGGACAAATCTTGAATTAGGACTGTTGGAATTTACTGGTTTCTTTGAAATAATTTAAATTATAAAAGAGTATTTGTTTACTTAACTGCTAGTTATTTTTGGAACTAGAACCTCTCAATTTTGTTTGATTAAAGTGTTTTTAAATCTTTAAATCTTTTCATAATAATAATAATATAATAATTACAATACCATCTAAATATTAATAAATAATATTTAGTAAGTGGTAGTCCACTTATGCATAAATATATCTCTATAAAAGTGTAAAGATTTATAAAAGAATGTATAATAAATAACAATATTTATTATTGAAAACTCCTAAATAATAATATCCAGCTTTGCGGTCTTTAAACATTTGTTCACATGATACTTCTTTTAATTCTTTTTAAGGAAAGGGTCCACTTCTTTGGATGGTTTTGGTAAGCTGGTAAAGGCATCTTTAGTCTCTCTCTTTGCATGTCAAATTCCCTCGTTTTAACATGGTAGTTCCTGCAGTATTTGATAATAGTAAGATTTATTTAATCAGGTCGAATAGTTGTGATAAAACACATAAGCTCTATTCAGAGTCCTCCTGACTCAACACTTGAGATCTAGTAACCCCGAGTGCTCTTCAGAGCCTTTTAACTCAACACTCTCACATGGGCATTACACTAGTGCAATTCTAGATCCTTTGCTCAACACTAGAGCTAGAATGTGGTTGTGAGGCACATCTAGGATTCTTAAGTGGCCTCGGATCCAGTAATCATTTCTTTCAAGCTTGGAGTGCTCTAGGGCTCATGCCCAACACTCAACGTACATCAAGGCTTAGGCCCAATATATAGGTCATTCGTGTGTTTCTGAGTCCATGCTCAACACACTAAATAATCATCCATGTGAATCATACTCTGCACTGTATAAGATAACATAATAATCTCAGTATATCATAATTGTAACTGAATCACAACATAAGTTTATCCATTCGGGCTTTCCTACCCAGTATATAGTAAAAATGAAACAATCAAAGTACCTGGCCCATATATATATCAACTCATGAGAACATAGATCAAAACATGCTATGGCTTATGCCCAATAATAAATCACATATGCTGGTGCCATAGCCCAATATAACATCATAACATAGTTAGTAAAAAAATTGGTATATTACACTAACATGATTTTTTTTAATAAATTTCTTCTTAATGTGTAAAAAAATTAAGATAAAAAGAATTTACACCTCAAGAAAAATCGTATCCTATTTATGATTGATAGATCCAAATTCATTTTGGATTTAAGTTAGTTACACTATGTTACATTACCTTACTTGACAACATCTCCCCCATATTGGGTTGTAGATCATCTAGCTCCTCGCAATTGAGAATAAGAAGACAAAAGAACAAAGAAAATTGAGAATGAGAAAGCATAATGTTCTTAAAAGAACTCGCATTGATTAATAATTAAAATATATATGTGTATATGATGATGATGATGATGATGATGATGATGATGATGATGGCATTCTAAGAGAGTGACTTTCATCCTTAACACTCATAGTCTCACACATATGACAAATTGTTTCCACCCATGATGTTTTAGGAATTGGCTAGCATCTGTTTCAATGTAGAGCTCATGGGAGTTCATTCGTGTCTTGGCTATATAAATTTTATTCTTCGAACTAGTTAAGACAAAGAAATACTTTTAATCTTCCAAAGCTCCACATTTTCTCTTTAAACATAGATGAGATAGTATTTTTAATGTTGTTGATATTTTGCAAAGTGTCATTTTCGTCAATCTCCCAATGGTTTAATCGTGCCACAACGTCTCTATACTAACCTCTCCTGAGTCCTAAATGGTCTTTGTTAGATTTTAAAGCAATCTTACATTGTCTCTAGTTTCCCATATTATTTATCTTGTAGTTGTACATTAAGTACCTAGTCACGGCATGGTTTCATGAAGGGAAAATGCACACACATATATATATATTATATATACTCTTTATTATTCTTATTGGGTAAAATTTTATAATTGTATTCATAAAGAGCTTGGAAATTGAGAATGTTGGTTACTAGTTTTAATTAGTTTCAAGTAATTTTAGCCATGGTCTTATTTAATATTTTTTTTGTTTATAAATCAATTTTAATTTATGAGTCCATGAATGCTTGATTATAACACATAGGTTGAATTAAAGCAAGGATCATGATTAATTATAATTAAATAATTTAAAATTTGTTATAATAGTTGTTGGATTATGGATAATTATTATAATTTTAATAATTCAAATTAATATATGGTTTTAATGTGTCATTTTATTTAATTAAAGCAAGGATCATGATTAATTATAATTGACTATTTTAAAATGTGTTATAATCATGTTTGGATTATGGATAATTATTATTATAGTTCTAATAATTATAATTAATATATGGTCTTTATGTATCATTTGTTTAATTAAAGCAAGAACCACGGTTAATTATAATTAAATATTTTTAAATGTGTTATAATCATAGTTACATGTATCATTCTTTAATTAAAGCAAGGACCATGGTTAATTATATTTAAATATGTTATAATTATTGTTTGATTATGGATAATTATTGTAATTTTAATAATTCACATCAATATATTGTCTTCTTGTGTCATGGTGCAATGGAGTTGTTTATCAATTGCTTATAAATATTTTATTGGATAAATTTTATAATCATATTCATAAAGAGCTTGGAAATTGGGAGTGTTAGTTACTATTAATGGGTGGTTTTAATCGGTTTCAATTAATTTTAGCCATGCTCTTAGTTAATATTATTTTTTTATAAATAAATTATAATTTATGAGTTAATGAATGCTTGATTATATCACAAAGGTTTAATTAAAGCAAGGACCATGGTTAATTATAATTAAATATTTTTAAATATGTCATAATCATGATTTTTTTATAGATAATTATTATAATTTTAATAATTTAAATTAATATCTTGTCTTCTTGTGTCATGGTGGAATAGAGTTGGGATACCTCCTTCCCACCGAAGTAATGTTGGCTAATTAAAATGTTAGCACAAAATGGAAGCCTATCATTATTATAATGTTGTTCTGATGACAAGTCCAACTATTATAAATTGGTTCCCTTTTAAATTTCATTTGAATTATTGGGAAAACGTAATTATCATTGCTATCAAAGTTTGAGTAGAGTATAGGCCTAATGCCTATGACATAGGACCACAATGAGCATGGACCCCAATAGTAGTCATTCAAGGTGACTTGTGTTATTTTCATGTGGAGTGAAGTCGGGTTATGTACCCTTTGGTTGTGGCAACTACAATTAGCATCATTACAAGATTATCTCTTAGGGAGGTTTATCCACTAGAGCATTTGGAGATGCATCTGTAAGTGTGGATTAATGTTAGAGTTATACACATCGTGATGATAAGATATCACCAAAGAGAAAGAGATTTAATCATTGACTATGCAATACTGAAAGAAGTAGTCTAAACATTCTATGATTTGAGTATGAAAAGATGAATTTTCCGGGCATGATTTTAAAAAAATCCCAGTGTAATTTTTCAAAATCCAGGTTATAGTTGTCAAATTCTAGAATTTTGGGTGCTCCAAGGGTTTTTGAGGGTGCTGAATCCATTTCTACCATAAAAAATCCTAATAAAACACACCTAAATTTTGATTTCTGGCTAAAAATGATTGTTCGGTCCAAATTGTTGAATCTTTAGACAACTCCATAATGAAATATTAAAATAGCTTAGATATGTTGCACCTAAGTTTCTTTGAAGATTTAGTGTGGGAGGGAAAGAGCCTTCAATCATGTTAGTTTTGGTGTAATGTTTCTCACAACATAAACTTGGGCTAACATTCTTAGGTATACATTCATCATCTAAACTTGTAGACATGCCTCCTTAATGAGTTGTTGCTTGTTATGAGTAAAGAAAGAAAAGTAACGTAGTCATGCCTAGTTAATTATTATAAGGTGATTTTTTTGTAAATTGGAAAAGCAATGAAGTATGCTAGCTAAATTTGTATCATCATATTTATAGGATGAGGTTATTCTGGAAGAGCTAAAATTACAAGAATAGTAGAAGGACTTGCCTCCTTCTTGTATGATCAGAGGATTATATAATTTTTTATTTCTTGAGTTCTATGGGATTCAAAGTGTGGATAAGGTAGAGTATTGGTTAGAGGACTTAACTCGATGTTATGGTTGAAGCATGCACCATTATATTGAGAAGGATAGGTTGGTCATGTTTTGGCTTTAAAACAACATACATATATTTTGGTAGAACACTATGTAGAGAAAACTAAGGGTTTCAAGTTATAAGTTGACCTCAAATTATTTAAAACCAATGCCATAGGAAGTATTCTTTCAAGTAGAAGAAGACTCATTAGATTGGCACCTTTTTTTTCTCTGAGCCAAGGGATTAAGACCATGTATTATTAGGATATAGTGTTCTTGTAATTTTTCCTCTATATCAAGTGCTTAGATATAAAAAATATTTGAGGGCCCCCACATGAATATGACATCTACTTTCATTGCAATGGAAGTGCACGAGCACTAAAAAAAAAACACATGTGTCGTTGGTTCAACAATTGTCGAACCTCAACACAAGCAACCACATGGATAAAGGAGTGTGCAGTGTTCTAGAAGCACATGTGTTATTAATGTGTGCACATTCTAAAATGATGCACACACTAATAATGCATGCACACTACTCTGTGTATTAAAAAATAGGTCATGACCCATTTCCTCACCATTCCATCAATTTTCCATGATGTGTGTGGCTTCCACATTGGCGATACACAACACGTGCACACCTCCTCTACCAATCAAGCATCCCATCCATCCATCCAATTAATTTTCTTCTCAACATTGTATTTTTATTTTTATTTTTTTATGATTTAATAAAAAAACTCAATTGTAAATGAATCATAATTTAAAAGAAAAATCAATTTTTACATGCAGATTGTCTCTCCTCCAACACAATGACATAAAACTAGGAACCAAACCCATAAACAAACAATAACCATAATGATAACCCAAGCACACAAAACCCTGAACCAAATGTAGAAGTATACATTAACCCCGAGCAAAGCCCAAGCACATAAAGTTAAATTAACCAACATTTAAACCAATTAGGAACCTTGGTTCAAGAGATCAAAACCACAAGGGAACCATCAAGGCTATCCTTAGCCACATCCCTTAATAGCATCATTGCCTCTGTTGACAATGCCCATGGTCAATTGTTGAGCATAATTGAATATAGCACGAGGATGAGATAGTTCTATTCCATTGGTCTCAAGAAATAATAAATCAAATATTTGAACGTTTCAAAACAAACTATTGTTAGTTTTTTCAGTGACCCCAGGATTGACCAACCCCTTGATCCATGCAAAACATGCCTTTGCATGGATTGGTGCACATACAAGCGATGGAAATAAAACTCGATGATTCAATGGTTTATGGTTTTTAACAAACCTCGTTGCAACAATAGGGTGGTTCCACTGTATTTTCTTTACAAACTATTTGTTGATTTTGTGTTGGGTCTCCATGTGAACTATTTTGACATTAGTGTGTTTTAGGGGTTTGGTCTTGGATCTACCTAGGATTGACCAAACAACAAAGATAACCCAATGAGAGTTCCACTTGCTCCTAGATGTAAGCCTAACCACCCTCCCACCCCCACAGACACTTCAATTACTATATCACCTAGATAACACTCCCACTACCTTATCACAACATACACAATGTATTGCAACACAATTCACTTGTGACGTCATCTAATCATGATCCATCAAAGTAGTATGGAGGACTCTCAGTTGCAAGTACTTCAAGTTTCACTAATGGTGGATCTTCCATGACATCCGATTAGGAAAAGGATTCTTCCAACAGCTGAGCATTACCCCATATGTGCACTCACTACGAGCATACTTTCCTTGGCCCAATGGAGGATCCTGCATGAGATATTTTTGTTTGAGGTTATTATTATTTGTAAATGGTGGTAAATCATTGAGTATATTTTTAACTATACATTCAACCATTATTATATAAACATTGCTTAAATTATTTATATGTAACTTTTTTTTTGGCATGTACAATTATTCTGAGGTGAAACAACTGCATCAAGGTGGGACGAAAATATTCCTCCCATCCTTTTTTCTTCCATGGAAGAAGAAAAAGATATTAGAACACCTCCCATACATGTGCTTTTTTCTTCAAGGTTATTTATCAGAAATCAATCTTATTGTTGTTGTTTTTCTGCAGGTGCTTTCCAAAGAGATAGAGCATAGGCATCCACCTAGGGTTATTAGATCAATCCTCACCCAAGTAACACCTATGGAATTAATTATATATTTGATGTGAAATTCATTTTCTTTGTATGGTTAGTTTACATGTTTTTCTACCGATCAAACATATTACATATGTTTATGTACGATCCATCGTACACCATTCCATTACCATACCCATCCATCCCTCCCTATCTTCCACCTTGTCCATTTTTTCCATAGTTCATGGTGAGTCCTGTGACTGGGAACCTACTCCCATGATTGGCATACCCATCCCCCCTCCCAGGGTGATTCCATCCTTTGTACAACTAATGGGGTTATCTCGTTTCCCACACCCACCCCTCTTGTGGTTCCCCCACCTATCCAACATTCACCAACCTGCCATCACATCCATTTCCCAGTTGCACCTTCCACTGTAGGAACATCCCCACACCCACATCAACTCCATCCATTTCACCTACATCATCCCCTACACATGCACCTACATCGCCCCCTCCCTCCGATACATACATCATCCCCCACCCATGTGCCTGCATCAACCACCTCCCCCACCATTGCCTTGGAGCAATTATTCAAGCCCAATGGTCCACTTCCTATCCAGGAAGGGAAATATCTCACAATGCCTCAAATATTCATGGTAATATTTATAAGCTGATTAAAATATTATAAAGCATGAATGAAATTATTCAAAAAACAACGCATTTTGATTTTTATGTATTAATTGATTTTGTAATTATTGCAGGGAGGCATTGTTGAGAGGCTTGGATCAAGGAGATGGGAAATCCCATTACGATATGTTGTGTTGTCTTAGGCACGTCTTAGGTCAGTACTCAATATTTGGATTCTAATTGTATGTTTTAAGTGTACTAAATAATAGAATTGTGGAAAAAACTTATATGTTGATGTTTCCCTTTCAGAGCCCAAAGAGATAGTCTACAGCTAGACACAAGAATGGTCAAGCTTCCTCTAGCTCAAAGAGCAGGGAGATTGATTTTGGAGATGATCTTAGGGGTTATCAGGGTGTCCAAGGTGATTGAGACACCCACTATATACATCAGCCACGATGTGGCATTTTGGGAAGGAGATGTGTATTTGTGTCTAGGCCATGGGATTCCCTTTTTCCATTTTTGGGCATGAACATCCATTATATGGATTCGGACCAATGTTCCATTTTGTATAAAAATGTATAGTTGGATCTATTTCCAAAACAAATACACGACTTTCATCTAGTGTATATGACATCATGTTTATCCATTTTTACATTAATGATGTGGATTTGATGTTATATATTATGAATGTTACATTGTTCATGGTGAATGTCATGAGTTCTTCTTAGCTTGATTAAACTAATTTTTATACACCAATATCTACTAATGGGAACGAATAGATAAGAGGATTATAAAAGGTATTAAGAAAAATGAACACACATGTTTGCTTGACAAATTACTCATATGTGTCTAAGGGATTTATTTAAGGAAATACAAATGAACACACATGTTTGCTTGAGAAATTTATCACTTGTTTAATGAATTCTACAACTAGGGTGTACAGGAAGTCTAGGTCTAGTGTTGTACACTCAATCAAAGATACTTTATACAAAAAATAACTAGGAAAACCATAGTTGAATTTGAGAACAAGTGCATGTTCCATATCTCTAATAAAAAATCAAAGAAGCTACTGATATAACCCTTGCACAACATCAACTACCTACACATTAGGTTAGATAAATAAGCTAGAGGACAAAAAACACTTCTCTAGGATTTGCACAATGCATCCCATGTAGTGATGCATGTAGTTGTGTCGTTGGGTAGCCTATTCATCTTTGCACTGGACATAGATCTCTACAAATGTTTGGTGAGATTGCCAACAAGCTTGGGAAAGTCCCTCTAAATGGTTACATGCATGGAGGTGTTTCTCTTTGGTCATATATGGGTAGGCTTGGAAGTAGGCAGTCAGGTTGTGGATCCAAGATTCAGAAACTTATTTATGCTTATAACCACCATATCTATGTAATGAAATTATGGTGTTTGGCTAGAAGCCGCAAGTGGAAACTATTGATGCTCAAAAGGAAATCATTTTGGGAAAGAACATTGGGAGCACTCTTGGAGGGATGTTTAAGGGGAAATAAAGGGGATGGAAGCTTGGTTTTCTTTAATCCCCTCGATAGGTAAGATTCATAGAATCAATTAATGATACTAAGTGCATACTCGAGAGTTTCAACCTACAAGTAATCAAGGGGAAAGTGTTAGTGCATCAAAATGACAATATGCAAACAATCTAGCCTATATGCATAAACTTCTAATGGAAAAATAATTAATCAATTAATCAACAATGAAAATAAATTAATATAGAACATGTACAAAGTAATGAGAGTGCATTACATAAGAAATTTAAAAATGGATATTTAGTCATTAGTATAAAAATGCATCAATAATTCAATACTCTCTCATGTATATGTAAATTTCATTAGTTGCTTTTAAGGCATGAAAAGAAATATGAAATTTGATTGAGTTCTTCAATTTTTATAAGAAGATAAAAACATGTCTCTGTGAATGAAATATTTGCAACCTAATAAAATAACAACTTTGGGTGTTAGTCGCATGATGAAATGTAATTTAGTAAACACAGCTGATTAGATGAAAAAAATATTGTTCAAAGTTGTAAAAGATAGTGAATTTCATGTGAATTATATATCATTAGAACACTAGTACAAAATGAGAGATAAGTGACCAGGCCACCAAAAAAATTGATGGCCACAATTTTTTCAAGGTATAAATGACCAAAATTGAGAAATTTTAAGTTAGTTAACTAAAAATGATCAAGATAAATGACCAATTTGGTCATGGGATAAGAATTAAACTAAAAAAGACCAAGATAAATGACTAATTTGGTGAGAGGATAATAACTAAACTAAAAATGACCACATAACATTTGGTCATTTATTTGTTCATTTTTAGTTGTCTCACTCCGATAATGGAAAATTACAATTTTGACAATGAATTTGTACAATTTACTAAATTCTAACACTGCAAATGGATTCAGAGACCTAGGGGGTCTTTGAATCCATCTGCAATGTTACAATTTAGTAAATTGTAGACCACTCATGTGTCATATCTCAGCATTAATGCATGAAGTAGATTACCGACCTTATATGTAGTCTTATGTTCTTGGAGCACATAAACTTGCTTATAATCTTTACATCCTTCCCAAGGTATCATAATTAATTTTCAATACATCTGTGGTACAAGCATTAATAAAAATCATCCCAAGCTGAGACATCGAAGTACCACATAACGAAACTAAAAATGACCACATAACAATTGGTCATTTTTAGTTGCATCACTTCGATAATGGAAAATTACAATTTTGACAATGAATTGGTACAATTTACAAAATTTTAACACTGCAGATAGATTCAATCCATCTGCAGTGTTAAAATTTAGTAAATTGTAGACCCCCTCATGTGTCACAACTCAGCATAAGCCCCCCATTTATGGCATAGCCACATACCCTTCTTTCCTATGTCTCCAAAAGTTTCATTAAAACATAAAGGAGAAAATAAATTCTAATTAAAAGGCCCTATCCTATACCCCTTTCCATGTGCCTTTCTCTAGGGTTAACTTTTTCTCCTTCCATAATTTGAAATTTACTAATTCCATATGATATTGGGGGTTAATTTATTGTAAATGTTTGTTTGTGATTACTACAAATTTTGTATGTTTTCCTTCAAATGCAATGCACCAAGTCCATATGGTGCAATATTTTGTCTCTAGTGTATAGAGGGTTTTGATTTTTAATTGGCGGTTATGAGGTCAATTCTCGTGAGTCACATTTCTTCAACCATGGGTGAATTAGAATCCCATGCTTAACCTTGTGCTTAGTTTCAAGGAAGAACTAAATATCAATCCTCATTATCTTGCAATATTTATCCATGGCTTGCACCTTTGCTTTGTTTTGATTGCCAAACATCTCTAAATTCACATGGTAATGCAAACCATAACTAGGCTTTATAAATATCTTCATCGATTCCCCTATAAGCTTGTTGACAATGTACCTTGTTAAACTTTGGATCCCATGTTAGCTGGTCACAACTATGTAAGAGTTTAGAGCCACTGATGCTTTCCTTCTAGGTTCAGTGAATCCATTGGGCTTTATAAGATAAAATTATTCATATGCATAATTTAATTATTAAATTTTATACAATGTGAATGAATCAATGGGTTCTTAAATTGGCATGTTCAATGTGCTTCTTTATTTGTGTACAATTACTCATTAGTCATGATATATGTAAGTCAACTATTTGCTATCATTGTCATAGGTAATATAAATTATTATACAATTAGTTTGACTAATAGAAACATACTTTATTCAAACATAAGAACATAACTCAAATTTATAATTGAAGCTTCTCCAATATAATTTATATAATTTAATGACATGTAGTGCTTTAAAGCTTATTCTTTTGCATATTGTAATTTATCATACATCTCCCATAAGCCATGTCGTTTTCTTAATCAGTAAAGAAGCAAGTATTTTGAAGACATGGGTTTATGGGTTAATGCATGCAGGAAATGAAAGTTTGTTTCAACTCTTTTAATATTACTATATGTATACTTGTATTGGTTTCATTCTATTTTTGGGTTTGAATATAAGGAGCTTAGGCATTGGAAAAGGATCTTTATAGTTCTGCAGCAAGTTCCTTAACAACAAAAAAATGACTCGTCGTTTTTGATAAAATATTTTCAACATACCATGATACTAGAGGATATGTTCGTGAAGATCTGGTTTGTAACATTCGTGAAGAAGAATGTTCCCTTGGTGACCAATTTTATGCATCACAATATGCATTTTTTGGTAAGTATCTTACTCAAGAGGTTAAACTTGGGAGGTGAATAATATTTTATGAATATATTTACAATCAATGGCTGAGGTAGATGGGAAGTATAAATATAAAAAACAAAACACTTATAGTACAATATTGACCAAGTCTCATCATTAGAGTTTATGCAACAAGGTGAAGAGGAAAATAGTTGAACCATGCACAAGTGTGAAGCAAATAAGTGAGAATGCATGTGTTATTTCCCTGGCAAGGAAATTGGAAATGACTCGAATATTCAATGCTTTAGACACTTATACATATTATCCCTAGGAAAATGGTGATTCTGTCATACCCGTGGAGAAGATGAAGCAGCCAACAAAGAATAAATTGGAAAAAATTAAACAACTTACATACATTTAGTTGACAACTATACAAGAACTAAGTTGAAAACTCTACTCAGTGAAGCGAAAAGGCATACCAAATTCAATGCAATCACAGTGTTTGTGGTTTTTTTTGGTTTTCTAAAAAATGGTAAACTGGCATTATAAAAATTTAATCACAGAAATATCCATACCTAGAAAATTAAGTTACTACTGCAATTTATGCATTTAGATGAGATATATGGAGCATAGTTATAGGATTTGAAAATAAACTTTCTAAACAGATAAGTAAATCCAGTGGATCAAAATGGTTGACAGGATGTCGATCAAAATGGTTGACAGGATGTCTGACATCTGACTATATTCCAAATACAGTTACATTAAAAGTTATCTTTACAAGGGAATCAACATCTTTTCCCTGAAACTTGAAAGTAACAGATCACCCTTTTTCTATTTTTATTTTGGGTAACTCTTTCAGTTCAAAGTGGATGATCAACCACTTCGTCAAAATCAGAGGTTGGGGGTGTCAGCGGTAACTTGGGATCTGTAGAGGGGATGAAATGGGTGTTGCGGGAACATGGGACACTGCGGAGCTAACGAACAATAGAGAAGGGGGTGTGTATGCGTAGGTTCAGGTCTATACGGGAGGGAAGTATTTGTGTTAATAATTTACTGATGAACAATCAAGCGATCTGGGTGCCAAAAAGTAGTCAAATGGGTGCTCAAATATATCCATATTATGTGGAGAAACTAGTAAAATCATGTGCATATTCGCAATTGTATTCCCATGTATGGGAACTAGCTAACCAACCCTGTCAAGCTATCTTAGAAACCCTGTAAATAACCATCTGAGCCTGTAACCTTGTATCTGAATGATATATGACCATAAAACTTGCTAAATATTTGTGTAAGACCTGTCCAGCTGACAAAGAATGTATACAAAATGTCATAGATCACCTCATATATGCTCTGACTTGTCTGCCTATAGATACCCCTCACAACTTATACTTATTGGGTTTCATAATCATCATAATACCATGCACGTACACAATGCTTGGATAATTGAAAATAAGTTGATGAAGTATATTGAGAATAGCTCGAAAAACCCTGTTAGCCTAAACCAGGATTTCATAATTTTTTTGGCCATAGGGAGGATGATTCAAATTCCAAGTGGATAGATCCCTTTTGTGTTTTTTCTGTTTAGGCATAACAGTCTATTTATCTTTGCTGAAATTGTCTGTTCTTGGCTTGTAAGGTTTCCAGTTATTATTGCGTGTATTTATATTAGGAGGTATTCGTTGGTGGAGGTTGTGCTTATATTTTGCGTCTGAGATATGAACCAAAGTTTCAAACCTCAAAGGGTATCATATTTTCTTCTGTGGTCTCTCTCTGTTTCATACTGATGAAATTTTGTTGGTTCTACAAACCTGTCTTTTTTTTGCTTTTCTTTTTTTTGCAGTGTAAATCAGCTGTCACCTGTGTGTTGTAGGGTATTGAATTTTATGAGGAGGTAAGTTTGTCTACATAAGAGAGAAAGGAACTGCACAACTGCTTTTGCATGACAGAAATATCTCTTCTAGGAAATGAGGACCATAATCATTTAATGAAGCAATCACAATATGGTTTCTTGAATTATAAAAACAACTTTTCTAAATCAGTAATCTAAACAGTACCTCCAATCTTAACTGTGAAGCTCGTGAAATGTGGTCTCTCCTCTTCTCGTTTGAGATGTTTAGTCATTCCTGTATAACTTTAACATATGGATCTAGTTTTAGATATTCGTGTATAAACAACAGTTCCTAGAATATAGCCATTGTTAGTACCTTTGAGAGAAAGTGTTGGACAAGCACCTGAATAAAAACACTTGAGATTTCACATGGTTCTTTGTAACCGTAACTAAAAGTATGAAATCAATTAGACGATGAAATGCCTGCAATCTAACAGTATTCATGGTAAGGAAAGCTTCCTCTTGGACAGTAGAATCATCCAGTTTCAAGTTATTTGACCTTGAACTTAAAATTAGTACTTGTTTTTGCTCGGTCTCTTCCTTTTCCTTGCAAATCAATTGTTTCTTGCTTTCAAACTCATTCACATCCAGAGAAAGCAAATTCATTTCTTTATGGGATTCGTTTTCACAGTTTGCAAGATATTTTTGTTTCTTCTGATGGCGGTCTTTCTGCAGAGAAAGATCTGTTTTAGCTTCTTTCAACTGAACCTGTAAGGAGTCATGTATAGCATGTCCATGTCAGGAACTACTTTCCGAAAGTAAATCTAGTTTAAGGAAAACACCCATATGATGATCTAATCTTATTACAAAATGTTAGGCTTAGTAGAAATCTGGAAGGCTGACACTCTCTTGTAATGTGTACCTCTTCTTTGATCATTTTAATCCTTTGCGAATCATATTTTTTTTGTTGCAATTTTGAGTTTTCTTTGACAATATTGTAGGAGAGTATGCAATTCAGTGTGCTCCAGATTCAAATTTGTTAATGACCCTTGTAAAGCATAATAAAAAATGTTTAATAAAGACAACAATTTGCTTCAGTAAATTCAATCTGTGACGAGCAAAGCAAAGGTAGAGAAAGTTGTAGATACATTGATGTTGTTTTGAATTTGAAGTAATCCATGCCCTTTATCTTCCTTCTCATCACTGTATATTTGAAAATTTGAATGCAAGGATTTCTCTTGGTGTCTGAGAAATAGTGATTTCCCAAATTAAGAAAAAAAATAAAAATGTGAGTGGCATGGATAAGGCTATTTTTTTTCTGTATTCGAACTTTAAATCTTCCTAAAACTGGAGACAACTTACCTTCCTCTTGTAGAATTGATCCCATTTTTCGGAAAAGCTGACAATTTAAGAGGGGTTAAATAGCCTCTCAGTTCATTCACTATACAAATAATTTTGTCCAGGAGAAGATAAAGGCACAAATGTAACTCCATGCTGATTGAACAATATTGACTCTGCCATACTATTTGTTGTTCTCTTTATATGGACAAAGTCTACTTGCTTTAGGCTTGCATCCATTGGATATTTTATATTAATATCAAAATGCACATTATATTTACATAGTTTTAGTCATTCTGGCCTTGTTTCTGGTTTCTAGCCTTTACAACAGTATTTACAAATTTATATTACATGGTCAAAATTGGGGTATTACAACTTGCTTCTCATTTGAAATTAACAACTAAACAATGTCCCACTAATATGGAACGAAAAGATGAAATTTCCAAATTTGCATATGCTTCAATTGTAGGAAGCCTAATGTATGCAATGGTTTGCACTCGCCTTGATACTGCACATTTAGTGGGATTTGTAAGTAGGTTTCTTGCAAACCCAAGTAAGGAACATTGGAATGTAGTTAAATGGATTTTAAGATACACTAGAGGCTCAATTGATTATTTTTTGTGCTTTGGAGGTATTTATAACTTTTTGGAAGGATTTATAGATGTTGATATGGCAGGTGATGTGGATTCGAGAAAATCCACAACATGATACATCTATATTTTTTCCAGAGTTGCAGTCCATGGACGTCTACAATGAAGAAGGTGGTGGCTCTCTCTACTAAAGAGGATGAGTATATTGCAAAAACTGATGCATGCAAGGAGATGCTTTCGATGAGAAGGTTCTTGGAGGAACTAGGTTTGCAGCAAGAAAAGTATGTACTAAATTGTGATAGCAAAAGCCCAATCCATCTTGCCAAAAATGATGTTTTGCATTCTAAGAAAAAACACAGTTATCTAAGATATGATTAGATTCGTCAAGTGCTAGATGATGGGTTTCTACAGTTAGAGAAAATACACACAATCCGGCTGATATGTTAACAAATATTTTTCCAATGGATAAAAGGGATAAAGATGAGCTTTGTAGAACCTTAAGTGGTATGATGCAAACGCCATAAAAGGTGTTTAGGGATTTGATCAGTAGCAACGAGATATATTGAATAGAAACAATATTCACTCCAGTTCGGTGTGTAAGGTCCATTTACACATAATTGTAATAAAATAATTATAATATTAATTAGATATGGATATAAAAGATTATTTATTTTTGGCAATATATTAGGCATAATGTAAAGAAAAAACATAATTAACATTTAAAAATATAAATTTAATAAAAACATTTAATATTAAATATATAAATAATTGAAATTAAAGTGTATGAAATTTTTAAATAAATAATCCTAATAACGAATCAATGAAACAAAACAAATGTAATAACTTAACCTTGGATATTTATAAGTTGGATAAAGGTAATTGAAAGTAATACTTTCCTAGTAAAAGTAGATGATGATGCTTATAAGGTATCATATTCAAACTTATTAGGTGATTACAGTTACAATCATTAAACACACAATTTAAAACCTTTTTCTTCAAAGGGAAGGGAAGTAGATGATGATGCTTATAAGGTATCATATTCAAACTTATTAGGTGATTACAGTTACAATCATTAAACACACAATTTAAAGCCTTTTTCTTCAAAGGGTGTCGTTTAAATGGATCCAATGTTTATTAGGTTTTTTTTGTTTATGTTAATAGAATATACAATGACCATTGAATTTTGGTTTAGATTATTTTTAAAGCAATTCAAATTCAACTTGTTATTATATCCACTTAGTAATATATGATAGGTAATTGATGTGTATATTTATTATGTTTAACTCACAAGGAACTCATGGAAGGGTGATAGTTAGAGTTAATATTTTATATTTATTTTTCATTTTAATGTGGCACGAAAGAAGGTTTAATAGTAAGAATCAATACCCTATTTTTGTTAAGGGAAGGAGGAGGTTATAATACTAATTAATATCACATATCCTTCTCTCATTTTAATGTGGAAGGGAAAGAGGTGAATATTAAGAATATACATCAATTCAATTATGAAGAAGAAAATATTTAAAGTAACAAATAAATATAGATAAATTCATATTTCATTCATATACATTGGTGTGAAATAGAGTTTCTAGACTCGTAAAGTGAGGTGTTATTATTGCTCTCAGCTTTAGTTTTATTTTGTTAAAAGGTATGTTAACTCTTCATATGTGGAAATACTTTTAAGTGATTTCTAAGAGATTCTATTATATTTTTTCATTTTTCTCATAAAATTATAAAACTAAAATTACAAAATAATTATTAAATATTATTTACTATTTTTTAGAAATATAACTTTATTATTATCTATGAACATCTAAAATTTATTATTTAAACTTATATTTATTAAATAAACTTTCATATAAATTAAATACTCACCACCTATATCCTCTAACTAAAACTTTCATATAAATTAAATGCTCTAAATCTACATCTTTTAAATAAAACTTAAATGATTTTTTTATGTAATTAAGATTTTTTTTTATACTTTTATTTAAAATCATATGTTAACTTCTGCAACTTAAATTCCATTTATATGCTCCGTGCATTATTAATATAACTTGTTCTTTTTGAAAAGTGAATACACTACTATCAAACTACAACTTCTTCATATTTATTGAATTTATTGTGGAGTGTATTATATATTTCATTTTTTGTTTCTCATATTATTGCATTTATTGTATAGTGCATTGTATATTTCATTTTTGTTCTTCATATTTATTGCATTTATTATATAGTGTGTATTGTATATTTTATTTTTGTTTATTACATTTGTTAGATAATGCATTTTATTTGTATTTTCTTCATTTAAATGTTGCATGTTAAATATGTGGTAATATTTTTAAGTGATGTGTGTTAAATTCTTTGTACTTAAGTGTGAAATGAACACTAGTTTGAAGCAACGTAAGTGAAGTATGTATGAGGCTGGCATGCTACTTATTTATTTTGAGATTATTTATTTTGAAATTGTTTCTTGAATTCAAATCAATAATATCAGTAACTAAGGATTGAGAGACTTCTCCATTTATTTGAGCCTTATTCAAATTATACTAACTCGAAAACGAGAATAATTGTGCCTTATATGTTCTCTAGCCGATTAATTAAAAATTGTACTAATTCAAAAAAGTGAAGAATTATAAGGGTTGTTGATTTTGTTTTGTTGTGCGTGAAAGATCATTTTCTTACTTAATTTTTTGTAGAATCAAAGATGTTCTCTTTGTCTTTTGAAGATCCAAAAAAAATGTGAAGGCATGTTTAATAATTTGTTGGAGGCGTTATTTTGTTATTTTAAAAGCCCTTTTCTATGGACATCATGTGATTGTGAAGGTGGTGGGTTTTTTTATTGTGAAGGATGGAGAAGGGTTGTGTAGGGTAGGATTCGCAAAATATGAAAAATGATATGAAAGGAAATTATAAAGGTTATACTATTCCCAAGAAGGAGGAAGGGATTTTCAAGGAAGTAAGACTTATGTATAGTTATAACTTGGGTTTCAAGTATATAAATCAACCAAAGAATAAAAAAGGCACAAAAAAATAATTAGTGGGTAATTGACTTCCTTGCATATTTTTTCTTTTAATTGAGCTCTCTTAATATTTATGATCCAACTTCAATGAAAAAAAGGAATTGAAATTTATTTTTCATAATAAAAAAATCTATTTCCTGCATTTTAGCATTATTACTTTTAAGTTTATAATTATTTTAGCACCCAACATCCATTACTTCATTAAGTTTAACAAGGAATAGAAGATAATAGTTGTCTATATTAAAATTACCTTCATTGCAAATGTGCATCTTAGAGCCTCATATTTGAGAATAATATAACAATTCTTTAAAAGCAAAATAAACACAGCTTTTACAAACAACGATTCAAAAAATTCTTTGTAAGTCTTTGATTTGAGAACACAACTTTTACAAACAAAGATTCAAAAAATTCTTTGTAAGTCTTTGATTTGAGAAGAGAGTATGAGTTTTGTGTATTGACACAATTAAAAAAAAAATGTGTATTTAATTTATAGGTAAAAAACTATATAAAAATATAATCTCTAATATTCTCATATTTGGAAATATAAAATAATGCTTCATGATGAGTCCCTCTCAGAAATGTTGTACTAGTTAGGAATGTTGGGCTCATAAGATTGATCTACAAACGATTAGTTCCTCTCATTTCCAAGTTGATCCTTAAACCTAAAACAATTCATTGTTGCATTTTTTTATTGTAAATGTTATAAATATTTATTGTTTACAAGTTGATCAAATTGAATCAAATTCGATGGAGCTATACAAAAGTTAAACATTAAACGAATTAATATAAATATAAAACATACCTATTTTCTTAACCACCACCTAACTTAGCTTATTTAAATCATAATCCAGATGCATTTGAGCTTTAATCTCCTTGATCCACTCAAGGAAGTCCAAAATCTCACATAATATCTAACGAGCACAACCACTTAATTTGTGGTTGTAAACATGGATAGGATATAAGTTAAGTGTCATGAATTAATACAAACATTAAACTAACATAAACATTAAACCAATTAATATAAACATAAAACAAATACTATTTAATAAACATATTCCACCACTTAACTGATGGTTATATCTTAATTAAAATGCATTTAAGCACAACAAGATAGGGCAACCATGAAATTAATCCAAATTGTATACTTGTTACATTCCTGTTAATCTCTTTGATCCACTCAAATAAGTCCAAAATCTCACATAATATCTAAACACTTATAAATATAATAAACATTTATAAGTGTAAATATCTAAACACCTATCAATGTAATTAATTAAAAAAAATAAAAATAACATCAATATAAATCAATCTTAAAAAATGGATAATCTTATATATAAAACATAAATCATTAAAGTATTAGTCCATCAATTCAAGTTGAATTATAGGCCGAATAAACCACCGTTTCAAAACAAATAAATAAATCCATTACGACGAACTCAGTGGCCTATTATACCTGCGAATGATAGGACGTCAATAAATCCATTACTACTTCGAAACCAGTGGCAAAACTCAGTTTTAATTTGATCCGGTTATTTTGGCTCCGATCCAAGTGTATTCCTCGTGGCCTATTATGCCTCCTGATGATAGGACGGCCTCGGCGATGATATACACTGCGGGCAACCCTTACGACGCACTTCCTGGGTACACTGGCAGCAGCCTTTGACAAACTGCTGCACACTGCATTTTGTTTACTGTTCGGGCAAAAAAATATGGAATCTAATCAGGCCGTTTATACCTTCACACTTTGGCGTCACCAACTTCTAGTAATTTCCAGACAGCCATTATTACTAGATTGACATATAACTGAAACCCTTTGAGAAGAGACAGGGCATCGGCCGAGTACCCTGGAGTGACGGAATGGGATTAAAAAAGGGCGCCTGGACACCTCAAGAAGATAAGAAACTTATCTCTTTTATTAACAAGCACGGCCATGGAAATTGGCTTGAACTGCCCAAGCAAGCAGGTCTATACTGTGCCCTAGCTGTGTCATTATAATGAGCGGAGAAAATCATTAGAATATGTGCTTTTCAAGGTAAATCTCTTAACAACATATTCTTATAAGCTCTTCTTCAGGCAGAGAAAATCATTTGAATATGTGCTTTTCAAGGGCATGGAAGTATAAAAATCAGCCTGGAACAAGAAAAACAATTTTGTTTCTATTTATATTTATATTTCAAGCAAAAATCAGGTTAATTTTAAAATTTCTATGTACAAAACAGTCAACCAGTTTAGCAAACCGATCATATGTAGAAAAACTCTTCCTTTCTTATATTTAATGTCTACCCTGGTTCTGAAAATTATTTTGTAGGATATGGAAAAAAAATTCTTGTCATATTATTAGCACAACTACTTAACTCACGGTGAGTGAAAATAATTAGGTTATAAGTTAAGTTTTATTATTATTCATGTGTAGTTATACACATATTAACTATCAATTATTTTTTATATTTTTTGTTATAATTATTTATTTCAAATTTGTAAAGACTACCATAAACTTAATATGGACTGTATCATTCTAGTGTAATCTAGGAAAAGCATAGATAAAAACCCATCCCAAATCCTAAAATATAAACAATAAATATTTAATGTATAACCATTTTAATATTTAATTTGATATTGTTACAACTATTAATGAAATTTATAAATAAGTAAGTAACTATAAAAAAACAAAACAAATTTAAACACATCTCACTTAACAACAAATAAAAGAAGAAAAATGTCAGAAAACAAAGAAGTAAAAAAAATATAAAATCATTCTTATAAAAAATAATGTAACATATTACAAGTTATTTAAAAATATATTTAACATTCTTATAATATTACATAAAAGAAAGAAGTAAGAAAAAGCAAAGAAGGACAAAAATATATTACCGAGAGTGTGTTCGCACGTCTTACCAATTGAGATAACCCTTGGGGCTTTATAAAAAAAACAAAACAAATTTAAACACATCTCACTTAACAACAAATAAAAGAAGAAAAAAGTCAGAAAACAAAGAAGTAAAAAAAATATAAAATCATTCTTATAAAAAGTACTGTAACATATTATAAGCTATTTAAAAATATATTAAACTTTAAACATGGGCATGTGCAAGCTAATGAGGGTCACTTTTGGCGCGTTAGATGCAATAGAAAACTGAAAAATCACGCATCCCTCAACTTACTTGGTTTTTTTGAGATGCTTACACAAGATATCTTAATTTGAGTAAAAAAGATGAAACTTAGGAAATTGAGTCGCGCTTCCGAATATATAACTTTTAAGTATTGAAAATTTACAGAACTATGTCAAATTGCATTTTTTCTAAGAGTCACTTTTTATTTTTTTGGCAAATGATAAGGTATATGTTTTTGTGGGTGCAGCTTTTCACTCCCTAAATGACCATTTCAGGCTACAAAATATGGTATACATGTATAGAACCCGTAGCACTAGTGCAGCACTATTTTTCCAAAATTAAATGTTTAATTTTTTTTTTTAATTATGTAAGTGGTCAAACCTCGAGAACGGTACGTCAAATGTGGGTGCAGCCTTTGAAGGTCTTAATGTAGTTATTTTGACTTGGATTTTTTATAGGATGTAGAGGTGAGTGTCCTCTAGTGCAACATACAAGTTTTTTTTTAAATGGTTGTGAAATGAAAAAGTTATGGAATAAACACTAACGGTATGTTTTTTGACCAACGGAGAGATGACACAAGAAAATTAAGAAATAAATAGAAAATCTCAATATTTTAAAAAAAAAATTATATATTTGGAATCTACATAAAAAATTCTATCTATGCCTAAAATTTCATCAATAATAGTTAGGTATGTCATGCTGTAGAGAGTGGTGAAAAACAGGCATACTCAGAAACATGTAAAATTAGCTATGGCCCAAAAATTCCCTAGCACAGGTTTGGTAAGTCCAAACCAGCCACATAGGATAGTGGTTGACACACGGGGGCGGGAGGAGTTGGTGAGTAGGCACTTAGGAACGCGTGCACATTATGTTTAAATTCAAATAATGCACGCATGTTGTATTTAAATTCAAATTTTAGTGTTTTGGCCCTCAATGTTATAAGCAACGCACTAGCATTATGTAGATACATAATGAGCTAGCGTTATTGCTATGCAAAAATATTAGTAAAATGCTTTTATCCTCCCGTGTTTTATGTTTTCTCCTCCCGCCTTCCCTATTTTTATGTTTACTAGATATTTTACACAAAAAAAATGATCAAGCAAACAAATCAATAGGAACAGTCTTCGAAATGGCTTGATTACTCGTTTCAATAAACACATATTATCTAAATATCATAGCCATATACAACAACTAATTCAAACAGTCAATTCGCTACAACTAAGATCAAACTTTAGATAATATAGTTTCTATAGTGGTAAGCGACACTATTGCAATCTAGGTAAATATCATACAAATATTTCAAACAAATTTATGGGCATAAGCATTCTAGAAAAAATGGCAAAGTTTCAAAACGGTCAGTTGTACCAATAAAACTAAGGGCACCAAAGTAAGGCTCAAACTGCGTTTATGGACACTTATCGATCGAAGGATGTCTGAGTGTAAATGCAAATGTAGCAGCCCCTCCGGGAAGCCTTCTTCTTCACCGACCTTCTCTTGGACTCAAGTGGCCTCAATGCCCAACCACCAAACAGTTGCACCAGTTGTAGTTAAGAAACAATGGTCGAAATAAAGCAATTATAAATAATTTGATCAACAAAGCAAGTCGCCATCCTCTTCTTTATCATCATCATCATCGCCATCCTCTTCTTTATCATCACTGTCATCATCCTCATCACCATCTTCATCATGACTAGGTATTGATCATCATCATCATCATCATCATCGTCATCATCATCCTCTTCTTTATCATCACCACCACCATCATCATCATCATCATCATCATCATCATCATCATCATCATCTTCATCATCCTCATCGTCATATTCATCATCATCTTCATCATCACCATCCTCATCTTTATCATCACCATGATCATCGTCGTCGTCGTCATCATCATCATCATCATCATCATCATCATCATCATCATCATCGTTGTCGTCGTCATCATCATCGTCATGATCGTCGTTGTCATCTCCATCATCATCTTCATCATCATCATCATCATCCTCACCACCATCTTCATCATGATTGATTCATCATCCTCTTCTTTATGAGCACCATCATCATCATCATCATCATCCTCTTCTTTATGATCACCATCATCATCATCATCCTCGTCGTCATATTCATCATCATCTTCATCATCATCATCATCCTCATCACCATCTTCATCTTCATCATGCTTGATGATTGATCATCATCATCATCATCATCACCACCATCCTCTTCTTTATCATCACCATCAACATCCTCATCACCATCTTCATCATGATTGGGTATTGATCATCATCATCATCATCATCATTGTAATCATCATCATCCTCTTCTTTATCATCACCATCATCATCGTCGTCATCATCATCATCATCATCATCATCATCATCATCATCGTCATCGTCGTCGTCTTCATCACCATCATCATCATCGTCATATTCATCATCATCTTCATCTTCATCATCCTCTTCTTTATCATCACCATCATCATCATCGTCGTTCTCATCATCATCACCATCATCATCATCATCTTCATCACCATCATCTTCATCATCCTCACCGTCATATTCATCATCATCTTCATCATCACCATCCTCTTCTTTATCATCACCATCATCATCATCTTTACCATCATCATCATCGCCATCATCCTCGTCATCATCTCCATCATCATCATCCTCACCACCATCTTCACCATGATTGATGATTGATCATCATCATCATCTTCTTCTTTATGATCACCATCATCATCATCATCCTCGTCGTCCTATTCATCATCATCTTCATCATCATCATCATCATCATCCTCATCCTCATATTCATCATCATCTTCATCACCATCATCATCATCATCCTCATCACCATCTTCATTTTCATCATGCTCGATGATTGATCATCATCATCATCGCCTTCTTCTTCTTTACCATCACCATCAACATCCTCATCACCATCTTCATCATGATTGGGTATTGATCATCATCATCATCGTCGTCGTCATCATCATCATCCTCTTCTTTATCATCACCATCATCGTCATCATCATCATCATCATCATCATCACCATCATCTTCATAATCATCCTCACCACCATCTTCTTCATGATTGATGATTGATCATCATCATCATCATCATCATCGCCATCCTCTTATTTACCCTCACCATCATCATCCTCATCACCATGTTCACCATGAATGGGTATTGATCATCATCATCATCATCCTCTTATTTATCATCACCATCATCATAATCACCATCATCATCATCCTCATCATCATCATCATCATCATCATCTTCATCGTCACCATCCTCTTCTTTATCATCACCATCAACATCATCGTCATCGTCATCATCATCATCATCATCATCATCATCCTCATCGTCATCTCCAAACCACTTATACTATGAAACGAGAACTTGACACAGTTCTTGTTTTTCACTCTCCTAATTTTAATAGCTATTTTTACTTCCATTTCAAAAAGGGTTGATACCAGTATCACAGATTTTCATTTTGAGGCATTTTTTAAGGCTAGAGTTGAAAAGTGGTGCTACCGGTATCATTCGTTCTTTTTTCGAGGCTAAATTTACAACTATTTTGAAAGCCCATCCACTTCCCTTGTAAGCAAAACAAAAATTAACCTCTAAATCGAAAGTTGGTGCTTCTAGTAGCACTTATTTCCTTCGTCGGGTTACAAAGTGTGTTTTTAAATTTTTTTAAAAGAAAAAAAAAACAAATGAAAAAACCATATAAATTGTGAATTATTTTAAAAAAAAACTAAAAAACACAAAAAAAGACATAACAAAATGTTTAAAAAAATCTCAAAAAATAAAAAAACAAAAGATAAAATATTTTTTTTTTGAAAATACTAAAAAAAATGAAAAAATATTTAGAAACTTTAAAAAAAAAAAAAACTATTTAAAATAACAAAAATAATAATAAAAAACAAAAAATTAAAATTAAAAAAACACTAAAACCCCCCCAAAAAAACACCAAAAACACAAAAAAAGCACAAAATAAACCACCAAAAACCCAAAAAAAACCAAACAGAAAACTAAAAAACACTAAAAAAACAAAAAACAATCCATTTAATGCATTGTTGGGTGATGCCCAGCATCGCGCTAGCACACCCGACCACCACTTCCACCACCTTATCCCTCGGGCATCGACCTCGATGCCCAGCATCGCGCTAGCACACCCAACCACGACTTCCACCACCTTATCCCTCCATCCGCGATGCCCAGTACTCTCCACCGCTGCTCCTTATCCCTCTGCCTCCCCTTATCCCTCCATCCCGCCTCCCTTATCCCTCCGCGTCCCCTTATCCCTCCATTCTTGCCCCCTCCTTATCCCTCCGCCCCCTCCTTATCCCTTCGCCCCCCCTGCTCATTATCCCTCCGCCCCCCGCCCTGCCCCTTATCCCTCCATTCCCGCCCCCTCCGCCTTATCCCTCCGCCCCCTCCATTCTGCTGCTAAACCCTCTGCCCCCTCCGCTCTGTTGCTTATCCCTCCGCCCCCCTGGCTCTGCTCCTTATCCCTTCGCCCCCTTATCCGTCCACCCCCTCCGCCCTGCTACTTATCCCTCCGCCTCCTCCCTTACTCCACCACCGCCCCCTTATCCCTCTTCCTCCTCCCTTACTCCACCACTCCACTTCGTATTTAATTCAAATGTTATATATATATATATATATTTTTAAATTTTTTTTTTTATTTGATTTAGATTTTTTAAATTTTGTTTGGTTTTAAATTTTTGTTTTTTTATATAGTTTTTTTAATTTTTGTTTTTTTTTTATATAGATTTTTTTAAAATTTTGTTTTTTTTATTAAATTTGCATTTTTTAATGTTCTCTTTAGTTTTTATTTTTATTTTTTTTAATTTTGTTTTTTTATATAGATTTTTTTTAAAATTTTTTTTATTATTATTAGATTTGTATTTTTTAAAATTTTGTTTGGTTTTTAATTATTTTTTTTTTAAATTTTGTTTTTTTAAAGGTGTTTTTGTTTTTTTTTCCTATTATTTTAATTGTGTATTTCCTTGTATTTTTCTTCTAAATATTCATTTTTTTTTTCTAAATATGTTTTTCTCTAGATTTTATTAGGGGTTTATTTATTATTTATTTATTTTTAGGAAATGGTTTCGAAACGGTGTAATTACAATCGAAGAGGAAAAAGAGGTGACATTCCTAGCACCTCTTTTGGATTTGGGGCTTGATTTTGGTATTTTTGTTGCGACTATGCTAGTTGTTTATGCCACAATGTGATAAAAGTTGTAATTTTAGGGTTTTGATTGCAATGACACCGCTTGAGTTACCAAAAAGTTGTAATTTTAACCTCGAAACAAAAAATGTTGATACCAGTATCATCACTTTTGGTTTTGAGGTTGTTTTTTTTGTGTTTTTGACATTTAAAAGTGATTTTTTATGGCTAGAGTTCTCGTTCATAGTATATAGTTCTTGTTTCATAGTATAAGTGGTTTCCATCATCATCATCATCCTCACCACCATCTTCATCATGATTGATGATTGATCATCATCATCATCATCCTCTTCTTTATGATCACCATCATCACCATCACCGTCATCATCATCATCATCATCATCATCATCATCATCCTCATCACCATCTTCATCTTCATCTTCATCATGATTGATGATTGATCATCATCATCCTCATCGTCATATTCATCATCATTTTCATCATCATCTTCATCATCACCATCCTCTTCTTTATCATCACCATCATCATCGTCGTCGTCATCATCATCATCATCATCGTCATCATCATCGTCATCGTCATCTCCATCATCATCATCATACTCACCACCATCTTCATCATGATTGATGATTGACCATCATCATCATCATCCTCTTCTTTATGATCACCATCATCACCATCACCGTCGTCATCATCATCATCGTCATCATTATCATCATCATCATCATCCTCCTCATCACCATACTCATCACCATCTTCATCATGATTGATGATTGATCATCATCATCATCAAAAACAAAAGCATCATCATCTTCTTCATCATCATCATCATCATCCTCTTCTTCATCATCATCATCATCATCATCATCCTCATCATATTCATCATCATCGTCATCATCCTCATCGTCATATTCATCATCATCTTCATCATCATCATCATTATCATCGTCCTCATCACCATCTTCATCTTCATCATGATTGATGATTGATCATCATCATCATCATCCTCTTCTTTATCATCACCATCATCACCATCTTCATCTTCATTGGGTATTGATCATCATCATCGTCGTCATCATCATCATCCTCTCTTTATCATCACCATCATCATCATCATCATCATCATCATCATCTTCATCATCCTCATCGTCATATTCATCATCATCTTCATCATTACCATCCTCTTCTTTATCATCAACATCATCATCGCCATCATCATCATCATCATCATCGTCGTCGTCATCTCTATCATCATCTTCGTCATCATCCTCACCACCATCTTCATCATGATTGATGATCGATCATCATCATCATCATCATCATCCTCTTCTTTATGATTACCATCATCATCATCATCATCCTCATCATCCTCGTCGTCATATTCATCATCATCTTCACTGTCATCATCATCATCATCATTGTCGTCGTCGTCATCTCCATCATCATCTTCATCATCATCATCATCATCCTCACCACCATCTTCATCACGATTGATGATTGATTATCATCATCGTCATCATCATAATCCTCTTCTTTATGATCACCATCATCATCATCATCATCATCATCATCATCATCGTCATATTCATCATCATCATCATCATCATCTTCATCATCATCATCATCATCCTCATCACCATCTTCATCTTCATCATGATTGATGATTGATCATCATCATCATCATCGCCATCCTCTTCTTTATCATCACCATCATCATCCTCATGACCATCTTCATCATGATTTGGTATTGATTATCATCATCATCATCGTCATCATCATCATCATACTCTTCTTTATCATCATCATCATCATCATCATCACCATCATCTTCATCATCCTCATCGTCATATTCATCATCATCTTCATCATCATCATCCTCTTCTTTTTCATTACCATCATCATCATCGTCGTCGTTATCATCATCATCATCATCATCACCATCATCGTCGTCATTGTCATCTCCATCATCATCATCATCCTCACCACCACCACCATCATCATCATCATCCTCATCGCCAAATCCCTATTTAACTTCCTAACCCATAGAAACTATTGAATAAGGTTTTTTTATTATTGCAATAACGTTAGCACGTTTATGAATACATAAACGCATGCGCGTTTTGTGCAACTAGATGTTATTTAGCCATGCACCAAACGTATTAAATACCTACGATTTTTTTTAATATTCAAGAAACACGTGCGCGTTTTGTGTGTGAATAAATATTAACAAAATGCTTTTATCCTCTCGCGTTTTGCGTTTTCTCCTCCCGCCTTCCCATCTCCCGTATAGCACGACACTTCACAAGACGTCTTGAATCCAACGGAGTCGACGGTTTGTTGATCCAAGCCACAGTCGTCATTCTATGGCTCGTTCCATCTCGCATCCAAAAGGCCTTCAAGGACACCTTCCGAGCGAGACGTAGTTATTTGCAAATGAATAGTGCAAAAAATGTGCAGTGGTGATAACATGTTTACTGTCTGTTGAGTCTGATACTACATCTAGGAGCCGCTCAGCAAACTTTGAGATAGAAAGCTCTGTAATTTTAGGATACTGATTCAACCACTCAACAAAGGAGCGTTTTGCAGGTGACTTGGAAATCCCTTCCAATTTTCAGTAATAAAAAAAAGAAGTTCAACGTACATATTTTCAGGAAAGCTTGTCAACCAATCAGACAACCGAATATAGGGAGATAACCACGCCCAAAAACTTCAATCTATTATAAAACTCTTGTTTATCAAGATAAGGATGGACTATGTGTACATTACGAGAATATAGATGAATGAAGTCGCTTTGATGAACTTGTCCTTTTGCTTTCTCCAGAATTCGTTTAAAAGTAGGGAGTGTTATCCGAGCTTCTGTTGGTCTACATAAACGTTTCGATGATAGAGGTGAATTACCACTTATCAGAGCACGAAATGTTGAACAAAAGGCTAATGGAAGACAATGAAGGATTCCCTCGTTCCACTTGTTATTGAAAATGATACTTTCTCTTGACGAAACCAGTAAAAAATCTGCCTGTATTATAAATGGAAATCCTGTTACAATTTTTGTTGGAAGAGAAGCATAGATACCTACAACCGCCATATTTCCTTCTGTAAGTCGCTCACCCATCGGAAAAGCTAATGTAATAGCCCATTTCCCAACATCTTTCCTCTGCTCAACCCTACACTCGTTTTCCACGGGAAACTGCTGCCTCCACATGTAATAACTACATTGTTTTGTCGAAAATTGATCTTCTTCTACTAACAAATGCAAAATGAAGGATTCATTGTCATTGCTATGAGAAGTTCTAAGGTCAGTTTCTCGTAAAACAGAGATTGTATAAATCCTGTTAAGATCGATATGTTCCAGCTCACGAATTGAGAGCTTCTTTATCTTAGACATAAACAAACGAGCTTCAGGATGAATTTTAGAGAGCTGTTGCTTTACAAATTCAACCTTCTCGGGACGTAGGGGTATACAACGAGCCATAGAATGACGACTATGGCTCGGATCGACCAATTAAAATTCAATTGGACGTGACATGAATGATTAAAATTAAACTCTAGATGCATACACAAGCCACTTGGACGATGGTTGAACATCCGGTACGTTGATGCTTTAAATGATGAACTCTTTCCTTTATGGAATTATAGGGATGCTTACCCTACATTTAACATCGGTGTTAATTTTAGTTAATGGCTTCCATGTTCGGAGCATAGAGAAAAACCTTGTAACATTACAAAATCCTTGCAACATCATCCAAATACAGCATTTATTGCCCTCAACCTAGCTCATTTTAGCTCTTCCTATTTCAAAGGTGCTCATGATCCCCTGTTTAAAATCACATAAATTTTTGACTGAGATATCGATGATGTGCAAGCAGGCTCGACCAACTGGCTGGCCATGGGACCAACGGAGAGGGGCACCCCTAGCACTATCCCAAAGTCCTGAATCCAACGGAGTTGATGGTTTGTCGATCCAAGCCACGGTCGTCATTCTATGGCTCGTTCCATCTGTTTTTTTTTTGTTATATTAACCAAAACACGCGAGCGTTATGGTGATACATAACGTGCGCTGATGGTTTGTCAATCCAAGCCACGACCGTCATTCTACGGCTCATTCCGTCTGTTTTTTTTTTGTTATATTAACCAAAACACGCGAGTGTTATGGTGATACATAACGCACGCACGTTATGTATCACCATAACGCTCGCGCGTTTTGGAATCCTATCCTACATGTTAAATGACATGGCAGGTTCAGAGCCTGCCATTCCTAGTTTTACATAATGCACGAGCATTGTGAATTTACACAATTCTCGCGCGTTTCACATTTACCCATTACATCTAAAAGATCCCTCAACTTCGTGCGAGGGCCCACATTCTTATAAAAAATACTGCAATTTATGATTACTTAATTATAAATATATTAAAATATTAAATATATTGTTACTTAATTAAAGATATATTAAAAATATTTTAATAGAAGGAAACCATAAAAGACATAAATACAAGAAAAGGATATTAGAAATATATTCACTTATCTAATTGTACACATAATCATTGCTTTAAAGTATTGGTTTTCGAAACATTTTTAATTATCTATATGTATACCTAATCACTTTTTTTGAGTAATGTTAAGCCATATAACTATATAAATATTTGCAGGGTTGAGTTTAAAGTTTCTAATGAAAAAAGGTGTTTGTTTATTAAGCTTTTAATAATTTATAAAATAAAGTAATAAAACATTAATATTTGATATTTATTTAATTAATATTTCATTTTAAAGAGTTGTATAATTATAAGAGATTTATTTTATATTTATATTAAAAATTATGCACTTTGAAAATAAATTACAGATTTTTTTATGATAAGTTTTACATTTTCAAGTTCAAGTTTTTTATTAATATTTATTTTTTTATGTTTTTATATTTAATTTGTAAATTTATAAATATAAAAAGGTGAAATTTCTTAATATATATATTTTTTATTAAAAATAAATAAATCTAGATTTATTAAAAATAAATCTAGATTTACTGTATTTTTATTCAATTTTCTATATTTTAAAACACATAATTTTTTAAATATAAATATGTAAAAATATAATTTTGATTATTATTAAAATATTTATATTTACATTATTACAATATTTTAAAATTTAATATAAATATTGTTTTATTTTTAAAGCTATATATAATGACTAATTACAATTAGATATCAAGGTGTTCATCAATATAAATTGAAGATACCCATGGCCTTGGCCTATAATAATTCTTGGACTTATACTTTTATTTTGGTAATTTCTGTATTCCAAAGACTGGTTTATCTTTATGTTTTTACTGATACTTCTAATTTTAATGCTACCGTGTAGACTTCTGATTGGAATCTTCAATCTTATTGATTTTAATGTTACTGTGTAGACTTCTGATTGGAATTTTCAATGTTATTAGTAGCCTAAAGTCTGTCAGATCAAGTTTATATTTACTACATTCATATTTATTAGTTAGTTAAAAGAGAGATATTTTAATAAGAGCATCATATTATTTTAAGAATTGAATTTTAGTGGGAGCATCATATTATTTATAATTTATAAGAATTGAATTTCAGTAAAAAGAGCAACAATCATTCCTCCCAACCAACCAAATTACAATTAATGATATGTTATTTAATAGTATGGTATTTAATGAAATGAATACATAATTTATATAATATAAAATCTACTTAGAACTTCTTATTCCTGGAATATCCCACTCGAATTCCATGCCGCTGGTCCATTGACAGTATCCGTGGTAGCACGGGTCGGTGTAACAGTGAAACCCGCATGTTACATTGGCCAAAAAAGTGTAGTTCCGATTGGATCAACTTCATTGCCTCCAGTTTTTCTCCCTTGCAGGGGATTCAAGGTTGGTGTTGTAAATATGTACTACGAAATATTCTACTTTTAAAAAATAAAATAAAAATTGACTTAGTTCGTTTATAGCGAAACAAAAATCTCTGAACCTGTAACTAGTCCATCAACATTCAAAACATTACCATACATTTTTCCCGTACATAGGACAGGCACGGGATCATAGGACAGGCACGGGCACCATTATGGAAGGCAGAAGCAATATTTACGATCGTTGGCCAGACATGAACTTAGCAGATCAGGATCAGGGAACGGAGAACTGGGTTAACCTTGTCAGGCATGTTGGTCCTGCATTGCGATACCTCGAGACTCTATTTACGATCGCTGCCCAGACATGAGGGCATCGATCCCGAAATCGGTATCAAGTTGGTGTATTGCTGTTGCTTTAGATGACTTGTGAACTGGTAGAGCTTTTAAATTCTCGCTGGAATTTTTACGTGGACTAGTAGAGGTTTTAAATTCTCTCTGAACTGCTTTGTTTGTCCAATATTCCTAAATTTAAAGAAGTGGCATTATTTTCACGTTTTAAAATGTACGTGACTCTTAGACTTCAGCAGAACCATATTTACTCTTGGATTGCTTTATTATAAATGCTTCTGTAAAGTTTTGTTACATTGCAATAATTACAATTCTTATATTTGAAAATTGATTTTCAGTAAAAGTATACACTCTAATAGGACTATATTCACTTAAATATTTGAATTTGAGAATATTAATATGAAATTTGATTATGGTTAATTTTAATTGGTTAATAATGGCTGATTTTGGTTGACCATGGTTGTTCATGGTTGTTCGTGTTTGACTATGGTTTATTATGACATGACTATGGTCAACTATGGTTTACCCTAGTTGGTTGACCATGGTTGATTATGATTGACCCTTGTTGTCTATGGTTTACTATGTTTGTTCATGGTTGACCATGGTTGTTCATGGTTTATTATTGTTGACCATGATAGACCAAGGTTGTTTATGGTTGACCATAGTTGCTCATGGTTGACAAGGTTGATAGTTGTTCATGGTTGACTATATAGTTGTTATAGTTTACTATGATTGACTATGGATTAATTATTGTGTTACTTAATGGTTTATTATGATTGAATTGTTATGTTCCTCAAATACACAATGTCACATTTAAATTATTCCTAGTAAAATATTTAAACATGTAATAATTCACTTTGGCATATCAATTTTAAATTCAGAGATAATAACCTAACATTATTTAAAAATATATACTTGATAATTGATAAAATTTTAATAAAAATAATTAAAAATATTTAAACCTGTAATAATTGAGTTTGGCATATCAACAAAGATAATAACCTAACATTGTTTAAAAATATATACTTGATAATTGATATCTAATTTTATTAAAAAATAATTAAAATTATAAGAAATGTGTTTTTAAATTATATATAGATTTTTTACTTATCATGTGAATTTATTTTGTAAATTATATAAATTTATTCAAAATCATCATTTCTCTCCATAATTTTTATTTTTTATAATATATATATATATAAGTAAAATTAGTAAATTAAAATGCAAATTTTTTTAACATTAAAAATTCTAAATTCTAAATTATATATATAATAATTAATGTACCATTAATATTAATATTTTATGTGGATAAAAAAGAATGATGTTTAAGAGAATTGCTTTAGATTTTTTTGTAGGGGTTCAATAAGAGTATTATATCTTTTATAAGAATTGAAATTGGTTGAAGAGAGTAAAAATTATTCCTCTCAACTACCCAAAATACGTCTAATAAATTTTTTTATATTACATATATGAATATATGATATATTATATTAAAAATTTTTATTGAAAATATAACAAATTTATAATAACATTCTTCCTTAAATATTATATTTGAATTTTTTAATTTTATGATAAATCAATATAATTTGAATTTATTATTTTTACAATATTATTTATTTGATGATATTTTTTTTGAATTTTATGGTGAATCAATATAATTTGAATTTATTATTTTTATAATGTTTTTTATTTGATGAGAATTTATAATGATTCAAAAATAAGTTTGATTTAAAAAAGGATCCCAAAAAATTAAATATTTTGAATAAAACGAAGAAAATAAAAACACCCTCTAATAACTATTTAAAAACACTTTAATAATTATTTAATCCACTTAAAAATATAATAAATATTTAAACAAAGAATATAAAAACACCTTATAATAATTATTTAAATCATTAAAAAAACTATTTATAAAAGATAATAATTATTTATACAAATCAAATTTATAATAATTTTATTTGTTCTTTATATTTACATTTTATATTTATCAATAAAAATTACATAAATTTTTACAATCTTATTTTTCCCAAACTTTCTTACCCAATTCGATTTTCCCCAATGGTGAAAAGGGAACCAAATCGAAAGATAAAAAAATTAAGTGTCATTGCAATACGAGAAATATGGTCATGTGGAATTTAAGTGTTTCAAGAAGATGGTATCCTTGGAAAGAGCCATGAAGAAGCACAATATCAACACATTGATTCATCTTCTAATTATACAATTCATGGACATGCACTTTCTTTGTAACATCCCGAAAATTCACAGAAAATTAAAAAAATTTCAAGGTAGCATTATCTACTAAAATTATTGTGCCAAAGTATAATAAATGTCTATTTGCTTAACTATTCATCTTGTTGTACTAAACATATTACATTAATCAATTGAAATCATCATGTAAACATATCTATAATCAATTATTGTTTGATGTTGTTTCATTAACGCAAGCAACCTAGATGAGTATTATTTTCTCAAATAGCTATCAGTGTCAAAGTTGTATTTGTTACACATACTAATTTTTTTTTTTGCTTGTTAATGATGAAGGGGTCCTATGGATACCCTGAGGTTTACTTAGCTATATGCTAAAGCATTTGAACCTTCCTTTTCGCAGACTTGCAAGTAAGAGTGATACATCATTTCAAGTAATACAAGTATTTTTAAGAAGACTTAATTGTACTTTCAATTAATTGTCCATGTTTTGCGATAAATCTAAAGTACTCCGTGGAGAGAGCTATTAATGATTTGAACCTCAGTTTTAATTCTATAAGTACTACTTAAGAACTATGACTAAATTCGCATGTGTCACAATTGCCAACTAGTTACTCTAGACTCTTAAAGAGTCACCACAAAGGGAGATCTACTCTAGAAATTTCTTCAACTATAACCTAGATTAAGTGGCTTGAATGCTTATCCTATTATTAGCTTCATTCTCAAAGTTGTGTATTTTGTAATGTCCATGTATTGGAAAAAGGTTTTGAAATTTATAATGCGATATTAAAAATTTTCCTTTTAATTGAGTCTTACTACTAGAATTTTCAACATGTTAATACTTTATTTGTAGTTCTAAACTTAATTTATTATCCCATACCATATGAGTAAGATCCAAGGGTGTATTAATAAAGTGGCTCGTCTAAGTTCATAGTTGTAAACTATATTGCTCATACCTTTCCTCGTTTGATATTTATATAGTGGATTAGAATATTGTTGCAATGGACATTACATAAAGTCTTTATGGTCCTAACTTAATCGAATAGTTTGTGTTACAAGTGTCCTATGTCAACACTAGCAAGGGCAACAACCACATGGATTGTTGGCTTTGGGTATCATATACGATATAATAAGGTTGTTGTTTCCATCGAATTAATGGCCGAATCTTAACCTTTGAGTGATACATCACTTGGATAACTGGATATGACTATGTTTATATTTGAAATGATAAGTGATAACTTTAAGGAAGGTTTGGACAAGGTTTAATACAGGGTTACGTTGAGAGGTAGCAGTACGATGGTGGCTTTTGTATTAAAGTGTAATAAAAGCGAAGTGGGTGGAATACCCGTTGGCATCCATGGTGGCAATCCTTCACGTGAAGATTTCTTGGTTGTAGTGTTTCAATAACTACTCAAGGTTTTATCGTTACGAGGAAATCACTTAGGTTTTCATTTTGCAGCTAGTGGGTTTGTGTAGAGGCCGACAGGCCTGCGCATTCATAGGGTTAGTAACAGTTTTATGGAGGCACCTCTCCAGCTTCGAACCTGTGACCTGCTACTAGCATACTTCCACAGTGATTTTTGAGAGCCGAGTCATGAAGTGAGGTTTTTATGCACTGGTTTGATAGGTTACACAACTTTGGTCTCGCTGGCTTGCTGGGTATTTTCCTTGGAGTCCAGGGTCTTTCTGAAAGATAAATTCTCATTTCTAAACTTTCTCCTTGCGATAGTTTAAAAGTATTATTGTTGGCTGTAATGTAGTTTCAAATCTTCGTAATGCATTTTTTTAACCACTCAATGGTTTTGATGGCAGGTGAGCTCGTCTACAGGGTGCTATGATCGAAGCTTAGAAGAGGATACTGCTTACACTACCGGTAAGCCTTGATGGTTTCCTATAGGTTACTCTTGGCAATGTTGGTCATGGTTTTGGTGTTATCCGTAACAGGGGTTTGATGTTTGTCTCAGGATTTGGACGTTGTCGTAATGTTTTGTGAGCCAAACGGCTATGTAGGGAGGATGGGATCCTCAACCTACTTTGATGTTAGCTCTACAATACTTTTATGTGTTTTTATTTGTTGCAATGTAACAAGGGTTTCTACCTCGGTTGTTTTGATGGTAATAAAATAAAACATTAATGTTGCGATCATCCAACTCAGTGTTGTTTGTAGGATTACTGTTGGGGTTTTGACCTCGTATCGATACTGTATATATTTAAATGTTGACTGTGTTTAGTTTGAAGGTCAGTTAAATTGAACTTACTTCAGTAATGTGTAGTAGAAATGGGAACTATTATAAGAACTTCGACCTTCGGCTATTTTGGTAAATATAAGGATCATGGTTGTTTTTGCAATAAGGTTTAGATGCATCGACTCTATGAACAGTGCTCTAGGAACCTGTATTGATTTGTTTATCAATGTTGTATCTTTCTAATGGCCGAGCGCTAGAAAAAGGTAGATTCCTCGTATTGAAGTTGCAAACCCTAAGCTGGTTTAGTTATTGAAGAATTACTTTGATAGTTTTAAAGGTCAAACTAAGTATTACCACCTAGTCTCGTTTCTCTGTGATATTGTCGATTGATACCCTAAACAATTGATTATTGTGCTTTGGATATCGAAATGTGTCTTTCATTTAACTGGGCTTTGTAATGTGAAATGGAAACGTAACTGTATTAATCAAATGTTGAGTAAAGCAATGAATTTAATGTTTAGCTAAATTTAAGGTTTGGCCTTAAGTTGGTTTATGGACTTGTCATAATGCTAATGTTATTTAGTTCTCTTTAAGGGTTTCGAACCCATATCTATTATGTTTGCAAGGTCTTCTAAGTAACCAAAATTTGTCTTGGATAATTTATTTGATTCGATAAGTGTTGAAATGAATACTAAATGCTATAGTAGAGAAGCTAGGGTTCTGTCGATAATAGAGTGTTCGTCCATTGCATATTTGTTTTGTGTTTAAAGGGTTTAAGGTAATGATGATATAGATGTTAATCAGTGTTGTTTACTTCTGTTTGTATTGATAGATGCTTTCAATCTTGAATATGGGTAACTTGTTTTGATGCTAAATAACTATAATATAAGATGGTTAAAAGTCGTATTAGGAGATTCGAATGGATACGTACGATAATAAGGAACTTATAACTATTTTATGTTTTGCACAAAGGTGTAGAATCATAGAGTAGTTAAACCCTAATTTAACCTATTGCTGCTACAATAAAGATATTATATTGTTTGAATGAAAGCATTAATTATATGTTTGTCTATGACAAAAACATGAGCTATAGCAATTGTTAAATAACTAAGAAATTATAGTAAATATAATAGATGAGAAATTTTGAAGGAAAATATAACAGAGTTAGCCTATTCATTCATTCTACTTACTGCATATCATTTATCTATCTTAATATTCCTTCTGTGTACTAGAGTACGGTACAAAAAATAGTACGTGGAAAAATATAGGGAAGACATTTTTTCAATCATTTCATGTACTTAATCATCATTCTACATAATCATAACTAGATTAGAAATCAAACAACTACTTCTGCATGATGATAACTACCACTATTTAACTAACGATTACTAATTATTCAATTACAGAAAATAAATTAACTATTTAGGAACTGAAATAACAAGTAGAACATGTAACTGTAGATAGGGTGGACAAACACCCAAGGAGGCCTGTTCCTCCCAACCTTTTCCAGAAGAAGCAACCAAACTACTTGCTTCCTTTGGACCCCCGAGCTTGTTTATGGAACAACTAGGTAGAAGACTCTATGTAGAAGCAAGGCACTCAAATTGTATAACCAACAATCAATAGAGACTTGCCAAAAACCTCAATCTCTACTCTCAGCAGTAAAAACTCTGCACTCAGTAGTAAACAAGGAAGACTTACACCATGATAAAAAACGTAGACTTCCCCTCATCGAATCTCTTGTGTGCATATAGCGGAACCACAACATAAATTTCCTCTTCAGGAAAAGTGTTGAACCTTAGTCCAAATTCGATGGCTCTTAAAAACATGGTTGGGTTTTTTTGGTGGTCAGTTTTCAATAAATGAGCCTCAAGCTCCAGGCCCATTTTGCAGGGCACTATGACCACAATTCAAGGGAGTTGTCCCATACCAACAGCTAGTTACTTGCCTCATGATGCTGCCACTTGTCCATTTCCTTCTACCGCAGATTCCATTCCACCTAGCGGGTTAGTAAACACTCTTTCAATAGTTCTCCTTGGGTGAGTGTCTCCTATTTTATTTATTTAAATAATAATATTGTGCAATTACAATCATGCTTGGACACTTGTCCAAATATAAAACACTACAATAAAAGTTAAGAGAATGTCTTCTTCAAACATAAAATGTTTTCAGCAAAGGGGTATGTTACATTCTTCCTTTGTTTTTTCCTTCAATGCATCTTCTTCCTCTTATTCTAATAACTGACTCATTGATTATGGAACTTCTGATCATATGGCTAAAGATATAGTCATATATTCTTCTCTAAATGAATGTTACACCAAAAAAATATTTGTTGGCAATGATAGATACTTTAATGTTGTAGGATCTAGAATAATTTATGTAGAGGATGGTTATGACTTGAGGAAATTTTGGCATCAGCGATTTGGTCATTTAAACTATCATTCATTCCAACAACTATGTAATAAAAAAATGGTGGTTGGTCCTCCTCTTGTTTCTTGCAGAGATGATGTTTTTCTTCAGTGCATTATCATCTAACATCATTGGTACATTTTTGAAAAACATGCCTCTTGGCAGGCCTTAACCCTCTTGCATCTTTTTCACAATGATTTGTGTGGTCTACTTCCTTCTTCTTCTTTTTGTAGCTTCAACTATTTCTTAATTTTCTATCCAGGTGCACTTGAGTTTACTTATTAAAATTTAAGAGCGGAATTTAAAAAAAAAAATTGGCCTACAAGGCTTTTGTAAAGAAATAATATGGACATCAAATACACAAGTTAAGAACAAATAATGTAGGTGAACATGTAAACAAAAAATTAACTACTTACTGCATTGCACAATGAATTCAAATGAAACATATTGTTGTACACACACCACAACAAAATGGTGTTGCAGAGAGAAATAGTGGCACATTAAAAGAAATGGCCAATTGAGTGCTCCAAGCTAAGGGATTAAGTCTTTAATTTTGGGCTGAAGCTATTAATTGTGTCAATTACAAAGTTAATCTCACTCCCACTAATTCTCTGAAAGGTATAACACCAAAAGAAGCACATAGTACAACATTAAACTAGATGTCAATCACTTCCATTTGTTTGGTAGTGAATCATGGGCTCATACTCGATGAAAAACAAAAAACATTGCATCCCAAGAGTGAAACGTGCATATTTGTTGGATATTTTGAATATGTATAAGGTTATAGAATTATTCAATCAAACTCCAATGACATAATTATTAGAAGAGATGTTAAATTTGATGAAAATATGTCATCCTATGATCTTAATTCGACATCTGTGCCATATGTGGTCTACAATCCATTTTCATCGCTTATGCCATCTTCTACTCCCAACTTCCTTGATAGTGTTCATAATCTAGATTATTCTTCTGATGATGACAATGAGGATGCAAATCCACCTCCAACTTCTCATTTTCCTCCATTTTCACTTGCGTAACCTCTTCCTCAATGGGTCCATACAACATGCGAAGCAACTGGTGATCTTATTGTTGATCCTGGAGATCAACATTGAAAATCTTCTCATCTTGTGAGCCTCTTTTATTTTGGATCAAGTTTTAGAGAATCATGATCCAAAGAAATTTTTAGAAGCTCTGGGCCATCGAGAGTGGGACATGGCTATGGATGAATAATATCGTTCCTTAATGGAGAATGATACTTTGGATCATGTGCCTCTTTCAAAAGGAAGAAAAATTGTTAGGTGTAAATGTGTATATAGAACTAAGTATGCATCTGATGGAAGTGTTGAAAGACTTAGGGAAATGTTAGTTTCCCAAGGGCTTTCCCAAGTTGAAGGAATTGACTACAATGAAATAGTTTCCCATATCGAAAAAATGAACTCCATAAGCCTTATTCTTTCCCTTGCCACTTCACATAAATGGAATGTCTATCAAATGGATGTCATCTAGTATGCCTTCTTGAATGGGTATTTGTAGGAATAAATTTACATGGAACAACCTCTTGGATATGTTCAAAATGACTCTAGCCTTGTTTGTCGCCTTAATAAAAATTTATATGGTATTAAGCAAGCTCCTCGATACGGGTATGCCAAAATGGATTTATTTCTCGTGGACATTGATTTTTCTAGATGTCATTTTGACCACAATGTCTATACCAAGAAAGTTGGAAACCATCTCACCATCCCTGTTCTTTATGTTAATGGCCTTATTCTTACTAGTAGTGACCATAACCTTTTTAACCCATGTGAAATCCAATCTAAAGAATAAATCTGAAATGATAGACTTAGGACATTTGCATTATTTTCTTGGCCTCTAGGTCTTGCAATCAAAAGAAATATTTTTTCTTTCTCAATCTAGGTATGCTTGTGACCTTCTTCGTCGCTTTCGCATGGACGATTGTAAACCAACCCCATCTCCCTTCCAGTTTAGAATCAAAATTTCTTCCACTTTCACTTCACTCGAAGTAGATGTCACCTTGTCTCAAAAGCTAGTTGACCTAGTCTCTTGTACTTGACTCATACCAATCCTAATATTTATTTTTGTTGTTGTTGTTGTTTCCGACTATATGCAAACACCCCATGAAAGTCCTTGGAAAGTAGCCAAAATGATACTTCGGTATACCCAGGGTACAATTCAGTTTGGGATTTATTACCATTTCTAACATCCCCCTCACCGAATATGACCATTGGGAGGGGACGTTGGACAAACCTAGGCTCTAAAATTTTGTCCCAAATGCATAATACAATTTTAAACCAATGTGCTGTGTGCAGAAATGTAATTAAACATGCACAATAGAATTAAAGTCTATCCACACACATCTAATATGAAAATACAAGCATAAATATTACATGCATCAAATAAAACAATTTAGATTCAAGCACATGAGATTACTTATCTTTAAGAAACACAAATCCAAGAAACTAGTTGTGTAAGAGTGCTTTTCCACCCAACCATAGGCACTCCATCTAGAATATACTCTTTTTGCTGGGAGGCCACCCCAAAGATGGGATATGAGGCCACCAGGGAAAAGGAAACACCTACAGGATTCTATCTCTTAGCCCAAAACCCATTCTTCTCTCCGTGCTTATCCAAATTCTCATATAGAGCTATACATGGGTCTCACTCAGTGCTCACAGCCTTGGCTTCGACAATACCTACCCCACACAACACCCTTCTAGCTCAGGCATCCCCTTCACCGATCCATGGTTCTCTTGCAAAATCCATCTTGCTGGGTGCTTCCAGTGTGTGCATAGAAGAAGTCCAACCTAATATGGTTTCTATAGAACCACCTGTATCCTTGAATTGTGACTTCTCAAGCACCCACGAGTAGCAAAACTCCATGGGTAAGGTCCCTAGCTTGACCAACCTCTCTGCTCAACTATTTTTCCTTCCCAAAAATGCAACTTTGTCTTCTAATTCAAATTTTTGGGTTTAACACACAGTCTGGTAATGGTCAGGAATAGCAATGTAGTAACTCTACACAGTGTAGCAACTTACATGAGAGAGAATGAGAATGGAATAATGATCAAAAGAGTGTTGACTCTAAAGGTATGAGGTAAGGGTGAAAAGACAACTAACATGGATTCTGACCATAGAATAAATAGGACTGGTGATAGCTGACATAGCTGTCACAACCCCCATGCTTCAATAACTACAAGAAGTGACTTTTCCCACCAACCTCACATGTGCAATCAATGATTGGAAAATGGTCAAAAAGGAGATAATTGGCATATTCTCATCACAGGAAAGAATTTTGGGTGAGTTCTAAGGTTGACACACGGCAACATAGGATTGGATTTCCCATAGGCCCCCTTCCTCTTCCCGTCTGGTGGAGTCATAGACCCTTTGGTGCTATTTACACAACCAGTCTTGGACCATTTTACTATTTATGCACATAATATTTACATGTAATATTCTAAATCGGCATAAAATCCAACCAAACAATCCAAATAAAATATAACAGCATACATGCTTATCCATTCACTAGTCGGACCCTGGCCTTGAGCACCACACTAGGAATTCACACCAGCATATTTACATAATTTTGAATAAATACATTCCAAGTGTAAAACCAGGGGTATTACACCATTCAAGAGAAATCATTTATTGGTTGGTTTCACTGATTCAAATTATGATAGCGACCTTGATGATAAAAATTCTACTGCAGGATATGTTTTCAGTCTTGGTTCATGAGATGTCACTTGGGATTGTATTAAATGACAATATATTTCTTTTTCTTCATCAAAATCATATTATTGAGTCATAGTTAATGCAAGTCAGGAAGCCTTTTGGATTTGACAATTCCTTTTAGAGTTTGGATTTGAACAACAACATTCGACTACCCTTCGGTGTGAAAATTAGAGTGCCATCAAGGCTACCAAAGATTGAGTTCAACATCAACAAAGAAAACACATTGAAATACATATGCACTTCATCAGAAAGCTTATTTAGGATCACATTCTTAAAGTGATGGTTTTCCCTACAGATGATCAATTTGTAGACATCATCATAAATTCTCTTGCAAAAGTGAATTTTTCTAAATTTTGATCTATGTTAGGATTTTAGGAATTTTTCATTAAGGGGGATAGGATCTAATGCCTCCGTACTTCTCCCATAGTGTCACTTTCGTAAATCCTTCAATCTAATCCCAAGTTGTTCTTAAGGGACGATGTTAGGATATTTAGACACTTAGGATTTAATAAAGATCAACATGGAATAATGTTTATTTAGTTAAAGTGTGTTTCTGTAGTATGCACTTGTAAGTTAATGTAATTTGGTGGTCATGATATGTTTTCTAGACCTAGAGTGATCTAATGGTTCATCTTCACCTCAATCTTAATTTTAACGAATATTGATCAGTGTCTTAATGCCAAATTGATCCATGATATCTATTTAAATAGCATTAAGGGTCATTTTCTTGATGATTGATTGTGAAAAACGCATTGTAACATGTCTTTTCTTTTGCATAATATATTGCTTCAAATAGCTATTTGACTGGGTCGTGGACTATTTTCTTCTTTGATGGTTTTAACCACGTAAAAACATCGGTGTGTTGATTAGTGATGTATTCATGCAAGTGGTTTATGAAGGTGTTCAATATTCTGGAAATATCTTGCGTTAGCAGAACATATTTTAGTCTCAATATGTTTGGTTACTAGGTGAAAACGCGAAGTTGGGTAACACTTTTGGCTTGTTTTTGACAAACAAAACTGCTAAATTTTATTTTTTTCAACTTTGACCTCTTCAAACCCATATCTACCTTAGGAATTTCAACTTGAAGTAAACACAAATGTTTTAGAGAATTGAATTTTATTTCTACTCGTATTTTTTTTTTATCTTTTTTATGGACATATCGTGGGACAAATTAGGTGCTCACCAACAACATATACTTGAAAATTTTAAGTATGGATAATGAGTGACCAGCGTGAGCACTAATTTTTTGAGAGATGGTTATTCATTTTAGGTAAAACAATGTATGATCATAATCTACACATTGCAATTTTGCATGGAATATATTTTGAGGATTTTCAGACTTGAGAACTATTTTTTATTATTTATCAAAATAGCATATGTTCAGAAAATGGTGCCTTATCGACACATGTTGGTTAGCTTCAATTTTACTTTTAGTGTGACTCTTATTGAAAAAAATCAAAGTACCCTTTTGAAGAGGATGGGGCAAGGAAGATCTTTGTGAAGATTTCAAATTTTTTGGTGTTGTCTTTGTTATGATATTAAATTCTCATTTTGGGTGATTTTCAGAGTAATAAATTCTGAAGGGATAAGGTTTAGAAAAAAATTAGTAACAAATAGAAATGAAACAATTATTATATCATTGGAAACTAGATTCAGAGATGAATCCATTGCTACCAAATCCGACAAATAATATTTAAAATTTGCAGGGGATTGGGCTTGCTGAAGTTGCAGGTTCCAGAAATATGCCAGATATTTTTGCAGGTTTTGTTGACCATGAACTCTCGGCTAAAAAAATATCTTCCAAACTCTTGGCCAAGAGTTTAATTCAAACTCTCATCTGAGAGTTTTTTTAAAAATATAGTGCGGTGATTGGTTCAAAATCTTGGCCTAGAGTTTTATTGAACTCTCGGCCGAGAGTTTGAGCTCTCACAAACTCTTGGCCTATAGTTTTTTAAAATCTCGACCTAGATTTTGAGATTGAATTTTTTTCGCGTGATCATCCACATGCACTAGTTTTTTTTCACTCCGTTGTCATAAAAGTGTTTCCCAACTTCGTGTTTTCACCCTACTCTTTCTTTCCATTTTTATGTTATTTTGGGAATTTGGTGCATAAAGTTTTTTATCAGTGTCATTATCAGTATAAATGTTTTTTTTTCAGGGATGGTTTAGAAACAAATGTTTTTAGGCACCTTAGACGACATAGTGAACAACCTATTGTAAAATTTTCAATTCCTGGATCATTGTAACTTTTGCGTTTTAGTTTGTGAAAGTTAGGGTTTTTTACTAGTACAAAAACTAATCTCAAATAGGTGTTCTTGGTAAAATTGTTATATATGTATCTTGTTGTCCATCCAAATTGAAAGCCACCTATTTCTACTAAAATAAGATGGACCATAGTATTTTTGGTGAAAATTTTAGAAGCATAAAATAAAATTCAGAAACATGTCAGTTCATACAAGTTCACTCTATTGAAACTGACAAAAACAACAAATTTTGGGAAAGTTACCATAAATTTATCTTTGCACATTAGGATTTGGTCAAACCTACAGAATTGTAGAGAACACATACCAAACTACCATATTTAAAAATTCCCTACTCAAGGGGGTGGAATTTCAGAGATAATTTAGGAGAAAGGCCAGCTAGAAAGACAACCAACGAACTAGGATTTTTAAAGGTATGCTAACTTGAACCTTGCATAGATTTTCATTGTTATATATATTCTGGGTGATTTAAAAGGTGCAATAAAGAGGAAGTAGACAATAAGTCTTATAGATTAATATTATTTTGGGCTCACATGGGAAAGGTTTCAACAACAAAAATTTACACCAATTAAACCTTTAGAAATCCAAACAACCGCTCATGAATAAAATGATCAAATGTATAACCAACTATCTAATTTGAAGAACAAAGGTAAGGAATTCAATGATAGGTTACTAAAACATATTTAATTGATAAACCCAAAAAATGATATAGAAAGTGAGTTGAAAAGGATAGAATAGAAGATGCAAAAGATGGGTAGTAAAGATGATTTTGAAGATATGAAAATAATGATAAATGAGATAAGACAACCAGTTACTCCTAATTCACTCCCTAAGAAGAGGATAGAGATAATAACAGGGTCTCTTCCTAGTCCCATATTAAGAAAAATTTAAAAAAATTGAGAACAAGAGGTTTATGTCCTTGACACTTGATCATTCATCACTTCATAATCCACATCATCATGGATTCAACTTGAGAACCATGAACTACTTCATTCCCAATATTGATATCATAAAGTTTGATGGAAATGATCCAATAACATGGATATTCCAAATGGATCAATTATTTCATCTATACCAAGTTCCAGATTTACAAAAGGAAACTATTGCATCTTTGTAGTTAGAACCTAATCAATTTCAGTGGTACCAATGTCTTCATGAATGTAAAAAGGACTCAATCTTTTCAATTGGTCTATGTTTAGATATGAATTAATAGCATATTATGAAAATATTAATAACAACACCTTCTTTAGCCAATTAATAAATGTCAATAAAAGAGGTCTATCTACATAACACATTAAGCAGATTCAAAATTTGAGTCTGAGTGAAGAATATTCTAGAGGATATTTGTTGGACTATCTCTTTATGGCCACTTTAAAAGAGATCATTCAACATGAGACATGTCTCTTTGAACCTAAACCATTGGAGAATTATTTTATTTTGGAACTAACAATTGAAATTAAAAATATGGCTACTAGAAGGACTTCTACTATCTCCTAGAGAGAGGGAAATGTTTCCCCTCCTTACCTCAAACAACCTACAAGTTTGGCACCTCAACAACTAGGGGAAATAATAGAAAAGGGACGATGTTTCAATTGTGATAGAAAGTACAATAAGGGGTGTTATAATTTTATTTTACACCATAGGCCTTGCAAGGAGGTTATTAGATGTTATGAGGATCAAGGAAAATTTTAATGATCCATAATTTTCTTAAAGTGTAAAAAGCTTGGCGAATCTTACTAATTCTTAAATTTCCAAACATATTATGTTGGGAGATATTTTTTTCTAAAAAGATTCAATTTTCTAAGAATTGTATATAGTTCTCGCTAATTTTAATAAGTTTTAGAGTAAAAAAAATTATCCCATCGAATTTGGGTGAATCAATTTAGAAAAATGGAAATTGTTCAATTTGTTTTTGGAAAAATGTCAAAAATTATCCCATCAGCTAAATTTCCCCCCTAACATTTTCCTTGATGAGGATGAAACTACATATTGGAGTAAAAATATCATATTTATTTTAGAAGGAAATAATGATTTTTTCACAATTTCATATAATTATGAAATAAGAATAATTTCGCAATTGAGAAGAAAGTTGATAATGAGTTGGAAAAGGGAAAAAACGTAAAGTTGGGTAACAGTTACGTGAGCATCGGGTGCCCGAGAAACATAGAGGAAGCTATTCGGCCGAATAACCATATTTATTTGGCCGAATAAAATTATTTATTCGTTCGAATAAATATGGTTATTCTGCAGAATAAAGGATACTTTATTCGGCCAAATAATGTTTAATGGTGAACCGTTTAAAATAGCGAAGACCTTGAAATGCATGCAACACATAGCCGACAGGTAAATTTGATCGATGGTTTTATTTTTATTCAGATGAATACTTATTCGTCTGAATAAGTATTCGGTCGAATAATGATCCTGCATAAAAGCTCGGCTGCGGCCCACATTGTTCATTTTTCGCTCTGCAGTTGGCTGGTCCTCACCTGTTTCCCCGTCAGCAGCTGTTGGACCAAGCTTGTCTGCCCTCCTGTTGTTGCCGCCTGTCATCCCCACCTGTTGTCCCTGCCTGTTGGAACCCCCCTATCATCCCCTCCTGTTGTTGCTTGATGTGGAGACTCGTTGTTTCCTTCGACGTGGAGATCTGCTACTATCTCAACGTGGAGATATGCCACCCTCTTGATGTGGTTCTGTCACCCCTTTTGCCACCCTCTCATCCTAGTTTTGTCACCCCTTTTGCCACCCTCTCGATGTGGTTCTGTCACCCCTTTCGCCACCCTCTCGTCCTAGTTCGGTCACCCCTTTTGCCACCCTCTCGACGTGGATCGTGAAGTTGACAGCGTTGGCATTCGGTTGTAGAGTTGGACAGTGTTCTGTTTGCAGGTTAGTGTTCGGTGTGGAGGTTGTTTTTGTTATTTTTTATATGTTAATAATTTTTTTTTTAATGTGTGCAGGTTTCGGTTTTGGTGAATTGGTGTTCAGTTTGTTCTGTTGTGTTTGGCTTCGGCATTGTTCGTCTATAAACAGGTATGAAATTCTTAATTTTAATTTAAATTAATTTAGTTTACAAGTTTAGAGTACATATATTACAATTAATTTAAATTAAACTAGGTTAGTTTTTTAATTTTAATTTAAATTAACTTAGTTTCACCATCTATATTCATGAATAGAGTTTTCCGTTCATGAACAGGATCTCTGTTCATGAACATAGAAACCTATCAGTTTTTAAAAATCAAAATTAAAATTAAATGAAAAATAACATATTAATTTGATTTTTTTAGATTTTTTTTTTGAAAATGGAAAGTTTTACTTTAATATCAACTTTAGCTTGATGATATAGCTAATAGTTATGAGATTATTTTTTTTTCTCAAGAGAAAGTGATCAATTGCAAGACTAGAATATTAGAATGCTTTTGGAAAAGTGTGAAGTTCATGGAAGAAAATTTAGTAGGTTATGATTTACACATAAAGCCTATAATCTGTATTATGTAATTACACTATTCACCTAATGTAACTCGAACAAATAGGGAACTAAGCATAAGATTAAAAAATGATGGTAATAAGAGTGTATTATAAGAGCTTTTAGGCATATTCAATCACATTAACTATGTATAATCTTGTAAACAATAAAGAGGTGTTGTAGTTAGTTAAGCAATGAGGTGAACTCTAATAAACACCATGATGGGATCCCTTATATTACTCTAATAAATTACCTCTATTAAGTAGAACCAATGGAGTTCATTCAACATGATCCAAGTAAAGCAAATCGTGTAGTGTTTAGATTCAATGGTAATCATTCTGAATAAGAGATATACACTTATAGATTAAGCTCACAGTAACTATTAATCCAACTTAGAGCTTCGGCATCAACTAGGTTATTAGTAATGAACATCATGTTATTTCTAATTCCAATAACCTCATAGATACAATAAGTGTGACCAAGTAATACCATTGTTTAATTGGAATAGTAACAACAATGTCATATAAGTTACTTACTCTATTAGGTTTATTACGGTTTACACCTACATAGAGACTAGTATACATCTAATACTTATAAGCATTTATTTGCTTTCATTACGAGTATTGGACAGAACTAGTAGGGTATTTAATTAACACTATTAAAAGATTAGGTATGATCAGTGTAGTGCCCCTAGACTTTTGTAGACATTGAGGGCACCTGCTGAGTGACCCGGCCGATTGAAACATTAATTAAAAACCTTTTGACCTTATTTTTGAGTATGTGTATCTGAATTGTTGAGTTAAATGAATAATTGCATATGTTAAACGATTAGCTATGACTATGGAAATTATGCTGATAAATAATGCTTAACGACTAGCTGTTTGGTGATTATGTAATTGTCGACGAGATGTATATTTGATTAGATAAATAAGAAGTTGAATAAATCATAAATTTTTAACAATGCTAGATTTAGAAATCAGATGATGATTATTGAAGACAGTGCTACTAATAATTTGTTGTGAGAAGTGTGTGTAGAAACAAGTGAGACGGTTCACTGACGGACACACAAAGGAACTTGAAGGGTCGTAGAGTACGGGTAAATCACACACAAGGGAAGCGACGACGATGTCGACTTTCGACGAGAATACCACGCATGAGCAGATAAGCATTGATCTGCTTGCTCAAGAGGAATGCGTGAGGGCGTACGAGGTGGGCCACGACGGAGCTGGTCACGTACGAGTTGAGGGGCGCGCAGTGAGAACGGACTCACTCCTCAGCGCCATTAGTCCCTAGATAGCATGTAGACGGAGGATGGATGGTAACGATTCCTAAAATCCCTACAAGAGTTCCCGCAAGTCAAAACAGAAATATGATGGCAGAAGGGCCCAACGATGAGGTACCCTGTCGAGAACGGAAAGAATGGACGCAAGGACCCAACGAGGTGGTACCATGCCAAGGAATGGAAACCTGGGATGATTGGACCCGACGGAGTGGTGCCATGTCAGAGAATTAAAAATTAAGGAACCATGAGCCCAACGACGCGGCACCGTGATCCTAGTGAATTTGATTGTTAAATTAAAATGCATAAAAACTTAGGAGAATAACTCTAGATTATTACTTAGCAAATGTATAACAATAGCTAAGACATTTGCACATGAATAGTTATATTTTGTTGAGCATTTAAAATAATAGAAATTATTATTTAGGAGCAAAATAGATTAGACACCTAGTCAACTAAAAGCTAGGAGTTGATTAAAATATCTGGGGGACAAACTAGAGCAAACTTAGGGATGTAGGTGCACTTCCCAGAGAAATTGACACTTGGAGGGGTGAGTGTTTTAATTAAATAAATTATTAAAAATATTTAATTATGCATGAAACGACATGTGTCGCAGGAGATTTCCCTTTATAAGGAAGGCTTAAGGAATGGGTAAGCACCCATAATTTGGACGATTGTCGTAATGTTCGAATGCCTCAAAAACTTGCTGCTATCTAAGGGTTTGGCTTAGAAATCCTGGTGGGAAGGGAAGCCCAAGCTGAATTTCTGAAATACGTGTGTGAACTCTACGGCCCGACTAGCTCGGGGGTCTGGAAGGAAGAAGAGTACTTCTAGAGTGGTTGGGTGGTTTACCGAGGTGTCCATCGGTGAAGGATCGAGGATTCAAGGAACAGATCAGCGAGGATCAACCACAACATTTTCTGCAGAACTTCAGCGACCGGAGAGGTAACTCTTGCAATTTATCGATTTCTTGTGTCATTTCTAGAAATTGTAAATGTGAAATGAATTTCCCTTTCATTTAAATGTGTATCGATTTCTTGGTTATAATTTCCAGGAATCGCAAGTATGAAATCAATTGCCCTGTTCTTCAAGTTTTGTTTTCTTTATCCACTGTGATATTTTTTAAAACTCTGTTTAGTAAAATGGTTGTAGATCGATCTAGTTTAGGTATGCAAACTCTATTTCTTTTTAAATGCGTTTTTAAATAAGAAAATCCTATGTACTGAAATAAGAGAGTCAGTTTCGGAAAGGGCGAATTAATCCACTGTCCAATATATTTTTAAGCGCTGATTAGCGAAATATTTTTCTTAGATCGAACCAAATCTTTGTAGGTAAACTCTGTTTCTTTATGCATTCAAATTATCGAATTTTGCATGATAAGATCATTGGAGATGATCGGATTCATGTCATTTAAATCTCTGTGGATCCATTCCTATTTGGCGTTTTTCCAGCACTCATAAAAGAAATGCAATTTGATTTTTTAAAAATCTCTGTCTTCAATTCTGAAAACTGCATGGTGTTTTCCCAAAATTCATAAAAGAAATGCAATTTGATCTTTTAAAAATCTTTGTTTTCAATTCTAAAAATCACATGGCTTTTTCCATAAATTCATAAAATGAATGTATTTCGATCTTTAAAAGTTCTGGCATCCAATTCGAAAATTGAAGGGCACTGTAAATTCCGTATAGATTTTGGATTTTTAAATTTTACAGTGTACTCTTCAAAAATCGAAAGGCTTTTCCAGAATTTACTAAACATGAATGTATTTGAACTTTGAAAATCCTTTGTGTTTTGCTTCAAAAATAAATGGTGACTGCCTTTCTAATCTCCGATCTCTGTGTAACCATTGCTGATTGGCGTTTCCAGTCATGGTAAAGTGAATTGCCATCCTGATCGTATATGTCTCTGTGTATCTATTAGATTGTCTACTGATTTTTTTCATATTGTATATTCTCTACGAATTTATTGAACACTGAATAGTCGAGTCCAGAATTATGTCTCTCTGTGTATTCATTCGTTTGACTATTGATCCGAGTCAATGATCTTGATATCCATTTCTTTTAAATTTTTGAAGTGTGAATTACGTTCCATATCTCATGATGAAGATCGGATCTTGGTTGACAGATCTTTAATTTATGTTTGTATTTCTCATTGACGTTTCCAGATTTTATGAGAAGTCGATTTTGTTTTAATTAAACTCTGTTTGCAATTTTATTTGACAGAGATTTACTTAAAGGATTTTAGTGAAATATTAATTTAAACCGACTTCTGGTTACAATATTATTTGATAGTAATTTATTTAAGAACGCTAAATGAGTATCGATATCAAAAATCGGGCATCCCCAAAGGTGGATTGTTTAAACTTTGTCCCTATGTGATTTTTTTTTATCCTTATTTGAACCCTGGAATATATCAAAGATAACACCCATTTCGGGATCTAGATCTCTGTCCTCCATCAAAATTTATTTTTAAACTCTAAACGCTCGGATCGTGGAAGCATTACTCTGCTCTGTATATTTTTTTAATGACAGCGGAAATCTATCAAAAGTTTAAATGCCCAGATCAGCGCGTATTGTCTGGTCCACCCTACCTCATTGATTTACACGATGAACTGTAAGCATTACTACTGCGTGTGGGTTGAGACGAGTTCACCTCGCCGAATCCTTTGTTATAGTTGCCTGATTAAGCGTTGGACCATCCGCAAGGGTCAGTTGATTGTTAAAAGTGATTATGACTATGTTGAAAAGAACTAAGGTGTTTAGCTGTCCTCCCTATGCATTTATTAAACATACATTAGGTGTCTCGCGGGAATAAGCTAGAAGTTGTGGATGGGAGTATACACAGTTAATAGGGTGTCACTTAAGTAAGCATTTGGTGTTACTCGAGAAGTGTGCCAGTAGTTGTCCAAGTATAGTAGCCTATATGTATTCATACATATCTTTTTCTTCGCCGAATTAAGTTATGTTCTTTTTGAGAAATATGTCATGTATCGTTCTCCCAAATAAATGTATTAATTAATATATGTTTTAATTTATGATAGTTAAAACAAATGGTGATGTGTGAGATAGAGTACATCCATAACTTGTGATTTAGATAAATGTAATCATGTTTGTATTTTTTTAAGGATCACTACTTTGGATGAGAAAGATATACACTAGGAAATTATTTGACATTACGAAGTGATAAAGTGAATATTTTGATACATTTATAGGAAATATATATTCAAGGATATTAAGAGTTCAATTAACTTAAATATACTTTTTAAAAGCATAAAGCAAAGTGATTATGCTGATAGGAATTATTAAAATGTTTAGTTAATATATATATATATATATATATATACATTTTAGTTTGCCTAAGATGTATCGCTTGTGTTGTTGTATATATATTTAGTAGTGTGGATGATTTGATGCATAAGTAATAAATTTATTGTGGAGAAATTTAATGTTAAGTACTTACTTAATCGGAATGATAGAAGTTACTAGAATTTAGGTTCTAATTGATAGTTGAATTTATAGAATGATATTCCATTTAAGGAAGGTTAAAAGAATTATTAGATTTAAAATTAACTTTCTTAGTGAAGGATGGAAGAATTTCTTAAGTGTAGTAACTAATGTGAAAAAGAAGCATTATAGTTATGATTATATTTCTTAATGATGAATGAAGGAATTATTTAAGTGTATGTGAAAAGAAGCATTATATTTGTAATTAATTTAATTGTCATATATATAAAAGTGTTTGGTTTATGAATGTAGAGATATTACTTCTTGTGATTACTTCAAATGCTTGTAATTGAGATACATAAGGGAAGAAATTATTGCCTTAGGTAGTAGAGGAGAACATCATTTCATGTGTCTTATATTGTAAAGAAGTATGTATGTAATTCGAGACGAAAATTTTATTAAACATGAATTTGGATACATATACTTACATAAGGATGAGGATTGGTAAGCTTTAAAAAAAAAAAAAAAAAAAAAAAAATCACGTGCTCGGGATGCGAGACCTTACATTTGGTATCAGAGCAAGGTCGAAATTAGTTCGGACCTAGATAATTCCGCGCAAAACAATTTATGATGTTTACTTGACTAATAAATTTTATTTTTACATCTGAACAGACTTCGTCATGGATCGAAGAACTCGCCAGGGTAGAGTCGGAAGGGGACGAGGACGAGCTGCACGCCCGTCAACCCCAACAACCCCTGTGAATAACCCTCCGAGAGCGGAGGAAACCATTAACCTACCTGTGGAAGAGGTCATGACAATGATGAGGAACTACCACAGAATGACAGAAGCATTGATGACACGACTTGACCGCGAGAACGTTGGTTCTCAAGTCACTGCTGTACCACAGGCGCCACCTCCGGTCAACATACACCGAGAGTTAGAAAAGGTGAAGTTTCCTGAATTTTGGGGTTCCACTGAGGGGACTGCCGCCGAGGCATGGCTAGAAAACATGGCCATGTGTTTTTCTTTGAGAGACTACACGTCTAACATGAAGGTACGGATGGCAATACTACAACTGAAGGGGGAAGCCCTTCTTTGGTGGAAGACCTTGCGACCTCAGCTAGCTCTAGAGCTTGAGGAGATATCGTGGGAATTGTTCGATGAACATTTCCGTCAGCATTACCTATCAGACAAATTCATTGAACGACAGCTGAATGATTTCCATGCACTAAAACAAGGACTACGGACAGTACAAGAGTACGAAATCCGTTTTATGGAATTACTAAGATATGCACCCCATGTTGCCACGGAGAAACTAAAAGTCAATAAGTTCATCTACGGATTAAACCGAGTCATACGAGACAAGGTTCGTATTCTGACACCTTCTACTTTGCACGATGCGGTCCAGAAGGCCCTCATAGCGGAAGAAGAGCTTCCCGTCAAGATGCTGCAAAATAAGAATTTTACAAATACAGACCGAGGAAGTCAACCTTCACATGCACCCAAACATCAGTATGGGAATAAGAATTTTGGGAGGATACCTTTCAACGGAGGGTCTAACAGAGATGATAGAACACCATACCGACCGCCACCACGGAATGATCATGCAAAGCCTTTTGCAAAACCGGCGCAGTTTGGACCAAGAAGAAATGATACACCTGCCAGAAACAAAACAAGAGGGCCCAAAGCAGGATGTTGGAGGTGTGGAGGACCACACTTCCAAAGCGAATGTCCTCAGCAGGACCGGGGAAACCAAAGAGCACAAGCACCGCGACAAACTACCGCAGCCGATTTAGGACGAGCACATCGTATACACGCTGCCGTCAACAACCGCCAAGCTGAACATCAGTCCACCGTCCTGGAGACTACTGGTAAGATACATGGTAATGTATTTTCCTTGCTTATAGACCCTGGAGCTACTGAAAGTTTTATTTCCTTAAAATTTGTAGAAAATAATAAAATGATGGCAATGAGTCAAGATGATTTCAACACTGTCGAGATGGCATCCGGTAGTGTCCAGAGTGTGAGTCTTAAGGTAGAGAACTGTGAAGTCGACCTAGGAGTATGTTCTTCTAGAATATCCTTCTATGTTACGGAATTGGGTACATACGATCTAATCCTGGGGATGGATTGGCTGGAAGCACACTCCGCAGTGATGGATTGCCGAAGTAAGGAACTAACTTTCATTGACGATGAAGGTTACAAGAGAATGATAACAGGGAAGAAAAAGAAGGTTTCCTTGAGAATGATATCGGCCATGCAACTTAAGAAAAGCATGAGGAAAGGGTGCCAACTGTATGCAGTGATTGCAATGAACAAGGAAGGAGATAAGGTAGAAGTAATTAATCATCCCTTGTTCTTAGAATTCATGGATGTGTTTCCTGACGCATTACCTGGCCTACCACCACAACGTGAACTGGATTTCACCATAGAACTGAAACCTGGAACCGAACCCATAGCTAGGACTCCTTACCGAATGTCTGTACCAGAATTGAAGGAATTGCAAATTCAACTACAAGAGTTATTAGATTTAGGACTCATCAGACCTAGGGTGTCTCCTTGGGGAGCACCTGTTATTTTTGTGAAGAAGAAGGATGGTTCTTGGCGCTTGTGCATTGACTACCGTCAATTGAACAAGGCGACCATAAGAAATCAATATCCCCTACCCAGAATAGATGACCTCTTTGACCAGATGAAGGGTGCGACGGTATTCTCAAAAATCGACCTAAGGTCGGGATACCACCAGTTGAGGATCAGGGATGAAGATATCCCCAAGACAGCATTTAAAACTAGATTTGGACACTACGAATTTGTCGTAGTACCTTTCGGCTTAACTAATGCACCCAGTGTATTTATGAACCTGATGAACGGTGTGTTTCGACAACACCTTGACAAGTTTGTACAGGTGTTCTTAGACGACATTCTGATTTATTCAAGAACACTGGAAGAACATGAAGAACACCTGAGGATAGTCCTAAAGTGTTTGAGAGACAACCACCTTTATGGAAAATTATCAAAGTGTTCGTTCTTCCAGAAGGGGATTCATTATCTTGGACACATCATATCCGGCGAAGGGATAGCCTTAGATCCAACCAAGATTGAAGCCATTTGGGATTGGCCGGAACCCACAAATGTACATGAGGTACGAAGCTTTATGGGGCTTGCCGGGTATTATAGACGTTTTGTGGAAGGCTTCTCTAGAGTAGCGGGACCTATTACTGAATTGCAAAAGAAGAACCGTCCTTTCATTTGGACGGAGAAATGCGAAGAGGCCTTTGCTAAATTAAAGGAATTACTGACTACGGCACCAATCCTAAAAGTTCCCGATATGGATAAAGATTTCCTGGTCTGCACGGATGCTTCAAAGGATGGTGTTGGTTGTGTATTGATGCAAGATGGGAGAGTAATTGCGTACACGTCCACAAGACTTAGGCCGCATGAAGAGAACTATGCGACCCATGATATGGAAATGACTGCGGTGATGCATGCTTTGAAGTTATGGAGACACTATCTGGTAGGGAGAAAGTTTGAATTAAAGACTGACCATTGTGGGTTACAACACATCTTCACCCAGAGTGACCTTAATGCAAGACAGAGAAGATGGTTGGAAGTACTCAGTGAGTACGACTTCGACATAACTTATGTGAAAGGGACCCTAAACAAAGTGGCAGATGCACTTAGTCGTAGACCTAGGATATTCTCTGTCATACCATTAAAGACCAACCTAAGAGAAAAGATCTTGACACTACATGTAGTGCCCCTAGACTTTTGTAGACATTGAGGGCACCTGCTGAGTGACCCGGCCATTTGAAACATTAATTAAATAACCTTTTGGCCTTATTTTTTTGAGTATGTGTATCTAAACTGTTGATGTAAATGAATAAAGTGCATATGTTAAACGATTAGCTATGACTATGGAAAATTATGCTGATAAATAATGCTTAACGACTAGCTGTATGGTGATTATGTAATTGTCGACGAGATGTATATTTGATTAGATAAATAAGAAGTTGAATAAATCATAAATGTTTAACAATGCTAGATTTAGAAATCAGATGATGATTATTGAGGATAGTGCTACTAATAATTTGTTGTGAGAAGTGTGTGTAGAAACAAGTGAGACGGTTCACCGACGGACACACAAAGGAACTTGAAGGGTCGTAGAGTACGGGTAAATCACACACAAGGGAAGCGACGACGATGTCGACTTCCGACAAGAATACCACGCATGAGCAGATAAGCATTGATCCGCTTGCTCAAGAGGAATGCGTGAGGGCGTACGAGGTGGGCCACGACGGAGCTGGTCACGTACGAGTTGAGGGGTGCGCATTGAGAACGAACTCACTCCTCAGCGCCATTAGTCCCTAGATAGCATGTAGACGGAGGATGGATGGTAACGATTCCTAAATATCCCTACAAGAGTTCCCGCAAGTCAAAACGGAAATATGGTGGCAGAAGGGCCCAACGACGCGGTACCCTGTCAAGAACGGAAAGAATGGACGAAAGGACCCAACGAGGTGGTACCATGCCAAGGAATGGAAACAATGGATGATTGGACCCGACGGAGTGGTTCCATGTCACGGAATTAAAAATTAAGGAACCAGGAGCCCAACGACGCGGGCACCGTGATCCTAGTGAGTTTGATTGTTAAAATAAACTGCATAAAAACTTAGGAGAATAACTCTAGATTATTACTTGGCAAATGCATATAAATAGATTAGACATTTGCACATGAATAGTTATTTTGTTGAGCATTTAAAATAATAGAAATTATTATTTAGGAGCAAAATAGAATCCTAAGATTAGACACCTAGTCAACTAAAAGCTAGGAGTTGATTAAAATATCTGGGGGACAAACTAGAGCAAACTTAGGGGTGTAGGTGCACTTCCCAGAGATACTGACACTTGGATGGGTGAGTGTTTTAATTAAATAATTTATTAAAAATATTTAATTATGCATGAAGCGACATGTGTCGCATGAGATTTTCCTTTATAAGGAAGGCTTAGGGAATGGGTAAAGGGCCCATAATTTGGACGATTGTCGTAATTTTTGAATGCCTCAAAGACTTGCTGCTATCTAAGGGTTTGGCTTAGAAATCTTGGTGGGAAGGGAAGCCCAAGCTGAATTTCTGAATTACTTGTGTGAACTCTACGGCCCGATTGGCTCGGGGGTCTGGAAGGAAGAAGAGTATTTCCAGAGTGGTTGGGTGGTTAACCGAGGTGTCCGCCGGTGAATGGTTGAGATTTCTAGCAGCAGGGTAGTGAAGATCTAATCCAATACTACTTTCAGAATTTCGTCGGTAGAGGTAATACTCGTAATTATTCTTGTTATTTTGTTTAAATTTTGTATTTGAAGAACCTGTGAGAAATAGTTCAATGGCTGGAAGTACTGACTGTAATTCCTGAATGTGTAGATTATGTATGGTATAATTTAAAATTCCACTGCACAGATGTATGTATATATAGCGATATGTTTTAATCCCCTGCTTTTAAAAAGTATTCTGTAATTAGAAACTTAGTGTAGTTCCACTCGATCTCTGTTCTCCCCATTAAAACGCAGGTTAAAATTAAGTTTTAGATTTACACTATTACCCAGAACGAGATTCGTATTCCTTACTGCTCTCCTGTCATAGTTTTATTCTAAATCTTATTCAAATGTAAATCTTCTTGATCTGCAATGTATGTTTTAACACCAATCGTGATTAGTAGTTGTCATTGTGTTGAATGGTCGAGATCGAGACTGTACATAGATTACAGTTCTCAGATCTGATTTAATATTTATCTCCTTCATCTGAAATGTATGTTTACACACCAATCGTGATTAATAATTGTCATTGTATTGACTGGTAGAGATCGAGACTGTACATTGATTATAGTTCTCAGATCCGATTTAATAATTATCTCCTTGATCTGCAATGCGTGTTTACACACCAATCTTGATTGACAATTGTCATTGTATTGACTGGTAGAGATCGAGAATGTACATTGATTATAGTTCTCAGATCTGATTTAATAATTATCTCCTTGATCTGCAATGTGTGTTTACACACCAATCTTGATTAACAATTGTCATTGTATTGACTGGTAGAGATCGAGACTGTACATTGATTATAGTTCTCAGATCTAATTTAATATATATCTCCTTGATCTGCAATGTGTGTTTACACATCAATCGTGATTAATAATTGTACAGTACATTCTCTATCTTGCAGGTCGAACAGCCAGTAGGGTGCGATTAAATTTTAATTGTTTATTCCATAAATGTTGATTATCTTTAATCCAGCATATACTCGGCAGGGTAACGATTTGTGCATAACCTATTGTGCACATACCTCCGTAATCCTGCTAGTAAACTGGACTACAACTGTCACATTCACTTTACCCTGGTTACTTTAATTAAAGTAGGAAGGAAAAACCACAGTACAACTCGGACTAAGTGAAGACGCAACTGTGAGTTATCAGCAGTTTAAATGATATAGGAAGTTGCGTCTCTCACTAAGTATGTTAACTACTTTAATATCGCTGGTAGGAGTAACGCTCCGTCTTCAATTAATTTATCATCTACCATTTTTATTTAGAGTAAAAGCATACAGATCCGGTCGATGGACGTTGGAATAAATTATGCCTAACACGAATTGGCTTATGGTTAGCATCCAAAAGAGCTTATGCAGTTTATAATTAATTATGCATTCGCTTATTTATTTAATTAATGTTTAACGTTTGAAGGATTATATACAATTCGTTATGTATGAGGATGGTGCACTATGATTTAGAATAAATTACCTTTAAATGCTTTATATGTTATGAAAAATATATTTATCTTTCCTCAAATAAGAATTTTGATTTAGAATAAGCATACACCTATACCTTCATACACTTTTATAGTATTCATTAAGTTCGTAATTGTTTAATGATTTTGGTGTCATTAATTTTTATTTGAAAAACAAATAAAATCGTGCTTATGTATCCTTGAATGACACATGTAGTTGCAAATTTGGTCCCGGTCTCCTCTACCGTTTACATTCTCTGCTCCTGAGATTTCGTTTGAATTTCATTGGATAATATTAATAAATAGTACTAAAGTTGGATGGAAAGCAAAATGAATGTATTAGAATTCATAGTCATAGGTATAATCGTTGCATTTATGAATCATGAAAGAATTAGAGTTACAAGTTACTCTTGAGTTTTTGTTTTATTGTTACATTGAATAACTTGAGTAAATCGTAATATAGCTAGAAGGAAAAACAAAATGATGGTACTCAAATTCAAATTTTATAGCCTTATGGATAAGCGTTGTATTGGTGAGTAGGAAGGAAATGAACTACTAATTCTTTCCTTTGATTCTTTTAAAATGATAGAAACGTTAAGGAAGTTTAGTGGATAAATAAATTATATTAATTATATAACTTACTACTAATTCTTTCCTTTGATTTTTTTTAAAAAATGATAGAAACATTAAGGAAGAAGTTTAGTGGATAAATAAATTATATTAATTATATAACTTACTACTAATTCTTTTCTTTGGTTCTTTTAAAATGATAGAAACGTTAAGGAAGTTTAGTGGATAAATAAATTATATTAATTATATAATTTACTACTAATTCTTTCCTTTGATTTTTTTTAAATGATAGAAACATTAAGGAAGTTTAGTGGATAAATAAATTATATTAATTATATAACTTATTTGAATTTTGGATTTGAGTAAAGTTACACTTTAGTCGGTAGGGAAATTCTATTGTGGAGAGAGAGGATAGATGTTCCTTAAGTTGGAGCCTCAAGACCATTCTAAGAAAAGAATTTGGTTGATGTTAATTTGAAGGAAAGTGACTAGGTCGAACGTCCATTTATTTTTTTGCTTCCCTTAAAAAAAAAAAAAAAAAAAATTCACGACTGAGGAAGTCACTACATTTGGTATCAGAGCCGGTCGAGCCTTGACCGGACCAAGAAACAGTTTATAATGTTTAGTTGACTAATAAATTTTATTTTACATTTGAACAGACTTCGTCATGGATCAAAGAACTCGCCAAGGTAGAGCCGGAAGGGGATGAGGACGAGCTGCACGCCCGTCAACCCCAACAGCCCCTGTGGATAATCCTCCGAGAGCTGAGGAAACTATTAACCTACCTGCGGACGAGGTCATGACAATGATGAGGAACTACCACAGAATGACAGAAGCATTGATGACACGACTTGACCGCGAGAACGTGGGTTCTCAAGTCACTGCAGTACCACAGGCGCCACCTCCGGTCAACATACACCGAGAGTTAGAAAAGGTGAAGTTTCCTGAATTTTGGGGTTCCACTGAGGGGACCGCCACGGAGGCATGGCTAGAAAACATGGCCATGTGTTTTTCTTTGAGAGACTACACGTCTAACATGAAGGTACGGATGGCGATTCTACAACTGAAGGGGGAAGCCCTTCTTTGGTGGAAGACCTTGCGACCTCAGCTAGGTCTAGAGCTTGAGGAGATATCTTGGGAATTGTTCAATGAACATTTCCGTCAGCATTACCTATCAGACGAATTCATTGAGCGACAGCTGAATGATTTCCATGCACTAAAGCAAGGGCTACGGACAGTACAAGAGTATGAAATCCGTTTTATGGAGTTACTAAGGTATGCACCCCATGTTGCCACGGAGAAATTAAAAGTCAATAAGTTCATCTATGGATTAAACCCAGTCATACGAGACAAGGTTCGTATTTTGACACCTTCTACTTTGCACGATGCGGTCCAGAAGGCCCTCATAGCGGAAGAAGAGCTTCCCGGCAAGATGCTGCAGAATAAGAACTTTACGAATACAGATCGAGGAAGTCAACCTTCACATGCACCCAAACATCAGTATGGGAATAAGAATTTTGGGAGGAGACCTTTCAACGGAGGGTCTAACAGAGATGACAGAACACCATACCGACCGCCACCACGGAATGATCATACAAAGCCTTTTGCAAAACCGGCGCAGTTTGGACCAAGAAGAAATGATGCACCTGCCAGAAACAAAACAAGAGGGCCCAAAGCAGGATGTTGGAGGTGTGGAGCACCACACTTCCAAAGCGAATGTCCTCAGCAGGACCGGGGAAACCAAAGAGCCCAAGCACCGCGACAAACTACCGCAGCCGATTTAGGACGAGCGCATCGTATACACGCTGCCGTCAACAACCGCCAAGCTGAACATCAGTCCACCGTCCTCAAGACTACTGGTAAGATACATGGTAATGTATTTTCCTTGCTTATAGACCCTGGAGCTACTGAAAGTTTTATTTCCTTAAAAGTTGTAGAAAATAATAAAATGATGGCAATAAGTCAAGATGATTTCGACACTGTCGAGATGGCATCCGGTAGTGTCCAGAGTGTGAGTCTTAAGGTAGAGAACTGTGAAATCGGCCTAGGAGTATGTTCTTCTAGAATATCCTTTTATGTTACGGAATTGGGTACATACGATCTAATCTTGGGGATGGATTGGCTAGAAGCACACTCCGCAGTGATGGATTGCCGAAGTAAGGAACTAACGTTCATCGATGATGAAGGTTACAAGAGGATGTTGACTGGGAAGAAAAAGAAAGTTTCCTTGAGAATGATATCGGCTATGCAGCTGAAGAAGAGCATCAGAAAAGGGTGTCAATTGTATGCGGTAATTGCATTGAACAAGGAAGGAGATAAGGTAGAAGTAATTAATCACCCCTTGTTCTCAGAATTCATGGATGTGTTTCCTGACGCATTAGCCGGGTTACCGCCACAGCGTGAACTGGATTTCACCATAGAACTAAAACCTGGAACCGAACCCATAGCTAGGACTCCTTACCGAATGTCTGTACCAGAATTGAAGGAATTGCAAATTCAACTACAAGAGTTATTAGATTTAGGACTGATCAGACCTAGCGTGTCTCCTTGGGGAGCACCTGTTATTTTTGTGAAGAAGAAGGATGGGTCTTGGCGCTTGTGCATTGACTACCGTCAATTGAACAAGGCGACCGTAAGAAATCAATATCCCCTACCCAGAATAGATGACCTCTTTGACCAGATGAAGGGTGCGACGGTATTCTCAAAAATCGACCTAAGGTCGGGATACCACTAGTTGAGGATCAAGAATGAAGATATCCCCAAGACAGCATTTAAAACTAGATTTGGACACTACGAATTTGTCGTAGTACCTTTCGGCTTAACAAATGCACCCAGTGTATTTATGAACCTGATGAACGGTGTGTTTCGACAACACCTTGACAAGTTTGTACAGGTGTTTTTAGACGACATTCTGATTTATTCAAGAACACTGGAAGAACATGAGGAACACCTGAGGATAGTCCTAAAGTGTTTGAGAGACAACCACCTTTATGGAAAATTATCAAAGTGTTCGTTCTTCCAGAAGGAGATTCATTATCTTGGACAAATCATATCCGGCGAAGGGATAGCTGTAGATCCAACCAAGATTGAAGCCATTTGGGATTGGCCGGCACCCACAAATGTACATGAGGTACGAAGCTTTATGGGGCTTGCCGGGTATTATAGACGTTTTGTGGAAGGCTTCTCTAGAGTAGCGGGACCTATTACTGAATTGCAAAAGAAGAACCGTCCTTTCATTTGGACGGAGAAATGCGAGGAGGCCTTTGCTAAATTAAAGGAATTACTAACTACGGCACCAATCCTAAAAGTTCCCGTTATGGATAAAGATTTCCTGGTATGCACGGATGCTTCAAAGGATGGTGTTGGTTGTGTATTGATGCAAGATGGGAGAGTAATTGCGTACACGTCCAGAAGACTTAGGCCGCATGAAGAGATCTACGCGACCCATGATATGGATATGACTGCGGTGATGCATGCTTTGAAGTTATGGAGACACTATCTGGTAGGGAGAAAATTTGAATTAAAGACTGACCATTGTGGGTTACAACACATATTCACCCAAAGTGACCTTAATGCAAGACAGAGAAGATGGTCGGAAGTACTCAGTGAGTACGAATTCGACATAACTTATGTGAAAGGGACCTTAAACAAAGTGGCAGATGCACTTAGTCGTAGACCTAGGATATTCTGTGTCATACCATTGAAGACCAACTTAAAAGAAAAGATCTTGACACTACAACAGAAGGACAACTGGTATAATGAAGTAAAAGCTGAGTTGGAGAATGAACAGATGAGGATACCCAAGTTTGAAGGGTACTCTTTGGACATGGACGGTTTATTACGGTATAACCATCGCATGTATGTCCCTGATAATGAAGAAATTCGAGGTTTAATATTATCTGAGGCTCACCGAGCCGTCTATAGAGCACATCCTGGAATAAGAAAGATGTACGCAGATTTGAAACCTTTGTTCTTTTGGCATGGCATGAAGAGGGATGTGGTAAGTTTTGTGGCGAAGTGTATGGAATGCCAGATGGTAAAGGCGGAACATCGACACCCAGCCGGATTACTGCAACCACATACAATCCCAGAATCAAAATGGGAGGTTATTTCTATGGATTTTATAGTTGGGTTGCCCTTAACCAACAGGAGACACGACACAATTTTTGTGGTCGTTGACACTCTTACCAAGAGTGCGCATTTCCTGCCGATTAAGAATACGTATCAAGCTCCGGAGATAGCCCGAGTTTTCATTAATGAAGTAGTAAGACTACATGGAATTCCGAAGAAAATTATTTCTGACAGAGGATCAGTATTTACTGGAAGGTTTTGGACAAGCTTTCAAGAAGCTCTTGGTACTCAACTTAACTTTAGCACCGCCTACCACCCTGAAACAGACGGACAAACGGAAAGAGTGAACCAAGTATTGGAGGACATGCTAAGAATGTATGTAATGGATCAACAGAAGAAGTGGGAAGAATATCTACCCTTGGTAGAATTTGCATACAACAACAGCTATCAGAGTTCTATCCAGATGGCTCCTTTTGAATTTCTCTATGGGAGACCTTGTAGGACTCCCATAAGTTGGGATATACTAGAGGACAGGACATTACTTGGTCCTGAAGTAATACAAGAGATGGAAAACCAGATGGTCACGATTCGTGCTCGACTAAAGGAAGCACAGGATCACCAGAAGAGTTATGCGAATGCGCACAGAATTGATCGTAACTACGAAATTGGGGATAGGGTATTTCTACGGGTAAAACCATAGAAGAGTTCTGTAAAGTTTGGAAAGGGAGCCAAGTTGTCACCTAGGTTTGTAGGACCCTTTAGGATTTCAGAACGGATAGGACCGGTTGCCTATCGTCTTGACTTGCCATCATAATTAAGTAGAATTCATAATGTTTTTCATGTTTCTGTATTGCGCCACTATGTTCCCGATACTTCACATATCATTGACTTGAGCAATGTGCAGATAACGGACGATGGGGCCGTGATGGCCGAACCGATCCGGATTTTAGACCAGCGAACGCGGCAGCTTAGGCACCGTGTGATTGATCAATTCAAAGTGCAGTGGGACAGCTATAGTCCAAGCTCTGCGACTTGGGAGGACGCAACTGAGATGCGTCGTAGTTTTCCATTTTTATTCTGAACTTCGGGACGAAGTTCTAAATAAGTAGGGGTGTATGTAGTGCCCCTAGGCTTTTGTAGACATTGAGGGCACCTGCTGAGTGACCCGGCCATTTGAAACATTAATTAAATAACCTTTTGGCCTTATTTTTTTGAGTATGTGTATCTAAACTGTTGATGTAAATGAATAAAGTGCATATGTTAAACGATTAGCTATGACTATGGAAAATTATGCTGATAAATAATGCTTAACGACTAGCTGTATGGTGATTATGTAATTGTCGACGAGATGTATATTTGATTAGATAAATAAGAAGTTGAATAAATCATAAATGTTTAACAATGCTAGATTTAGAAATCAGATGATGATTATTGAGGACAGTGCTACTAATAATTTGTTGTGAGAAGTGTGTGTAGAAACAAGTGAGACGGTTCACCGACGGACACACAAAGGAACTTGAAGGGTCGTAGAGTACGGGTAAATCACACACAAGGGAAGCGACGACGATGTTGACTTCCGACAAGAATACCACGCATGAGCAGATAAGCATTGATCCGCTTGCTCAAGAGGAATGCGTGAGGGCGTACGAGGTGGGCCACGACGGAGCTGGTCACGTACGAGTTGAGGGGCGCGCAGTGAGAACGAACTCACTCCTCAGCGCCATTAGTCCCTAGATAGCATGTAGACGGAGGATGGATGGTAACGATTCCTAAAAATCCCTACAAGAGTTCCCGCAAGTCAAAACGGAAATATGGTGGCAGAAGGGCCCAACGACGCGGTACCCTGTCAAGAACGGAAAGAATGGACGAAAGGACCCAACGAGGTGGTACCATGCCAAGGAATGGAAACCATGGATGATTGGACCCGACGGAGTGGTTCCATGTCACGGAATTAAAAATTAAGGAACCAGGAGCCCAACGACGCGGCACCGTGATCCTAGTGAGTTTGATTGTTAAAATAAACTGCATAAAAACTTAGGAGAATAACTCTAGATTATTACTTGGCAAATGCATATAAATAGTTTAGACATTTGCACATGAATAGTTATTTTGTTGAGCATTTAAAATAATAGAAATTATTATTTAGGAGCAAAATAGAATCCTAAGATTAGACACCTAGTCAACTAAAAGCTAGGAGTTGATTAAAATATCTGGGGGACAAACTAGAGCAAACTTAGGGGTGTAGGTGCACTTCCCAGAGATACTGACACTTGGATGGGTGAGTGTTTTAATTAAATAATTTATTAAAAATATTTAATTATGCATGAAGCGACATGTGTCGCATGAGATTTTCCTTTATAAGGAAGGCTTAGGGAATGGGTAAAGGGCCCATAATTTGGACGATTGTCGTAATTTTTGAATGCCTCAAAGACTTGCTGCTATCTAAGGGTTTGGCTTAGAAATCTTGGTGGGAAGGGAAGCCCAAGCTGAATTTCTGAATTACTTGTGTGAACTCTACGGCCCGATTGGCTCGGGGGTCTGGAAGGAAGAAGAGTATTTCCAGAGTGGTTGGGTGGTTAACCGAGGTGTCCGCCGGTGAATGGTTGAGATTTCTAGCAGCAGGGTAGTGAAGATCTAATCCAATACTACTTTCAGAATTTCGTCGGTAGAGGTAATACTCGTAATTATTCTTGTTATTTTGTTTAAATTTTGTATTTGAAGAACCTGTGAGAAATAGTTCAATGGCTGGAAGTACTGACTGTAATTCCTGAATGTGTAGATTATGTATGGTATAATTTAAAATTCCACTGCACAGATGTATGTATATATAGCGATATGTTTTAATCCCCTGCTTTTAAAAAGTATTCTGTAATTAGAAACTTAGTGTAGTTCCACTCGATCTCTGTTCTCTCCATTAAAACGCAGGTTAAAATTAAGTTTTAGATTTACACTATTACCCAGAACGAGATTCGTATTCCTTACTGCTCTCCTGTCATAGTTTTATTCTAAATCTTATTCAAATGTATATCTTCTTGATCTGCAATGTATGTTTTAACACCAATCGTGATTAGTAGTTGTCATTGTGTTGAATGGTCGAGATCGAGACTGTACATAGATTACAGTTCTCAGATGTGATTTAATATTTATCTCCTTCATCTGAAATGTATGTTTACACACCAATCGTGATTAATAATTGTCATTGTATTGACTGGTAGAGATCGAGACTGTACATTGATTATAGTTCTCAGATCCGATTTAATAATTATCTCCTTGATCTGCAATGCGTGTTTACACACCAATCTTGATTGACAATTGTCATTGTATTAAATTAAATTAAATTAAGTTAAGTTAAGCTATGGTAAATTAAATACAATACAATTAAATTAAATTAAATACAATTAAATTAAATTAAGTTAAGTTATGGTAAATTAAATTAAATAATTAAAACATATTAAAAATTAAATTAAATTAATATGGTTTAATATGGTTTAATTTCCAGCAGGCCGATCGTCAACTAGCAAGCCATATTAATATTAATAATATGGCTTATATACGCCAATCGGCTTATATCTATTGTTTAAATGTGGTTGATATAGGCCGATCGGCGTATATAAGCCATATTATTAATATTAATATGGCTTGCTAGTAATTATCTCCTTGATCTGCAATGTGTGTTTACACACCAATCTTGATTAACAATTGTCATTGTATTGACTGGTAGAGATCGAGACTGTACATTGATTATAGTTCTCAGATCTAATTTAATATATATCTCCTTGATCTGCAATGTGTGTTTACACATCAATCGTGATTAATAATTGTCATTGTATTGACTGGTAGAGATCAAGACTGTACATCGATTACAGTTCTCAAGATCTGGTTTAATATTTATCTTTGATCTGCAATGTATGTTAAACACAAATTGTGATTAGTAGTTGTCATTGTATTGACTGATCAAGAACGAGACTGTACATTGATTTCAGTTCTCAAATCGATCGGATCGGACCGGATCCCTCATGTAAATTCGTTCTCTTTCTGTTATACTTATCCAGAATGTTTTCGGGTCGTTTCAGTAGATAAATTTCCGATCGAGACTGCATATCAATTGCAGATCTCAGATCCATTCATCCGTTTAAATCATAACCCATCTCTTAAAATCTACAAAAGACCCGGAATGCAGGACGGATGTTAAACCATTGAGATTGAGATTACATTTCGATTGTAATACTTAGATCTATCCAGGATCGTGCATCTCAATTCCAAGTTTCAACTTAATGTTCCAGATCTAGATTTACATGCGATTATCTGAGTGGAATTGTGGTAATAGAAACAACATTTTATTTACAACACCCTCCACCATCCTGTACATTCTCTATCTTGCAGGTCGAACAACCAGTAGGGTGCGATTAAATTTTAATTGATTATTCCATAAATGTTGATTATCTTTAATCCAGCATATACTCGGCAGGGTAACGATTTGTGCATAACCTATTGTGCACATACCTCCGTAATCCTGCTAGTAAACTGGACTACAACTGTCACATTCACTTTACCCTGGTTACTTTAATTAAAGTAGGAAGGAAAAACCACAGTACAACTCGGACTAAGTGAAGACGCAACTGTGAGTTATCAGCAGTTTAAATGATATAGGAAGTTGCGTCTCTCACTAAGTATGTTAACTACTTTAATATCGCTGGTAGGAGTAACGCTCCGTCTTCAATTAATTTATCATCTACCATTTTTATTTAGAGTAAAAGCATACAGATCCGGTCGATGGACGTTGGAATAAATTATGCCTAACACGAATTGGCTTATGGTTAGCATCCAAAAGAGCTTATGCAGTTTATAATTAATTATGCATTCGCTTATTTATTTAATTAATGTTTAACGTTTGAAGGATTATATATAATTCGTTATGTATGAGGATGGTGCACTATGATTTAGAATAAATTACCTTTAAATGCTTTATATGTTATGAAAAATATATTTATCTTTCCTCAAATAAGAATTTTGATTTAGAATAAGCATACACCTATACCTTCATACACTTTTATAGTATTCATTAAGTTCGTAATTGTTTAATGATTTTGGTGTCATTAATTTTTATTTGAAAAACAAATAAAATCGTGCTTATGTATCCTTGAATGACACATGTAGTTGCAAATTTGGTCCCGGTCTCCTCTACCGTTTACATTCTCTGCTCCTGAGATTTCGTTTGAATTTCATTGGATAATATTAATAAATAGTACTAAAGTTGGATGGAAAGCAAAATGAATGTATTAGAATTCATAGTCATAGGTATAATCGTTGCATTTATGAATCATGAAAGAATTAGAGTTACAAGTTACTCTTGAGTTTTTGTTTTATTGTTACATTGAATAACTTGAGTAAATCGTAATATAGCTAGAAGGAAAAACAAAATGATGGTAGTCAAATTCAAATTTTATAGCCTTATGGATAAGCGTTGTATTGGTGAGTAGGAAGGAAATGAACTACTAATTCTTTCCTTTGATTCTTTTAAAATGATAGAAACGTTAAGGAAGTTTAGTGGATAAATAAATTATATTAATTATATAACTTACTACTAATTCTTTCCTTTGATTTTTTTTTAAAAATGATAGAAACATGAAGGAAGAAGTTTAGTGGATAAATAAATTATATTAATTATATAACTTACTACTAATTCTTTTCTTTGATTCTTTTAAAATGATAGAAACGTTAAGGAAGTTTAGTGGATAAATAAATTATATTAATTATATAATTTACTACTAATTCTTTCCTTTGATTTTTTTTAAATGATAGAAACATTAAGGAAGTTTAGTGGATAAATAAATTATATTAATTATATAACTTATTTGAATTTTGGATTTGAGTAAAGTTACACTTTAGTCGGTAGGGAAATTCTATTGTGGAGAGAGAGGATAGATGTTCCTTAAGTTGGAGCCTCAAGACCATTCTAAGAAAAGAATTTGGTTGATGTTAATTTGAAGGAAAGTGACTAGGTCGAACGTCCATTTATTTTTTTGCTTCCCTTACAAAAAAAAAAAAAAAAAAAAAATCACGACTGAGGAAGTCACTACATTTGGTATCAGAGCCGGTCGAGCCTTGACCGGACCAAGAAACAGTTTATAATGTTTAGTTGACTAATAAATTTTATTTTACATTTGAACAGACTTCGTCATGGATCAAAGAACTCGCCAAGGTAGAGCCGGAAGGGGACGAGGACGAGCTACACGCCCGTCAACCCCAACAGCCCCTGTGGATAATCCTCCGAGAGCTGAGGAAACTATTAACCTACCTGCGGACGAGGTCATGACAATGATGAGGAACTACCACAGAATGACAGAAGCATTGATGACACGACTTGACCGCGAGAACGTGGGTTCTCAAGTCACTGCAGTACCACAGGCGCCACCTCCGGTCAACATACACCGAGAGTTAGAAAAGGTGAAGTTTCCTGAATTTTGGGGTTCCACTGAGGGGACCGCCGCGGAGGCATGGCTAGAAAACATGGCCATGTGTTTTTCTTTGAGAGACTACACGTCTAACATGAAGGTACGGATGGCGATTCTACAACTGAAGGGGGAAGCCCTTCTTTGGTGGAAGACCTTGCGACCTCAGCTAGGTCTAGAGCTTGAGGAGATATCTTGGGAATTGTTCGATGAACATTTCCGTCAGCATTACCTATCAGACGAATTCATTGAGCGACAGCTGAATGATTTCCATGCACTAAAGCAAGGGCTACGGACAGTACAAGAGTACGAAATCCGTTTTATGGAGTTACTAAGGTATGCACCCCATGTTGCCACGGAGAAATTAAAAGTCAATAAGTTCATCTACGGATTAAACCCAGTCATACGAGACAAGGTTCGTATTTTGACACCTTCTACTTTGCACGATGCGGTCCAGAAGGCCCCCATAGCGGAAGAAGAGCTTCCCGGCAAGATGCTGCAGAATAAGAACTTTACGAATACAGATCAAGGAAGTCAACCTTCACATGCACCCAAACATCAGTATGGGAATAAGAATTTTGGGAGGAGACCTTTCAACGGAGGGTCTAACAGAGATGACAGAACACCATACCGACCGCCACCACGGAATGATCATACAAAGCCTTTTGCAAAACCGGCGCAGTTTGGACCAAGAAGAAATGATGCACCTGCCAGAAACAAAACAAGAGGGCCCAAAGCAGGATGTTGGAGGTGTGGAGGACCACACTTCCAAAGCGAATGTCCTCAGCAGGACCGGGGAAACCAAAGATCCCAAGCACCGCGACAAACTACCGCAGCCGATTTAGGACGAGCGCATCGTATACACGCTGCCGTCAACAACCGCCAAGCTGAACATCAGTCCACCGTCCTCGAGACTACTGGTAAGATACATGGTAATGTATTTTCCTTGCTTATAGACCCTGGAGCTACTGAAAGTTTTATTTCCTTAAAAGTTGTAGAAAATAATAAAATGATGGCAATAAGTCAAGATGATTTCGACACTGTCGAGATGGCATCCGGTAGTGTCCAGAGTGTGAGTCTTAAGGTAGAGAACTGTGAAATCGACCTAGGAGTATGTTCTTCTAGAATATCCTTTTATGTTACGGAATTGGGTACATACGATCTAATCTTGGGGATGGATTGGCTAGAAGCACACTCCGCAGTGATGGATTGCCGAAGTAAGGAACTAACGTTCATCGATGATGAAGGTTACAAGAGGATGTTGACTGGGAAGAAAAAGAAAGTTTCCTTGAGAATGATATCGGCTATGCAGCTGAAGAAGAGCATGAGAAAAGGGTGTCAATTGTATGCGGTAATTGCATTGAACAAGGAAGGAGATAAGGTAGAAGTAATTAATCACCCCTTGTTCTCAGAATTCATGGATGTGTTTCCTGACGCATTACCCGGGTTACCGCCACAGCGTGAACTGGATTTCACCATAGAACTAAAACCTGGAACCGAACCCATAGCTAGGACTCCTTACCGAATGTCTGTACCAGAATTGAAGGAATTGCAAATTCAACTACAAGAGTTATTAGATTTAGGACTGATCAGACCTAGCGTGTCTCCTTGGGGAGCACCTGTTATTTTTGTGAAGAAGAAGGATGGGTCTTGGCGCTTGTGCATTGACTACCGTCAATTGAACAAGGCGACCGTAAGAAATCAATATCCCCTACCCAGAATAGATGACCTCTTTGACCAGATGAAGGGTGCGACGGTATTCTCAAAAATCGACCTAAGGTCGGGATACCACTAGTTGAGGATCAAGAATGAAGATATCCCCAAGACAGCATATAAAACTAGATTTGGACACTACGAATTTGTCGTAGTACCTTTCGGCTGAACAAATGCACCCAGTGTATTTATGAACCTGATGAACGGTGTGTTTCGACAACACCTTGACAAGTTTGTACAGGTGTTTTTAGACGACATTCTGATTTATTCAAGAACACTGGAAGAACATGAGGAACACCTGAGGATAGTCCTACAGTGTTTGAGAGACAACCACCTTTATGGAAAATTATCAAAGTGTTCGTTCTTCCAGAAGGAGATTCATTATCTTGGACACATCATATCCGGCGAAGGGATAGCTGTAGATCCAACCAATATTGAAGCCATTTGGGATTGGGCGGCACCCACAAATGTACATGAGGTACGAAGCTTTATGGGGCTTGCCGGGTATTATAGACATTTTGTGGAAGGCTTCTCTAGAGTAGCGGGACCTATTACTGAATTGCAAAAGAAGAACCGTCCTTTCATTTGGACGGAGAAATGCGAGGAGGCCTTTGCTAAATTAAAGGAATTACTAACTACGGCACCAATCCTAAAAGTTCCCGATATGGATAAAGATTTCCTGGTATGCACGGATGCTTCAAAGGATGGTGTTGGTTGTGTATTGATGCAAGATGGGAGAGTAATTGCGTACACGTCCAGAAGACTTAGGCCGCATGAAGAGAAATACGCGACCCATGATATGGAGATGACTGCGGTGATGCATGCTTTGAAGTTATGGAGACACTATCTGGTAGGGAGAAAATTTGAATTAAAGACTGACCATTGTGGGTTACAACACATATTCACCCAAAGTGACCTTAATGCAAGACAGAGAAGATGGTCGGAAGTACTCAGTGAGTACGACTTCAACATAACTTATGTGAAAGGGAACTTAAACAAAGTGGCAGATGCACTTAGTCGTAGACCTAGGATATTCTCTATCATACCATTGAAGACCAACTTAAAAGAAAAGATCTTGACACTACAACAGAAGGACAACTGGTATAATGAAGTAAAAGCTTAGTTGGAGAATGAACAGATGAGGATACCCAAGTTTGAAGGGTACTCTTTGGACATGGACGGTTTATTACGGTATAACCGTCGCATGTATGTCCCTGATAATGAAGAAATTCAAGGTTTAATATTGTCTGAGGCTCACCGAGCCGTCTATAGAGCACATCCTGGAATAAAAAAGATGTACGCAGATTTGAAACCTTTGTTCTTTTGGCAGGGCATGAAGAGGGATGTGGTAAGCTTTGTGGCGAAGTGTATGGAATGCCAGATGGTGAAGGCGGAACATCGACACCCAGCCGGATTACTGCAACCACATGCAATCCCAGAATCAAAATGGGAGGTTATTTCTATGGATTTTATAGTTGGGTTACCCTTAACCAACAGGAGACACGACACAATTTTTGTGGTCGTTGACACTCTTACCAAGAGTGCGCATTTCCTGCCGATTAAGAATACATATCAAGCTCCGGAGATAGCCCGAGTTTTCATTAATGAAGTAGTAAGACTACACGGAATTCCGAAGAAAATTATTTCTGATAGAGGATCAGTATTTACTGGAAGGTTTTGGACAAGCTTTCAAGAAGCTCTTGGTACTCAACTTAACTTTAGCACCGCCTACCACCCTGAAACGGACGGACAAACGGAAAGAGTGAACCAAGTATTGGAGGACATGCTAAGAATGTATGTAATGGATCAACAGAAGAAGTGGGAAGAATATCTACCCTTGGTAGAATTTGCTTACAACAACAATTATCATAGTTCTATCCAGATGGCTCCTTTTGAATTTCTCTATGGGAGACCTTGTAGGACCCCCATAAGTTGGGATATACTAGAGGATAGGACATTACTTGGTCCTGAGGTGATACAAGAGATGGAAGACCAGATGGTCACGATTCGCGCTCGACTAAAGGAAGCACAGGATCGCCAGAAGAGCTATGCGGATGCACACAGGACTGATCGTAACTACGAAATTGGGGATAGGGTATTTCTACGGGTAAAACCACAGAAGAGTTCTATAAAGTTTGGAAAGGGAGCCAAGTTGTCGCCTAGGTTTGTAGGACCCTTTAGAATTTCAGAACGGATAGGACCGGTCGCCTATCGTCTTGACTTGCCGTCATCATTAAGTAGAATTCATAATGTGTTTCATATTTCTGTATTGCGCCACTATGTTCCCGATACTTCACATATCATTGACTTGAGTAATGTGCAGATAACGGACGACGGGGCCGTGATGGCCGAACCGATCCGGATTTTAGACCAGCGAACGCGGCAGCTTAGGCACCGTATGCTTGATCAAGTCAAAGTACAGTGGGACAGCTATAGTCCAAGCTCTGCGACTTGGGAGGACGCAACTGAGATGCGTCGTAGTTTTCCATTTTTATTATGAACTTCGGGACGAAGTTCTAAATAAGTAGGGGTGTATGTAGTGCCCCTAGACTTTTGTAGACATTGAGGGCACCTGCTGAGTGACCCGGCCGATTGAAACATTAATTAAAAACCTTTTGACCTTATTTTTGAGTATGTGTATCTGAATTGTTGAGTTAAGTGAATAATTGCATATGTTAAACGATTAGCTATGACTATGGAAATTATGCTGATAAATAATGCTTAACGACTAGCTGTTTGGTGATTATGTAATTGTCGACGACATGTATATTTGATTAGATAAATAAGAAGTTGAATAAATCATAAATGTTTAACAATGCTAGATTTAGAAATCAGATGATGATTATTGAAGACAGTGCTACTAATAATTTGTTGTGAGAAGTGTGTGTAGAAACAAGTGAGACGGTTCACTGATGGACACACAAAGGAACTTGAAGGGTCGTAGAGTACGGGTAAATCACACACAAGGGAAGCGACGACGATGTCGACCTCCGACGAGAATACCACGCATGAGCAGATAAGCATTGATCCGCTTGCTCAAGAGGAATGCGTGAGGGCGTACAAGGTGGGCCACGACGGAGCTGGTCACATACGAGTTGAGGGGCGCGCAGTGAGAACGGACTCACTCCTCAGCGCCATTAGTCCCTAGATAGCATGTAGACGGAGGATGGATGGTAACGATTCCTAAAATCCCTACAAGAGTTCCCGCAAGTCAAAACGGAAATATGATGGCAGAAGGGCCCAACGATGAGGTACCCTGTCGAGAACGGAAAGAATGGACGCAAGGACCCAACGAGGTGGTACCATGCCAAGGAATGGAAACCTGGGATGATTGGACCCGACGGAGTGGTGCCATGTCAGAGAATTAAAAATTAAGGAACCATGAGCCCAACGACGCGGCACCGTGATCCTAGTGAATTTGATTGTTAAATTAAAATGCATAAAAACTTAGGAGAATAACTCTAGATTATTACTTAGCAAATGCATAACAATAGCTAAGACATTTGCACATGAATAGTTATATTTTGTTGAGCATTTAAAATAATAGAAATTATTATTTAGGAGCAAAATAGATTAGACACCTAGTCAACTAAAAGCTAGGAGTTGATTAAAATATCTGGGGGAAAAACTAGAGCAAACTTAGGGATGTAGGTGCACTTCCCAGAGAAATTGACACTTGGAGGGGTGAGTGTTTTAATTAAATAAATTATTAAAAATATTTAATTATGCATGAAGCGACATGTGTCGCAGGAGATTTCCCTTTATAAGGAAGGCTTAAGGAATGGGTAAGCACCCATAATTTGGACGATTGTCGTAATGTTCGAATGCCTCAAAAACTTGCTGCTATCTAAGGGTTTGGCTTAGAAATCCTGGTGGGAAGGGAAGCCCAAGCTGAATTTCTGAAATACGTGTGTGAACTCTACGGCCCGACTAGCTCGGGGGTCTGGAAGGAAGAAGAGTACTTCCAGAGTGGTTGGGTGGTTTACCGAGGTGTCCATCGGTGAAGGATCGAGGATTCAAGGAACAGATCAGCGAGGATCAACCACAACATTTTCTGCAGAACTTCAGCGACCGGAGAGGTAACTCTTGCAATTTATCGATTTCTTGTGTCATTTGTAGAAATCGTAAATGTGAAATGAATTTCCCTTTCATTTAAATGTGTATCGATTTCTTGGTTATAATTTCCAGGAATCGCAAGTATGAAATCAATTGCCCTGTTCTTCAAGTTTTGTTTTCTTTATCCACTGTGATATTTTTTAAAACTCTGTTTAGTAAAATGGTTGTAGATCGATCTAGTTTAGGTATGCAAACTCTATTTCTTTTTAAATGCGTTTTTAAATAAGAAAATCTTGTGTACTGAAATAAGAGAGTCAGTTTCGGAAAGGGCGAATTAATCCACTGTCCAATATATTTTTAAGCGCTGATTAGCGAAATATTTTTCTTAGATCGAACCAAATCTTTGTAGGTAAACTCTGTTTCTTTATGCATTCAAATTATCGAATTTTGCATGATAAGATCATTGGAGATGATCGGATTCATGTCATTTAAATCTCTGTGGATCCATTCCTATTTGGATTCTGAAAACTGCATGGTGTTTTCCCAAAATTCATAAAAGAAATGCAATTTGATCTTTTAAAAATCTTTGTTTTCAATTCTAAAAACCACATGGCTTTTTCCATAAATTCATAAAATGAATGTATTTCGATCTTTAAAATTTCTGGCATCCAATTCGAAAATTGAAGGGCACTGTAAATTCCGTATAGATTTTGGATTTTTAAATTTTACAGTGTACTCTTCAAAAATCGAAAGGCTTTTCCAGAATTTACTAAACATGAATGTATTTGAACTTTGAAAATCCTTTGTGTTTTGCTTCAAAAATAAATGGTGACTGCCTTTCTAATCTCTGATCTCTGTGTAACCATTGCTGATTGGCGTTTCCAGTCATGGTAAAGTGAATTTCCATCCTGATCGTATATGTCTCTGTGTATCTATTAGATTGTCTACTGATTTTTTTCATATTGTATATTCTCTACGAATTTATTGAACACTGAATAGTCGAGTCCAGAATTATGTCTCTCTGTGTATTCATTCGTTTGACTATTGATCCGAGTCAATGATCTTGATATCCATTTCTTTTAAATTTTTGAAGTGTGAATTACGTTCCATATCTCATGATGAAGATCGGATCTTGGTTGACAGATCTTTAATTTATGTTTGTATTTCTCATTGACGTTTCCAGATTTTATGAGAAGTCGATTTTGTTTTAATTAAACTCTGTTTGCAATTTTATTTGACAGAGATTTACTTAAAGGATTTTAGTGAAATATTAATTTAAACCGACTTCTGGTTACAATATTATTTGACAGTAATTTATTTAAGAACGCTAAATGAGTATCGATATCAAAAATCGGGCATCCCCAAAGGTGGATTGTTTAAACTTTGTCCCTATGTGATTTTTTTTTATCCTTATTTGAACCCTGGAATATATCAAAGATAACACCCATTTCGGGATCTAGATCTCTGTCCTCCATCAAAATTTATTTTTAAACTCTAAACGCTCGGATCGTGGAAGCATTACTCTGCTCTGTATATTTTTTTAATGACAGCGGAAATCTATCAAAAGTTTAAATGCCCAGATCAGCGCGTATTGTCTGGTCCACCCTACCTCATTGATTTACACGATGAACTGTAAGCATTACTACTGCGTGTGGGTTGAGACGAGTTCACCTCGCCGAATCCTTTGTTATAGTTTCCTGATTAAGCGTTGGACCATCCGCAAGGGTCGGTTGATTGTTAAAAGTGATTATGACTATGTTGAAAAGAACTAAGGTGTTTAGCTGTCCTCCCTATGCATTTATTAAACATACATTAGGTGTCTCACGGGAATAAGCTAGAAGTTGTGGATGGGAGTATACACAGTTAATAGGGTGTCACTTAAGTAATCATTTGGTGTTACTCGAGAAGTGTGCTAGTAGTTGTCCAAGTATAGTAGCCTATATGTATTCATACATATCTTTTTCTTCGCCGAATTAAGTTATGTTCTTTTTGAGAAATATGTCATGTATCGTTCTCCCAAATAAATGTATTAATTAATATATGTTTTAATTTATGATAGTTAAAACAAATGGTGATGTGTGAGATAGAGTACATCCATAACTTGTGATTTAGATAAATGTAATCATGTTTGTATTTTTTTAAGGATCACTACTTTGGATGAGAAAGATATACACTAGGAAATTATTTGACATTACGAAGTGATAAAGTGAATATTTTGATACATTTATAGGAAATATATATTCAAGGATATTAAGAGTTCAATTAACTTAAATATACTTTTTAAAAGCATAAAGCGAAGTGATTATGCTGATAGGAATTATTAAAATGTTTAGTTAATATATATATATATATATATATATACATTTTAGTTTGCCTAAGATGTATCGCTTGTGTTGTTGTATATATATTTAGTAGTGTGGATGATTTGATGCATAAGTAATAAATTTATTGTGGAGAAATTTAATGTTAAGTACTTACTTAATCGGAATGATAGAAGTTACTAGAATTTAGGTTCTAATTGATAGTTGAATTTATAGAATGATATTCCATTTAAGGAAGGTTAAAAGAATTATTAGATTTAAAATTAACTTTCTTAGTGAAGGATGGAAGAATTTCTTAAGTGTAGTAACTAATGTGAAAAAGAAGCATTATAGTTATGATTATATTTCTTAATGATGAATGAAGGAATTATTTAAGTGTATGTGAAAAGAAGCATTATATTTGTAATTAATTTAATTGTCATATATATAAAAGTGTTTGGTTTATGAATGTAGAGATATTACTTCTTGTGATTACTTCAAATGCTTGTAATTGAGATACATAAGGGAAGAAATTATTGCCTTAGGTAGTAGAGGAGAATATCATTTCATGTGTCTTATATTGTAAAGAAGTATGTATGTAATTCGAGACGAAAATTTTATTAAACATGAATTTGGATACATATACTTACATAAGGATGAGGATTGGTAAGCTTTAAAAAAAAAAAAAAAAAATAAAAAAAAATCACCTGCTCGGGATGCGAGACCTTACAATCAGTATTAACATATCATATGTATTCTTATTAGTAGCAGTAACCTTGTTTGAATCATGATATCAAAGCATTAGTGGTTCAATTCTAAGTAATCTCTTAGCTCTTGTTAGGACTGTCATAGCAATGGAAATAAGCTTATTTTATATAATTGTAATCAATCATTCACTTCTACTTGTAATCCGCAGCTCCTTCACTATAACAACTTCTATAGATTTTAATGTACTCTGCTTTAATGGGTTCCAAACTAGTTAAGTACTGGTTGTGATTGAATATGTCGATATAAGTAAGCTATCATAATCATTGGGCTTTAATAGAGGCTTAAGCTCAATTATAATATGCATAAGCTATATTATGGAAAGCATAGTAGTATTGTCATTGGTTATTGATTACACTAGTTATCCAAAGTTCATGAGGTAATGAACTGCTTACATATCCATCATTTAACCCTAACTAATGGTACTAGCTTATTGAGTTGAATTACACCAGCTTTACCTGTTTAGTCACATCATCATGCTTAGTATGATCACCGGTGTTTAATGTGTTACATTATAGCTATAGTATCATGCTTAGTATGAACTAGCAGATATTATGGTAATTCTTAATCTCTGTTGTCATCATAGTATTATTCCACCTAGTTGATCATGTTATTAGATTTAAGAACCATATCTTAAAAGGTGAACTCTTCGTATTTAATAGATGGATAGATTGGCTTGTAATATAATGCTCGTGTTTCCATTGTTCATGGCTGAATTTTCTGTAACTAGTGTGTTGATTCTTGCCTTGTTTTCAATGTCCATATTAGAAAAATTCTATCCAACTGAATTGATTATATCTTGTTTATATTCACAAATTACAATATTAATTTGGTGCCAACATGTATAGAAGTCTCAATTAGAGGTTGAATTTATGATCTATTATGGCTAGGTTGTATCTATAAAAAAAAAAATTATATGTTTCAAAGTTAGTACAATATGACCACGTTTAGATTAACAGTTAAGAGATACCAGAGTTAAACTCATTATTATATTGAAATAATATCTGGTTCTCTTTATGGTAGTCAATATAACAATTAAACTATAATCCTTGACATAAGGAAGTGTAACATTTAACTTAACATTAACCATATTGGTTCCATTCATTTAAGACATCAAAAACAATTAAAAGATTAGCACATTAATTCCTCATACATCCAACAATATTAGCTCTATTCATTTTAAGAACTATTATATGATATTAGGTGTATAGGTCCTTATTTAAGAACTAATTAGTTTCTTTAGCAGCTAGGTCTTAGAACAATTATTAAGGGCCTAAGCTAATGGTACTTCAATGAAACATGTAGAACTTGAATATGTTATGAGTTGATAGTTGTGTAAATGTAGATATCATATCAAATGGAAAGCGAGGAGTCTTCGAGGAAAAAGCGTATGAGGTCATCATGTTCATAGGGATTTTGTGTCCCAATTGATAATCGAAGGTTGTCGACTTCACCTCGGGATTCAAGCTTATTGTATAGTTCACATTAATCCGATCATCGGCGAGGCAAAAGGGGTACAGATGATTCCCCTCTATCTTCTGTGGGAGAACATCGATCTCGATCTTCTGTCGGTATGAACATTAATTTTTTATACATCTATCAATTGTATTTTTGTGTGTTCAAAAATTTTGTACATGTTTACACACAACTGTGTTTGTATTTGAAGCAGAGAAAGGTTCGGAAGAGGCTTGTAATTCTATGGAGAGGGAGGACAATAAGGAAAGGGGGATAAACGTTGAAACAAATGTGGGTGCATAGCAAGGTTCCGAAGAGGCTTGTCATTCTACAGAGAGTGACGAAGGTCGAGCCAAGACAACTATGTTGAACTAGCTGAGGGTTGTACACCCATAACGACTTATCCATCTGATTTACTTGAGGAGCTTCCATGGGAAAGTGGTGTTCAACCAACGACCCTTGAAAGCTGTAGATCTCACTATGACAAGCTACAACATGATCTTTCTAGTTTGGATCTCCCTCCAGAGAGCAAACAAAGTCTAGAGATTGTCTTGCGATCATTACAAAAATTCATTGAGGTATATGAGGATCTCGGACCAACAACGGATGGTTTTGTTGATTTGATGCGGAGGCGAAAGGCCCAAGTGATGGGTCTAGACAAGTGGATTGTTGTGAAGGAGAGAGTGACCAAAGAACAAGCCGACTCAATGTTTAAATTCAAATAGGTACTAAAGTGAAAATGTTTAAAGTGCAATATTTTAAGCACCTTGAAATTGCACATCTATTATATGATTGGTTCCTTGCAACCTATGGTCGGTTTCCATGGAATGATGAGGTTCCTAATTATTTTTTCAGACCTTTTTATGCTGAGGTTTTTAAAAATATGAAGCTAGACTATACCGATATTCATTCTAGCTTTTATGGAGTTGGAAAGGGGCGAATATACAATTGAAAAGGTGCTCTTAGATATCCCACTACTCTTCGACCTCCCCCTCAGATATATCGCCCAACCAGGCTTGTGACTTACAAATCGGAGATGGAGCCCACATCACAACTTGGGACAACTGCAAGGAATTCTATTGCTGAAGGTTTAGCGTCGACATTTGTAGGAATTGATGTGGGATTGGTTCGAGAGAGAGCTCGAGCCGCTATTCTTCAAAAGTTCGTTTACAAAACGAATGATGAGGTAGATGGAATGAGCATTGAATATATTAGGGCTTATGCTAAGGTTTGTCGTGATATAGCTTGGTATGTCCTATCCCATGACACATCGAGTATAGGAGAGGTTTATTTTTTATGTATCTACAATCTATTGAATTGTTTTATTCATTTTGAATTGAACTTTTTGAACTACATTATAGATCTACGATATTATGTATTTTTTCATGTATAGTAATAAATATATTACGTAAATGTTTATTGGTTGCAGTTTTATAGATTGTTGAATGAACATGATTTTCGACTCTCGTGAAAATGTAGAAGAGCATCTTAGAGAGGTATATTTATTATTTACATATTTATATTTATGTTTGAAAGATATTGTATGTTTTTTTTTTTAATTTTAATTTATCTATGTATCTTATTGTTAATGTCACTTATCCATGGAAGTTCATTTAGATTCAAACTTTTTTGATGATTTTCCATCTATTGTGAGCTCATGATTTTAATTTTTTGTTTTGGTTTTAAGTTAATTGCTTAATTTTAGTTATTTTTTCTTGCACAAAGTTTTATTTATTAACAAAATTTAAATTTTAGGGAACAAGAGAACATATGGAAATTGGTGGTGAGGATATAGGTTCTTTGATGGAAGTGGATATTGGCACTGAGGTAATTTTGTTAATAATTGAACTATTCAAGTTTCATTTTTTTTTATAATTTTAATATTTTGTTTTTTGAATTTAGTTCCTAATTGTTTGAATAATTTATGAGATTCATAATTTGCTTTTATAAATGTTGCAGGTTGGGTCTCTTCGAGGAAAAGGGAAGACCCTGGTGGATGATAGTGGTAGACTTTCATTCCGAGGCACTAAGGTAATTTTGTTAATAATTGAACTATTCTTTTCAAAAAAAAATTATAAGTTTAATATTATGTTTTTTGAATTTAGTTCCTAATTGTTTGAATAATTTATGAGATTTATAATTTGCTTTTATACATGCTGCAGGTTGGGTCTCTTCGAGGCAAAGGGAAGACCCCAGTGGATGATAGTGGTGGACTTTCATTTAGAGAATGATTTATATTGGTCTATTTTTGTTTTTCCATATACTACCATATTGCATACATTTTCATGTTGATACATATGATATAGTTGTTTTGGACATCTAGGAACTTTATTTTTGGATTATATATGTACATTGAACTCACATGTTCAGGAACCTTTTTCGGATTATATATGTACATTGAACTCACATGTTCAGGAACATTTTTCGGATTATATACATGTACATTGATCTTGGCATATATTATGTACTTGCTTTGAATGATTTAACTTTTTTCTTGGGCTAATTACATAGCATACTTTGTGTGGTAAATGCTTAGAATATGATTTTCCATGATGTTCATAAATGTATGTTCAATCTTGAAATGGTTTTAAAATATATTAGTACACATGTTTTAATGTTTAAACTACTTTATTTTCTGAATAATATATTTGAATTTTTGAGTGCATATATTTGAATTTGAATTTTTGAAGATGTAAAATCTATGAATGCAGATGTAAAATATTTTCAGTGAAAGTTTCAACCCTCTTGGTTGTCTTTCAATTTTTAACTAATGATTCATATGTTCAATGTATGTTCAATCTTGAAATGGTTTTAAAATGTAGTTTTTAGAGAATCTTGATATAGTTTGCATTCCTGAAGCTTTTTTTATTGAATTTCAGTATATGCTAGCCTTAAGTTTTAATCTAGGTGCATTCTAAAGTTACAAATTTTAAGACCTGCATTATTTAATCCTTGAGTGCAGATTTTTTGTAGTATTGACAATTTTTTAGTGCATATATAAAAATTTGTGAGTGTAGATGTAAAATATTTTCATTGTAGAGAAGTAAATAAAATTTACTGAAGGTTTCAATCTTCTTGGTTGTTTGACAATATCTTATATTGGTTTCAATAATAAACTTGAATTTCATATAAATGATAACTTAAATCTTATATAAATGATGAACATACTTCAAATTTTTAACTAATGATTCATATGTTCAATGTTCAGGTACCACACTTTTGTTAGTTCTTGAACTAAAGATGTTGTTGAAATCATGACAAATGGGGATTTAACGATTTTTTGTTTTTTAACCATAAGCAAGGATTCCAGGATTGTGAAGTTTATGCTAAACTAGAGCAATGATTTTAGATAACAATTTGATGAATTTTCATCGGTTTGTTGTAAATAACCATTGCTCTAATTTAGCATAAGCTTCACAATCCTGGAATCTTTGCTTGTGATTAAAAATCAAATGATCAGTATCTCCATTTGCCATGATTTCAGTTATGTGAACTTAACTAGTTATGTTGAATTTCATCATCATACAAAATTATAACTTCATATAATCTAGATCAAATGGAACTAAATTCTATTTACACAAGTGATATTATCCTTGTGCATATATCATTTATTTAAAAACCATAGGTTAGAAAAGTTAAAAAAAACTCATGGATCATATTTATATGAATTGTTCATCCCACCACAAAACCACTAATGGATCAACCAATCTAATGGATCAAGAATAATAATTTTCCATTATTAAATACATTAGATAAGCATGAAATGTATCAGATTAATACAAAATCTAGCCGGTTTCCGGGTGATTCCTCACTGACATCATTCAGTCAAAAGTAAAGATTCGAGGCGGAGTGTGGGGATAGCCACATCTGTTATCTCATCCCTTAAGAGGTCTAATAGACATATGGGGACTCGAATAAAGTACTTTAGACAGACTTTAAGATGAAATTACACATTAACGACCACACATATTACCCTAAAATTCTTCAAATTCAATCAAGATCAAATGGTTTTAACTATACAACTACATATCGAAATTGATAAGGATTCTAATTTAGGATTTCCTTCACATACTTAAATACTCGATAGATCCCTCAATATAATGGACTCAATTAGCTTAATCTAATACATGTAAAATTACATTTGTATTCAACATTCCATATAGCTGAAATATAACATTTTTCAACTTTTTCCAACTTTTATTAAATTTCTCATTACCAAATAATTATCGAATTGATTTCAACATGCTAAAATACAATCATTTAAACTCTTATTCTAGTTCTCATTCAAGATCATAGTCATAGTTCAAAGAAAAAAATATATTGTACATAACATTTGACATGCACAAAAACATTGATCGATTCATTTTTTATATAGTTAAAAACATCTCAATGGAATGTCGTCCTCAATTATCCATTCATGGTCATATTTGGACAGTTTCCATTTTCTAGTCTTAAATTTCTTTTTTTGATGGAACTTGTGGAAATTTTATTCAATATGCACATACTAAATGACTATATTGACAACATATAACATCAGGTTCATAATCCTGAAAGCAGACATAATTTTCAGTCATATGGGTCTGTTGAAAAAATAACCTTTTAAAATGATGGATCCTCTCTCGTATGTAAATCCTTTGTCATCGTAGTCCTACAATAAATTCATCTCTCCTTCAGTGCATCACATCAAATAATATTTCACTTTTTCTTTGTTTTCTAAAGGTGCAATCACAACAAAAACATCTCCTGTGCAAATTACAATTGGCACCAGGGTTTTTAAATCAATTAAATTGAATATACACATAACGTGATGGACAACAATGAACAATCAAAAAAGAAGTTGTAAGTTCAATACCTTCTCTAACAAGATCTGAAATTCTATCACCATTAGATAATATTGCTATTTCTTCTGATTCTAATTCTTCTAAGCTTGCTAGTGGCATTTTCCCCTTTGGATTAATATCTGTGTGTTTCCAATGTTTTACGTAGTTGTTCGTTATGTTTTGACAAACTTCCGTAGATTCAACATTTTCAGTGCAAATATGACAAAAGCATGATTTCTTTCTACTTTCAAATGCAAACACGTTTTGGAAGGATTTTGTTTGAATATAGTGTAAATCTCTAGTCCCATGTATGTTGTTAGCCTCGTATGGGATTGATCTATCTATATCTTGGATTCCAATAAGCCAAAAGAACCTACACAATAAATGATAAATCACAAAGGACAACTTTTAATGTTAGTGTACATATACTTAAATGATAGACTTGCAAATAACATTTTTTTAAATTGACAATTAATAGAAATTAAAAAAATGTTATACATACCTGCGTACATATTTTGATTGTTGATTATAATCATAGCTTAGATGTAATTTACACTATTGGACAACCTCGACAGCTGAATGAAATCGTGCAGAAGAATGGTTCATTTTCCATTTTCGAAGTGCTCTTTTTATGCATGCTCCTGCACCATCATGTTCACCTTTTCCATGTCCAGTTTCAAAGAAATTCCAGAGATGTTTAATGTTCAGTGCTTTATGAAGTCGAAATAACTAAAAAAGTGATCATGAAGATTCAAATTTTCCCGCACATCCATCCGACCATATCCAATGTTCATTGAATTTAACTTCACATCTTTTTAGTGAATCATGGAAAATATTTTCAATAGAATGCTGAACAAAATGTGTATTGTGTGTACGAGCATCGCTGATATAAAAGTGATATTCTTTAATCACATCTCAATTTTCACTCATGCTTTCAATGCCATCAACATCCTATTGAGAATGTCTATATAGAACATGGACAAATATTGAAACTTGGTCAGAATGATAGTATTCACTTTGTATATCTTTTTGTGCAGCAAATGTGTAGTTTTCTACAAAATCAACCACAGACAAAATTGTTCCGGGTGGAAAAATTTCACGAGACTGCTTGAATTGAAGGTCTTTCCATCATTCTCTATGTGAATGCTTGGTGTATTTATAAATTTCAATTTCAAATTTCTTCAAAAAATATGTCACACATATTTTATCTTCTCGCAAATCAATTCTTTTGGAATGTGCATCACTAGAACTTGTAGCATAATTTCTATATTCATATCTTCTCTAATCAACAGATACATTTGACAGCGATTGATCATTATCAATAGGATATTTATTGTAGAATAAAACCATATTTCCACAAGGATGACAATGTTTTCCATTGACACATTTTTTATTATAAAATACTTCATCGTGATCTCTCTCACATAGAATTTGAGATATGAATCTATGTATTGTGGGTGGAGGTGCTGAATTTGTCCAAAATTTTTACCAAATTCAAGAAATGTGTCATAATATAATTCAAATTGCACCTGATAATGACAACAACATGTGTTACGTATAGTAATAGGGCTAACGTACCATGGTTTTTTTTGCGCAATTGTAGTGACTAACATATTAGATCCACGATGATCCTCCTTGAATTTATTGAACAATTGTACTTGTGTCATTTCCATTATATGTTTTGGACGACTTTTATATACATTTCATGATACTCTTTGTCATATCACATCCCTTGAATTTGGTGAAACTCGAGCATGTGCCAACCAATACTTATGTACAATATCGACTTTAACACCTTCTCCCATTCTATCTTTGTAAGGATTTTTACAAATAATTGCCCAACAAGCCAGTTCATCATTTTCATCTATTTGCATTCTGAATTTGTTATGTTGTATAATGTATTTCTTGAGGTTCCTATTGTTTTTGCTAGTTGTGTTGTCAAATGATTTTGTCTAGTACTAGCTGAAATAATTGTTGTCTGAATTTCTCTATGTGCAGCTGTGGTATCTTTCTTCCTGGATTTTCCAAAAAAAATTATTGCATCACTTATATTTTCTATCACATTATGTTTCAATTTCGAATCTTTTTTCGCCTTGTGAATACCCAATAATGTCGTAGCACCTTTTAACTTCTTGGACACTAATACACATCTCAAAATTTGCGCTTGTACTGCTATTGAATATTCTTTGAGAATATCATCATAAATTTGCGTAGCACAATATCGTACAATATGTATGGCTATTTTTTCTCCATATTTGTCGCATTCAATGTCTTCTAACATTTCATCATTAATGGTTAAAGTACATATACATCAAGTTAAATTTAATTTAACATATATCCAAAAATACAATTCATTATAAAAAATGAATTTGGAAAATACATGATATATATACATACCAGGTCCAGTTTCTGGATCTTGAACTTGATCTTCAATATTGACTTCATCAACATTAGCATGCAAATCACTATTGACATCTTCAACAATGGTCTCTTCAACTTCAAATTGTTCTTCTTGTGCTATATTTTAAATTTCCATTTCATCAACATTATCATGTAAATTTGTATTTATATCTTCAATAATTGTCTCTTCTGTTTCTGCAACCCTTGCTTTTTTGGCTTGATATTTTAGTTTTTATTTTTCCCTATGATCATCATCATCAAGTCTATGATCACTTTTGCTTTGACACTTTCTCTTACTGCCCATGATTGTTTAATCTATAGAGGTTATATTAAAGAATCATCACTTTATAGTAAAAAAATAAAAATTTAATATTTAAAAACAGTTACGAATTTATAAAAACATGAACTGAAATTTACTTCACCTTATAAAAATCTTGTAAGATTCATTTGAAGAAAAACTCTTTGGAAATAAATTTTCTTTGAAAAAACTCCTTGAAAAGAAATAAGAAATCTCTTTGTAAAGAAATAAAAAACTCATTGGAAAGAAATCTCCTTTGAAGAAAAAATCTTTGGAAAGAAATACGAACTCCTTGGAAAAAAATATCTTTTGAAAAACCGTTTGGAAAGAAATAAGAACACCTTGTAAAGAAATCTTCTTTGAAAAAACCCCTTGGAAAAAAAATCCTTTGAAAAATACCTTGGAAAAAACTTCTTTGAAAAAAACACTTGAAAAAATGCCAAAAAATGCCTTGGAAAAAAAAACTCCTTTGCAAAAATACCTTGGAAAAAAACTCTTTGAAAAAACCCCTTGGAAATAAATAAAAAGAAAAAATACCTTGGAATAAAAACTCCTTTGCAAAAATATCGTGGAAAAAAAACTCCTTTTGCACTCCTTGAAAGAAATCTCCTTTGAAAAACCGCTTTAAAATTATTTTATAGAGACATCTATGAAAACAAAAGATGCGAAATAATGACTCTATTTAGTTTTATTTATACAATTATAAATAATCTAATATCTTTTTTTTCGAGCCAAAGAAAAAATATTTGCATTTTGTTTTTTCAGCCAAACAACTGTTGTTATTTTTAACGGTTCGGTAACAGAAAATAATTATTCGGTTGAATACTATCTGAGAACTGAAAACTTAACAGTTCTTCACAATTTTCAGTTTTCTTCATTTTCGAAAGGTAAAAACAGTATCCTACAGTACAAATGGTGTAACATCCCGGAAAAATCACAAAAAATTAAAATTTTTCTACATGACAATAATTGCTTATTTAATGTATGCAGAAATAGAACAATGCGTAAAAGATTATTTTGCTGTACTAAATGCCATGTTGGTTTATAGTATAAGAATTTGCGACTAAAAGATTCAAGCTTATGTCTTGATGTTATTTATACTCTGCTATAATACTATTGCAATTTCTATTGATATTGTTATGATTGATGAATCAGCTATCTTTGACTAATGTGTTTTTGTTGATTGATGAAGGGGTCCTACAGACACCCCGAGGCTTACTTAGCATTCATGCTAAAGCATGTGAATTCGTACTTGTGGCAGTTTACAAGTAAGGATTTAATGTTGCGACAAGTGACCATACAGTTTTTCAGTAATCTCCTTTGTAAATGTTTGAGGAGATAAAGCTTTGGGCATTTTACCGGGTGAGAATCTTGGTTCGAGACTTAAAGTCCTTCAAGATAAGGACATCTGAAAAAGATGGCTGAGGCAAACAGTGAATCTTAATTAATGTAATTATAAGCTAGTAATTGTCTTAAGAGAAGGTTTATTTTGCTCGTGTTACAGTTTCATACTCAGAAATATATATAACTTTCATTTAAGTTTCGTGTTGAGCTGTATGTAACTGTCTATCTTTTCCCTCCAAGCAATTTGTAGATATTCTATGTATAATTGTTTTAATATTATGCCTAGGGGCTATACTCTAAAATGGTAGTGATAAATTGATTTATCGACATGGCTTTCATTACGCCATACAATAGAATGTATCACCATACAATAGAATGTATGTGTAAATAATCTTCTTTGATTATTATTATAGTCTAATTGTAATGTATTTTGAAACATTATCAAAATTCTAAATATATATATATGTCACATTAGGAAATGTGTGTTATGTGCACTAGTGCAACCCTATGTGACACTATGCAAATATGTGATATGATGCAAATATGTGATACTATGCAAATATCTATCCTAAATTTATAAAATAATGTTGTGACAGGGTGGTTCATCACGACCTTACCATATGAAATGTCCAAAGTATTGAATGTTATGATGTGAACGTTAAATGTTATTGTAGTGCCCCTAGACTTGTGTAGACATTGAGGGCACCTGCTGAGTGACCCGGCTGATTGAAACATTAATTAAATAACCTTTTGACCTTATTTTTTTTTAGTATGTGTATCTGAACTATTGAGGTAAATGAATAATTGCATATGTTAAACGATTAGCTATGACTATGGAAAATTATGTTGATGGATAATGCTTAACGACTAGCTGTATGGTGATTATGTATTTGGCGACGAAATGTATATTTGATAAGATGAATGAGCAGTTTGAATAAATCATAAATGTTTAACAATGCTAGAGTTAGAAACCAGATGATGATTGTTGAGAACAGTGCTACTAATAATTTGTTGCGAGAAGTGTGTGTAGAAACAAGTGAGACGGTTCACCAACAGACACACAAAGGAACATGGAGGGTCGTAGAGTACGGGTAAATCACACACAGGGGAAGCGACGACGATGTCAACTTCCGACAAGAATACCACGCATGAGCAGATAAGCATTGATCCGCTTGCTCAAGAGGAATGCGTGAGGACGTACGAGGTGGGCCACGACGGAGCTGGTCACGTACGAGTTGAGGGGCGCGCAGTGAGAACGGACTCACTCCTCAGCGCCATTAGTCCCTAGATAGCATGTAGACGGAGGATGGATGGTAACGATTCCTAAAATCCCTACAAGAGTTCCCGCAAGTCAAAATGGAAAGATGGTGGCAGAAGGGCCCAACGATGCGGTACCCTGTCAAGAACGGAAAGAATGGACGCAAGGACCCAACGAGGTGGTACCATGCCAAGGAATGGAAACCATGGATGATTGGACCCGACGGAGTGGTGCCATGTCAGGGGATTAAAAAAATTAAGGAACCAGGAGCCCAACGACGCGGCACCGTGATCCTAGTGAGTTTGATTGTTAAATTAAACTGCATAAAAACTTAGGAGAATAACTCTAGATTATTACTTAGCAAATGCATAACAATAGCTTAGACATTTGCACATGAATAGTTATTTTGTTGAGCATTTAAATTAATAGAAATTATTATTTAGGAGCAAAATAGATTAGACACCTAGTCAACTAAAAGCTAGGAGTTGATTAAAATATCTGGGGGACAAACTAGAGCAAACTTAGGGATGTAGGTGCACTTCCCAGAGAAACTGACACTTGGATGGGTGAGTGTTTTAATTAAATAAATAATTAAAAATATTTAATTATGCATGAAGCGACATGTGTCGCAGGAGATTTCCCTTTATAAGGAAGGCTTAAGGAATGGGTAAGGGGCCCATAATTTGGACGATTGTCGTAATTTTTGAATGCCTCAAAGACTTGCTGCTATCTAAGGGTTTGGCTTAGAAATCCTGGTGGGAAGGGAAGCCCAAGCTGAATTTTTGAAATACTTGTGTGAGCTCTACGACCCAAAGCTCGGGGGAGGCCATGCGACTGAAAGCATGAGCCTATGGTTGGGTGGCGAAGCTAACGGTTGCTTCGCCTATGGTTAAACGAGCTTTGCTAGAGGGATCCTACGGAAGACGCATACAACAATGGACCAGCTGGATCGGGTTGACAGGTTAAGGTTTGCTTATTTTTGTTAAGTTATTCACTCTTTTATTTTATTTTTCCAATACCTATAATGGCTAATTTGTTTGTATGAAGTTTTTAAAGTTTCAGGTTCAGTTCAAGGGGACCCTAAAGGAGGGGCCCTACAGTTATAAGTTGGCAGATGTAACTGTAACCTATGCATTGAATGGATGCAACTTTCAAGATATTGGAGTTCCATCGTAGATAGTGTAAGAGCTCGATCACGTGCCAATACCGTGGTGATAACCACCCTTCTGATGATGTGTAGACATACTGGTTCACTAGTTAATGAGTTGGCTCCTTCGTGGCAATTGCAATGATGGCTCATTTAATAAGGTAGATGGCTTGTGGTTTCATGAATCTAACCGGTGATCTCCATCATTGATCTGGCAGGGAAATGATGGATTAGGGTTAAACCCTAACTCAGTCACATTCATTGTGTTTATTGTGATCTTTGGCATTTGATAGTGGTGGCTCTGCGTCTGGCCGACAGGTAGAGGGTTTTTAGGGTTATTGTTTTGCCTGTAGAGGTGTAGCTCCTGCGTTTTGAACTCGTGACCTGTGTAGGTTATAGATCCGAGCTCTCCAGTTCTTTGTACAGTGGATATTTGTTAAGGTTTGCAGCTTGGGTCTATTTTCTTGATGTGGTTCGATACCCAGACTAGTTGAGGGTCGTATGTTTTAAAACTGGGTTCAAAGTGAAAGGCCAGGACCTCGCCATGGTTGGTGCAATTCTCTTCACTGTTTATCTTTTTAGATAGTTTTCAACTCGGTGTGGTTTCCTTCTATCTCCTCATTCGATGATATAACAGTTTACAACTACGGTTGCACCTATTTGGCATTTTTCTGCTAAATGCTAGCTTTGGAAGGTAATGTACTTCGCACTCATTCCTGTAGCTTTCATAATTGAAGAATAACACTGTAGTAGTTTATTTCTTTAATGATGAGTTTTGTTTCTTGAAAGATAATTGTTTTTTACCATGATGTTATTGTTGTTGTTACAGGTGTAGGGATTCAATGGATTCTCCAGTTTGGGTGTTGAAAGTTGGCTATGGCTACACTAACCAGTAAGCCTCGGAAGTTTCCTTGTACTCTAGTTAGATGGGAGTGATGGCCAAACTGTTTATTCTTTGGTCTTCGTTTTTATCTTGGCAAGTTTGTATTTCATCAACTTTAGGGTTTGTAAAATGTAATGGATTGGGGATGATAGTTCCTTGACCCAAAAGGCACGAGCCTGATATGTTGAAACTGTCGTATGGAGTTGTTCTCTCTCATAGACTTGTCATAATGTAATAAATTATGTTTTCAATGGATAATGACAGAAGTTGGAAAAATATGGAATGTTTTCGGCTTGTACATAGTTCATCTTTTTTTATAGAATGTTGCTACGTTTCACTCTGATGAAGATTCCAGCGTTAGGATTTGTCTTTGTTTTGGAATGTATAGTTGTTGATGTTGCTCTTGATAAAGTCTCGACATCGAACTGATGGTTTGCTATTTCTATTTAGAATTATCCTACAGACATTTATGTTAACTAAATTCTGGAGATGATATTAAAAATGTGACTGTTCCACCTATAGGAATGACTACTGTGTAAACGTTTGGTTTTTATGAAAATAAACTCCCGGTTTGAACTATTGCTTATAGTGGGTTTAAGTGTTAACTGTGTCGATTTATGAGAAATGGCACAATGTTTGATATAAGTTTAAATTGGAAACTGCGATGAGAATTAGTAATGCTAACTAGGTTTTTCCGCTGTGTGATGCTAAAACCATAACTCGGTTCTGTTTAAATTATAAAGATATTCTTTAGCATCTCTGTTGCTATCGTTCGATGATAAATGCACAAGTTAGAAGGCTTGCTTTGGAAACAAAATATGTAAACCCTAGATTTGTAACATGAGACTTCTGTTCTATGATAAGAAGATTTGTTTGCCATATTGAATTTATAATTAGCATAAATGTAGATGATTCTGTACATGAAAAATTTGTGTTTATTACTAAGCACTATTTCTAAATAGGAAAATGATAACAATATGTTGTATGCTGAGATTCAGATTCTGCAACTGTACGATATAAACTTACGTATTTTTTTGAATACCATAACATACAAAATAACTCATTTGAATTTCAGAAGGGAAAAATTATTTATTTATAAACAACTGATATTAAAAAAAATAGAAAAACATTACTGTAAATTCTGGAATTAATTATTTGTGCAGAAATAATAAGGAAAACACTGATATAGGAAATTAATAGTAAACAGTAACTTAGGAAAATACATCGTTTTCATCTTCTCTTTCACATGGCCATTTGCCTATCTTGATCTATCCGACTTAATTTGTCTCTATACTAGAGTACGATGCAGTTCCTATATCATGGGGAAAAATGCAGAGAATATTTACTTCATTCATAATTTTAATTTATTTCAGAAACTAAAAGTAAGGGTAACTAAACCAGAACACATTTTGTAATTAAAATTAAATACTTGCAGTGAACATATTTAACTACTTAATAACAGATAAACAAATAGAACCTGTAGATGACGATAGGGCCGACAAACAACCGAGGATGCATGTTCCTCCCAACTTATTCCAGAAGAAGTAGCTCAACTACTGGCTTCTTGTGAACCCCTGAGCCTGATTACAGAACCACTAAGTAGATGGAATCTGTGTAGAAGCAAGGCACTCAAAATGCCTTCAGCACTCAGCATCAACCTCCTGAATTAACATGCCTTCTCCACTCAGCATCAACCTCTTGAACTCAATAAGAGTTTGGCAGGCTCACAACATGATCAACAACATAACATATCCCCTCATCAAATTTCTTGGGTGCAAACACAGCAAAATCCGAAGGTAAATTTCCTCGTCACGAAAAGTGATGAACCTCAGTTCAAAATTTGATGGCTATTATATAGACTGCGTAGGTATTTAGTGGTTAGTTTGGAATAAATGAGCCTCAAGCTCCAGTCCCATCTTTCAGGGCACTATGACCACACTTCAAGGCAGTTGTCCCATACCAACAGCTAGTTAGTTGCATCATGATGCTGCCACTTGTCCATTGCCTTCTACCCCAGATTCCATTCCACCTAGTGGATCAGTAACCACTCTTTCAACAGTCCTCTTAGGTGTTTGTCTCCTATTTTATTTATTTAATAATAATATATTGTGCAAATTACAGTCATCCTTGGACACCTGTCCAACATAAAAATTTAGAATAAAAGTTATAATAATGTTTGCTAACACAAAATGTTTTCCAGCAAAAAGGGTATGTTACAAACACCCCCACTTAAGCTCAACATCATCCTCGATGTTGCTTATTCATCATCAAGTTTCTCATGGAACAGAACTGGATATGCTGCCCGCATATTACTTCCAGTTCCCAAGTAGCTTCATCAGGGCTAAGGTGCTTCCATTGCACCTTTACCTACCCTATCGTGCGATTCCGAAGCATAATTTCCCCCTGGTCGACAATACAGTCTGGTTCCACCTAAAAATCTCTTTCGAGTTCCACTTGTATGTCATTCCAATTCAGCACATGAGTAGCATCGTGCACATACTTCTTCAAAATAGAAACGTGAAAAACATTGTGTATTTTTAAATTATATGGCAATTCCAATTGATATGCAACAGCTGCAATCCTTGATAGGATTTCGAATGGTTCACAATACCTTGGTGCTAGTTTAGCACAACTCCCAAGCTTCAAAAAAAATTTCTTGGGCTTTACCTTTATAAAAACATGGTCTCCTACCTGAAATTCTCTTTCAGTGCATTTCAAATCAGCATAGTTTTTCTGCCGATCTTGGGCAACCTTTAAGTTACCTTGAACCTGTTTCACGGTTAGCTCCATTTCTTTCTATAAATATGGTCCTAACATTAATCTGTCTACACGATTATCCCAAGAAATCGGAGTACAACATTTTCTTCCATACAAAATCTCAAATGGGCTTAACTTAGCAGATGCTTGATAATTATTATTGTAGGCAAATTCTGCTAAGTGTAAGAAATCTTCCCACTTAGATGGTTGATCTTTAACATATAATCATAACATATTTTCTAAAATCTGATTTACCCTTTCTATTTGACCATCAGTTTGTGGGTGGAAAGAAGTGCTGAAATTTAATTTAGTATTTAATTCTTTAAACAGTGTTGTCCAAAAATGACTGGTGAACATAGAGTCCCGGACTGAAATAATTACCTTTGGAATTCCGTGTAAATGAAAAATTTGCTTCATGCAAATATCTACAATGTTAGAAGCCTTGAAAGTAGTTTTAAAAGGAATAAAATGAGCAGCTTTACTAAGTTTATCAACAAAAACCATGATTGAGTCATTCTGCTTCTGATTTTTAGGCAAACTTGTAATAAAATCAATGCTTATAATTTCTCATTTCCATTCTGGAATGGGTAAGGGCTGCAATAGTCTAGCTGGATGTTGATGTTCAACTTTAATAGTCTGACATTCAAAACATCTAGCTATATATTCAGCAACTTCACTCTTGGTCCAAAAATACTCCTTTCTTAACATAGTTATCATTTTCTGATAACCAGGATGTCCTGAATAAGGACTCTTATGAACTTCATCTAAAATCAGCAACTTTACCTTCGAATATTAGGTATATAAATTCTGTTTTTATATGTTAAGAAGCCTTTTTCATTAATACTATAATCTGTTATAACATTTTTAGATGAATTTTCAACCACTTTATCATGTAATTTTCGGTAATTTTCGTCTTACTTAAGTCCTTCTTTGATCTGATTTTCTAGATCAGTCTTAAAAGTACTGATTGCTGCCACAAAACTCAATCTAGCATTTCTGCTCAAAGCATCAAAAACCTTATTCTCCTTTCCATTAATGTGATGAATCTCAAAATTGTACTCGCTAAGGAAAGCTAACCACCTAGCTTGCCTTGCGTTAAGATTTGTTTGATCCAATAAATACTTTAAGCCCTTATTATTAGTCATTAAAATGAATTTTCTTCCAATCAAGTGATGGCACCACATCTTTAAAGCATGTATCATGGCTGCCAACTCAAGATCATATGTTGCATAATTCTTTTCATGTATTTTTAACTTCCTTGACTCAAAATCAATTGCATGACCTTCCTGACTTAATACCACTCCAAGTCCATCGTTGCATGCATCCGTGCATACGATGAAATCCTTATTGGGATCTGCAATTTTTAAAATGGGTGCTGTATTTAATAACTCTTTTAACTTATTAAAAATTTCTTGACACTTTTGATCCCATACGAATTTATTCTCTTTCTTCTGCAAAGAAGTGATGGGGTTAGCAATTCTAGAGAACCCTTCAATTAAATTTCTATAATAACCCGTTATTTCCATGAATGACCGTACATCAATTACATCTTTAGGGACAGGCCATTCATTAATCGCTTTTATCTTATCTGGATCAACATAAATACCATCTTTAGAAATTATATGACCCAAATGCTGAATTTTATCTTTATAAAAATCACACTTACTGAACTTAGTGTAAAGTTGATGTTCTCTAAGTACTTGTAAAATGATTTTTAAATGTTCGTCATGCTCTTCTTTAGTTTTTGAGTAAATCAGAATGTCATCAATGAATACCGCTATGAACTTATCCAAATATTTATGTAGAACGTTGTTCATTAAACACATGAACACTGCCGGTGCGTTGATTAGCCCAAAAGGAATAACTATGAACTCGTAGTGTCCATAATGTGTTCTGAATGCAGTTTTGAATATGTCCTCGTCTTTTATCCAGACTTGATGATAACCCGAACTTAAATCAATTTTAGTGAATATCTCTGCTCCACGTACTTGATCAAATAGATCATATATGCATGGTAAGGAATATCGGTTCTTAAATGTCATTTTATTAAGCTAACGGTAATCAATGAACAAATGCATGGTACCGTCCTTTTTAACAAATATTACTAGTGCTCCCCAAGGAGACACACTGGGCCTTATGTAGTTTTTATCTATTAATTCTTTCAACTGATATTTTACCTCATTTAACTCCAGAATATTCATCCTATAGGGGGCCTTCGAGTTTGGTACCGCACCGGGTACTAACTCAATGGTGAAATCAAGTTCCCTTTTCGGAGGTAATCATGGAATTTCTTCCGGGAAAACATCAGAAAAGTCCCTAAGGATGGGAATATCCTTTAATTTTAACTTGTCTTATTTCGATGTACACTTGTCATTAATAACATTAATAGCAAACATTTTACAGCCTTTTCTGGCAACTCTATTTACTTCTAGAGCAGAAATCTGCCTTACTGAAATCTTCCTATGAATTCATTTTACTATTTCTAAATTACCTTTATTATTTATGCATGTAAAAGATTTGTCATAACAATTCAGCAAAACTCTATGTTGTTCAAGCCAGTCCATACCAATCAACAAATCATATGATCCTAAGGGTAAAACATTCATATTAATTTGCATTTTCAACTAACTTAAAAATACTTCACAATTCTTGACATAATCTATAACCTTTCTTTTAGTTTCTGTTGCAAGCTGAACTAACCATGCATTATCAAATTTCTCTATTTTTAGCTTGCAACGGTTTACTAAAGTAAGTGAAATATAACTCCTATTTGCACCTGGATCTATTAGAATAGAAATAGACTCGTTTTGTATCATACCTTCAATTTCAACCATGGATGTTTGATGGTCGGATTGACAGTTCTCTAGTGTTGCATTTATCCTGGGCATTTCTCTTGCGATATCTCCAATTGTAGGTTCTGCTTGGATAGTGTGAATATTGTTGGTTGTCCTCTTGTTGTGTGGGCAATCTGCTCTCTTATGTGGTCCACCACATTCATAGCACTTTATGGGTCCTTTCTGTTCAGCATACCTGTTGTTGTTATTATTGTTGTTTCTGTGATTATTATTGTTAGGTACGTTTCTTGCAGCAGTAAAGTTCTGAGATGCATTATTCCGGTAATTATTAGGAAAAATTTTGTTATTAAAATTTTTCTTAAAACCTCCAGCATTATGATTAAAATTCTTCTTTTTATAGTCATATTGATTAGTCTTAATGTTCTTTCAGCCAGTTGTTCCTTCTCTTTTTCTGTTTTGATCAAAAAAAAAATTTTCCTTTCTCATTCCCTCTTCCAACGTGGAAGGATTATCGTACTCAATACGGTCTTTTATATTAAAAGGTAGACAACTGAGAAACCTTTGCACTGTAAGCTTTTCCTCGACCATATAGAGCACATACCTTAGCAAGCTAAGGAACTTGCTGCACAGTTCTTTCATGTTCATTGTAACCAAATTTAAATCGTAAAACTCCTTTGACTTATCTTCAAAGTATTGTTTCGACAAAAACTTCTTTTTAAACAAACTTTTAAACATAGTCCAAGTTACTTCTTTTTCTTTTATACTCTTGATTCTTTTAAGATCCTGCCACAAAATATTTGCCTTCCCAGTCAGATTGTAAATAGCCATGTTGGCTTTCAATTGAGAAGAGTAGTCATAAATATTAAAGTACTTTTTCATTCTATACAACCAAGCTTCTACTATCTCACCTTTCTCACTTTCACCGTTAAAGTGGGTGGCTTAATCTTTTTAAATTCCCTAGTAATCTGTTCATGATATTTGTGTTTTCTCTTTTTAGAGCAGCATTCACTGTTACTGCTGTTATAATTTAAGTCATTATTACTTCAATCAAATTTAGAGGATGAGTAACTGTTCCTTTTATCATTTCTTGTCTTCTTATGCTTATGTTGATGGGACATTGTTTCAGAATCAACTTTTAATTCTGGTTTTTTGCCTCTTTCATCATTATGACAATCCCTTTTTAAATTATGTTGTAACTCTTCCTGTACCTTAAGGATTCATTCATTTTCTTCTTTAACAACTTTTAACTCAGATTTTAAATCCTGTATAGTGCGTAAAATTTCAGAAGACTAGTTATTTAATTCAACATAGATTCCTTCATAATTATTATGATTAATACGTTCATTACGAGGAGATTTGTCCTCTGCTGATTCTTCTGGTATTTCCATACCTGCAATTTAAAGGTCAATCTGTTCTGTGCAAAAATAAATTTAAATTGCAAAAGTTAGTAACATAAATTTTTTAATTGGTTTTATGTTTGCGTGCATGAGCCTAAATCAGGCCTAGAGTTTGAACTTGCGCTCTGATACCACATGTAACATCCCGAAAAAATCACAAAAATTTAAATTTTCTCTACATGACAATAATTGCTTATTTAATGTATGCGGAAATAGAACAATGCGTAAAATATTATCTTGCTGTACTAAATGCCATGCTGGTTTATACTATAGGAATTTGCGACTAAAATATTCAAGCTTATGTCTTGATGTTATTTATACTCGGCTGTACTATTGCAATTTCTATTGATATTGTTATGATTGATGAATCAACTATCTTTGATTAATGTGCTTTTGTTCATTGATGAAGGGGTCCTACAGATTTCCCGAGGCTTACTTAGCATTCGTGCTAAAGCATGTGAATTCGTACTTGTGGCAGTTTACAGGTAAGGATTTAAAGTTGCGACAAGTTACCATACAGTTTTTCAGTAATCTCCTTTGTAAATGTTTGGGGACATAAAGCTTTGGGCATTCTACTGGGCGAGAATCTTGGTTCGAGACTTAAAGTCGTTCAAGATAAGGACATCTGAAAAAGATGGTTGAGGAAAACAATGCATCTTAATTAATGTAATTATAAGCTAGTAATTGTCTTAAGAGAAGGTTTATTTTGCTCATGTTACATTTTTATACTAAAAATATATATATAACCTTCATTTAAGTTTCATGTTGAGTTGTACTTAACTGTCTATCTTTTCCCTCCAAGCAATTTGTAGAAATTCTATGTATAATTGTTTTAATATTATGCCTAGGAACTATACTCTACAATGGTAGTGATAAATTGATTTATCGACATGGCTTTCATTACGCCATACAATAGAATGTATCACCGTACAATAGCATGTATGTGTAAACAATCTTCTTTGATTATTATTATAGTCTAATTGTAATGTATTTTGAAACATTATCAAAACTCTAAATATATATATATATATATATATATATATATATATATATATATCACATTATGAAATGTGCATTGTGTGCACTAGTGTAACCCTATGTGACACTATGCAAATATGTGATACGATGCAAATATGTGGTACTATGAAAATATCTATCCGAACTTTATAAAACAATGTCATGATAGGGTGGTTCATCATGACCTTACCATACACAATGTCCAAAGTATTGAATGTTATGATGTGAATGTTAAATGTTATAGGTTGGCAGATGTAACCGTAACCTATGCATTGAATGCATGCAACTTTTGAGATATTGGAGTTCCATCGTGGATGGTATAAGAGCTTGATCATGTGCCAAAATCGTGGTGATAACCACCCTTGTGATGATGTGTAGACATACTGGTTCACTAGTTAATGAGTTGGCTCCTTCGTGGCAATTGCAATGATGGATCATTTAATAAGGTAGATGGCTTGTGGTTTCGTGAATCTAACTGGTGATCTCCACTGTTGATCTAGAAAGGAAATGATGGATTCGGGTTAAACCCTACCTCCATCACATTCATTGTGTTTATTGTGATCTTCGGCATTTGATAGTGGTGGCTTTGCGTCTGGCCGACAGGCAGAGGGTTTTTAGGGTTATTGTTTTTCCTATAGAGGCGTAGCTCCTGCATTTTCAACTCGTGACCTGTGTAGGTTATAGAGCCAAGCTCTCCAGTTCTTTGTACAACGGATATTTGTTAAGTTTTGCAGCTTGGGTCTGTTTTCTTGATGTGGTTTGATACACAGACCAGTTGAGGGTCTTATATTTTAAAACTAGGTTCAAAGTGAAAGGCGAGGACCTCGCCATGGTTGGTGCAGTTCTCAGCACTATTTATCTTTTTAGGTAGTTTCCAACTCAGTGTGGTTTCCTTCTATCTCAGCATTCGATGATATAACAGTTTACAACTGCGGTTGCACCTGTCTGGTGTTTTTCTGCTAAATTCCAACTTTGGAAGGTAATGTACTTCGCACTCATTCCTATAGCTTTCATAATTGAAGAAGAACACAGTAGTATTTTATTTGTTTAATGTTGAGTTTCGTTTCTTAAAAGATAATTGTTTTTTACCACGATGTTATTGTTTTTGTTACAGGTGTAGGAATTCAATGACTTCTCCAGTTTGGGCATTGAAAGTTGGCTACGGCTACACTAACCGGTAATCCTCAGAGGTTTCCTTATACTCTGGTTATATTGGAGTGATGGCCAAACTATTTATTCTGTGGTCTTCGTTTTTATCTCGGCGAGTTTGTATTTCATCATTTTGGGGTTTGTGAAATGTAAGGGATTGGGGAGGATAGTTCCTCGACCCAAAAGGCATGATCCTGATATGTTGTAACTGTTGTATGGAGTCGTTCTCTCTCACAGACTTGTGATAATGTAATAAATTATGTTTTCAATGGATAAGGACAGATGTTGGAAAACTATGGAATGTTTTCGGCTTGTACAATATAGCTTTCATCTTGTACATAGTTCGTCATTTTTTTATAGAATGTTGCTACGTTTCACTCTGATGAAGATTCCAGGGTTAGGGTTTGTCTTTGTTTTGGAATGTATAGTTGTTGATGTTGTTCTTCAATAAAGTCTCAGCATCGAACTGATGTTTTTCTATTTCTGTTTAGAATTATCCTACAGACATTTATGTTAACTAAATTTTGGAGATGATATAAAAAATGTGATTGTTCGACCTGTAGGAATGATTACTGTGTAAATGTTTGTTTTTTATGGAAATAAACTCTCAGTTTGAACTATTTCTTATGGTGGGTTTAAGTTTTAACTGTGTCGATTTACGAGAAATGACACAATGTTTGATATAAGTTTAAATTGGAAACTGCGATGAGAATTAGTAATGCTAACTAGGTTTTTCCACTGTGTGATGTTAAAACCATAACTTAGTTCTGTTTAAATTATAAAGATATTCTTTAGCCTTTATTGCTATCATTCGATGATAAATGCACAAGTTTGAAGGCTTGGTTTGGAAACAAAATATGTAAACCCTAGATTTGTAACATGAGACTTCTGTTCTATGATAAGAAGATTTGTTTGCCATATTGAATTTATAATTAGCATAAATGTAGATGATTCTGTACTTGAAGAATTTGTGTTTATTACTAAGATCTATTTCTAAATAGGAAAATGGTAACAACATTATGTATGTTGAGATTTAGATTCTGCAACTGTACGATATAAAATTATGTATGTTTTTGAATACCATAACATAGAAAATAATTCATTTGAATTTCAGAAGGGAAAAATTATTTATTTATAAACAACTGATATTAAAAAAAACTAGAAAAACATTACTGTAAATTCTGGAATTAATTATCTATGCAGAAATAATAAGGAAAACACTCATATAGGAAATTAACAGTAAACATTAACTTAGGAAAATACATCATTTTCATCTTCTCATTCACATGGCTATTTTCCTATCTTGATCTATCCAACTTAATTTATCTCTGTACTAAAGTACGATGCAGTTCCTATAGCATGGGAAAAATGCAAAGAATATTTACTCCATTCATCAATTCTATGCATAATTTTAATTTATTTCAGAAACTAAAAGTAAGGGTAACCAAACCAGAACACATTCTGTAATTAAAATTAAATACTTGTAGTGAACAGATTTAACTACTTAATAACAAATAAAGAAATAGAACCTGTAGATGACGATAGGGCCGACAAACATCCAAGGAGGCTTGTTCCTACCAACCTATTCCAGAAGAAGCAGCTCAACTACTGGATTCTTGTGAACCCCCGAGCCTGATTATTGAACCACTAAGTAGATGGAATCTGTTTAGAAGAAAGGAACTCAAAATGCCTTTAGCACTCAGCATCAACCTCCTGAAATAACATGCCTTCTCCACTCAGCATCAACCTCCTAAACTCAATAATAGTTTGGCAGACTCACAACATGATCAACAACATAGCATATCCCCTTATCAAATCTCTTGGGTGCAAACAAAGCAAAACCCCAAGGTAAATTTCCTCGTCAGAAAAAGTGATGAACCTCAATTCAAAATTTGATGGCTATTATATAGACTACCTAGGTCTTTAGTGGTCAGTTTGTAATAAATGAGCCTCAAGCTCCAGTCCCATCTTTCAGGGCACTACGACCACATTTCAAGGGAGTTGTCCCATACCAACAGCTAGTTAGTTGCATCATGATGCTGCCACTTGTCCATTTCCTTCTACCCCACATTCCATTCCACCTAGTGGATCAGTAACCACTCTTTCAACAGTCCTCTTAGGTGTTTGTATCCTATTTTATTTATTTAATAATAAAATATTGTGCAAATTATAGTCATCCTTGGACACATGTCCAACATAAAACTTTACAATAAAATTTATAAAAATGTTTGCTAACACAAAATGTTTTCGAGCAAAAAGGGTATGTTACAGACAGATTGTAGAACTTGATACCATTAGTTTCATCACTTAATCTACTTTCCATATGTATAGATATTGTTGTATTTATGTGAGATCTGATAATTTCATTATTTTTTTTGTTAACATGTGTCGAGTTTGGTTTCATCTTTTTCAAATTGCAGTGAAATGAAAAATCTAAAACTTTAAAAATACACCACCAAAAAAATTGAAAAAACTATTGTGCACTTAATTGGAGTGTCTAATTCAAATGGGTATTCTTAGATTTTTTAGTTTGAGAGTTAGTTGAGAGAAATGTCCTGTCACAAAAAACATGTTTAAAATCGACAAGATTTCCCCATTGATCGAATTCAAAAAAATATAATAATTAGTATATAGATCCATTGGTTACAAACTTATAGTCATGCAGTAGTACATTGTGTGTAGATTGTCCTAGCATATTTGTTTTTTTCAAAACACAAGTTTAACAGTGATTTTAAGCTCGTCACAAAACATGGTTATTTTTTAGTCCTTTCATTTTATAAGAACATACTATTAAACATTTTCCAAATTGACATATCAAATCTCAATATAAAAATTTGAAAAAATTATGAATAGAAAGCTAACGTAATTCTCTAAAAGTTTTCTTTTTACTGAAAAGTGAAATTCTAAACAAAAATATCACTTTTGTTCGCCCAAGGTTGAAAAACATGAAAAGATCAGATTTATTTTCTCATAAGTACCCAAAAAATAGACACCCATCTTCATGGATTCACCTGAAATGCTCATAATTGAGCATGGAACTTTCACATGATTTTAATTGCTTAGTTAGCATAACATCAAGCCTATATATGACCTTTATCCACCTAATTCAGATGATGTGAATCCTATCCCCAAGCTCTTCTAAATTCCTATATAAAGAGGCCAAATCAAGGGGATGTGAGGGTGAGTCATTGTGTACCCTCATGTTGGATAACTCATGATGTAGCCTATAAAATTTGATTCATCCATGAGATATAAAAACCATGCAAACACACAAGAATGGAAAAATAATTATCTTTTATTCATTCCCCATCACTGAATATTACAATGAAAGTTTAACTCATAACTACTATATGAGGTTTTCGAAAATTGCTAATTTTAGTCGCATGACTTTAAAATTGACCAATAACTAAAACCTAACTAGAGAGACACTAGTTTTCAACTTGCTTTTTTTATTCTATGCATAAACTAAGACACAACTGATAATTACAAATTTAAAAAATCCGAGAAAACACTAAAACTCAAATTTGAGGCCTTATATGAAGAAATTTGGCCTTAGAAAGTGTCGGAACAATGTTTGATCAGAAGGATATTAGCATTCATTGCAGTGAATTCTTTGAGATGCAACCTCATGTTAAATTTTAGCTCAAATGGATAACCAATTAAAAAATTATGACCATCGGGGATCCTTGCATCAAATCATATTAGTATTTGGGTCTTTCTCTTCATATTAATAAAGATTTTTATCTTTGGTTTATATCTTCTATGTTGGTTAGTGACCTAAAACCCCTTTGTTTTTTCCATTCCCCTATGCATATGGATATGGAGCATTGAAGGTTGTTTTAATTGGCCAAATATTTGAGGTACCAATAAAAGGACAACTGTAATGAAAGGTGCCCGCACGAAGATACCATATATATTTGTTGTTTTCTTTCATTAAAATAAGATCTGTTTTCTTTCCCTCCCTAAATATTGTCTCTATTCTTTCCCTACTTAAAACACGGGAACTTAAGTCTCAAGGACAAACGGACTCCATTCAATTGTATCAAATCCTTGGGAATCAATACATCTCTTGATAACATATCCGTATTTAAGCTGTTTCTTTCATAGAGAATATCACTAGAATGTGTGCTTTTCAAGGGCATGAAGGTATACAAATTTTAGTTGGGACCAAGAAAAACCAATTTTTTTAAATTTATTTTTAAGAAGGATTAGATTAATTTTAAAATTTATATGTACATGTTAGATATGGCTATGAGCTATGCAGTTTAGTAAAATGATATGTAGAAAAATGCTAAATACTTTTCTTGTTTGATGTCATTTTTTTCTAATTTATGTACATGTTAGATATGGCTATGAGCTATGCAGTTTAGTAAAATGATATGTAGAAAAATGCTAAATATTTTTTTTGTTTAATGTCATTTTTTTCTAATTTAAAGTCTAACTATTATCACTTAGATGATGTATATCAATAAAAAAAGATTAGTTTAATGTTGACAATACTATTAATAAGGTTTAGAAATAAGTATATAAATATAACAAGCAAAGTAAATAGACACATATCTATTACAAATAAAATAAATAACAACAAACAAAAAAAGTTAGAAAAAATAGAAATCTTAGATGATGTATACCAATTTTATTTTTTAGTTTAATGTTAACAATATTATTAATAATACTTAGAAATAAGTACATAAATATAACAAGAAAAGTAAATAGAAACATATATATATCACAAATAACACAATAACAACAAACAAAAGAAGTTAGAAAACATAGAAGTAGAAAAATAAGAACATTAACAAATTAACAACAAACAAAGGAAAGAAGTCTGAGAAAAACAAGCAGGAAAAATACAATGTAGCTAATTCCTTGCCAATGAGAAAAATATTAAGCTGTTGAATGAGATAGCATGTGGCAAAGAGATTGGAGCACAAATCCACAGCTCGCGTCGTGTTAAAGGATAACCGGTCGAATAAGATGTAGCATGGAAGACGAAAACCCCACATAATGTAAATGAATAATGTTGTATTTGCAACGTATGAGCCTGAGTACATAGATTGGATGTTGAACTTTTTTCAATGGAGAACTATTCAATAGTGCTCCGCGAGATGCATCAGAGCATTATTCAATAGTGCTCTGATGCATTTCGCAGAGTACATAGATTGGATGTTGAATTGTTTTCAATGGAGAACTATTCAATAGTGCTTGGCGAGATGCATCAGAGCACTATTCAATAGTGCTTCGATGCATTTAGCAGAGAAGTACTGAATAATGCTCAACAACATACCGTTTGAATGAAAATTCAATGAATCTTCCACGATCTTCTTAGAAATTTAGTGATCACTCCACACATGTAACAACTGAATTTTTTTACTCAAGTCTCTTCTCGACTTGGCTTACAACTTGAGAAATATGTCCTATGTTTTCCATGAAACCTGAGTTCTGTTGTCTTTCAGGTGATGGATTAAAATATTTATAGGAGATAATTGGTTTTCTGTGAAATACTATGAAACAATTTAAGAGGGCATACATTGTAATAGGAGCAGGGTCCATTGCAAGGTTACCCAGAACCAGTGACTAAATTGTTCTACAAATTCCTGTCATGTTGCGCATAATTTCCCCGTTCTTGAATATATAAATATAACTTTTCCCACTCTAAAGCAAAAAATGTAACCTCGTGTTGGGTCTTTCATGAGGGGACGATCACTAACCAAGCTTCTCAAACATTAGGGACCATGATTTAATAGCATATATTGGGAGCATAAAATTTCTAATAAACAATAATGATGTTTGGAATGAACGTTCTAGGGAAAAAATATTAAACAATAAACGTTCCCACGGAAAATATTATTACAAAATGAATAACCATAAGCTCAGAAAAACAGGGCATTCCAATACCAAAACTACACCACAATATACAAAGCAACATAATTTAGAATTATTTCTTGAAACTGATATGAAAATAGAAAACAAGTTATGGTAACAATGTATGAAGATATAAATAAATTCTTCCAAAATTATGATGAAAATAATTGAGAAAGATATTTAGTGTTTACTATAGTTACGTTGATAGCATTTATTTATAGTATCCTGTAGCCTATACAGATAATTGCAAGATATGCTTTAACGATTCTCACCTTTACAAGAAACTTAATAATCTCTTCTTCCATGGAAGAATTTGGTTTAAACTCTTCATGCAGACTTGCTGATAATGGTGTAGAAATATTTGTGTTGAAGTACAATTGATGTCGCTATTAGTTTTAACTCTCTTGGTCAAAGCATCCGAAGAACCTGATGCATGAGATGTTTGTTTGGCATTTATTTCTCGTCTAGTAAAAATGCCTCCTACAACTCGCGTCGAACTTGTTGAATTCACAAGGTAAAAATATCTTGTATCTGAACCTTCCTTTGATTAGGATTACAAATTTCTATTACAATCAAGAAAAGGATGAAAACAACCACCAGGTTTTCCATTCTTTACTTCACCGATCAGTTCTAGAAATTTGAGTTGGATGGTGATAATTTCTTCTCCAAAGAAAGAATATCTCTTTGTGAGTTAATCCAAAGAGGGTTAAATCCTATCATTAATCTGGAGATATATTACAATCTACTTTAAAGCGATATATTATAATCTCTTATATAAGAGCATCCTAGTATAGTATAATATGGGTAATTTAAAGTAGATTAGTTACCAAACCAACCTTTTGCTAGACAATGATTTGCTATGATATACCCAAGACCTGGCCCCCAAACCTACACAGCATACTCTCGAGAAATCATAATCTAATACGAGGCTTTTAATTACTACACCTTTAAAAAATCTCTATATAAATACCATACAAATTTAAAAGGGTTTCTAGGTGTTATAGTTTTTATATAATAAAAACTATAACGCCATAAAAACTACAAATAAGCATTTTACTCTAAAGGTCAAGAGGAAAGTTTTTAGACAATACTTTGTTTCAATATAGAGAAATTTTATTTTCAACTTATATAAGTATTATTTAAGTATTTATATTTAAACAAACAAGAACGAAGGTTGCAAGAAACTATTATCCATGAAGTGCAGTTGTTTTGTTTGATTATTGACATACTCATTTGAAGTTTTATTAAAGACGTATTTCTAAAGGGAATTTTTTAATGCAACAATCAGAGAGAACCTATGAATTCTGAGTTCTTTTCATGACACTTAGAACTTGTTTCTCCCAATTGAAAACCGACTAGATACATATGTTGTACATAGATAAATTTAAAACTAGAAACTTATCAAAATAAAATTTAAACACCAAATGCACATCTAGAGAATTCACTTACTTAATGTTGCAGAGAAATTATATGATCTTCTTTGCATTGGTTTGACCAATAATGCATGGGAACACATTAATATCTTTTCTAATGGGAGTTGTTGGACTGCTTCCGTTTGTTTCTCCTATTCCTATGGGCTGGCAGTGGTAATTCCATTGCTATACCTTACATCACATCCCACAACTTCCAGAAAATACTGGTTGAAACAAGTATTCAATACAACAGAAATCTATGTCAGATAATGTAATTGAATGCTACTTGCACCTTGCATCAACTTTATTCACTACAACAAAGTCTATGTCAGATAATTTACTCATAGGCTAGTTGCGAAGGAAACTATAACACACTAAGAGCGGAAAATATATCTTTAAATAACAGATAATATTTTATAGTTGGGTTCTCTTTGATAAACAACTTGTTCTCTTCTCTTCCCTGCTTCCCTCAACTAGCAACAATGGAGATCTTATTGCAGTTGATTCAATGCGCAGCGAGGATTTCCATTCTTAGTTTATTTGCAACATTTTTACGTTATCATATTGTTATCCATAGGAAGATGAGGAGTCCTCCAATATGGCCAGTGTTGGGTATGCTTCCCTCAGTTTATCTTCATATAAATGATATATATGAGTGGGATACCCAGGTGCTTGTAGAGTATCATGGAACGGTAGAATTCAAACCTCCTTAGCTTGCAAAGATATTTTCCTGGGTCGCCCATGATCCCCAAAATATAGAGTACATATTAAAAACCAAGTTTCCGAGCTTCCTAAGGGAAGCTAAATTACAAATGTATTTTCAACGATCCCATGGGAAAAAGAATTCTCAACATAGACTGTGAATTGTGGCTTTGGAAGAGGAATATGCTTAATATGTTTTTGTATTCCCCAGCCTATAAAAATCACATGATTTCCACTGTCGATAAATCTCTTCAATGTAAATTGTTGGTAGAGCTTGAAGCCGCATGTCGAAGGGGTTCTGATGTGGATCTTCAGGAGCTACGCATTGGCTTTGCTTTGGACAACATGTGTAGTATTGATCTTGGAGTGGATTTGGGTTTTCTTATCCCTACTGGACGAGACGTTGAGATAGAAAAAGCATTTGAGGTGACATTGAGATAGAAAAATAATTTGATGGGACACTAAGATATCAGAATCCTTTGAAGAAGCATTGCAAGAAACCATCATAGATTCAGGGTCTTCGGACAAAGATGGGAGACCTTTTAGATGCAAAGGATGTTTTGCAAAACATGTTCTTATTGTAGAATTCAACAACGCTTACACATTTATTAAACATAGGAATGGGAAATCCTGAAGCATCCAAGTGGGATTCTATAAAGGCTAGGAAAAAAAAACACGCACTTGTTTTGGTTCTACAAAATGCATATGCATTTTCGAGAACCAAAACGCCTATGCGTTTTGGAGAACCAAACACATGCGCATTTTAGAGAACCAAAACGCACCCGTAATTTGTAAATAATATTTTATTCCATAAATGCTATCCCTAACACCCCCTCTCCAACTACCTAACACCCCCCCAACCCCTTAACACCACCGATCAAAATCCCTAACACCGCTACCTATAATCACACACACGACACTATCCAACTCACTAACAACCCCCAACCTAATAACATGCCCCCCCAACACAGGAAACCCCCTCTCTAACTCCCTAACACCCACTAACCCTAATCACCCACGCCCTCCACCACGCCTATATCCCCCCCAAGCCCCTAACACCCCCCCTACTCTCTCTCTCTCTCTCTCTCTCTCTCTCTAACCACAACACCCACACTCCTCGCCTATACCCCGCTTTTTCTCTAATCTCCCTACTCTTCCTCAAACCTATAACACCCCCCCCTCTCTATCGCTCTCTATCCTACTCCTATATTTCTCTATTTCCCCCCTTCCCCTTAACACTTACTAATACTTAGTGTCATGCTATATACCTAGCCATCCAGATATTCTTCATGTTAAATCATCACCAAGCCAAGTTGAACACACCAAGTCATATTCACTTTCTTCATCAAAGATGTTCATTTTATATACCTAGCCATCAAAATATTTTTAATGTTAACATTTGCTATCATCACCAAGCCAAGTCCCACACTTATCCTCCTCCCTCTCTCTCTCTCTCCCATACTCCTCTACCTACCCATAACTCCTAACCGTCTCTATATATCCCCTAACACCCCCTGCTTTCTCCCATTCTTACAACCTACTCCTCTCTCTATCTCTATCCCCCACCCCCTCCTCCTCCTCCTCCTCCTCCTCCTCTCTCTCTCTCTCTTTCCCCTAACTCTTACAAACCCCCTCTCTCACTCCTCTTTCTCTCTCTCTCTCTCACACTTCTTCCCCCTAACCCTTACTAACCCCACCTCTCCCTCTCTCTCTCTCTCTCCTACTACTCCACCTACACTTAACCCCCACCCCTCTCTCTTTCCCCCATCCCCATAAACATTTCCCCTCTCTCTAACATTCTTACTACCCATAACATCGTGTTCTCTCCCCTAAACCCCTCCTCCTATCCCTACCCATAACCACCCCCTATGCCCCCCCTCTCTCTCTCTATACCCCCCCTTTTCTTTGACATCCCTAATCATGCCTATATCCCTACCCACCCCCCCCCCTCGACCACAATCTATATCTCTATCTCTCCCTTAACCCCCCAAAATGCGTACATGTTTTGTAGAGCTAAAACACGCGCGCTCTTTAGTTTTCATGGCACCCAGATAGGCAGGAAAGGAAAATTTGAATTTAAAATAAATGCGCTCACATTCCTTAGCACTAAGACCAAGCTTTGTCACATGCCTGAGTGTCATCACTCTTCCTATGTATCTGCTTTGGACTTAGCTCCGGGTTAACCAAACCCATCGTATGGAATATGCTAAACCATGACGAATTAGACATCTCACCACTTTTCTCAATATGCTCGTGTTTATCCACTGGTTATAGTATCCCACAGACCATCATTTTTTATGAAATTTTAGACACATGTAGCATTTTTTCTATAGATTCCAAAGATGTACTTTTTAAAAAGAATATATATATTTTTCTTATTTTTCTTGTGTCATGACTCCTTAACTAAAACACACATTGTTAGTGTTTTGTCCATAATTCTTATGTTTCTCAACTATTTTAGAAAAAAATTGTATGGTGCACTAAAGGACACTGACCTCTACATGATATAAAAAAACCATTTTGAAATAATTGCATTATGACCTTCAAAGGCTACACCCACACTTGGTGTATCGTTTTCAAGGTTCGGTCACTTAGATAATTAAAAAATAAATAATTAAATTGATAATTTTTTTTGTAAAAATAGCAGTGCACTAGTACTAGATATTCTCTATATGTCTACCAGCTTTTGTAACTTGTTTCCATTATTTAGGCACTCAAAGGATGCACCCATAAACACGTATACCTTATAATTTGTCCAAAACATAAAAAGTGTTTGTTTAAAAGATCAACTTTAGATAGTTAAGAACTTTTTCAATAGAACAAAATTATATTTTCGGAAACACCATTGAATTTCCTACATTTCATATTTTTTACTCATTGCAAGATTCATTGTGTATGTATCTCAAAATATCCATGTAAGTTGATGGATGACTATTTTTTTTCAGTTTTCTATTGTATCTAACATGTCAAAAGGGACCCTCATTAGCTTGCACGCACGCTTCAACTTTATTTGTAGCATATGGAAAAAAATGAGGTTCTTGGGCATTGGGACAGAAGGAAAGCTCAAGGCCTATTTGCAAACCATTGATGAATTTTCTAAAAAAATAATCAGGCTTAGATGGAAAGAACTACTAATGCTAAGTGGGGAAAATGTTGAACGATATCACATGTTGTCTTATGTCATGCTACATGGTGATAATTGTGGTCTTTGAACCGTGGTTGCATGGCATCGGAGGCATAACTAATAACTGTCAGCGCACTATTGAAAATGCCTCCAATGCATAGAATGGAAAGCTGCAATCCATAGAATTTTGTACAAAATCCAGTTTACAGGAATTTCCAACAAATTTATAACAACAAGACTTCTTCAATCTATGGGTCTTGTCATGTCGGAGCATAGAATTTTGTCAGAGCATAGATCGCAAATAAGACAAGTGGTGCTATGAGGTTTTTTGGTTTTATAAATTAATTTGATTTGTTTTTAAAATTAAAACGAGTCCTCTAGGGATTTATGTCCCACCATGAGTGTACTATACCAATAAAAAAATAGAATTATTGAATTTTAAAAATTGTTATTATTATTTTCATTTTCCAAAATATTATGTTTAATAACAAAATTTTGCAATACTTCATAAGCCTTTGAAAACAAATTGTGGAGAAATGCAAATTAATGTAAGTCAAAAGAGCTTGAATAATCATCAATTAGTATATCCTTACCTTAGCATGGAATAATAAAAGTAGAAATACTCTTATAAATATATTGGGAAACATTATAAGTTATTTTAAAAAGACATTTTTTTCTTTTTTTTTCCATAGAAAAAAGTAGTATTTCATTCATTGAAAAATAAAACTCTAGCATCATGTGCTTATAGCACTCTTCAAATTCCTTTTTTTTCTCAGCAGAAAAAAACCGTACTACTGGTATTCATTGATGTGAATCACATAGTACAAAATCATAAGTCGATGTATAAATCAAGACTTATGCAGTAGGAAAAAATGATCATAACCAAAAATACAAAATGGATTACTGTGTGATTGGTAGTAATCCATCATATGATCTAAATGTTCATGATAATGTCAAGTCATAGTACAGAATAGTAAAATAACAAAAATATATTCATGATCTAAAAAATAGCCACTCAGACAAGACATGAAAACCTGATTTGAATGAAGTAGTTGATTCTCTTAAAATTCTTCCCATCTGATATAGCCTTCAACACCCTCATGTGCTTCTTTAGATAATGAATCTACCTGAGAATTGTGTTTCCTATATATGTGTTCAAAGGAAATATTCTTGAAAAAAAGCATAACTTCCTTGATTCTGCAGCACCATTGATGTAGTTAAATCACATTGATATTAAATTCCCCTTGAGCCCATTTGATCGTCACCCAGGAGTCACCAAAAACTGAAATTTCATGAAGACCAAAATATCTGGAAACTGCAAGAACACACCACAACCCAAGCAGTTCAGTATTGGTATTGGTTCCCCTGCCACAATTGAGTTTTAGATTATAATAATGATCCCTATTGATATAAATCACACCTCCAATAGCACAGATACCATATATGGCCTAACCATCAAAGAAAGCTACAGGTCTTTGAAATGAGCAATTGAAGAATGTATGCCTTATGTCTCCTTTTGTAACAGTGTTTGTGCAGTGAGTTTTAACTACCAACATAATTCTGCATATGGTAGAATTAATAGAAGGCCTTTTATCTTCAAATAGGGCCTCATTCCTCGAATGACATACTTCCTAGGAGACCACAACAGGTAGAAAATGAAGCTTTTTACATTCTCTAAACCATTCAAGTGCACAACCTCTAAACAGACCTTCCTTCCAAGTTGTATGCAGATCAAGCTACTGAATGATCGCATTCCAAATAGTTTTGGTAAAATGACATCCAAGAAGGATATGTTCGAAAGTTTCCAAATTGTTCATGCATAGGATACATATTCTAGGACCAATCCAGCCATGCTTATAAATATTTTCCCATGTTTTTAAACACCACCTAACGGCTTGCCACATGAAACATTAGATCTTCTCTGGGATCTTCCATCTCCAAAGAACCCTATACCACCAATCAGCTGGAAAAATACAACAACAACTTATTAATGCTTTGTAAGCAAGTTTAGCATTAATCATACTTGTAGCCTTATTGCCAGTCCAAATGAACTTGTCTCTATACCTGTTCAATTGGCATCCTGCAACATTAAGTTTAAAAATGTATCTATCCCATTCAGCCGCTTCTTCATCCTGGAAACCCATCTCCGTCACAGAAAGCCAATATGGTTGGTTACTCCCAAGTCTGTACCTTTGGATTTTATTCATTTTTTTGTAATTGAAACAATGAAGAATATGTAATATCCCTCTGGATAAAGTATAATCTTCCCCAAAACCCATGATAGGATCGATCCCCACCATAACATCATAACCATTTCCAACTTGCCAAGTGGGATCTTTAACCAACCAGTTATAATTCTTTATAAACCCGGCCCAAATCTGGGAAGTGCCTCTAGTATTTTTCACTGAGTTCTTGAACCAATTGATGATACCAACCTTAATATACTTCACCTTGCAAATTTTTTTCCAAAGAGTTGGACCAAACAATCCCCGCCAAAAGATTTTCAGTCTTAATGCATAACTGAATAATGACAAGTTCTTAATTCCCCAACCTCCTTTGTCAACAGGTAATGCTAGAAGTTCCCACTTGGACATAGTCATACTACCATTCAGTGAACCTCTCATCCACAGGAACTTGAAAAATAGTTTTCTCAGACCATTAATAATAAAAACGGGAACCTGAAGAAGAGAAAACCAGTAAATTGGAATGCTAGTGAGAACAGGTTTTACAAGTGTAAGCCAAAATCTGATAGATAATATCCTGTACATATGATTATTTATTCTCTTTTCAACACGCTTGATAAGCCACATCCAATCTTGTCACTGATATGCTCCAGGATTGGGAAAATAGCCCAAATATTTAAACCCTTCCTCTAATGGACAAAAATTATAAGGCAAAATTCCTTTAAATACCTCAATTTCACCATGTGGGATACCATAGTGATACACCCACATCTTCCTTTTGCTTATCAACATGCCTGATGCATTACATAAATCATTTAACATGCACGAGTAGTTCTACCATTCAGTGACAGAATTCAACCCAGCCAATAGAACATCATCAACAAAAAGAGTATGTGAATTAGATAATTCATGAGAAAAATTAATACCATTGATATTTCCCATCATCTTAGCTTCAGTGATAATCCGGCTTAGTCCCTCAATAATTAATAAAAAGATAAGTGGGGACAATGGGCAGCCTTGTCTGACCCCTCTAGTAATCTTGAAAAACTCAGATGGAGCACCATTAACTAAAACAACAATCCTTGTAGTGGAGATGCATGCCGTGATCCACCGAATAACCAAAGGAGGTAATCCAACCTGGATGAGGATTAAGTGCAGAAAAAACCAATCCACCCTATAGTATGCTTTTTCTAGATCAATCTTCATTAACATAGCTTGTAGATTCCTTGCTTTTAAAGGATGTATCACCTCTTGAGTAATGCCAATGGCATCCAGAATCTGCCTGTCCATAAGGAAACCAAATTGTTCACCCGCGAAGCATCTAGAAAGAATAGGCTTCATCCTGACAGAAATGATCTTTGATATAATTTTATATGCCAAATTGCAAAGTGCAATTGGTTGAAAATCTCCAAAGGTAGAAGGTTTTCCAATATTCAGGATCAAGGTAAGAAAAGTAGAGTTCAGACCTCCTGAAATGTATCCTTCTACTTTGGAGAACTCTATCATTTCCAGAATATCACTGCCCATGACATCAAAGAATTCTATAAACAACTCCACAGTCCAGCCGTTAAGGCCAGGAATTTTGTCCTTGACAAAGTCCTTCAAAACATCTTCCACTTATTGCAGAGTAACAGCCTGTCCCAATTCATCAGCCTCTGACTCCATCACAAACATAGGAAATTTCCTCGCAATATTGATTTCAGTGATCAAATTGCTTTGCTTCGGATTAGTGTATAAGGAGCCAAAATGATACTTAGGCGCTTCATGAAGCTCCTCCATATCCTTAATGACATTACCATTACCATCCTCCAGTTCCCAGATAGAATTAGTGGTCTTCCTGTGTGTGGCAAAGGCATGAAAAAATTTAGTGTTTCGATCACCGAGATCGATCCATATGGCCCTACTTTTAAGGCGCCATTCCATTTCCTCTTTAACAAGCCATTCTTCTCTCTTTTGTTCAAGTAATTTAATCTTCTTGACAGTAAAAGTCATTTTTAAGTTTTTTCAAAATCACTAAATAATAAAATTAGAAATACTCTTGTAAATATATTGGAAAACATTATAAGTTATTTAAAGACATATCTAATTAGAATAGGTCAAACATTTTCACCTAATTCTATATTAAATCACTCTTTTAGAATATTGTTTTTCAAATTTTAATTAGAAAATATAATTAGGACAAATGTTTTTAAGCCTTGAATTTAACATTTCAAATGAAATTTTTGTTCGTTTTTAGTAATCTATAAGATGATATAGTAAAACTATTAATTTGGTATTTACTTAGCTAATAATTAATTTTAAGAGTTTGGATAATTATTAGAAACTAATTTAACAAACACATTAAAAAAATATCTAGTTAAACAATAGATTATAAATTTATTTATCTTTATTTTTCATTATGAAAAGTTTTGAATTTTTATTGTTAAAGTTTTTATTTATTATTTATCTTTCTATTTTTATTTTAAAACAGATTTTTAATATCAAGATAAATCACATTTCTTGATATATAATTTTTTTATCATTTTAAATAATTTTAAATAAATGGAGGTCAGTTGTAATCTCATTAAATTATTTATAATTTATAACTTACAACTCATCTATATGTAAAAATACAATTTTTATTATTGTAAAAATATTTATATATATTACAATATTTTAAAATTTTAACATAAGTTGGCATTCTGTGTGTTGTTTTGAATACAAGTGTTCAAGTTGTATATGGTTAGAAGGTGGTTAAATTAAACATTTTTATTTTTATATCGATAGATATGGATACTAGATTGTATGAGGACATTTTTATTTTTATATTGATAGATATAGATACTAGATTGAATGAGGATGTGTACTGTCTAGATTGATTGTTCAGATTGATTTTTTAGTTTTCGCTCCAAATTTGAAATAAACAATTATAAAAAAAATAGAATATAAAAAATAACATGTTTGCTTAGAAGAAAGGGAGTGATAAGAATTAGATGAGAGGTCGTTACAACTACACATAAAGAACACGTAAAAATTTAATTTGTTCATGACACTTAACTTAACCTTGTGAAAATGAGATCACATCCAAGAACTATACAAGAAATTACACTCTCTCATATGAAAAATCTCACACAACTAGTCAAAAGCACAAAAATTATGCACAAGAGTAGATTTATGTATTACTTCTCATGAATAATAATTACATCAGCCAACATATGAATGTAATAGGTTGTTATTCAATAACATTACAATGGAAAATCGAATGGCTAAAGATGCTAAACAAAACTCCTAATCATTAGACTTGCTAAAACTGCCTATTCCCCCTAGGTGGCAAGTTGACTTTCCAAGTAAGCCCAAAAGCTCACGAATTGCTAATTTAGTGAGTTGAAGGTGAAATATAGGTAAAAAAAATGCAAAATACGAATTTTGGGTGGAAATAGCATTAAGGAAATTTTTTGGTGAGAAAAACACTTTCCTAGGTTGACTAGCTTTTCCCTATGGGGGAAAAAGCAGTAAAAAGCAGCAGTTTCTTCACAATTGCGCCTTTCTTCCATACAAGCTACCTAGGCCACTTGGGCACTTTCCTAAACATTTCTGGATACTTGAATGGAATCTTATCCTCCCATGTTGCCTTGTGGACCACACAATGGCAATTTCCTCATTTATTACATAGAATTAACCAACAAGTGATTAATTAATGCATCTTATGTAATTAAATAAATGGTAGGAAGGCTTAATTATTCCAAAATCCCCTATTAAGTCTGACTTAAATGAACTAAATATCAGAAAATAAAATATTAAGGGCCCAGTAACAAGACTTGGTCACCCCGTACAAAATACTGTCGGTCCACAAAACAAGGATAGAAGGAAAAACTCATGGGAAAAACCTTCCCTCAAAACATGGACATATCAAAATTAAAAGGTTGTTGATCAACCCTTCACTCCACCACATGTCCAACCATCCCAAGTAGTGATCTAAGATAGCTGAATGTCTTCTCTGTGAAAGCCTTGGTGAAGATATCTGCAGTTTTCTCACCTATGGGGCAATACTGCAAATCTATGATCTGGTCATGCACTAAGCCTCTGATGTAGTGCATATGAATCTCTATGTGCTTGGTCCTCTGCCTCTATATTGTATCACATGAAACTCTAATGGTACTCTAGTTGTCACAATAAATGACAGTAGGAGTACTGAAAGGAATCTCAAACTTAGACACAATCCCTTACAATCAGACACACTGTGTAGCAGCATTCACTGCTCCTTTGTACTCTGCCTTCGCTGAAGATAGTGCTATGGCATTCTGTTTCTTGCTAGACCAGCAAACAGGGCCACCTCCAAGCATGAATACAAATCCTGATGTGGATTTCCTGTCAAGGCTATCACCATCCCAATCCGAATCTGTGAAACCCAAGAGATCTAAGCTTGAATCTGCCACATAGTGAATCCCATCACTCTTTGTGCCCTACACATAATGAAGGATTCTTTTTGCATCCCTCCAATGTAACTCATGTGGCTACTCCATATATCTAGATGCTACACTCACAACATATGCAAGATCTGGTCGAGTGTGTGTCAAGTAGAGAAAGCTACCAATCAATTGTCTGTATAGAGTACTGTCAAAAAGCGGTGTAGATTATGCTTCTTCCATTCTAACTCCAGAAAGGAGTGGAGTCTTATAAGGCTTGGAATCAACCATCTTAAACTTCTTTAACAGATCAGAAGCATACTTTGACTGACATACCTTGGTTCCTTCTTTTGTTTGAGAAATCTCAAGCCCAAAAAATTGCTTTAGAATTCCCAAGTCACTCATGGAGAATGCTTGGTGCATTGCGGTCTTAAGTGATGCTATTTGTTCAGTGCTATCACCCGTGATCAGAAAATCATCAACATACAGCACTATTAACATAATAAAACCATCAGCAAACTTCATATGGACATTTGGGTCAGATTTACACTGAACATAGGATTGTGACAGCAAAAAATTGTCCATCTTTACATACCAAGCCTTGGGGGCTTGCTTGAGTCCATACAAAGATTTTTTCAACTTGCAAACAAGGTTTGGATATGATGTGTACCCCTGTGGCTGCTGCATATATATTTCTTCTTCAAGATCCCCATGGAGGAAAGCACTTTTCACATCCATGTTATGTACTTCCCACCGCTTGGAAGCTGTTACTGCCAAAACTAGTCTAATGGAGTCTTTTTGAGCTACTGGTGCAAATGTTTCATTATAATCAAGTGCTTGGACCTAAGAATACCCCTTTTATACCAGCCTTACTTTGTACTTAATGGTTGTACCATCCGCTGCACATTTAGTCTTATAAATCCATTTGCATCTTACCAACTTTCTGCCTGCGAGGAGCTTGACTAGCTCCCAAGTTTCATTCTTTTGCAATGACTAAAACTCCTCATCCATAGCAATCTGCCATCTAGGATCATGTGAGGCATCCTCATATGTTTTTGGATCATAATCTATCATCATATAGCACTTCTCAGAAAGATAAGGATCATTCACATTGAGAGTAGTCTCAAACTGTGTTCTAGTCCTTCTTTGGTCCTGAGGGTTGCCTGCTAGTTCACCTGCTGCATGCAAAGTTTTTGCAGCCCACTTAGGCCTTGCAGGTGAGTTAGCATCTACAATAAATTGATCCTCATCATCAGAAATATCAGAATCAAAAATATCAAGAACATCACTTACTTCTTCTTCAGTCGGTGGTGAAGATGAATCTCCAATTTCTGCACTCTGAGAGGGCTCTTCCTCAAACTGCACACTTATTTCGATGAATGCTTTATGAGTAGTCATGTTCAACAGCTTATAAGCTTTGGAGTCCTCTGAATATACAAAAAAAAAACATTGTTGGATTTGGGGATGCACAGCCCTCCTCTTCTCAATCGGAATCCTAGCCCAAGCCTTTGAGCCAAAAATCCTGAAATGAGAGATGTCCAGTTTGTTACCTGTCCAATCCTCGAAAGGAGTGATTTATTTGAGAGCTTTGTGTGGAACTCTATTCTGAATATAGGTGGCACAATTTATTGCTTCATCCCATAGCTTAGGAGACAAATCTTTTGCCTCAATAATGCATGTGGCCATCTCCTTAAGAGATCTATTCTTCCTCTCAACAACCTCATTTTGCTGAGGTGTATATGGAACTGTATGTTGCATCTGTATGCCCGATGAAGCACAAAATTGATGAAACTCTAATTTCACATAATCACCACCATTATTAGATATTAACACTTTAATATGTCTACCAGACTGATTCTCAACTGAGGCTTTGAATAACTTGAATAACCCAAAAACTTCTGATTTAAGCTTGATGAAATAAATCCAACAATACCTGCTGAAATCATCTATGAATGTGAGAATATATTTTGTTGAATTCAATGACTCATGAGGAAATGGACCTGATATATCAGTGTGTATAAGTTCCAATGGTGCAGTGATTCTCTTAGTGGTAGATCTCCCATACTTATGCTCAGGGTCTTTTCCTAGGATGCAGGATAGACAGACACCTTTGGAAAATTTGATATTGGGCAGCCCTATAAACATCTCTTTCTCATGGAGTTGGGAAAGGTATTTGTAGTTTAGGTGGCCAAATATTTCATGCCATAGCATGCTGGACTCATTGGCATGGGTTAATAGAGCAGAAGGTGAGGAGTTTGGCACAAAATGAGAAAACTTGTAAATTCTAGAATAGTGGTCAGCAGTACCAAATGCCATAATTGTTCCTCTTGAAATTTCTGCTATCTCAACATCATTGGGGGTAAAGGTTACTCTCTTGGGAAGCCCTGTATGGGTCATCTGATAGACTGACATTAGGTTTGCAGCAAGTCCAGGGACATATAAAACATTATTAAATGACCCAAACTTGAGATCTATGCTACCTTTGCCTTTGTTAGAAGTTTCAAAATTGTCTCCCAATACAATATTGAGACCACTGGAAGAGTCAAGTGAAGTAAAATACTTACTTGCAGACATCATGTGTCTTGAAGCACCATAATCAATGATGAATGATTAATATCGGGAAGTGTTGGCCATCATTGCATGAACTCTCTCTATGTCATCGAAATTTGATCCTCTATCCTCCCTTCTTGCACTCTCTGGGAGAGGGATATTGGCTTTCTCCAATGCATGAGTTAATTGGTCGATGGTCTTCTTCATACAAGAGCTTTCGGGATGAAATCCCTTGCTGCAATAAGTGCACTTTGTCCTCTCATTCTTCTTGTTCATATTCTTCTTGAAGTTTGATGGCTCTCCATTAAAATTATGCTTGTCTTTCTGCTCACTGGTGAGCTTCTTGAAGTTGCCTTTCTTCTTGCCCTTCGAATTCTTTGAGTCTCCAACATTTAGACAATGGTCTTTGGATGGATTTTTAATGGCTCCCATTAAGACCAGCTTATCTTGTTCTTGATTTAATTACTCCATAAATTCTGAAAGTGACGGGCTCTTTCAATTTTCAATTTCTTTCCAATTGGAATGGAAGGTCGAGACAAAAATTGAGAAGTCGGGGCCAAGCTTGGAGAGAATGGCTAAAACTAATTTCTCTTCTTTCTTGTCTATTCCACATTGATTCAGATGCAATACAAGAGACTTGAATTTGGAGAAGAATTCTTGTAGATTCTCGAAATTTTGTGGACTCAAAGAGACTAGCTTGTTATCCAATTGGTGGCCTCTCAATTCATCGGTCTTACCGAACAATTCTTTAAGTTTCAGCCATACTTCATTGGGTGAAGTGAGGCCATCAAGATGAAATAAGAGTTATCTAGATGTAGTGAGACATAACATCCCATAGGCTTCATCCCTTCGATTATTCCATTTAGATTTCTCCACTGCTAAGGTTGGCTCAGCTTCTGTTGCCATGGTCACCCTGTAGAGCCCTTTGCTCCTCAGTAGAATCTCCATCTGTGCTTTCCAATCAAAGTAATTGAAATGAGTGAGGATGATCTGCTGTGTATGATCCATTTCTGCAATTGATATAAACTTTTGGACTGAAATTAGAACACTTCTGGATTCCAAAATGCGCCCTGCAGAGAATAGAAATCACCCGGTGGTTTGATTAATGCGCCCTTCCTGAGACTGTTGGATTCTTCAAGATAATAAATAGATGAAAGGAATAGTTTGATGGATCTAATACCATGTGAAAATCAGATCACATCCAAGAAATATTCAAGAAATTACACTCTCTCATATGAAAAATCTCACACAACTAGTCAAAAGCACAAAAATTATGCACAAGAGTAGATTTATGTATTACTTCTCGTGAATAATAATTACATCAGCCAACATATGAATTTAATAGGCTGTTATTAAATAAAATTATAGCAGAAAATCAAATGGCTAAAGATGCCAAACAAAACTCCTAATCATCAGACTTGCTAAAACTATCCATCCCCCCTAGGTGGCAAGTTGACTTTCCAAATCAGCCCAAAAGCTCACAAATAGCTAATTTAGTGAGCTGAAGGTGAAATATAGGTAAAATCAATGCCAAATACGAATTTTGGGTGGCAATAGCATTAAGGAAAGTTTTTGGTGAGAAAAACACTTTCCTAGGTTGACTAGCTTTTCCCTATGGGGGAAAAAGCAGTAAAAATTAGCAGTTTCTTCACAAGTGCGCCTTTCTTCCTTAAACTCATCCAGAAATGTTTAGGAAAGCACCCAAGTGGCCTAGGTAGCTTGTATATCACACCTTGAATGGAATCTTATCCTCCCATGTTGCCTTGTGGACCACACAATGGCAATTTCCTCATTTATTACATAAAATTAACCAACAAATGATTAATTAATGCATCTTATATAATTAAATAAATGGTAGGAAGGCTTAATTATTCCAACAAGCCTATATATTTTAAAAAATGACATTTCTCAATAGTCAACTAATTCAGAACCTATTAATATATAAATACCTTTATTTATTGAAATCATATAATTGAATTTGACATGCAAGCATATACATTTAAAGGATTTTACTTAGATTCTAAAAGGAAATAGGGTTGGATTCCTTTTAGGTGGTTAGAGGAGATAACTAATTGAGAACGTATTAATATATAAATATCCTTTTATTTGTTGAAGATCATATAATTGAATTTGACATGCAAGCATGTACATCTAAAGGATTTTACTTAGATTATGAGAGGAAATAGGGTTGGATTCCTTTTAGGTGGTTAGAGGAGATAGCTCAAGGATGATTTATTTTATATTAGTATATTTGATATTTATATATTATTGTTAGATGTTTTTAAATAAATAATATATGTTTAAATATATTATATTCTTAAATATAATTAAAACATGAGTATATTTTTTATTTATAAAAGGTATAAAAAGATCATTACCATTAATATAAGAGAATTATTTTATTAATATCATATAATAAAATATATAATTATTGTAACATGTCACAATGGAAATGAAGTCTAAAATTGATTTAAAAATAGTGTTGGTAAGGACTTAAACAATGGAGTATCATATATGTTTAAAGCTATTCTATGTTGCTTAGTTTCATAACTACTATAAACATAGCATGTTAGTATATTATAGCTCAATAAAATTGTTATTATAATAAAATTGTTACTATAATAACAATAATAACAATGTCTAAAATATAATAAAATTGTTATCATAATAATAATGTCTAAATTATAGTAAATAAATGTTATTTTTCTAATTTTTATCATAATGAGTAAATTACAATTATTGTTATAAAAACTTAAAAAAGAAAATACATATCAGTCTATGCAATGCTTAATTTTTGCATTCGATTTTGATTCCACATTGATGAAGTTGCAGTTAGTATTATTAGGAGTCTTTGAGGTTGGATTTTTTTCTCCTAATTCTATTCATGCCCAATTGTCTCCATGTCCCAAAGTGCTTTGACTAAGGCCTCATATTTTTTGTTCAAAAAAGAAAGTTTCTCAAGAATGGCCTTTTGGCCAATACCATGTTCCTCAATGACTTGAGCTACCATTGATTTGGTGTTCCAATGGAGTTCTATTTGCATGAAATATTTTGTGTCCCAAATTCTAAAGAAGCTTGTATTATGTATCCAATTCATGAGTTCAACATCAATATCCTTATAATAGGTGTTACCTCTTTTCTACCTTACTTTATGCTCCATAATTTCAACCTCAACTTTGAGGTTAGGGAGGAGCCTCCTATGTTACCTCATTGTTGCTTCGCTTTCCTCCACTTCAATCTTGGTTGGATTGTTGGTTGAGTTTTTCTTGTTAGAGTTCTCACAAGTCCTAGGTTTTCCTCATCTAACCGATTTGAATGACTTCCCATCTCCCATTTCCTCTTTTTCTTTGTATACCCTATTGTCTATGCTTGGAAACTATTTTTTTCGTTCCTACTATCACAATTATATGTTTGATTATATCTTGGAGTGGATAACCTAAAATGAGTTGGATTCCACAATTCCTAAGACCAAAATTTCCATATGCTCGTTATAACTAGATTGTATTCTTTGGATTTTTTCCTACCTACACCCTTAAGAACTATGAACCAATATCTAGATCTATCCTTCTCATAGGTGAAGCCCCGTTCAAGTAACAAATGGATGACATAACTAGAAAAATAAACCATGATAGTTCACCTATGAAATTGTTCCATGAACGAGTAAATTGCAGACATATTCAACAAAGCAATTGGATGAGAAAAGTTTCAAACCACACTAGGACTTCCAAAAACCCCTTTAGATTAAGGGGGGAATGTTGAAAATCTAATCCTACTAGATTATTGTTCCAAGATAAATTTTTAAATATTGTAAATATTTCTTGTAAGACTAAATGTCTCCATAGGAATCCCAAGAGTTGTTTGTAGATGAAAACCAACAATCAGATACTATGTATAAATAAATGTTTTTACATTTAATAACATGAATTCGAGAGTTATCTCTAACAAGGTTGTTTCCAATATCTCCTGCTATGAGGACGACCCTTGCTACTGTGGCCATTTGGAAGATGGAAAAATTTCAACTATAACTTGGGATACTGAAGTTGGAGTTGGCCTTTAATGGATTAGTAGATTCGATTTTTGTTAAATACTAGCCTTTTTAGTCTGGGACCCAAGGCTTCCAGACTCTTCCATTTTAGTTTCAGAACTCATCTTAGTTAACAATCTTCTACCCAATGCATTAGTCTTATGAGGAGTCACGATAACTTGGGATACTATCTACAAATCCAGATACAAAAATCTCTTCACTTCTTCCCAACTTTCCAAGTTGGAAATTTTTTCGAGCTCATTGTGTGGTTCATGATTGTCCTCTAACAATCTTATCGACCTCCTTTTCTCGAAAAAAATACCCTTTGGTACATATCTCCAATTGAATCTTGTGGAAATATTTAGGCTGGATATCATCTCCTCAACTATAGATTGCGTCGTCCTGGATTTGTTATAAAGGGACCTGCTTACTGTGGTGCTTTGAAATTCATGGTACTGTTGTGCTTCACAAAATGCAGAGCATTGGAATCAAACCTCTACTTGATATATTATAGGGAAAACAATTTAGGGGTTGGGAAGACAGGGAGATGATATGGTGGTAGCTCAGACCCATAAAAATTGATTTCAATATGATCCTCATAAAAAATCCAATCTCCTGCAGTAGATGTTGGTGTACTTAATCTTTGGGATGACCCGGGTTTGACGAATTTCCTTATTGTGGACCCAACAAAATCACCTTCACTGGCCCTTTTGGCATCAACCTATTAACAGGATGAAGTCTCACCCAAAGCAAATATGGGTGGTTACAGAATCTGGATTTTGCAACCTTGGTGATGCGTGGTTAGGTTATCCGAGCTTGCAATGTATTCTTTACTCAACATCTGCTTAACATATTATTACCAATATGTAACTGCGCACTTCCCAGTTATTGACAACCTACAAACTTTGTTGAATCGTTTCTATCTCTATTCTGGTAACTATGCATTTATCATACTTAAAATGACTTCGCAATGCTTATACATGTGTGTTCGATTTACTTAATATATCATTCTCATTCACATTCATATGAAAGTAAATACACAAGCATAAACATACATGAACATAGAGCATATCAAAAAATCACACACATAACGTAGATATTTACGTGGTTCACCCCCCAGATGCGAGCTACGTCCACGGGAACTGTTCTTATATTACTTGGAATGGGTAACAGTTCCAGTGTGTAAACTTAGCTGGAGACTCTTCTCTACAATATATCTCCGCGCACACAGCTGTAGATTTTGTTTCCTCTCTTAGACATCTCTTAGTCTATATCTAACATAATCTAATCTAACCCTTCCTTATACAAAATTTCCCTTTATATAGATTTTTCCCGAAGGTCACATATTTACAATAACTATGGGTCAACCCCCATATACCCTTAAACCCAAAATGGCATGGCTCTCCTGTTGACCATGCTTTTCCTTAACTTCACTAGAGCTATGTTGTCCTTTTTTGCCGCTTCTATGGCTCTGACGCTTCTTCTAACAGTCGTTGTTCTGACCGCGTAGCTCTGAAACTACAGTGGCACATCCTTTCCACCATTTTGCTTCTTTACTCTTCGATTTTGTAGTTGACATTCCGCCGCTTCATTCATAACTTCTCCAACTACCTTGATTTTCCTTAGTACTTCGTCTTTACTAAAGGGACATGTCCTTTCGTGCCACTTTGCTTCGCTCCATACCCTGCTCGTGGTAATTGCGGAGTTGCTTCTCCCAAAACTGGTTGATGTTAGGCCTCACCTAAATTGTACTTTCACCATAAAAATTCCTCCACTTGGGATGCACACAAAAAGCCCCTAACACTTACTTGTGGCTCTCCCTCGAACCACTTTCACTGGGTTTCTTCGATTGTGTATCCCATGGGATGTTCGACTTTGTAGTGAATTCCTGAAAAGTTGCGCTCAAGATCGCAACTGTTTCCTTAGTCTCTTGCTCAAACTCCTTAATTGTTTCGAGCATCATCTCTGAGACGGGTTCTTGCATCTTGTCCTTCACTGTATTCTCTATTGTTTGGAGTTCTTGCAGTTTCTCCTCAATTTCCTCAGAAAGTGCCAGTGCCTCTTCCTGCATCGGCTGTAACTTTGACGAAGTTTCAACTTCCTTCATCCTTAGCGCTTTCAGCTCCTTCTGAAGCTATTTTGTCTCTGGAAACTTCTGGATCCTTTTCCTTGGAAGAAAATCCTTCATAGCCGTGTTCATAGAATTGAGATCCTTCTACCTATGCTAAACTTCATCCTAAATTTTTTGTAATTCAGGGTATTCCTGCAGCATAGCCCATTTGTTGGTGATTTCTTCAAGTATGTCTTAACATCTCGCCACCTATGTGGAGATGTTTTTTGTTAAGCCTTCAACTCTTTGGCTCTTGATTATTTCACATCTAGCAGAGTTCCAATTTGTTGCCAAGACTGCAATTCAAAAATATTCTCCTTGTAGCTAATCTCCATATCCTCCATCTTAGTGTTGAGATTGGCCACAACAGCACCAATATTCAATATGGTCGCTTCTACTTCAGGCTCTTCTGTGTAGTATGGGATCTTTGCATAGACTTCAGTGACAACTTTATTCAACATTTTCTATTTCTCTTGTGCATATGATAACTCATTGGTCTTTAGTGTGCATTCATCCTTCAGCTCTTTGTAGCTATCTTCTAGCTTCAGATGCTAGTTATAAGAGAACATGTCTCTATCTTTGATTTCTTCGACAACCTACAAATGCATATTATGTAATCCCTTGATGGGAAACATCCCAACGTTAATGTCCAGATGTGAGAGCTGCTTCACACCTTCATTAAGATTGCCAGTCAGGAATATGACATTCATCATCTCTATTCTGACTATCCAATCTCTCAATGTCAAGGAAGGAACCTTTCATTTCCTTTGGCTTGACTTGTCTGTCCTGTCTTCAGAATCCGATTCCTTTACTAAGTCTCGCTAGACTTGTTCAACTCTTAGTACCAGACACTTTAGTTCTATGAGGCTCTCCATCATGCCTGCTTGGACTGCTTCTTTCTTGATGTAATTCAATGCAAGTGTCTCTTCAATATGCTCATTTACTCAGGCTGTGATGCAGTCATAATCGTCATCATGCAACTACGCATCTCTAAAATCTAAGCACAACAGATCTATGAAACAAGGACAACAGTTACTAGAGATGCATGCAGTAAATAATATGTCAAAACAAGGATGCAAAAGTTTTGTTCCAATTCATGCATGATCATAAACTCAGAAGATGATTACAATGTGTAACAATGGCTACAATAAGCCAAGAAATTAAAATTCCAGAGAGGTCATTCGAATTGAATGCATGAGAGTGTCTTGGAAGTTAACACCACTCAGCACATCAGTTAACCACTTAACTACTATGAAACTGACTCTAATAGACTCTAAAACTATCTAACTGGGTCTAACTGAATACAAAACTCAACTAAATGCCCAAAAATAGGGGAGGGTGCCTTTCTATCTGCAGTTAACTGAATATCAGGTGAAAATAACGCCAGATGAAGTCAACCAGTGTAGTAGGATGCCTTCTAGTTGGGACAGTTGGCTGAATAAACTAGTAAATGTTGTCAGTTGGACTGAGTAGGGTGATTTAGTCATGCAAATCACTCCCTAAATGATGGAGGATTCCTAGTTAACTGATAACGATGGCCCAGTTGACTCTCAGAACGTAGGAGGAGGCCCATTTTACTAAAACTGTGATCTACTGATGATGTAAGCACATGATTGAGTCAAAATACTTAGGATAAGTGGAAAATTAAGCTGTGAAGCTCAAATTAATGATGTGTGGTTGGAAAATGCTCCAACAGCATCGAGTGGAGCATTGTTTTCTTCATGTTTCTTTCTTTGCTCTCCTTCCAGCACAGCTGTGTTGGGTTCCTTCCTTTTCTCTCCTACTGGTAAACCAACAACTTGTTGTTCTTATCCTTGATCTGGTTCTAGATTTTGCACGCTTGTTGTCTCATGTTTTGGTTCTGCATATTTTCAGCTGCACTTTCCTCTGATGTGGTGATCAACGTTGTTGGCGCATCGATCTTCCACTATGGTGTCCATTATTCTATGATGATATCGATTTTCTATCCATATAACTAATATATCCCTTCAAACCATTCAAGATTCTTTAGTTGTTCTCTTGGATGAATGTAAATGAAGTGAAGTCTGGCTTTGAATGTCATCTTAGGAATATAGACATCTGTTATTTCTTTGGTGATACGCGGAGTCCTCTAGATGACTTCGCATAACTGCTCATAATAAGTGAACAACTATATGTTATTTATCCTCTATCTGTTTGGATTCACGTTTTCCCTCATGTTCGCAAACCTCAGTCCTCAGAAGTCTCCAATTAATATCGGGACATTCTGTTGATAGTTAGGTTCTTTCCATCCTACGAAGATTATCAACACTAACAACCAACTGTAATGGAACTGATGTCCACCATCTTATGTATCTTGAATATCAGCTAGAAATTCTTTTAGAAGATAGCTCTCCCAATTGTACTGAATTCCATCCTTGGCTTCGCAGCTAAGGAGATCACAGCGGTCGACACCTTGTTTGGTCTACATTTCCTTAGTATTTTTCCTGCGAGTAATTGAACTGTAAACCGGGTAGCTTGATCCTTGATTCCAGCTATTGTATATCTGCATTTTCCCTTGAGCAAACCAAATTTTCTCTTCATTATTTTAGCAATATCTTTGTCCTTGTTCTTTCCTACAAACTCAACTGTGGGATCAGCACCTCTCTTGCTCAAGTGCGTGATTTGGTAGATGAGATTTATGTTGATGTTGATCTTGTGGTATAACCACAAGTATCCCTGGTGTGTGCATGAAAGCAGTGTACGTACAACCGATGTGAGCTCTGGGCTCCTATCAAAGTGCAGAATATGCATCAAGTTCAGCAACCCTGATGGATACAACGACGCAATCTGGTATTGTGCTTGAATGGTTGTCTGCTTGTTGGATTCGTCATGTTTCCTACACATGTACTGGTCTGGTTGAAACTGTGGGTACTTTTCTTCCTATAGCAAGTCATGATATGCAAATTTTCACTCTAGAATTTTACCAAGCAAATTCTCCTTAATTTGCACATGACTTGACATGGGTGATAGTGCAATCTCATACTATGGATTCTTTGTGAGAAACACCTCTAGTGCATTGTCTCTCCTTGGAGGGATGTACTATGGAACAAGTAGGATCAACCTGTCCCAAGGTTGTTCTGTTGGAAATGGATTCAAATACTCACGACCTTCGGCTTTTCCTGCTCGATGGCCTTCTACTTGTCTTTCTGCTTTTGCTCTGTAATGTTCCGCGGTGAAACTCTAGATGTTCCACCTCTCTTGGGAATGCTTTCTTCACTGGTGTCTTCATGAATCCTTCCAAACAAGAATGTCGGAAGTATCATAATATTTCGTCTAAGGTTGATTACTCATACATACACTGTTGGATTATTGTTTCTCTTGACTGGTAAAAACTTGGAAATTACAGGCAGTAAAGATTAAAATTCTTGGTAAAACTAGTAAGTATGCAGTCTTAACTATTTATAGGTGTAGCAACACTAAGTCGCACCCAAAAATGACTAACTTAGCATTAAATGCCACGTTCATTGGCCAAATATTGCTTAGATATTGGTCCTTTCCTTTCATTTATTATTTCTTCAATGAACTCATAGGCCTTAAAAGAGGAAACATCTAGTTACTGAAAGTACTGTATAATGACTACTTTCCAACCAAAAAATATAACGGCTAGTTTTATTCTACTCAACTGACGGTTAGGTGAATCACGAGGTTCACTGTACATTTCCCCTCTCTCAAATTCTTTTACTTCGCAACTTAGCTTGCTATGTGTGCTTCGCAGCACATCTTCCCATATTGTGAAACTTCACATTTTAACAAAATTGTTTGCAGACTCTGCCCTTTATTTTTAGTGTCCAATTTCAACTGCACTTGACACTTGAAAGAGTAGGGCCATCCCTGTAAGGCTTTAGTCTACTCCCATTAACAAGTCCTTGCAAATTTTCTCCTAGTAATGTGGCTAACTGAACTGTGCCACCATTAGTGACATGCTTAACAATGTATGGTCCTAACCAATCCATTTTGAATTTTCCAAGAAATTTCATAAATTTTCTATCATAGAGGAAGACAAGATCTCCTACTTGGAAGAATTTATTCTTGATGTGTCTATCATTCCATACATTTTCTCTGTCTTTCTTCACTTGTTGGTGAAAACCTACAATGAAGCGATCTTCCTCCAATCCAGCTAACTGTAGTAATATTTCATCCATTGTTTGATCATCAGCCATCTCTATGAATGCTACAATTCTCAAACTTGGTACTATGTATTCCATGGGCATGGAAATTTCCTGTCCATATGGTAATATGAAAGGTGTGTGACCTGTCAACTTCTTACAAGTTGTTCTATATGCTCATAATACTGCTGATATTATAAGATCCCAATCATCCATGCTTGTGTTGCATACCTTGTTCAATGCATTCTCCAATACTTTATTAAAGGATTCTACAGTGCCATTAGCTTGTGGATGATATGGTGTGCTCTTATGATGGTAGATCTAAAATTCTTTTGTCAGGGATGCAATAGTTCTATTCAAGAAATAGGTTCACTGATCACTTATTAGAATCTTTGGACATCCAAACCTTGTCAAAATGTTCTAAAAAATGAACTGCGCAGCTGCAACTGCGCTACAATCCTTCATTGGTTTTTCCTCTGCTGATCTAGTTCGATAATCTGTAGCTGTGATGATATATCTTAAGCGAGTTCGCTTCCCTGGTGGCTTAATAGGTCCCATGAAGTGAATATCCCATTTATTGAAGGCTTGTAATGTCATTTGTGGCATCAATGGCATCTCATCTCGACGAAATGGCTTCCCTGTTCTTTGGCATACATCACACTTCCGACAATGTTCTTTTGAGTCTTTTTGTATCGTAGGCCACCACAGTCCTGATCTCAAAATTATCGATGCAATAGCTCTTCCTGTGTAGTGTCCTTCGGATACACCTGAATGTGCTTTGGTCAGTATAATAGGTCTTTCATGTTCTAGTACACATCTTCGTAATACTTAATCTAGTCCCAATTTGTTAAGTGTCCCGCAATTAGAGTAAAGTCAGCTGCTCTTACCACTAATTGTTTCTTTTGTTGGGTAGTAAATTTTGTAGGTTCTAATCCTGTAGTAAAAAATTATACAATATCTCTGAAATAGTCATCTGCTATATGGATAGCAAACAACTATGCATATGGTAGATTATCCTCCAGACTACTAGGTTCTTCGCCTGACTCAATGCGTGAAATATGGTCATGTACTGCGTTCAATCTTCCTGGTTTCAAAATGATTTCAAAATCATATTCCTGAAATACTAACAACCATCTTCATATTCTTCCCCCTAACACTAGTTTATTGACCAAGTATTTAAAAGATGAATGGTCAGTAAACATACAGAAAAGTGAACCTAGCAGATAGTGTCTAAACTTCTGCAATGCGTACACCATAGCTAAGCCTTTCCTTTCTGTCGTGGTATAATTATTTTATGTGGAAGATATATTTCTACTTGAAAATGCGATAGGATGATCGATGCCTCCCTCACCTGGTTTAGCTAATACAAAGCCAAGTGCTATAAATGAAGAATCTACATGTACATGAAATGATTTATTCTAGTAAGGAAAGACTAGAATAGGTGTTGTAACCATTTTCTCTTTCAATGTGTCCAATCCTTTTTGAAAATATTCAGTCCAACTGTACTTCGCTTCTTTCTTCAATAGTTTCTCCATAGGCGCAGTGATCTGCGCATATCCTTTAATGAATTTCCTGTAGTATCTTATGTGACCCAATGTAGTGTGTAGTTGTTTAACTAAGTTAGGCATTGGGAGATTTACTATGATTGCTATCTTCGTTGGTCAACCATCAATCCTTGCTTACATACTATGTGTCCCAATAAAATACCATAAGGAACACAGAGGACGCACTTCTCCAGGTTCAAGGAAATATGATATTGTCTACACTTTGCTAACATCATTCTTAAGTTTGCATGATGATTCTTTAAAAGGACGAATATTGTCCATTCATCAAAGTAAAATTCTAAGAATTTATGAATATAATCCTTAAATGCATCTACAAAAATTCTTGAAAAGATAGCAGGTGCGTTCTTCAATCCATAATGCATAACAATGTACTGATATGATCCCCATTTAATAGCAAATGTAGTCTTTTTTCTGTCTTCTGTAGCAATTCTGATTTGATGATATCCAGGAAATCCATCAATGAAAGAGTATGCCTCTTATCCACCTGTGTTATCTAGCACTTCGTCTGTGAATGGAGTTGGAAATGGGTCATGTAGATATGAATCATTCAATTTCCCGAGGTCCACACAAATTTTGATTTCACTTTTATCTTTCTTATCTTAAATTTCCATGGGACTTATCCATTCTGATTCTTCTACTGGTTCAATGATTCCTGTTTCAAGCATTTTATTAATTTCTGCTTTCAATCTTTCTTTATATATAGGATTCAATCTGTAAGGTCTTTTCTTAATAGGATTCGCATCCGTCTTGAGAGGTATTTTCATAAATCCCAAGTCACCTAAAATGCGTTTCATTTCAAAAAACTTGGTAGGAAATAAATCTTGATATTCGCACAGTAGGTCCGCAATCTGTCCTACTGTTTCTTCATCCCAATAATCCCCATTAGAAGCAAACTTTGGTTCATCACTGGTACCAATATTGATCATTTTGGTCTTCACAGGATTACTCAGGTATGGAATTTCTAAATCGGGTCCTTCCACATCGTGTTTTCCTTCAAACTCGGGTATATTAACATCGTGAGGATCTTCATCACCATCTTCGTCTAGCGCGGAGTTATAACACTCAAGGGAATGCTCCAACTGTATTTCCCAATCTGGTTGTTTATATACAGGAAACATGACATCATTAAAAATATTCTTTTTAATGATTTGTAAAGCCTCATTGACACCCAGACAATCATCCTCAAAACTAAAAATAGATTGAAAGTTGTTGATCATTATGTGTCAATTTGATGTACCTCTGCGAAGTTTTGCTTCTGTATACTAGTTCTTTGGTATTTGATCGAATGTGTGCATAAACATATGAACCCATTATGTCTTAGGTGTATGCATCCATGATTTCAAGCAAAATTCTATATGATCTCTAAGACCAGTTTGTCCATTATATTTTTCTTGTACAATCTCAGTGTGCTTTGCAAATATGATTTCCATCATGTGCTTACATTCTTCCCATGTGTTCAGGTTGTCTTTATGCACAACCCACCATCTAGGAGGTGTAGCTTGCAATGCTATATCCAAAGATTCTAACTTGTGATCATATGAAACTGACACTAGATATTCATGAATAAATGCATGGATATTTCCTAAACCATCATAAGTAGGAATTGGAATTACCTATGTTCCAATCCAGTGTAGTGAATTTGTTACCTTTTCACATCATCTTGCTAATACTTCATGCATTCGGCTCTGCCAGTTCTCTATTCCTGCTTCTGATTCTGATATGCAAGAACTATCGCATCTCCATATCAATGTTCCATCATCTGTAGGATGAATATAATCTGCTTGATTCACTGTCATTTTGTAGATATTATCAAGTTCTTGAGCCCTGCATTATTCTCGGACAGGTTCAACATACCTAGGTCCTTGTGAAGGATCCAGGGGTGCGATGACCTTGATATCCGGTCCTTCAAATATCATTTGTTTTTTCTTTAGATTGATAATTGTGAGGTTATCAATTTCCCAGTAAATCCCCAATAATGCAGGACGGGGATTGATGTCATCTATGATCTCAATAACCTTGAAGTCTACTTTACTTCACACTCCATCAATGTGAACAAGAACACTTGATAATTTCCCAAAGGGTATAACTTTTTGATGATTAGCTAACCTCAACTGTATACGATACCAAGATAACTTTGGCCTCCCCATTTGTTCCCATGTTTGTTTTGTCAAGACATTCACCTCTGAGCCTAGGTCGAGACTAACCTGGTTAATTTCAAAATCTCTAATCTGCGAAACTAGCCTCATATCTCTTCATGTCCTTATATGGTTCTTGATATGATGAAATGCTTTATGTGCATCATTTACTGTGTTACATTGTTCATAATGTCCCAATAGGTTCTATAATTCTCCTAAGGAATTTCCATGCCTTAGCAGCTTTATGCAGCTCTGTAGAAACTGAGTAATAGGACTTATATGTTCTGGAGAAGTTCGTGATCCATCATACGAGATCGACATGTCTAGTATCAGTGTCTGATCACTTTGCAATTGGGTCCTTGTGGTCGAAGGTTCTAAGTCCTGAAATCCTTTTATTTCTCCTGGTCAGGGTTAAATGCGGGCATTTTTCCAGTTGCTTTTCTCACCCAAGGCCCATCAGTAGGCTTTGTTTTGTTTATGTGATCTTCAGAAGTCTAAGCTTCGTTTGTCTTGTCATTTCCTATCACAGCTCCACTTAGTGTCACAACATGGATGTTGCGATTTACGTTTCTTTTCTCAGCTGCTTTCATCTGTATATTCTAGTTCTATCCTTCAGGTCCTTTCTCTTGCATTTTTCCTTGAAAAATGGTACATGCTTCAATGACATGGTCAAATGAATTACAGTACTTACAAGCAGTGCAAGGGTTCTGACAGTCTCTTGCTAAATGTCCTGGTTGTGCACATTTATAACAGACAATCTGACCTCTTCCTCTTCCTTGGACAGTGTTACATCCTCTTCCTCTTGTTAACACCTAAAAAGTGCTCACTAGCTCATTCCCTTATTCACATGACCCATTTGTCCACTTTTCCACCATCTGAGCCTCTGAAACCAACAAAAGGTCACCAAAAGACCTTAGTACACCCCTTTTTCCATTAAAAAAGATTATTTTTCCAGAAAAGCATAAAAAACCCTCAAAAAGGGTCCAAATTCCCAAAAATATTAAAAAGGGAATTAAAATATTATTTTTATTCAATAAAGGAAAAAGGAGGGAAAAGTACCTAAACCATGTTGGTCAATACCATTTGGTTTCCACAAAACCACAAATGGTATTTCCCACCACCAAAACCTATAAAAAGGTGGTAGGGGCTCCTCATTTCACATCCATCCATTATCTCATCCTTATGCTGCTGAAATCTCCCTTGAGCATTTTAGCCATTGAAGCAACCTTGGATAAGGATACCTCTTGGAGTTTGGAGCTACTCATCTTGGGAGTTGCTCAACATCAACCTTCACCATTGAAGGTATTATCGCAAGCACTTGCTTGCCCCCCATTTTTCAATACAAATTCATTCTTTAAGATTTTCTTGTTCTTGTTTTTAAATGTTTAAATTATTTGCTTAGATTCTTACATAGATCCATGAGTAGTTTAGTTTAGTTTAATTAATTGTTTATTTCTATTTGAAACTGCTGCTACTAGTTAGCAGGTGCCCATAGCACTAAGCCTGGTTGCAAAATCGGGCCAGTAGTTTTTGGCGACTCCGCTGGGTTTTGAACAATAGATCTCTAGTTTTACTTTTAATCTTAGTTTTTTATTAGTTTTTAACCTTTAGATCTATAGATCTGCCATCTTAGGCAGCAGATCCATTGCTGCCCTAAGTTTTGGCCTCATCTATTGCCATTAATAGCCCGGAATTCTTGATTTTCGGGTTCGTTTTTCGGCTTCCGTGCACGGCTTCCGCCTCGCGGTTTTTAGCTTGACAGTCGCGCGGTCCATCGAGGCTTTCGGCCTTTTTTCCGCGCGGTTCACCGCGGCTTTTTTGCCGTTTTCCGCGCTGCACATCGCGGCATCGCGGTCATTTACCGTGCTGCACATCGCGGCATCGCGGTCATTTACTGTGCTGCACATTGCGACTGCGCGCCCCTTTTCCACGCGGTCCATCGCGACTTCGCGGCCTATTTGTGCGCTGCACACCGCGGCTTCGCAGATATTTTCTGCGCAGTCCATCGCGACTGCGTGACCAAAACCCGCGCGGTCCATCACGACTGTGCGACAGAAACCTGCGCGGTCCATCGCGGCTTTTCTGTCAAAACCCGCGCTGCTGATTTTTTCATTCGGCCATTCCGATTTTAAAAATTAATTTTTACTGTACTTCCTGCCCATATAGCACATTTTTTACAGTATTAAATTCTGCATATTTTACAGCCTTGAAAATTTTTTTTACTATTTAAAATGCATATCTAGAAATCTTTTTAAAAATTTTCAAGAAAGTGAAAGAAAGACTTAATTTGCATTTTTATCTAGATTAAAAAAATTTCATATTTACTTCTTTAAAATCTTGCCCTTAGCAATTTACTTGAAAGAAAAAATCCATTTATTTCTTTAAAAGAAGTTTATTATTTGCTTTCATAATTCAAAGAATCCATTGTTTTTTGAGTTCATATTTGCAAAAGCATTTAATTTATTTGAAAAAGTCATAGATATTTGCTTTTTTATTTTTGAAAGATCCTTTATTTTTTGAAAATTTCCTGTAAAGCATTTACATTTTTTCAAGTTCAGTTTACAATACCTCACGTGCACTCACTCGATCACTTAATTGAACTAAGCCTTAAAACGTACCCTAATTTCAAACACACTTTTAACCCCACTTGGGGAACACTAAAAGAACTTTTGTAGCTAGGTAGTATTGGGGGGATAGGTGTTCCAATAACACCCCTCAGTTATTACATCTGAGACATAGAAGTTGTCCAATTAGGGAGCTAAAATCTCTTAGTACTTTTTGGCGCGGCCACAGCCGGTTTGTGGGAAGGCCTCTCCCCTAGGAGGGTTGAAGTCGCGAGGATGGTTCCGGAAGCCTGAGTGGAATACCGAAATCCATTCAGTAATCGAAGGGCTACCATTCGCAGTTCTCGGGATATCCCTGTATTGGGATATTGCGATCAAAGGACCAAACGACAGATTTACCTTTTCTCGACGCGTCATGAACGAAGTATCCTAGTAGCCTGTCTTTAGGATTGATTACCCAGTGTCCCTCCCGGTAGGGGGATATCTAGCCGTTGTCTCAACATTCATATTGTCTGACTTGGATTTCATCACCTTGCAGAGGATTTCGTTTGTTTGAGTCACAATACTTTTAGTTAGGTGTTTGCATGCTTCAACCCACCTATTGGTCTAGTTACACCTATTTTTTCTAGAAGTCGTTTGTATGTTGGTACTCTGACCATTTGTTGCATTCCTCCACTTATTGTAGCACAGCTGCTAGAATAAGTGCCTTTTTTGAGGTTGATTTTTTTTGGCCTGAGAGCCTTCTTTTTTCACTCCCCTTCTTGCACCCTTGGTGGCATTAGGGTTTTGAGTCTTTTATATATATATCACCACCTGATACTTAAACAAATTTTTTACACAAACACTTAATTCTCACCATTGAGAATTTTAGACGCTCTCGTCGTCTACAGGGCGAACTCCCAGAGTTTAGTCCACTTGGCTCTCCACGTCACGGGCGCAGAGCCTTATCCCTTGATTCAACACATCGTCAATCAGCTAGACAGTCATTCGATTCTGACACACCTCACTTCACATTTTATTTGGAGGTAGAATCCGAAAACCCCACAGAGTTATCACCAACCACCATTATGGCTGGAACACCATTTGATCCACTATTTACCAGCACCATAGGTGAGACATCCACAGACCCTTCTGTGGCGGTGCCATCCATGGCAATGACCACCCCCCTGGGTATGCCCAACATGGGAAACACTCCACATTTAGGAATGCCCAACACAGGGCCACCTCCTGTTATAGGAGTTCCCAACACAGGGCCACCACCTGTTATGGGTATGCCCAACATAGGGGTCACACCCCCTCCGATTTCCACAAACCCTATCCCAGGAATCCCCACTCCTATTCCTAACCCAAGTGTAACCCATGTTGCACTTGGAGGCGCTGGCCCATACCAGACTAAACCTATTGGAGGGAACATAACCTCCATACCTAGCATACCTTTGGGCGCTACTGGACCCCCACATCATACCACAATGACTAGGCATGTCCCAGTTCCAGTCACTACGTCTGCTAGCTTACCATACATGGCGAGTCTGAACCTGCCAGACTTAGCTAGACTCACAAATGACCCCATCAGACACGATCCTGTGTGGCCTCACATGCCCACCAAGCTCCCCTCTGACATCCCTAAATTTGAGGGTAAGGCAGGTGAAGACCCCCAGAACCATATCATGTCCTTCCATTTATTGTGTTCCTCCAACTCCATAGTGGACGACTCAATCCGCCTCCGGCTTTTACAACGCACCTTCACTGGCTCTACAGCCAAGTGGTATATCGAGCAGCCCCATGGGACGCATGCCACCTTTACCTCCCTTGCCTCAACCTTCCTACAGTTCTTTCAGTTACCTGTCCGCTATGATGCGGGCGTTGAGATCCTACTATCTTGCAGACAGAATACGGCGACCCACATCACTGACCACATTCATGAGTGGCGTTGACGCTGGAGCCTCTGCAAAATTAAGTTAGACGACCGTATCTTTTTAGATTGGTTTCTAAAATCCCTCCTCCCGCTCATCGCGAAGGATGTGGCATCTGAAAGACCCAAGTCTGAAGAAGAGGCCATCCTCAAAGCCCAACAGTTTGATCTCATCTACGCCCAGTCGGGTTATCTATACACAATCATACCAGACGCCCCACGATGCGACTCTTCACGCAGTGACGCACCGGGGGCATCTCATGCCGTCGACGGCATTATTGGCCAAATCACACCCCAAGCTAAATCTTTCAGCATGGTGAGTACCATGCCTGCCCCAGACCTCTCTAGGGCTACATCTAGTTCCGGAGCGACAACTTCTTATGCTCCAACAAACCAGACCCATCACATTCATGGGCCCTCTTGTCCCCAACATTGCTATGGACAAGCGCCATCAGCATATGTACCTCCTACATACTATACTTAACCTACCACACATACCCCCATGCAGTTCCCACAACAGCAGATGCATTACCCACAACCAGCTGCACCAGCTAATCTCGCACCTCCAACAGCTCAGGGGTACCAACAACCCCAACAGGCAGCTAGACCACCTCCAGCTCCACCTGCATACTACCCACTGCAACCTGCTCCCGCACCTTCGGCTCCCCAGAATCCCCCCAATGCTCAAGGGCATGTCTATGCACAACAACATCAACCCCAATACCAAAATAACCAACGCAACCAGGGTGGGAAACCAAACCGAGGAAGAGGACGTAACCGTGGAAACAACCAAAACCATAACCAAGCTCCACAACCTACCCATCCTCCGCAAAACAATAATGTGGCGCCTGCTCATCAGAATCCTGATCGGCCACCTAAGCAAGCCAAAAATGCTAATTTACGAACAAACCATCCTTGTTCTATTTGCGGTGCCTATGGCCACTATACCAACGCTTGCCCACATCTGGAGCGATATCGACAACTATGGACAGATGACGCCCATCGTCAAGGGCAGGAGGCTCCTCAGTCACCACCCAACCCTCCACCACCTCAACAACAACCTTTGGTGCTACAAAACCCTTTTCCAACACAAGGAGTGGTGAACACTCAGCCGTTAGCCCCCCCACTGGGCAACGTACAACCACAGCAAATCACTTACGCCGCTCCTGATCAACCCATGTTTGATTCATGCACTCACCACTTATTGATGATGTCCACTGCCGACGTCAATATCCAAACCCGTCGGAACCAGTATGGCCCTACTTCCGAAGCCCCCCCCGCCGATAAGGATACTAACGCTCATCCCACCGATCAGCCATTACGGATACCACCTCTTCCACTTGATGGCGCATATAAAGCACCTCGTTTCCCACTCCGCCGAATCAACAACAACCCCAATGCACGGGCTGCGTCAAATTACAACATCGTAGATGACCTAGCTCAATCTCCCGCAGCCATGTCAGCGTTAGAAGTCTTGAAAAACTGTCCTACACAGCACAAGACTTTACTTTCCGCCATTGGGGCAATTGACCCAAATGATTCGAAATTGATGACCTTTGATTTAGACCAATCTGAACCACGTCTTCCTTCCACCATAGTAGTCCAAGTTTCTATTTCTATTCGGAATCTTGTCATCCATCGATGAGGGTGCCTCCACATGCGTCATGTCCACATTTGTTTGGCAGAAGTTGGGATCCCCTACTCTCCAGCAATCCACCACTGCATTGCGGGCCTACGACGGCCGGTCAGCTCAACCTCAAGGTTTACTACCCAAGGTCCCCATCCAATTAGGTGGGAAAACTGTGCTTATTGACATAGAGGTCATTAATGCCCAGCTCGATTATAACCTTTTACTTGGCCGCAGTTACATGTACGCCATGAAAGTGGTCGCCTCATCCATTTTTCGCACCATGATGTTCCCCCACGAGGGACGCGTGGTCAAAATCGACCAACTCACATACTATGATCCCAATGCCCCTGCAGCACCCGAAAATGTTCTTCCCATGATTGAACAACCAACTTCTAATGCAACTACCTCCTTTGTCTCTTCTTTGGGACCTGGACTTTACTCAGATACACCAATGACCTCTACATTCCAGGACATTCCACCACCGTCACCGGAGACCCACGTCGCAAACCTCTGTACTCTTTCACAGAATACACAAACATCCGGTAGTCAACCACCGTTGATCCCTAGTCACATCGGTGTTACACCCATCCACACCATCCCCTTTCTATTTCCTCCCTCGGGTGTAGTAAGCGCCCCAGTTATGGCTACCCTTAGTCTACCCGGGTTAACATTGGGATTACCCGTGTGGTATATTTCGCCTCCCGTTCCACCGCCGACACCAAACGTCATCCTCCAACCGGTACAACCTATTGTTACCACAAATCAACCTCCTCCTGGTGTCGCAATCCCTTCGTCGTCAACGAAACCTCCTCCTAGTCTCAATATCCCTTCGTCGTCAATGAATCATCCCCCTCCTATCAAGCCCACTGGGGGCAGAGGTCCACAACCATACACTGCTATACCACCTCCTAAGGCAGTTAAACCCCCACCGGTGTTTCGAGCTCCCCCTAAATGCTCGTTGTGCGATGAGATAGGCCATCCAACTCATCAATGCCCACAGTTACCAGCACTCCAAGAGCATATGAACATGTTGGACGATGACGCCGGCATCCCAGTCGTTAGACTTGAGCCACCACCTCAACCTCGCGACAAATAACTGCGCACCAACCAACCTTGTGCCATATGCAGTGTTTACGGCCACTACTCTCACCATTGTCCCGATCTCCCTGACTATAGAGCAGCATTATACGAGTTAAACAATGTCGATTTGGAGATATCTCCTACCCGAATCGAGGAGATCTACCCCCCGCCATCATCCTCGTCGGAAGAAGTCAATACAATATATATGATTTCAACAACTTTCAAACCAGAACCCCTTGATTTATGGTCTGACTACTTCAATACTGATGAGCAAATTTTGGAGACACTCACTGCACCCGACTACCCTTGGGATGATATGCATCATCACTCATACTTCCTCCCGGAAGCATCTACATCCACCGCATCCAACCAGCTATCGGTCGAATCGAAAGATTTCATACCCACTAAGGTCGATTGGTTAAAGGACCCCATCCCAGCACCGGATGCCTTTGAAGAAGGGAACATGTTGAACATTTCCCCCACTATACAGATAGACATTTCCACAACACCAGGGAAACCTGAGCTCATCTCGGTGGGTGCATCTTGCACTCAAACAGAAACTCAGGCGTACAAAAAGCTCTTTCAAGAGTTCCGTGATGTCTTTGCCTGGTCCTATACCGAGATGCCTGGTCTCGACCCCGCCATTATAGAACACCACATTGATACATGGCCTGAGGTACCCCCTGTTCGTCAGAAATAGCGACCCATTCACCCTTCCAAGCTCCCCGTTGTTAAAGCTGAGGTCGAGAAACTTCGCAAAGCAGGATTCATTTATCCTATTCCGTACACCACCTGGGTGTCGAACCCCGTTCCCGTCAATAAAAATCAAGGCACCCTTAGAGTATGCACTGACTTCCGCGATTTAAACCACGCTTGTCCAAAAGACAATTTCCCCACGCCATTCATTGACCAACTCATTGATGAGTGTGCGGGCCATGAAGTCCTGTCCTTCATGGACGGGTTTTCCGGATATAACCAGATTCACATCCACAACGAGGATCAGTACAAGACTGCCTTCACCACCCCATGGGGCACCTTTTCCTATCGCGTCATGCCATTTGGCCTTAAAAATGCTGGTGCCACTTTCCAGCGAGCCATGACCTATTGTTTTCATGACTTGGTCCATATCCTGCGAGTCTATCTTGACGACCTCACAGCTCGTTCCCGAAAACGATCAGACCACCTTAACGACCTCCGGCAAGTTTTCCTGCGTTGTCGCAAGTATAAAATCCGCTTGAACCCACACAAGTGTGTCTTTTGCGTCCCAGCAGGCCGCTTATTGGGTTTCATTGTTTCCCAAGATGGAATCACTGTCGATCCCCTGAAAGTCAAAGCCATCTTAGAACTTCCGCCTCCTCGCACGCTTCGGCAACTCCAAAGTCTGCAAGGGCGATCCAATTTCCTTAGGCACTTCGTTCCTGATTACGCCACCAAAGTCCATGGGTTCTTACACTTACTTCGTACCCACATACCCTTTGTTTGGGATGAGCAAGCAGACACGGCATTCATAGCCCTCAAGAAAGCTCTCACACAAGCCCCCTTGATATCCCCACCGGATTTCTCTCAAGACTTCACCCTTTATGTCTCGGCATCTGAATATGCTGTGTCAGGAGTTTTGGTCCAAGAAGATGCCTCCCACCAAGAGCATGTGATTTATTACATCAGCCAGACCTTGTCTGGCCCGCCTCTGCGTTATCCATACGAGGAAAGATTAGCCCTAGCTGTAGTCTTTTCCGTACAAAAATTGCGACACTACATCCTACTCAGTCATACCACGGTCGTGGCCGACTCCAACCCTATGGTCTATCTCCTAACCCGGCGACTCCTACAAGGTCGTGTCGCTAAATGGGTCATTATCCTCTAGGAATATGACCTCACTTTCAGAACTCCCAAAAGCACCAAAGCCCTCGCGCTTGCTCACCTCATCACCTACCTCCCATCCTCTTCAACATCACCCGTTATCCAAACGGACCTGATTGACGAGCAGATCTTCATCATTTCGTCCGATGACCCTTGGTACGGAGACATTTTGACTTACCTTCGTACGCAAAAATTTTGACCACACATCGATCGTAATGGACGCCGTCGCATACGACACCACGCCCCCCGATACCTTTTGTTAGGGGATGTACTTTACCGACGCGGCGTTGATACAATCTTACGCCGCTGCCTATCCCATAGTGAGGCAGAACAAGTCCTCAATGATTGTCATAGCGGTGCCTGCGGAGGCCATTTCTCCGGTATGGCTACCACCCAGAAAATCATTCGGGCCGGTTATTTTTGGCCATCATTGTTTACTGATTGCATCACCACAGTCAAGCATTGCCAGAACTGCTAGCTATTTGCCCCCAAAGCAAGAACCCCCCCCGCCCCCCTTCATCCAGTCATCACTGTTGGACCATTCTGCAAATGGGCCATCGACTTCCTCGACTGCAACCCCACGTCAGCCGGCGGTCACAAACACATCGTTGTGGCTGTAGATTATTTCACCAAGTGGGCAGAAGCCATGCCGACCTATAATCGCAAAGCCGACACTGCAGCAAGGTTTTTCTTCAACCATGTTATCGCTCATTTCGGAGTACCAAAGCAACTAGTCTCTGACCACGGCTCTCACTTCGAAGATGCTGTCTGGAAGGAATTATCAACCATGTTGAAATTTGAACACCATTTCTCTTCCGCTTACTATCCCCAAGGAAACGGCCAAGTCGAAGCGATCAATAAAATTTTGAAGACCATTCTCCAACGTACTGTAGACAAGCACAAATCCAATTGGCACCACATGCTTTTCCCGGCACTATGGGCCTACCGCACCTCAACCAAAACCGCCACCGGTTTTACCCCTTTCCATTTAGTTCACGGTGTCGAATCCGTCCTCCCTATTGAGTGCCAGATCCCAGCCTTACATATCGCCGTTGAACTCCTACCGGACACTTCCCCAATCGAGCAACATTTACTACTCCTAGAGCAGGCCGATGAAGATCGGCGCACAGCCATTCAAAACATGGAAGCAGCTAAACAACGATCGAAACTAAGTTACGACAAACACGTCCACCCAAGAACCTTTTTTGAGGGAGACCTTGTCCTCGCTTACGATCAAGCTCATGATAAAACCGGAAAGGCAAAGTTCGTGTCTATGTGGCAAGGCCCCTACATCATACACACCTGCCTCGGGCAGGGGGCATACATTCTGACCGATTCAGAAGGCAATCCCCTACGCAACCCGCGCAACGGGTTGTACCTTAAACGATTTTACCCATAGAAAATCTGATGGACACCATCGTCCATTTTAGTATAGGCATATTTTCTTTATTCACAAAAATCCAAAAAACCTAAATATTTGTTTTTCTCTGCATGACCACAGATGGAGCCTCTTCCACTCTGCCATGTCGGTTTCGCTGATGGTGCAAGCCGTTGGTCTCCCAATCTCGCCTCCGCAGCCTGGGTAATATACTCCCCTTCACATGAGTTAATTCACATTGACGGAGTATGTTTAGGTGCCGCTACCAATAATCAAGTTGAATACGATGTTGTGACCGGTCTCCTGGCCGCTGCTCTCCAAATGAGCATCCGTCACCTCAACGTTTTCTTGGACTCACAGCTCCTAGTTTCCCAGCTCAACAATGATTACCAGGTAAGCGATCCCTGTCTTTTCAGAAAATTCCTGTGCACTAAACAAATGGTTAGACAGTTTGAATCCATTTCATTCACACATGTCCCAAGACACCTCAATAGTGTAGCAGATAATATGGCCAACAATGTCCTCGACTGGCACACCAGTCACATCATGTCATATCCATAAAAAAAATGCATCCACGTGCATAACAGGTGCCTCCACGGGCATAAAAACAAATAACCAAATAATGCATCCACGTGCATAACATCTGCCTCCACGGGCATACATAAATAAACCAACATACTGCATTCAAGTACATAAACATGTGCCTCCACGGGCATATACAAAAGACAAAGGTGCATCCATGTGCATACACGACAATATATCCAAATATATATCCACATATATATATATAAGCCAAATAGTCATCATGTCATAGGTGCCCTCAGCACCCGATATACAAAAAATAAATATACATCTGTCATACAAAAATGCTTCCCCATATGCTCATCAGCATTTGGGGGAAGATACAATATCATCTACTCATCTGGATCCCTAGGATCCTCCGGCTCCTCCTCCGCTGGCCCCGCCAGGTCATGGCGAGCCCGAACTCTCCGCTCTGCTGGCCCCGCTGGATCATCCCGCAGACGTATCCTCCCCGGAGCCGGCCCTGCTGGATCATCTCGTCTACCATCCCTGTGCCTCGCCACGAACACCGCTATCCTCAATAGGAGCGACTGCCACTCAGGCGGCGCACCGAAACAACCCTGCAAAATATCCCGATCCAGGTCTCTCCAACCATCCTCGGGAAGTCCAACTAGGATCCGGGAAAAGGTCTGTCGGACACCATCTATGGCGTCATCGTGAGGACCAACCCCTCGCCCACGAGCCGCAAATCCTCCACCACGTGGAGGTGGTACCGCTGCGGGTGGATGGGCGACCACCATCGCCCGCCCCTGACGAGGCACGTAGTCGTCCGGTGGCACTGGACCCACATCTGCACAAAGCAAGTAAGCCATCAAATACTATACAACAATAATCATCAATGATAAATCAAACAACATATGATATAATATCAAATAAAACACAAAACATACCGTCTAAACTCCAGGCCTGTCCTGGGGCACGAGGCATCTTCGGGTCACCTCGGTAATCCATGCCGGCGTAGGGGTAGTCCTCAATCACTAGAGGCATCTGCTCCCACTGCTAATAAAAGTCCTCCGTAAAGTAGCCACGAACACCACCGCCGCGACGAGGCATCATCTGCCCCCATCTCATCATACGAGGCTGACTCGGAAGACCAGCACGAATGGGTACCCGTGGCCGTAAGGTCGGCACCCGCTCGAAGAAAAAACAGCATAAAAATGAGGCATAACAAAACTCGCCTCCCTCTCTAATGGCCTTGTCCAGATCTCTCCGGACTCCAGCCAGAAACATCTGCCCCCAGGCATAATAGGTACCCTGAAGAACAGAGTCCACCATCATCGTCTGCCCCCCAGACATACGATGTGGCGCAGCAGCACCCAGTATCCGTAGAACGCAGGCCCCAACAGCTCGCATATCCCACTCACGTAGGGATCGCAGACTAATAGAGCTGTTCTGCAGAGCAGCATCATCAACACAAAAAGTCTGTAACAGGTCCTCCATATCTATACCTGGAGGCAACCTCGGCAAGATATCGCCCACCTCACCCAAGCGAGGCAACCCAGTCAAAAAATAAACATCCGTGAGAGTAATCTCTAACCTCTCACCCCCAATGATGAAGGCACCCTCTGCCGGCACCCACCAACTCACGAGCTTGTTCAGGAGCCGCCTCACTGAACGAATAGGGGGGATCTGAGCGAACTTCAAAAGTCCGCTCATAGCCAGAGTCTATCTCACCCCTGCATCAGTCTCAATCCTCAGCATGAGATCATCATCGATCTCTCGCTCCCACCACGAGGACTGTGGTCTCCTCAACATCCTACCAGCAAACAAATGAAATTTTTAGCCCTAGCATAAAAAAAAATTATGAAAAAATCCCATCGCGGCTTTTACACAAAAAGCCGCGCTGCCCATCGCGGATTTTCCACAAAAAGCCGCGCTGCCCATCGCGGCTTTTCCACAAAAAAGCCGTGATGACCATCGCGGGATCCATGCAAAAACCCGCGATGAACATCGCGGGTTTTGGCCAGACAGTCGCGATGAACATCGCGACTATCCCCCATGAACCCGCGATGAACATCGCAGGTTCTAGCCTCACAGTCGCGATGAACATCGCGACTGTCAACCTAAAACCCACGCGGTTCATCGCGGGTTCAGCCCCGAAACCCGCGCGGTTCCACGTTGGAGAGTCAACATGGAATTTCGCGGCCTTCGGGGGCCCGCCACCAAACAAAAAAGACATAATTGACAAGGCTAAGGCAAATAGAGTTACCTTCAACTCGCTGAATTGAAAACCAATGGTGAAATCTCACGGAAATCGAGAAAAAGCTCTGACAGCTCTATCAAACTCGCACGTAACAATGACAAGTGATTTGGGCCCCATGCCCTATTTATAGAAATTCTACCAATTTTCCAACAACTATTGCGGTATCATACGAAGTCCATTTCTCAAACCGTTGGTACCGTTGGAATCAGCACAGCGAGAACTTCATGTAGGTTCCTTCCTTTTTTCGTTTTCACGGGATCCATTTTTTGACCATTTTTTGGGCCTCTCTCGTGGCCTCGGTTTGCGTGCCACATCGGTCGTTCTCCGTTTTGGACGTGCCTTATATCACCGGATTCAGTTTTCCGCGCTCGTGATGATGCTTGAGATCATTTCTCGCTGTCACGTCCCTATTTTTTCGGGCATTTTTTCCATGCCCCCTTGTCACCTCGGTTTGCATGCCACATCGGTCGTTCTCCACTTTGGACGTGCCTTATATCACCGGATTCAGTTTTCGGTGCTCGTGATGATGCTTGAGATCATTTCTCGCTGTCACGTCCCGATTTTTTTGGGCATTTTTTCCATGCCCCCTTGTCACCTCGGTTTGCGTGCCACATCGGCCGTTCTCCGTTTTGGACGTGCCTTATATCACCGGATTCAGTTTTCTGCGCTTGTGATGATGCTTGAGATCATTTCTCGCTGTCACGTCCCGATTTTCAGGGCATTTTTTCCATGCCCCTTTGTCACCTTGGTTTGCGTGCCACATCGGCCGTTCTCAGTTCGGGGCATGCCTTATATCGTCGGATTCAGTTTTCCGCACTCGTGCTGATGCTTGAGATCATTTCTCACTCTCACCTTTAGATTTTTCGGCCATTTCTTCCATGCTCCCTCGTCACCTCGGTTTGCGTGCCACATCGGCCGTTCTCCGTTTTCGACGTGCCTTATATCGTCGGATCCAGTTTTCCGCACCGATGACGATGCTAGAGACCTTTTCTCGCCCTCATCAATCCATTTTTGTTCGGTATAATTTTACCCCTTTTTCGGGCCGAGCAACCCCTTTTACGAAAAAGGCACTTAGGGAGTTTCTGTTAAGCTCTTTTCTGACTCTTAAAACAATGAAAAGATTGCCGAGCAACCTTGCTTCCTTTCATGCTCATTAAACGTATCTGAAAGGGCGTCTACCTGGTATAAGTTTACCCCTTTTCCGGACCTTGTAGACTAAATTATGAAAAAGGTATACTCTAGTCACATCGGCTAGAAGAGTTCTCCATCCGCATCATTTTATGCTTTTTCGGGCCTTGGAGACTAAACTTACGAAAAAGAAACAGCAATAGAGTCCACTTACTGTTTTCAGACTCTCTAAACATGAAAGCAACCATGAGCATGAGCCGTCCTGGGCTCACAACATCCAAAGGACCGTACCATTTCAGAGCACACTTTTATCCCTTCTTGGAGCTCATTAAAACTTTGAAGAAGGAATCAATGGTGCCTCTTGGCGCCGCGACAGATCACATCTACTCATCAGGCAGCTTCCCCATTTTTGGTCGCCTTTGTTCAGAGTATTCTACAGTATGTCACCTTGATAATCCCTCGACGGCACCTACCAGCTCGTCCTCCCCCCCATAGTCAATATATACCATTCAGTCAAAGCAATGATCCCCAAACCTACAAGTCAGTTCCCCACGCTGCCAGGTCAACTATGTCATCATGCTCTGAACAAAGGAAGTTTGAGTCTACCCATTTTTGGACCCAGTAATTTCCCATTCCCACAAGTATGTCAGTCCTACCATCAGTACTACAACACTTCAGTTTTACACCTCGTGCTCCTATCAAGGAAACATCATTGCCTTGTTAGTTGCTGGTCTCCCTCTGTCGACGACAACCACATTGATTCCAGAATATAGACCTAGAGGTCCCTGTGTCTTGGACTCATCACCATTTATGATGAGTGCCTACGAATCATTTCAAGAGGAATCTTCAGTGCCTCTCCAAATGGTTGTTTCTCACATGCTCGACTTCAACACCTTAATCGCATCGTTGAGACTCGCACAGGGTATTCGTCCGTTTCACTTATTAGTCGAAGACCCCGGATACCTCCTGACTCCTCCACATTTGAGAGTCTTCCTATGGACAACACCAGTTACACTTTTTCTATAGATATCCGGGTTGCGCATGGCGACAGTATTCAGATGTACCCCAATTTCATACTCCCTTGAGTATACAGTTACATTATTTCTTAGAAATGACTCATAGTCTTTGAGTCCCTACAGATGTTGGACACCTTCAGTTTCAGCAGTTCCTCAGTTATTCCAGTGTATCAGTTATTGAGATCCATTATGATCAGGAGTATATCCCAAAATAATGTCCCCCCTGGACCATTATGATGTACCAGTAGATTCTTTATGTATTAGACCCCCCTTCTTGGGACTAATTGTTATGTATATGTCTTGATACGAGCATGGGAATTCCCACCTCGTCCATTCTTAAAGATTATACCTCATTCATATTGAGGCCATGTAATATTTTTTGTTTTTGCAGCTTTCAAGGGCCGTGGCTCCAGTCTCCAACCGGTCTCTTCTCTCCCCCAAACTCATGAAAAAAGACAAAAGAACTATGATGTCTATCGGCCATACGATGAGCTCCTGCCCTCACACATCAGGGGGCAATCTGTTAACACCTAAAAAGTGCTCACTAGCTCATTCCCTTATTCACATGACCCATTTTTCCACTTTTCCACCATCTGAGCCTCTGAAACCAACAAAAGGTCACCAAAAGACCTTATTACACCCCTTTTTCCATTAAAAAAGATTATTTTTCCAGAAAAGCATAAAAAACCCTCAAAAAGGGTCCAAATTCCCAAAAATATTAAAAAGGGAATTAAAATATTATTTTTATTCAAAAAAGGAAAAAGGAGGGAAAAGTACCTAAACCATGTTGGTCAATACCATTTGGTTTCCACAAAACCACAAATGGTATTTCCCACCACCAAAACCTATAAAAAGGTGGTAGGGGCTCCTCATTTCACATCCATCCATTATCTCATCCTTATGCTGCTGAAATCTCCCTTGAGCATTTTAGCCATTGAAGCAACCTTGGAGAAGGAGACCTCTTGGAGTTTGGAGCTACTCATCTTGGGAGTTGCTCAACATCAACCTTCACCATTGAAGGTATTATCGCAAGCACTTGCTTGCCCCCCATTTTTCAATACAAATTCATTCTTTAAGATTTTCTTGTTCTTGTTTTTAAATGTTTAAATTATTTGCTTAGATTCTTACATAGATCCATGAGTAGTTTAGTTTAGTTTAATTAATTGTTTATTTCTATTTGAAACTGCTGCTACTAGTTAGCAGGTGCCCATAGCACTAAGCCTGGTTGCAAAACCGGGCCAACACCTCTGAATCCACCACGTCCTCTATATGTGCCTTGATCATACTGTGAATTTTCATTATTATGTTGTGTTTCTCCTTGGACTATGTAGACATCATGCTTTCTTTCTATCATGAGGTCATATGCTCTGCAGTTCATCATGACCAACTGAATTACAAAATGTGTACTACAAGTTCTGTGGTGTCTATACATACTTATGAAGTAGGTAATAGTCCTCTGGGTGATGTCCTCTACTTCGGAAAATCTCGCACCATGGTCCTTGTTGTTGATTCACTAGGTTTGGTGCTCCACTAGCGATGTAATCTCTGAATACGAGAAAATGTTCCTTGGAATGTCCTTCGGATTTAAATTTAGTGCACCAAACCTCTTCTCTTATCTCTTTTCCTTTCTTCATATCTTGTAGCTGCAATGTCAAATTTTTTAGATGTGTCTATATCTGTACCATACATGCGTTAGTTTGTCCTATGGGAGAAGCTTCTAGCTTCATCTTGATTTCCAATGCTTATGTTTGCGATGTTACTATCTGTTTCATCAGTGTTAATATAATGTGGGGAAACAACGTAGCTATGAACCATTCTTGATGCTATTGCAATGCTATTTCGAACCTAACTTGATCTAACAAGGCTTTGAATTTATGATCAAAATCCCACACAGTCTCATTAGGTTTCTGTTTGATTTCTTTCAGCTCTGTAATGCACTGAGATTCTAACTTAGGTTTCTTAAATTCTCTAATAAGCACAGTTTTGATGTTCACTAGTGTTATGTTCTGTCCAACATAATATTTCATGAACCATGTTAAAGCTCTATCTCTGAATGTGGTAACTAGATGAGCTTGTTTTATCGCATCGTCCTATACTTACTTAACGTTCCATACAGCCTCACAGAGAAACCAATGTTGCTCTGGATCTTCTAGACCGGTTCCTTTAAAAATAAGTATCTTAATGTCGTCTTCCATTCTTATTCTAAGAGGTGTAGTGTTTTGAAATGCGGAAGGTATACCACTACTTGGATGATTCTGAGTACTTCCTCCTGTAGTATTACTACTAGTAGTACAGTTCTAGGAACTAGTAATATTTCTTTCTTCAACTATAGGTTTATGTGGAGTAATAGGCTAATATCCAATACGTCTAGGTTTTGTTTCACTATTAGACTCAACCTGATATGAGTTTATATCACTTCCTAACTCAATTTCTAGGAATGTGCGAGGTTCATCTTCACAAGATCTCTTTCTAGTGCTAACTTTATATCTTTTTCCACTTTGCAAAATACCAATATCTTCATCTGTGTCACTATCTATGTTACTGAGCATTACAGACTCAAAACCTAGGGATATCAATGCATTCTTAAGACTCCTTTCTCAGCTAGTAGCATTTTAATGTATAAACTTAGGCTTTCTAGGTACTTACCTCTAAATCCTTGGAACAAATATCTTTTTGTTGAGTTGTAAGACTTCAAAGTGTCCATAACGAACTCTGTAACATAGTCTTGCAGGAAGCTATCCAACCAAAATTCTACTGCTCTTGAAATCTGGTTGTTAATACCTTTAAGCATCTGAATCAACTCTGGATTCCAAACTATAGTTTCTGCACACTGAAAATAGTTTTTTTGTTCTGCTATCTTCGATATCCACTCATGTAACTCAGTAGCAAAAGATGCGAAGAAAATTTCATGCAGGTTAGTGAATATATACCTCTGCAACCATTTTTCTGTGGTAAGATGCACATGTTTGTTTTCTTTATTTGCAAACTCAAGTTCTGTCTGGAGGACCCAATTCTGTATTTCTTTCGTCTCTAGATTTCACATCAATCTGATACATCCATCTCGCACTTCACCATCATAGAAAGTATCAAGGCAACAAAACCATTTGTTGCGCTTTCTTCACTTCTACATAACACATCACCATTTATTAGTGCGGAAACATAACCATTTGTTGGTGGAATTAATCTTTGGGCTGACCCAAGTTCGGAGAATTTCCTTTTTGTAGACCCAACAAAATCCCCTTCATGGGCCCTTTCGGAATTAACCTGGGAATAGGATGAAGTCTCACCCGAACTGAATATGGGTGGTTACAGAATAAGGTTTCTGCAACCTTGGTGACGCACGGTCAGGTTATGCGAGCTTGCAATGTACTCTTTACTCAATATCTACTTAACAGATTATTATCAATATGTAACTGTGCACTTCACAGTTATCAACAACCTATAGACTTCGTTGAATCGTTTCTATCTTTATTCTGATAAATACGCATTTATCATACTTAACATGAATTCACAATGCTCATACATGTGTGTTCCACTTAATATATCATTCTCATTCACATTCATATGAAAGTAAATACACAAACATAAACATACATGAACAGAAAGCATATCACAAATTCACACGCACAACACATATATTTGCATGGTTCACCCCCCAGATGGGAGTTATGTACATGGGAACTGTTCTTATATTACTTGGAAGGGGTAACAGTTATAGTCTACACACTCAACTGCAGACTCTTCTCTACAATAGTTCTATCCACAAACAGCTGCAGAGTCTATAAAATTACCCTTTATATAGATTATGCCCGACAGTCACATATTTACAATAACTATGGTCCAACCCCCATAGTACCCTTAAACCCAAAATGGCATGGTTCTCCTGTTGACCACGATTTTCCTTAACTTCGTTGGATCTTTGTTTTCCTTTTGTGTCACTTCTTTGGCTCTGACACTTCTTCTGACAGTTGCAGTTCTAACCGCATGGCTATAACACTACAGTGGCGTGTCCTTTGCACCATCCCGCTTCTTTACACTTCGCTTTTGTAGATGACAGTCAACCGCTTCATTCATAACTGCTCCAACTACCTTGATTGTCCTTAGTACTTCCTCTTTACTAAGGGGACAGGTCTTGTCGTGCCACTTTGCTTTGCTCCATACCCTGTTCTCGGGAATTGCGGAGTTGCTTCTCCCAAAACTGGTCAATGTTAGGCCTCACCTAACTATTAGTACTTTCGCCATCGAAACTTCCTCCACTTGGGTTGTGCCCAAGATGAGCTTATGGATTCAATTCCAAAATATTTTCACACTGTGGAAACATTCTAGGGTGAGGGGCATCAAACAACAAAGTATAGACTTTGGACATAATAGTGTGTGATACCCCAAAAAATTATTAGTTATTTTTTATTTAATATTTGTGACAATTATTTGAATGTAAGAGTTCTTTAGAACTCAAAAACTCAAAGTGACACTTTGCACAACAAACTATTTTTTATTATTAAATAAAAAGAAAAAGGCACTTGGAGAGTTCAAATAAATAAGGGGACACCACCATGGCATAGAGAACATGTGTAAGTAAGCAAGATAGATCTTTACCAATCAAATCCAATCTAAAACTCAACTACTAGAGAAGATCCTAAATCATAGGGATTGATGGATTGATTGAAGATTTGATTGGGATGGAACAAGACCTGGGCAAAACTATATATAATAGTGCACTAAGATAGCATGGGACGTTGTGTTGTGTATAGAGGAATTGTGTTGAGTGTTCTCTCTTTTCATAAGTCCATCATTGCTTGCTACAGACTCTAAGAGATAGAGTGCCACATGGAAGTGATTGCTTAGAGTTCTAGTGCATGGTGGTGATCTAGCTCACAAGTGGAGCTAAGCAAGCAGTCGAGTTTCTCTCTCCTATGGTTGGGAGGAGCTGACTCTCCAAGTAGTCAGTTTCATTACTATTTTCCAAATAATTATACGATTTTATGCATATGTAGGATCATGGCATTAAAATCATTAATTTTGTTCCTAGCAATGATTTTAAATCATTGTTTTCTTGTTAATATACTTGGGGTTACGGTGGTGAAATCTGATTGGATTTGTATATTTATGAAAAGGGAAGTTACCGTAAAAATATTTGATTTATGTCGGTTGAATGTTAATTTAAACAGTACATATTGCCATATTGAAACCTCTCTGCATACTTTATTATCTCGAATTCTGAAGAATGATCATCATTTGATCTCTATGTATTGAATATTAACTTAAACACTGCATATCGTCATATTCAAATTTATGTGCATACTTTATTAACTCGACTTCTAAGGAATGATCATCATCTCATTTCTGAGGGTTGAATGTTTATCAAACTTGTATTTAAATTGCATATTCTACGTTTATGTTTTTAAGTGAAAATTTTTATAGATTTGATCGTTGAAAGAATTTTTCTCTGCGTTCTTTTTCTTTATTAAAAACGTGGTGTTTAAACCAGATCCTTTAACTTTACAATTTCATATCTTTTAAACTGATCCTGACTGTTTAAAGGATGTAGAGGAGTATGGTATATGTTTTTTTTTTTTGGTCCTCTTATTCTCATACCTAAGAACCTTGTCATCTAGGACTTTGGCACTTGTATTTATTTCTATGTAAAATATTGATTTACATACTTTTGTGGCCTAGCTTCCGAGATAGAATCGATTCCCCTCTGTATATATTAGCTGGATCCTTGAGTTGTGACCATCGTCCTTGTATTGGAATATTTTTAAAAACTTGCGAGATGGAAGGAGATCGAAATTTGTTGCTCCTTATGTTTTATTTATTACTGTGGAGGTAATCTTGATCCTGATTCACTCCTTTCGTATTCTGAGTGTAATCTTTTTTTGTTTTGTTTTTTGAGCTTATGGCTTCCCGAAATTTGATCCCTGACTTGTGGGTCGGATATGTAAATTTTGTTGTCTTAGTTTAATTTTTTTCTTGTGTTGGTTTCTCCTGGTAGATGGGTATCGTTTACTATAACATCCCTAAGGATTATACATACTTCCATAATGTTGCGATCCCTTCTTCTTTGTTTAAAATTGTTCATTTCTTCTAGGATGTGAGTGGGTAGACCTTGTTTCTCTGTGGTCTTCTCTGGTTTGAAATGTTTCCATGCCTAACAGCTCCCCGACATGCTATTTGTTTTCTCGTAAGATTCGCTAAGGATATCTTTTCCTTATTTTGACTGTCTGTGTTCCGATGGAGATAATATTTACTGACTAACCCCTCTTCATTATCTTACCTCCTGCATAGTGGAAAAATGACCCGTTAATCTTCCTAACTGGGCGTTACCTCCAGAAATTTAATTCTTTGATACCACGTGTATACCTGATATTCTTGTGGTTACTAACATCACGATCGGAATATCTAAAATATTGATCACTTCGATATATTCGTGTTTCAACTATGTGTTTATGCTCTTGATATTATATTCCTTGGGTCAACTCTTTCTTAATCGAATAGTCGAGGCTATTAGATTATCATCTGTGGAGAAAATTTTAAGCTACCTTTAAGACTTCCAAAATTTTGGTGTATTTACGGGATGTTACACAGTGTTTGAGATTTCTATGAACCCTTCATTTGTAGGCTGGGCCATGGAATTTTTAAGATTATTTTGGTCAAAGAAATACTTATTGCGGTATAAAATCAATAATAAAAGGTAGGGTTGATACCTAAAAAAATTCATAGAATCAAAATTATTAAGTTGGTCGTGCATCATATCTACCAAGAAAGCATCAAAGTCTAACTTAACAAATGATTCTTGACAAGAAATATTAATCATTAACAAAAGTCACAAGACTGCCTCAACAACTATCAGGTCATAATTATAACCTAAGACTTGGCATTTCATTAAGATCGCCACTTGATCCTGTTCTAAGAAAATTCCCAGCTTGTAGAGCGATGGTTCAGACAGTGGCTCTTCCCCCAGAGGTAACAATGACCTGAGGAAGAGATCTTAGCTTTTAGCAGAGAATTATCTGACTTTAGAATTCATGGCTTCTTCATCGAAGCTAAGCCGAGTCATTTCTTCCTCGATTTCCATCATCTCTTGGAGAAATTATCTGTTAACCGAGGAAATCACGGAGACGATTCTGGAAATGGCAGCCTTCCTCTGTGGAGCATATAAATCCACACACCACTCGACTAGTTCTGGAAATGGTCAAGCTATGGGTAATATGACCTTATCCAACTCAAAAATACAAATATTTAGGTCATCATTTCTTTCTTTGGCATGGTCTTCTGCTTCTCTTGAGGCTTGGTAAATATTGGAAACAGATAGTATTGGATCATCGATGTCAAAATGGCTATATGCTAGGTGTTCTTATCAATTGGATGGGTCACTAGTTGATAGATAGGGTGTTGATTTAGAATCGGAAGCCATGGACGTAATGCAAGACTCTTTTGGTGATGAGAGAACACAACGGAGATGGAGAAATGCTAGGGCCGAGGAGCTCTCGATATGGCTTGCAGTGAAATACTAAAAAATTTGAATATTGACACTTTATAATGGAGGATTTGAACTTTGGCACATTCAATTAGAGGAACACATGTGGAACGATCATTGGTTTATAAGTCAAGGGGCGGGATCATTTATTGGTCAGAGACGTTTCAATGATAACGAGAGTGATGAGAGACATTGGTCCCATAAGTAATGGGTCCCATTTGTGTTCAATAAAAGGTGGTATGGTGGTTTTAGGGTTGGAGAAAGGTGGTATATTAAGACTGCTTTAAGAACCCTAATGAGCTCTCATGCTGAGACATGGATTGGTTTTGGGTTTAGGATTCTAGATTGGGATTAACTTTCAGGCATCTTGGTAGGCCTAAATATATCTCAGTCGTTGATCATCGAACACCACTATCTGTCAGAACTCTACTAGTCAAGATACTTCCTGGAAGTGGGACCCAAGCACCTCTCTCATCAAATCGACAGTTGTCGAGCTAAGATTTGCTGGCACGATAGTATAACAGGCTATCATGGAATCCAAGAGTGGTTTTAGGATCTAGGAAAAGTAGTATTTTGTACCTGCTTTAGCGATCCTAAAGTGTTCTACTTTCGATAAGTGATCATACTGATTTGCTTTCAGGCTCCCGATATTAAATTAACATCTATGCATCTTTTCAACCTTGAGCTTCTCCCTGCCATTGATCTTACTTATGAATTGATCTATGTCGGCAATCCCTCAACTCCTTGATAAGTGCTTTTAGAGCGATATTTTATGAACTAATCCTTTGCTTCTATCAGTGAGTCATCAAAATCATTTATGAGGTGGCTCCCACTCTTTTGATCATAGTAGTTGGCTTATCTTGACACAACTTGAAACTTGATGACCCATCATTCCCGTATCAAATCATTATCATCGGATTGCTAAAATTCAAAAGTCCTTGTTGTTGGAAAAGTTGCCACAATGGTGGACAACCTTCCCACAGTGAAAGAATCCTTGAGGTCATTGCAAGGACCCAATGATATGATTGAGAACTAAAATAAAAACCAAATGGTTATGCAAGCTCTTGATTAGTAACCAAAAAAAAAAAAATGAAAACCAAACTAAAATAGAAAGATGGGTGACAGATAAAAAGAACAAGCTTGAACAAGAGTATTCCAAACCAAAATTTTATTGCCCATTGGTCCATCCAAATACAAGTGTAACACTTAGGAGGTGGAAGCTTCAATGGAAGCCAACAATATCCCTTAGGGAGGTCCATTTTTTCCATACAATTGCAATATAGCTAGAAGAGAACAATGTAGAAAATATTGCCTCTTAGGGGAAGAGGGAAAGGGAGCTTTGTGTATGCCAAGATGATGTAGGAATGAGATTGAAAGAGGAGGTCTCGATGTGATTCCTCTAGCATAAATTTGCTCTAATTTTATTCCTCTAGAATGCATGCCCATGGATTCCTTTTATAGTCCAAAGGGTAGCCAAGAAACATATAGATCCAAATGTGAACTCCCTCCTCCTTTGAACTGGTTCCCAAGAACATGAGAGGGGCTATTCAATGCCCCCAAGCATGTGAGAGATCCCAATTCAAATTTTGGACCCAAGAGAGCCATTCTGAGTCTTTAATGCACCACATAAATTTGTGATCTCGTTGTTTTATCATTCATGCGGGTATCGAGGGAAAACCCACATGGAGTCATACGAGTAACTGTAACAGATAAGTCATGCTACATAGCATGGGTTTCCAATACTTGAAGTCACGCTACTATCCCTTTAGATTAATTTTTGTCATTTTGGGGCTCATATTTTTTTCTGGATCTAATGATGATGTCTTTGGTGAGATGCATTCTATGTGTTGATGACGCATTTTTGGAAGATTAGCCTAAATGTTTAATGTATGTGATATTTAAGCCTTAACATATGCCCCACGATGTACGAGGTTCGGAGTGTACTGTAGGTCCAATAATGCATCACCATTTCTTTTTTATCTCCACATTCTCATAATATCTCAAGCATTTGAGGGTAAAAGAACTTGCCCATAGGGGAAGGTTTTCAGTGGTTACCCTTGAAGCTATAAAGAATACTGGTGTTTTATACAAACGATACATGCATACCTATGCTCATGAAAATATGTCCAAATATATTACTAATAAGAGGAGACCAAGGGGTATACTCTCAATAGTGTTTCTATAGGGATGAAGGTGGCCTCGATCCCTGTATCATAGTAAGCAAATCCTAGAAGTGTTATGAATGGTGCTGAAGAAGCAAAACTGTTGATTTTCATGAATATCCCATGAGGGTGGGGGTCCCAAGTACTGGTGAAGTTGTTGGGGGGACTTCACTAGACTATATGTGCTAATACCATGAATCATAAATTTCAACACTGCTACCATCAAAACGTATGAATCCCCTTGATGTGATAGATGTGTTGATGTCAAGCATTATTAGGGGAGACCACTAAGCTAAGTAGAACTAATGACTCTCCTTAATCAGATCAAGGGGATCCCTTATATTGATGGGAAGGGACCCCAAGGTACAACTGCAACCCTCATAATATGATGTGTTGATGTCGATGGGAGTTGAAACATATGATAAGGTGGGGGCCTTATTTCAAGAACCAAGATCATGTTGTGATTGATTGAGATTGACATACCTGGCACAATACTAGGTTATAAGTGTTAGCACTTGATTTCTACAGCATAAGTATGGAGGTGGAATAGAGGGGTATCTCGAAAATTTCCTTAAGCGATCCTAAATGCCCTTTATTTTCATGACCTGGGGGTGTTGAATATAAATAGGCCTAAAGAAATTTCCAAAGGAAATCCAAAACACGACCAAAATGGCCAAAAAGGAGCCAAAGTCTATAGTTTGAAGGAAAATATATGTGAAGGTTAACTACTGTACAGGTCTCCGCCGTTGATCGGGCGCGAACGCAAGATCAATGGATCTCGTTGATCATTGCATAGCTAAGTTGGGTGGGGGATACTAGTGCTAAGTGGTCGTGATGGATATTACTAGCGGACAGGTGTCGGGCGGAGGACGCATCGCATGGCGAGGAAGGTGGTAAGTGGAACCTCCTCAGGGGCATGTGATACCGCATAGGAGGAAGCGTAAGTGGTTGGCCAACGTGAGTCAAGGAGGATCATGCGGATAAAGGGTAAGGGTTCCAAAGTGGTAAGTGCAATGTGACAAAGAAATGGTTCGGATTGTCCCATGGTAGATCGACGGCTCACGTTGATCGTCGCGTCAGGAAGGTGCATGCCAGATAAACGAATAGGTGGTCACGATAAAGGAAACTGCTCGATAGGTGTCAACACCAGGGTTTTTCACACGGAGGGAAAGCGGCATTCGAGACCACCTTGGTTGTTCATGATACCACCTTGTAGACACATTGTGCTAGTAAATGGACAGAGGGGATTGAAGCATGGAATTGATCCCACGGTGGATGTAAGGGGTTGTCAAATCAGCTAAAAGGGATCAGATCTGGACGGTTGAGATCAGTGCATGGGAGATAAACATAGGAGAGAAGCGAACAGCCAACAAAGAAGCTCAAAGTTTAAAGAAAAACAGTTATATATATAAAGTTGCACACGAAAGTTGACATTGGCGTCTTGTACCTATCGGGGTCGGAAGCCTCCGGGTGTGGGGAATGTGAAGAAAGCAATAGGAGAATTCATTCTCATCTTTTCCCAGGGATAGGTAGAGCTTCATAGCCACCGCTTTTACAAATATAATGGTTTTTACGGCAAGGAATGGACAAAGAACCAGTGTCTGGAGGGGTTAGGATTAAAATGGCTTGGGAATATGGGGTTTGGATGCATTTGATATAGAGTTTCAGCCGTCGGTGCCTAGAATCAAGAAGAAATTGGAGGGTTCGCACATGCATAGGGAGGTTCAACTATTTTCCAAGTAAATGCCTCGGCTGTTGGAAGTTTCCTGAAATTCTTGCATCCCAAATGCCCGAGTCTGAGGGTTTGTTCCAAGGGAGTTCGTCATCGCTGCATACGGGCAAGTTTTCTCCTTGGGGACCGCCAAACCTTTTCGGTCGCCTGTATTAAACTTGAAATCGAAGGCTAAAGAGGTCATCTGCCAAAATTGGTTGAGGCGATGGAATCGAAAAATTGAAGGCACTATGAGCACTGGTGCAGTGTTGGAAGGCATGGTAGGTTATAGCCTAGTCAACGACAGAGGTAGAAGAGCTAGAACAGTAGGTGATAAAGGTGCAGGGTAGAGAATAAATTACTCAAGTAGGCTATTAGATGGCCTGAAAAGCTGCGAGCATGATGTGATCAGTGTCATTCGATGGTCAACAAGAAAATAAGGCAAAGAGTTATGATTCAGATAGGGCTAGGTGGATAGGTGGCTTAAAGGAATCTCTACTACCACTGAATGATTGCAAATGCGATGGAGGCCACCTTAGCGCCATCACATATTTCTCCATCTATCGGGAGATCTTCGCCAAGCATGTTTTAACTCATCTCGAGCCTTGGGAATCATTGCTGCTCGACTAGGAGGTCCAGTCAGGTCATCATGGCAAATTTGACTACACATAACTGCTGTCATCATCTCGGCAATTATGAATATGTTCCTTGCCACCCCTGTTCGAGATGAGTGTATGGAAAAGGTGGTGCACCTAGCGGATCAGATACCTTGCAGTTAGAGACTAGTCATGGAGAAAGAGTAGGAGTTCGGAGTGGTTTTTATGCCTGATCAGGCATGGTCTGAGGTAGAGGAAAAACACACTCCCCCATCCCCTGTAGTATTCGACCACATGGAGGCTAGCACTACTAACAAAAATGAAGGGCCCTAAGGGAGACAGGTGTCCAAGAAGGTCCAACGTCGGAGAAAGAAACCTCAGAAGAGGAGTGGGATGTCCATCAAGACATGGAGATTGTCCACGATTTCGTGATCCCCACTAAAGAGGCGAAACCTCCCCCTCCAGTTGAAGAATTGCAGGCGGATGACTCTTTGAAAGTGGAATACTTCTTTGACCCTCAGGGCCAATTGAAGACTCAAGAGTAAGGTGGCATCCTATTCAGGGTATTTTGTTTCCTGTCTTAATCAGCCTGTTTTGGACTTGACACATATGTAATTTTCCTGAATTTTGAGGTTGTCGAGGTGGAAACATAATTTTGATTGTTTCCTAAGGACCAATTCAAGGCTAGAGGCCTATAAAAAGCATTGTAATAGAATAACTAAAGGTTGGAAAATAATTCGGCTAAGGCCTCAGGTTGAGCTCTGTCTTGAAACTTCTCCATTAATACAATGTGCAGTGCCTATGGCGGACCATTTTGCAAAGATTCATGTGTCACTTTTACTTACAGTCTGTCTTTTCTATCTTTTTTATGTGCTCGTACTTCCTGTTATGCATTTACATTATGTTTTCCCTTTCATATCTAAGATCAGTGTATAATAGCTTAGAATTCTTGGAAACAAGCTTTGGTTATTATCTCGGGTGTTCACTGAATATTGCTACTAAAGTTGATATTGAATTCATCTTTGCTGGATGCTCATATCAATGGTATGTTCTTACCTTCTTCTTTTATCACCGAAAAATAGCTCTATGACGGCAAGAGGGTGGCTACCTTGCCTCTGTTTTAATAGTCCGTACTACGACACTGCTATCTGATCTTCACGGTGTATCCTGACTCCATCGCCCAATGTTTTCTCTTATGATTATCCCTCCAACTTTAAAAATAATTTTGTCCCATCAGAAATCTGACCTTCTGTGTATGATTTGAATGTATATCTTCATTATGAGGAGAGGCAGTATGTTTATGCTTGTTTATGTTTTCAGTATCCTATTAATATTGAGAGAGCTGTCTCTGTTTGTGCTGGGTCAGTAGAATGAGCTAAAGTGGTTAGTGGTCACCCCGATTCTACCTCTCCGCAACCTTCGGGTACGTTTTGGGTGTTAACAAATTGGCGTTGTTTCCGGGGAAGATTGCGTTATCATCCCTGGGAGAATGACAAATTTTTAGAGTTGATTGTTGATGTTGGACATCAGTCAAACATCAGAAGGGTTGCATGTTATCCACCTAGCGACTCCACTCATTATTCAAGTTCAATCTGCAAACTCCATTGGAGGACGAGCTCAGCCGCCTTGGACATGGAAGAATTAAGATCCAGGTATCAAAGTATCAATCTCTTCAAAGAGGTCATATTCTTCTGTGTTGGTTTCATTTTTCCATTATGTATATATGTCAAAACATTCCTATCTCAACGAAGAGCTCTAGGTCATGAGAGAGCCTCTTTTGTATATCCCTCACTAGATTTTGAAAATGTACATCCTCCTTTCACCCCTAGAGTTGATTCCATCCTTCCCTTTGAACCCTGTATAAACCATAACCGGCCTTATGAGTTCCCCAAGAGTAAGACCAATGATATCCTCCCTGCACATACTCCTTTTCTTTCCAGAGCTCAGCTGAGATATAGCCCTTTAAAGATGCCCCCTATTCTTCATGATTTTCCTCTGAACTACCATAAATACCTCCCTGTTTTCAACGGAGAATCCTAGATTCTTACTACTAAAAGACATCTTCAAGGTTTTGAGCATTTTCTAGACCTCTTCGAAGTAGAACACAATGATGTGTGTATGAAGGCTTTCGCCAAGTCCTTCCATGGAGATGTGAAGAGATGGTTTAAGCATTTGCAGCCTACGTCTATCGATACATGGGGGAATTTGTCTGAGGTATTTCTGGGGTTTTGGGGAAAAAGAAGGCTATGGGACCTAGTTCTTTCATAGTTTTACTCCATGAGAAAGAAAGAAGATGAAACTATGTCTTGCTTTAACATGAGGTTTGCAAGCTTCTATTATGACATGCCCAAGGAAATTCAGCCCCCAGAAAATGCTGCTAAATTACACTACACATCTATTTTCCCTCTTGATTTATCTTTTCATCTTTTGGAGAGAAGGTCTTCCAATTTGCAGCATATGTTCATTGATGGATTGGAGGTTGAAGACAATCTTAGGATGTATGGAAAGTTATCAAAACTAGAAAATGATGAAAGGATTAGAAAGGAAATAAGGTTTGAAGAGAGACATGAACAAAGGGAACTCTCCTTACATTCCAACCTTTCCCATGATGAACAAAGAGGAGAGCAGCTCGGTGATCGGCCTGGTGAGGTGCCAAAAGAAGGTGATTCCGGTTTGTTCTATGTAAATTGTAATTGGCCTACTAAAGTTTCTATTGCTGATAATTTGAATGAAGATGTTAGTCCTCCTAAGTATGATGAATATGAAGGAGACCGTTCGGAGAACTTCATAAGATTTTTTGAAATTGAGGATAAAGATGAACCTTCTTGCAGTCAGTTTCACAAGTTGGGAAGACCAGCCAAAGAGGGAGACTTAGTGGCAGGTCCTGAATCCACCATTGGGGTCCATCAAAATATTGATTCCCAGCAGACAGAGGCCTCTTTTCGGATCCGAGCTGAAAGGGAGTATAGAGTCCTTGAAGAGGAATATAGAACCCTCGAGGAAGAATATGTGAGCCTTGAGGAAAAATATGGGGTTCTAGAAGGACTTCTGGGGTCTGGTGTATGCTTTTGATAGGTTTACCAGATACCTGAAATGCTGGAAGATGACCAGGGAGACCCACGTGATTCTTATACGGAATCCGTTTTGGGGGCTAAAGACAATTATAGAATCCTTGAAGAGGTTTTCGGGCTCGACCAATATCTCCAGCCAGCCGACTAGATAATCGAGGTGCTCGAAGGGGATCGGGTTAGACAGCATGATGTTCATGCAGGTTTTTCAGGCCTAGTGTCCGGGTTTCAAGAAGAGTGGCCTTTTCTAGACCCTTCCGGGGGATAGGGTAAATTTTCTTTTGAAGTTCCAGAGCAGAACTGGTTTTTCAACCGAGGGATCACAAGTAGCCCAAGAAGAGAGGTGGTAGAGAGCTCTTGTGCTGGAGCAGCCTCCCAAGTTACAAAGGGACGACCATGTCGCAGGGGTTCAAATACGTATGATCTTTGGGTTTTGATCGGAGTTTGTCAAAGGTTCGCAATCCCTAGGCCTGATATGAGCACCTGGGGAAGTGAATGGCCTACTTACAGCTTTTTCAAGAGAAAATTTGCTAAGAGGAAAGAGGAGTGTAGTGCGTACCTTGTTGTATATGATCCAGTGACAAAGTATATGGAAACTTTCATCGGCCGGGGTGCATGGTTTGGGTTTACCCAAGAGGTCCTCACCCGCCATCATCGCCTAGTGCCATTGACCCTCACTATTCTAAAGCTAGTCGGGCCTGATGAGGAGATCCACCTAAGATGTCGGTTGCTAGACTGGTTACACTAGCATTTTTGTATAACCTAGAGTCACGGCCTCTCGAAATAGAGTAGTCTGTATATAAATAAGCTTGACATGGAAAGCATCGCTTTCTACATTCTTCAATTTGTTTTCATAATGTATAGTTTTAGTTTTGAGTTCTTGATATCAAGAAATTTTCAGTTTTGCAGTATGATAGAGCATTTTTGGGTAAAGGTCGCCACAGGATACACCTCACAGCAGAATCCCCATAGGTTTTCCATGAATGCTTTTAGGAAAACCCCCCAAGCGTTCTACCGGGAATATTTTCCTGCATGAACAACCCAATGGATCAGGCACCTAGTCTACGAGGTTCTTCGCTACCTCACAGGGAGGATACAATCCCTAGTCGGATGCAGTTGTTAGCCCTAGATTTCTACAACATAAGTATTGAGGTGGAATAGAGGGGTATCTCGAAAATTTCCCTGAAGAGAGCCTAAATGCCCTTTATTTTCATGACCAGGTGCTAAATTATAAGAAAAATTACCAGGGGTGTCGAATATAAATAGGCCTAAAGAAATTTCCAAAGAAACGGAAAAACACGACCAAAATGGCCAAAACGGAGCCAAAGTTTATAGTCCGAAGGTAAATATATGTGAAGGTTAACTATTGTACAGGTCTCCGTTGTTGATCGGGCCCGAATGCAAGATCAACGGATCTTATTGATAGCTGCATGGCCGAGTTGCGTGGGGGATACTAGTGGTAAGTGGCTGCGACAGATATTACCAGCGGAGAAGTGTCGGGCAGAAGACATGTCGCATGGTGAGGAAGGCGGTAAGTGGAACCTCCTCAGTGGCATGCGATACTGCCTAGGCGGAAGGGTAAGTGGTTGGCCACATGGACAGCCAAGGTGAGTCAAGGAGGATCATGAAGATAAGGGGTAAGGGTTAAAAAGTTATAAGTGCAATGTGACAAAGAAAGGGTTCATATTGTCCCACAGTGGATCGACGGCTCACATTGATCGTCGCATCGGGATGGTGCATGCCAGATAAAGGAATAGGTGGTCGCGATAAAGGAAACCGCTCGACAGGTGTCAACACTAGGGTTTGTTGCATGGAGGGAAAGCGACATTTGAGACCACTTTGGTTGTTCACAATACCACCTTGTAGACACACGGTGCTAGTAAATGGACGGCGAGGATTGAAGCATGGAATTGATCCCATGGTGGATGTAAGGGGTTGTCAAATAAGCTAAAAGGGATCAGATCTGGACTGTTGAGATCAGTGCATGGGAGATCAATGGAGGAGAGAAGCGAATAGCCAGAAAAGAAGGCCGAAGGTTAAAGAAAAATGGTTATATATATAAAGTTGCACACGAAAGTTGACGTTGGTGTCTTGGACATGTCGGGGTCGGAAGCCTCTGGGTGTGGGGAGTGTGAAGAAAGCGATAAGAGAAGTCATTCTCATGGTTTCCTAGGGATAGGTAGAGCTTCATGGCCGCCGTTTTTATAAATCCAAGCCTTTTTACGGCAAGGAATTGACAAAGAATCAGTGTCTGGAGGGGTTAGGATTAAAATGGCTCGGGAAGATGGGGTTTGTATGCATTTGATACAGGGTTTCAACCTTTGGTTCCTGGCATCAACAATAAATTGGAGGGTTCGGATGTGCATAGGGTGGTTCAGCTATTTTCCAAGTAAATGCCTCGACCGTTGGAAGTTTCCTGGAATTCCTGCATCCCAAATGCCTGAGTCCGAGGGTTTGTTCGAAGGAAGTTCATCATCACTGTGTACGAGCGGGTTTTCTCCTTGTGGACGACCAAACCTTTTTGGCCTCCTGTATTAAAATTGGGACCAAATGATGGAGAAGCCAGCTAGCAAAATTGGTGGAGGTGATGGAATTGCAAAATTGAAGGCGTTATGAGTGCTGGTGTGGTGTTGGCAGGAATGGCAGGTTATAGCCTAGTCGACGACGGAGGTAGAAGAGCCAGAACAACAGGTGATAAAGGTGTAGGGAAAATAATAAATTACTCAAGCAGGCTATTAGATGGCCTGAAAAGCTGCGAGCATGCTGTGACCCACGTCATTCGACAGTCAACAAGAAAATGAGGCTAAGAGTTATGACGCAGATAGGGCTAGGTGGATAGGCGGCTTAAAGGCATATCTACTGCCACCGAATGATTGCAAATGCGATGGAGGCCACCTCAGCACCATCACATATTTCTCCGTCTATCGGGAGATCTTCTCTAAGCATGTTTCACCTCAACTCGATCCCTGGGCATCATTGTTGCTTGACTAGGAGGTCCAGTCAGGTCATCATGGCGAATGTGACTACACGTAACTACTGTCATCATCTCGACAGTTATGAATATGGTCCTTGCCTCCCCTGTTCGAGATCAATGTATGGAAAAGGTGGTGCACCTGGCGGCTCGGATCCCTTGCAGCTAGAGACAGGTCATGGAGAAAGAGTAGGAGTCTGGAGTGGTTTTTACGCCTGAGCAGGCGTGGTATGAGGGTGGAGGAAGAACACACTCCCCCATACCCTATAGTATTTGACCACATGGAGGCTAGCACCGCTAGTGAAAATGAAGAGCCCGAAGGGAAAAAGGTGTCCAAGAAGGTTCGACACAAGAGAAAGAAAGAGACCTCAAAAGAGGAGTGGGATGTCCATCAAGACATGGATATTGTCCACGATTTCATGATCCCCACTAAAGAGGCGACACCTCCCCCTCTAGCTGATGAATCGCAGGCGGATGACTCTTTGAAAGTGGAAGACTTCTTTGTGCCTCAGGGCCAATTGAAGACTCAAGAGTAAAGTGGTGTCCTATTCATGGTATTTTTGTTTCCCGTCTTAGTCAGTCTGTTTTGGACTTGACATGTATGTAATATTCCTTAATTTTGAGGCTGTCGAGGTGGAAGCATAATTTTGATTGTTTCCTAAGGACCAATTCAAGGTTGGAGGCCTATAAAAAGCATTGTAATAGAATAACTAAAGGTTGGAAAATCATTCGGCTAAGGCCTGGGGTTGTGCTCTGTCTTGAAACTTCTCCATTAATACAATGTGCAGTGCCTATGGTAGACCATTTTGCAGAGATTCATGTGTCGCTTTTACTTGTAGTCTATCTTTTCTCTCTTCTTTATGTGCTCGTACTTCCTGTTATGCATTTACATTATGTTTTCCCTTTCATATGTGAGATCAGTGTATAATAGCTTAGAATTCTTTGAAACAAGCTCTGGTTATTATTTCAGGTGTTCACTAAATATTGCTACTAAAGTTGATATTGAATTCATCTTTGTTGGATGCTCATATCAATTATCTATTCTTACCTTCTTCTTTTATCACCAGAAAATAACTCTACGACGGTAAGAGGGTGGATACCTTGCTTCTGTTTTAAGTATAGTTCGTACCACGACACTGCTGTCTGATCTTCACGTTGTATCCTGACTCCATCGCCCAATGTTTTCTCTTATGATTATCCCACCAACTTTAAAAATAATTCTGTCCCATCAAAAATCTGACCTTCTGTGTATGATTTGAATGTATATCTTGATTATGAAGTGAGGCTGTGTGTTTATGCTTGTTTATGTTTTCAGTCTCCTATTAATATTGAGAGAGCCCTCTCTGTTTGTGCTAGGTCAGTAGCATGAGCTAAAGTGGTTAGTGGTTACCCCGATTCTACCTCTCCACAACCTTGGGGTATGTTTTGGGTGTTAACAATAAGCATGAGGCTCATGACTTCCCTTGATTGATGTAAGCAAAGGTGAGTAAATGACATAAGCTTTATTCAAATTATGGTGTAGGGTGTGATGGAGGGAAATGGACTGCAAATGAAGGGCTTTATCGTATACATAATACTGATGAGGTAAGGTGTATGAGAAAATTGATAATGTTGAGGTTAGGTGGAATTAAAAAACACCGATCAGGGGCGACTAAGGGATGATGCGAAAAGAATAATATGATGGGGTTCCCACCATTTTATGTGAATTGGGGAGCAATTTGTACCAAAACAATGATTGGGGAAGTTCCCACAGTTTTGATTGGGTCAGGGAACCAATTTATATGGGTGGGATTCCCATAGTTTTGGGTGGGTTGAGGAATCAATTTGATGATGGTGTGGTGGTTGTTGTAGACAAGAAGACGGGTGTCGCATGAATCATTGCCATGCAGAATGTTCTTGCGGGAATAAATGAGTGGGAGTGACATCTTCAAAGGGTGGGTGTCCCATTGGTGTCTTCTCAAGGGTTGATGATATGAAGGAAAATGCAAATGGTTTATTACTCATGAAGAGGATGAGAGGTTATCTATGAATCATGATTGTAACATGTGATGACGAATTTGAGGGGTATTGAGAAAAAAATCCAATGTGAAGATATGTGATTTCTTTATTGACCATTGAGATTGGGTACTCAGATTTCTCAAACTTGTGGTGGGTTTGACATCGTGGGTTTCAAAATATGAGAAGGGTTGTAATTGGGTTTGTTTCCATGGGGGAACATGCTATTCTTGATTATGATGTTGATGTTACATCATAATCGAGGGAGTGAAACTATGGTTATTAGTGGGAATATTGGATAAATGCAATATAAACAAAGGGGAAATGTTTCCTATATGCTAGTATGAGATGATATACCTTTGATTGATGTACCTACACCATTTTTGGGAAGTGGTGATGCACTTTATTGCTATAGATCCTGCACACATGGTGCAAATATCCTAGTGCAATATTGATTATGAAAAGAGTATTAACAATACATAAATTGAGAAGAAACTGGAGCACCTGTGGGATCTTGTTGTCTAGGTATTTTTTGGTGGATCGTGGGTGTCTTCCGCAATTGGTGGTGGTTTTGTTGGTGAAGGATGGTATTACTCTGATGCAGATGATTATGTATCATCACTTGTGAGTAAGACGGCTAAGGATGACATGTTGATAATGTCACCTTGATTTCCATCCTCAAGCACTGGGAGGAGGAATTCGACAATGGTTATCCTCGATGGAAATTCCCTAAGGGGAGGGGGTGATCCTTGAGACTCATCTATTCGATATGAAAAACCCACTCAATGCACAAGATGGGACACTGAAAGGAATAATGTGTTAGTTTCATCTACATGGATGGCTATCTTGTGCGTAGTTTGACTAATGCACAGGACTTAGAGTCTGGGTGACACGGTCAATTATGATGGTTCCTATTATGTTTTGAATCATATGGGAATGGTTTACACATTATCAACACCCATGGGGTTGTATTACAGGAAGCAATGCTGGAGGTGTTGGCAAATCTAGAAGTGATGTTAGTAACACAAGTGTCCCCGGTGGAGAGGACGCAGGTGTTCTGAACTCTTATGGTGGTGCGCCCGGCATTGGTACTTGTGTAGTAACAATATTAATAGAGGATGCTTCAGGAGGTGGTTTTACGACCACAAAATGTGAGGTGAATAGGCACTACCGCGTCTTGAAATCAAGGGAGATCAGGATAGTGTTGGGTATAATTCCCAAACTGAGAACACATTGTGCATGCATGGTTAGTGCGTAATGACTTTGTCTTTGTATAAGTGTTGGGACCTGATAATGTGGATGAATTGGCCCCTGTTGAAGTATTCAAGGCATGGGTGATGCTAAATGGGGTGTTGAGGAAATTCCTGATCTCAGGTAAGGTAGGGCACAAGTTAGTCGCATGTCCTTGTTTCCTGCATAGAGCGCATGCTGGAGTGACTCTAGAACTGAGATTAGTGCTTGGGACAAATGGGGATTTCAAATTGGGTTCTTTTATGCCCCCTTTATTAGACTTAGTGACTGTTGGTGGTGATTGAGTCATTGTTGTTTGTGTTGTAGCCAGACGTATTGGTTGTGGTCCTGCAACAGATATGGGTATGAACTCATAATGGACTAATGGTTTGGAAGCCATTTCAGGACATGGTGGTGTAAGGTACCACATAAGAATTCCAAAACTGAGCCTATGTAGTGTAATATGTATAGTTAGTGTTTTGACACCAGCTAGTGCAAAAATGCACTTACTAAGTGTTGATGTATATGTAACTTCGGAATGTATTTCATATATATATTTATTATACTCCCATAGAGATGTATTATTCCTCTATACGGAAGTGTCATCATTTGTATTGACAAGTGTCGCAACTGTGTTAACTTGCTGATGGGTTATTAGACCACCTTGTATGGGGTTGGCCCGGATTAATGTAACATGAGGTTATTGTACTAAGCGAGACAAGTCATCCCCATAAGTTTATTGGGAAGTCAAGACAAGTATAAATAGAGATCTCCCGATCTCTATTTGGATCACTTCAAAACTCACACTTCCATCACTCAGAAACTGGTGCACATGTGAGGAGGAGGATCAGCTGCTGGGAGGAGTCTATCTCTGTGTACTTTGGTTTTAATTTGGTTGTATCATTGCTCTTTCTATCTCTGAGGAAGTTGTGGGGTTTTTCACCTTAGGGTTTTCCCCACAGAAACTTTGTGTGTCTATTGTCTCTTATGTTTGCATCTTGTGATGATTGATATGCTTGATATGATTGATATGCATTGATATACTGTACATGTTATTCTCTCAATAAATATCCTAGAGTATCTTGAATTAATGCTCAAAAATTAACATGGTATCAAAGCTAACCTGAGAAGAAGACATTATGCAATGGCAAAAACCAGGGTTTCTCTCCACAGATTTTGGAAAATTAATATGATAGATTGACACTCCCTAGCAAGGTGAATCTATCTGTCCAATCAAAATTCAGTTCTGAGCACTTTCAGTTTTGGCCCTAAAAATTAGGGTTTCCTCAAAAATAGGAATTTCTGAAATCTGAAGACACAGCTAGAAGCTCCTTGAAAAAATCGAAGTTTAGAGCTTTGGATCGAGATTTTGGGTTGGGTAAAACTCCAGGAAACTCAAACCCTAATTCAGGGTCCTCCTTAGTGAATTCAGAAAGACCAAAAGGCACTTCTGAAGGGTGAAACTTTGCAGAACTCAAATTCTAAGTATACCGGGCTGATCAACTCATCAAGGCGCATCTTTCTATCCTTTCAGAAAGTTGAAATTCACATTTTGAATTTTTAGGGTTTCTTTGACAAACCCTAATCTGGGACCAGATTCAGTTTTTCAGCAAATCAAGTGGTAAGACCCAAATCTTTTCTATTTCCATTTGAAGTACTCTTTAAAGATATCTCACCACACCAAGCTTGAGGACAAGCTTGAAGGGGCTGATAACTTCCAAGCCTGGAAGTATAGGATTGGGTTAATCCTGTAAGAGAATGAGTTGGACTCATATATAAAAGAAGAGATCCCTATCCCAGAGGATGAAGAGGATAAGATATTTCATCAGAAGAACTTGGTCAAGGCAAAGAGAATCATTGCTGATTCTATCAAAGACCATCTCATGCCACATGTGTCATCTTTGAAGACACCCACGGAGATGTTTGACTCTTTGACCAAGCTATTTGAAGGGAAGAAGATAAATCGGAAGATGACTCTGCAGAACCAATTGAAAGGGGTCAAGCTATTGAATGGAGAGACCATTCAATCTTATTTCTCCAAGGTCCCTTAGATCAAGGAACAACTTGAAGCTGTCGATGAAGTAGTAGATAATGGTGAAGTGGTTATGACTACTCTAAATGGCCTACCTAGGTCATGGGACTCTTTTATTCAAGGAATCTGTGCAAGAAAGAAATTGATCTCTTTCAGTAGACTATTGGAGGAATGATCTCAAGAAGAAGAAAGGCTTGTGGCACGAGAAGAAAAGATGGAGAATGAAGATCAAGCTCTCACAACTCACACCAAGAAAGGGAAGTCCAAGAGAGAGCCATCCCACTTCAGAAAAACTTCACACCACCATTATCATAAGGATAAGAAAGATCTTAGATGCTTCAATTGGAATGAGAAGGGACACTTTGTTTCAGATTGTCCCAAGAATAAGAAAGACAACAACAACAACTTCAACAAGAAGAAGAACAACAGAAGAAGATATCATGCTCATGCTACTGAGGATGATGAACCTCCATTAAAGAAGAAGGCTAGAGCATAAAGTGATGATGATGACTCATCAAGCGAAGAAGAGTATGTTCTAATCTCTACTCTCACAGGTACTATTTCTCATGGTTGTAATGATTGACTTATTGATAGTGGGGCTTCCAAGCACATGACTGGGTTTAAAGAATCTTTTGTAAATCTATCTGAGCATAAATCACCCGATAAGGTGAAACTTGGGGATGACTATCAATACCCTAACAAAGGAAGTGGTGAAGCCTCCTACAACCTAGATTCTGGAAAGTCTTTGAAGATGAAAGAGGTTCTTTATGTACCTGGGCTCAAGAAGATCCTACTCTCCATATTCGCATTTGATGCAAAAGGTATGAGGGTTGCATTTGTGGATGGCCAAGTTCTAATGTGGCCAAAACGTAAAACTATTAACGATGTAGTAGTGAGTGGAGAGCAAGAGGGAGGATTGTATAAATTGAAAGGACAACCTGAACATGCCATGGTGCATGATTCCATGGATCCAAGCGAACTTTGGCATAGAAGACTTGCACATATGCACTATAGAGCATTACCAATTGCAAGTAAAGCTGTAGAAGGTCTTCCTGAAATCAAGACCAAGCATGAAGGTGTTTGCAAAGGATGTGCAAAAGGAAAGAACATAAAGAAGGCATTACCAAGCAGTGAAAGCAAGGCAAAATATATCTTGTAAATCATCCACTCTGATGTATGCGGTCCGATGTCATCCAGTTCTCTGAGTGGGTATGTTTACTATGTCTCTTTCATTGATGACTTCTCCAGGAAGACTTGGGTTTACTTCTTGAAGAACAAAGATGAAGTGTTTGATAAGTTCAAGGAATTCAAAACCTTGATGGAAAACCAAACTGATAAGAAGATCAAAAATTTCAGATTCGAGAATGGTGGATAATTCACTTCAGGTGACTTCAAGAAGTTATGCAGTGATTCAGGGATTAAGAGGGAGTTGACTGCTCCTTACAATCCACAACAAACTAGAGTTGCAGAAACAAAGAATTGAACAATCATGGAAGCAGCAAGGGCAATGCTGCATGACCAGGATCTACCTATGCATCTATGGGCAGAAGTAGCTAGGACAGCCGTATATGTGCAGAATGGAACACCCCACAAGATATTGGACAACAAGACACCAAAAGAGGTCTTCTCTGGTAAGAAGCCTGAAGTCATCCATCTCAGAATATTTGGTTGTCCAGTATACACTCATGTCCCAAAGGAGAAGAGGACCAAGCTAGATCCTTCAGGAAAGAAGGTTATCTTTGTGGGTTACAGTGAAAGCTACAAGGCTTATACAATATACTTTCCAGGGCTCAAGAAGACTGATGTCAGCAGGGATGTGACATTTGATGAAAACTCAACATTCATCAAATCAAGGAAGACACATATTGAAGATTATGAAGAACCTAAGGAAACTAGATTTCAAGACACTACTACGACTGAAGCAATTCCAGATGCAGATCGTGAAATTGAAGATCTGCAAGAACCTGTAGATCCACCCTGTGAGAATAAATCTCACAAGAGGAAACCTGCATGGGCTAGAGAGCTCATTCAAGATGCAGAAAGATATGGAATTCCAGAAGAAGAACACAGAGAAAAGAAGAGAACTAGATTTCATACCAGCTATGTTGCTTTACTCTGTGATATCATGAACAAAGAACCTTCCAATTATGAAGAAGCAGTGGAAAAGAAAGAATGGAAGGATGCCATGGTCGAAGAATACCAATCAATAATGAAGATGTTTGGGATGTTGTCCCAAGACCTGAAGGGAAGTCTATTGTGACTTCCAAATGGATCTACAAGATCAAGCATGCTGCAGATGGCAACATAGAGAAATACAAGGCAAGATTCGTAGCTTGTGGCTTCTCTCAGAAGGAGGGAATAGATTATGAAGAAACTTTTGCTCATGTAGCCAGGTACACTTCCATCAGATCAGTAATTACTATGGCTGCAATGATGAAATGGAAGATACACCAGATGGATGTCAAGACTGCTTTCTTGAATGGTGTAGTTGAAGAGGAAGTGTATGTGGAGCAGCCACACGGTTTTGAGACACATGACAGGAAGTCATATGTGTGCAGATTGAAGAAAGGCTTGTATGGCTTGAAGCAAGCTCCCAGGACTTGGTATGGTAGGATGGACAACTTTCTATCTAGTTTGGGCTTTACCAAGAGTAAAGAGGATTCCAACATTTACTACAAGGTTGAGGAAGGAAATCCTATGATACTACTCCTGTATGTGGATGACCTGTTTGTTACAGGTAATGATAGTTTGATTGTTGATACCAAGAGGAAGCTTGCTGCCGAATTTGAGATGAAGGACTTGCGGATGATGCACTATTTTCTAGGCATGGAGGTGTGGAAGAGTGCAGATGGGATCTTCCTTAGACAAGGAAAGTATGCAGTATAGGTCTTGAAGACGTTCGGGATGATGGACTGTAAGGCCATGGCCATACCTATGGCATCAAACTTGAAGCTTCTGTGTGATGCTTCATCTGAGCCAGCTGATGTCACTATGTGTCATCAGATGATTGGGTCCCTGATGTACCTGACGAACACGAGACCAGATATTTGCTTTGCGGTGAACACATTGATCTAGTTCCTGACGGATCCGAGGAGCGTTCACCTGGTTGCTGTAAAGAATATTTTGAGGTACCTGAAGGGTATAGTTGAATATGGGCTCAAGTATGATGCGAATCAAAATTTTAACCTACAGGGTTATGTTGATTCAAATTGGGCAGGCAGTGTTGCAGATAGGAAGAGCACATCTAGGTGCTGCTTCAGTATGGGTTCAGGTGTGATCTCTTAGTTTAGCAGGAAGCAGTCCTGTGTAGCACTGAGTATAGACGAAGCAGAGTATGTTGCAGCTTGTTTGGCTAGTTGTGAGGCAGTATGGATCTGGAAGCTACTGTCTGAGTTATTTGATCTCCCGCTAGATGCTACTGGTATCTTTTGTGACAACCAGAGTTGTGTGAAGTTGTCTGAGAACCCGGTGTTCCATGATAGGTCGAAACACATAGAGATCAAATATCACTATATCAGGGATATGGTGCAAAGAGGAGTAGTGAAGCTCCTGTATGTTGCGATGGATGAGCAGGTTACAGATGTGCTGACAAAGCCACTAGCCAGAGTGAAGTTCGAGTACTTCAGGGAGAGGCTTGGTGTTCTTCAGATTGAGGACACTTCGAGGAAGAAGTGATGGACACATTTGCAGGAGCCATCCCAAGCATGGTGAGAGGAGGATCCTTCCATGACTGTGGATGTAAGCGCTGGATGATGAGCATCAGGATGATGTTCTAGTTTATGCTCTGTATGATCAGTTGGATCATTTGTGTATATATGCATCATGTTGGATGTTGGATATGATCAGTTGGATCATTTATGTATGTATGCATCATGTTGGATGCTGGATATGATCAGTTGGATCATTTGTATGTATTTTGTATATGCATCATGTTGGATGCTTGGACCATGTATCTGTATATGTATCAGGTGGATACATTGTATGATCAGGTAGATCACGTATATTGATATGTATCAGGTAGATACATTGTGTGATCAGGTGGATCATGTATCTATGTATGTATCAGGTGGATACATTGTATGATTAGGTGGATCATGTATGATGATATGTATTAGGTAGATACTTGGTATGCATCAGGTAGATGCATTGTATGATCAGGATGATCATGGATGACGAGCTTCAGGATGTTGCTCCAGATGACATGCACCAGGATGATGCAGTGTTGATGATCAGGATGATCATGTACATCAGGATGATGTATGGTAAGTATCAGGTTGATACTTTGTGGCCGTGGACAAGTTGTGCAGATGAGCATGTAAGTAGACCTAGGAGATCTGGACAGGATGAAAAAGGCCTCAGATGCTCTTTCGAGGCATTGCTCTAGGAGGACTTGTAAGACCTGGGAGATCCGATAGGTTGGGCTGTGTGCCCGTAACAAGTCCTGGGATGCTCTTTCAAGGGTTTGTCGTGTGACCACATGTAATACCTGGGAGATCCGAGAGGTTGGGTTGTGTGCTCATAATAAGTCTTGGGATGCTCTTTCGAGGGTTTGTGGTGGTGACTACATGTAAGACCTCGGAGATCTGATAGGTTGGGCTGTGTGCCTATAATAAGTCCTGGGATGCTCTTTCGAGGGTTTGTAGTAGAGATCACATGTAATACTTGGGAGATCCAATAGGGTGGGCTATGTGCCCGTAATAATTCCTGTGATGCTCTTTCGAGGGTTTGTGATGATGGTCACATATAAGACCTGGGAGATCCGATAGGTTGGGCTGTGTGCCCGTAATAAGTCCTAGGATTCTCTTGCAAGGTTTTTTGATGCACGTAATAAGTCCTGATAATTCCATAGTATGGCCAATGATGATGAAGACCTGCAGGTGGTGGGCCTACATCCAGTATGAAAAAGGACTGGCTCTGTAGAACTTCCTATGACGAGTAGATTTAGAGATTGATTTAGATAGCAGCAGCAGTGACGATGACGATGATTTGAGGATGATGCATCAGTGATGATGATCCAGAGAAGAAGACTTGTGCTAGTAGATTTGTGTTGAGAAATAACTTCCTAGTTAAGAGGGAGTGTTAATGTATATGTAACTTCGGAATATATTTCATATATATATTTATTGTACTCCTATAGAGATGTATTATTCCTCTATACGGAAGTGTCATCATTTGTATTGACAAGTGTTGCAAGTGTGTTAACTTGCCGATGGGTTATTAGACCACCTTGTAAGGGGTCGACCCAGATTAATGTAACATGAGGTTATTGTGCTAAGCTAGACAAGTCGGCCCCATAAGTTTATTGGGCAGTCAGGACAAGTATAAATAGAGATCTCCCGATCTCTATTTGGATCACTTCAGAACTCACACTTCCATCACTCAGAAAATGGCGCACATGTGAGGAGGAGGATCAGCTGCTGGAGGAGTCTATCTCTGTGTACTTTGGTTGTATCATTGCTCTATCCATCTATGAGGAAGTTGTGTGGTTTTTCACCTTAGGGTTTTCCAAACAAAAACTCTCTGTGTCTATTGTCTCTTATGTTTGCATTTTGTGATGATTGATATGCTTGATATGATTGATATGCATTGATATACTGTACATGTAATTCTCTTAATAAAGATCCTAGAGTATATTGAATTAATGCTAAAAAATTAACACTAAGAGCTATGAGCTACTTAGTAATAAGTCATAAACATGGGTGTTTGTGCATGCAAATGGAAAAAAAAACTAAACTAAATGATTACTGCAGTAAAACAAGAAAGAAACTGGAACCCATGAATCAAATGTTGATTTTATATTATGTTGTAAAAATGGATTTACAATAGATGGTTACATCAAAAGGTGAGTAGATGGGTCCCCCACAGTTGTATGAAGAGTGGTGCTCCAGGTCTCCAAGGTTCCTTGCTCTTATCTAAATGCTCTAGTGGTGGTTGAAACTGAACCAGGAAAGGGAAACATAAGCTCAAAGGGAAGTTGGGGTTTCAGTGGGAATTTCGGCAGAGTAATGGTAGGAAGAGTGAATCTTGTAAAATGGGGGGCCTCCATCACCTTTTTATAGCAATTTCGGGCGGTGGAGTATGGGCCCATGGTATTGGGAAACAACTAGTATTGGTTCGTGGTATTTTGATTTTCCCCTCATTTTTCCTTTATTTTGAATAATTTACCCTTTTTCTTTTTTCTTTTTTCTTTTTTTTTGTGGGGGGGTTTGATTTTTTTGAAGGAATTTAATTCTTTTTTAGAGAAATAATTGATTTTTTGCCCATTTGGTTACCAACTTAGGTATTTTTTGGTTTTTGGAGGCCAAAAATGTGGGAAAAATGAATAAATGGATTATGTGACTAGGGGGATGAGTTAGGTGAACAATTTTTGGGTGTTAATAGATTTCCCCCTGATGTGTGATGGAAGGAGCCCATCGTATGGCCGATAGACATCATAGGTTATGAATATTTACAAGGGTGTGATCATTGTGATGGCGAAGAGAATAAACTGGTTGGAGAATAGAACACATGCTTCATACAAACTCCAAGGGAAAAAAATGAAAATACATCACCTCAATAATGGATGAGGAACATATAATCTGAAATATATGGACGAGGCGAGAATACCCATGCTCGTATACAAATAATGGTGGGGCCCAAGTGGACCTAAACAATACATAGAGAACTGCTATGTACATTAGAATGGTCTAGAGGGGACACAAATCTGGGACATACTCATGGTCCAATCATGACTAAGACGAAGAGATGATACATGGAAACAGTGGCATTTATTTGGAATGTGGCATCACAACAATTGATGCTTTGTTGGATATGAAGGGGTGAAACAACTAGATGGACTCAACGACTGAGAGTCGGAATCTAAAATGTACCATGGACTGCATCTTAACTAGATACTCTAGGAAGCATATAGCTGAAGGGATTCCAAACACTCTCACCAATACAGCCTAGATATCTGCGAGAACAAATATATAGGGGGTTTTGAATAGACTCACCAATGTGCTAGAGTCAGGGGAAATCTGAGGTATTCGACCAATAACTGAAGGGACCAATACCCTGTTCGAATATCAACAATGCGATGAGGGACTTGGAGTCGAGCATGTGAGAAACAATCACCCGAAGAGGCACTAAGGGATCCTCTTAGATGATCTATAGGAACTCACCAATGATGGAGGTGAGGCCAAGATACAGAGACCTTTGGGTCTATCCTCTGGAATATATGTGTTGTAGTTGACAGAGGGAGACCTGCAACTACCAAGGCAATGATGTTTCCTTTATAGGAGCATGAGGTGTACAACCAAGAGGCGATATTACTGAATGTGAGACTGATATTTCATGATATTACTGTATATTTGACTGATATTTCATATTTATTATCCTCTCTGAGTAAGAAACCTTCATCCATAGCTTCCAGTCATTGTATAGTTAAAGTACTATTTTGCATATGCTTGGGTTCCCAGGAGCATTGTAGTAGATTTCATCCTTGATGAATTTGACCCATAAATGCTCCAAGTAATTTGTGAAAAGGTACTTGCAGCCATCAAAGTATTCCTCCCGTACAAAGTTTTCATCTTGCCAATATCTAGTAAAACTAGTCTTTGAATTCGTTTTTTTTAGATGAGTCTGCTAGGAGTTAGAGTTAGTGTATCATCAACCTTTGTTGGTACATTACAGTGGTATCAGAGCATGGTCATATGAACCTACTCTTGAATTCTTTCTATCAGTACAAGAAGATATTTAGATTCCAAGAAGAAGGATCCTTTTTCAGAACGAGAAGAGGGAGAAGATATAAATTCTACTGAAGGGAAACTACAAGGAGATTCAAGAGTTGTGATTTTAATGGGGGGGAGCCTCAGGGGGGGGGGGGGAACTGATGAGTGGTATTAGGAGACTCCAAGGGTGACACATCGCATAATAATCTAAACAAAGGTGACCATATTGGGGATGCTTCCATAATAGGGGGACTAGATGTGATCTGTTGGGGCGCCGAGAGGAACCGTTTCGACCGTCTTCATGGCTTATGGGGCTCGAAGAAGGGATAGAAGTGTGCTCGAGATGATAGCGTCACGTGGATTTGTACAAGCCCAGGGTGGTGCATGCTCGTGGGTGATTTAAATTTTAAGTAGTCTAAAAGAAATAAGAAGACTCTAAGATGGTGAGAAGATACCAACATTTGTATTTATATGAGTCCAAGACGGTGAATGCTCGTGGTTGCTTTCAATTTTAGAGAGTCTAAAAGAAATAAGAAGACTCTGAGGGGGTTCTTTTTCGTGTGTTAGTCCCCAAAGCCTGAAAAATCATAAAAGTATGCAATGGAGAACTCGTCTAGCCAATGTTACTAGAGTATTCCTTTCTCGTAATTAGTCTACCTAGTCTGGAAAAGGGTTAAACTTATACCAGATAGAAACCCTTTCAGATACTTTAACGAGCATGAAAAGAAGAAAGATTGCTCGACAATATTTTAATTCTTTAAGGAGTCAGAAAATAGATTAACAGAAAATCCTTGGGATCCTTTTTTGTACAAGGAGTTGCTCAACCCGAAAAATGGAAAAACATATACCGAACAGATGTGAAATTCAAGCAAGGAGGAATTGTTCAAAACAGGGGACATGTATGAGTGGACCAATAAAGAAGTTGAGGGGGAACATTGATGGGGCCTCCTTGAAGGTAGATGAATGGTTGTAAAATAATTCAATAACTACAGTATGTGGGAGGGAAGGGCTCGTGAATAGGCTGTGATGGATAAAACAGTAAAAATATAACAAGAGCCGTCGACATACCTAGTGGAATGCAAATCGAGGTGGCAGGTCGTGGGAGAAGCGACCAGATAAAAGGGGAGGTGAGAGAGAGAAAGGATCTCAAGCATCATCATGGCCATGAGATTCTGAATCCAACGGTGTGAATAGTGCAAAAAACGGAGGTCGAAGGACTCTAGAATGGTTAAAGAGAGAAAAAGAGGCAAAAAGGGCCATAAATAAAGGGGAGCCGACCGAGCCAAAGATGCGGTGGTGGGGGAAATGATGACCTATGGGGGCAAAGGAATAGTTGTATGAAATCAAATCAAATATACAAGTGACACGTGACCTCTAAAAACGGTCAAGATCATGCATGTGAAAAAGTGCAAAGGGATAATTACATGCCCCCATGCTATGTGCATGGGGTTTGTGATTGTGTATCACATATGTGTTGGATGGAAAAATGGGATCATTGAAGTTCCTAGATAGATGTGATGAGGAAGGTTCAAAAAGATTGAGCCTACCCCCTATCCCAGGGTAAAGGTAATCTATTATGCCCCCTAGCGTAAAGGTGTCAATGCGGTGTCGATGCTTTCTGTGAGAGGGATCAACAGGGTATTGACCAACTACTGGAAGGGGGGTGTACCGTGAGGATAATGGACATGGAGGCACACCAAATTGATGATATGATGATGGAGGATTACCCTAAAAGGGTATATGCCTCCATTATCGTCAACAATAATGATGAAAATGTTGAGTAAGCAATTTTTTGGGCCTACTCCCATGATGTGGACATGTGATTTCCTCGTCCAATTGAAAAGGTTGAGCATGTGGGTAAGAGGGCTCAGTGGAAGGGTCCGACGGAATAGAGGGGTCTCTAGTGGAAACCATGTAAATGGTATTAAACTCATCCGATGAGGATTCTGGGGGATGGATCTCCTCAATGATAGTGATCGAGGACTCTAAGGATGGTTGTTGCAGCTCATGGAACACTAACTGGTATTCTGGTAAGTCTGGGTAGTGGTGGGAATAATTTCCATAGATGCCACAGATCGCACATGCTTGGTTAATGCGCAATGATTTGTTATGCTCTAGAGGAGGAGCTGGAAATTGGACAACCAGAATTTTTGGGTCATCCTCCAAGGTCTACAAATGATTTTGAAGGTCGTGCAAGTGCGAACAATTAAAGGTAGCGTGACCCAAATTATCGCATAAAGCGCATTTCGAGGTGGTGCATGCTAGAGGAGGGGGGTTCATGGCTTTGTTCACAGTTTCTGAGGAATTGGGTTACGTGGCTTTGCCCCCAATATTTTTTTAAGACTGAGGGGTAGTGTTGGAGGAAGTTGTTTCCAACACACCGGGAGGTGGATGATTGGTGGTGGTCATCGGTTGGACCAGTTGAAGAACGACTTGTGTTGTCAGAGTGGGATTAGAAGCAGGTAAGTACTATACCGGAAGTCCTAAATTAAATCTCGTTATATTCAATGTTGCCATGACAGGCATACTTACTACCCCTGATGGTGGAAACAAGAAAGGTATTGTGTGGATCGGTGTGGCTCCCACGTCGATAGGTACTGATTGCAGTTGAGACTAAGCTGTCGGGCTCTAGCCAAATGTGGCCAATTGTGGGTGTAATGGTTGTAAACCCCACAGAAAGAGCAAGGAAGGTTTTTTATGTAGTTGCGGGTTCTGATCCTGTTGGGGCTATTGATCAAGGTTATGGTTATCCGACATGACACCATTATTGTTTGGAGGGTTAGGTGGTTGTCCCTTGCCTCTAGGTTGTTGATTATTGTCCCGATTTTGACCATGTCTCCGATTTTGCTTCCCTTGTTGGTTCCTTTGAGTAGGTGCATTCTGTTGTTGGTTTTGTTGGGCATAAAATTTCCCGTGCGGGATGGGAGGGACCTAGGATTGGGCAGGTACAAGGGATTTTGGCGATTGATAGTGTGATGGGTGAGCTTGAGGTTGAGGGGGAGAGGGTGCGGCGAGTGGATGGTAGTAGGAAGGGGGTGTTCTAGGTGGATAATATGCTAGAGGAGTATGACAATATAAATGCACCAGGAAAGCAGGTCCATGTATGTGAGGGGATTGGGATGGTGGAACATATAAAGGTGTTGCTCCGAAATGGGTCGTGGCAGGTGAAGGTCCGAACCACCACTCATTATAGGTGGCACAGAATTGGGTATAGGACTGTAATCCAGAGTGGAGGATGGAGGCATATGGGAACATGGATGACTGGTAGTTGCAACATGTCCAATGATGCCATCAGCAGCATGGAACTCCCCTGGCGCGTCCTTCCAGGAGGAATCATTGTGAGGAGCATCATGAAATATGGTGTAAAGGTAGCCCGACTGTGCGTAGATAAGGTCAATCTGTTTGGATTTGAGTATGGATTCTTCTTCAGTTTGGGGCCGTTCGGATGCAACATCCTTGGAAATAATTTGTATGAGAGACTTCAAAAACCAATCTAAGAAGATACGATCATCTAAATTGATCTTGCACAAACTATGACGTCTATTCCATTCATGGATATGATCTGTGATATCGGAGGCAGTATTATGTCTGCAAGATAGTAGAATATCAACACCAACATCATAACGGACTGGTAACTGGAAGAACTGGAGGAAAGTCAGAGCAAGGGATGTAAAAGTGGAGTGCGTCTCATGGGGTTGGTCAATATACCGCTTGGCTGTAGATCCAGTGAGTGTTAGTTGTAAAAGGAGTATGCGGATCAAGTCATCCACTATGGAGTTGGAGGAACACCATAAGTGGAAGGAAATGATATGGTTTTAGGAGTTCTCACCACCCTTCCCCTCAAACTTGGGGACGTCTAATGGGAGTTTGGTGGGAATGGGAGGCCATGTGGGGTCATGTCGGATCAGATCGTTATTCAATCTGGCTAGGTTGGGGAGCACTAGTAAAAAATGAGAGATAAGTGACCAAAAAAAACGACCAAAATCCGCATATAAATGACCACTTTTGAGTTGGTGACCACTGGTAGAAAATTAGTGGCCATATATCACGCGACCAAAAATGTGGTCATATTTAGCTTGGTCATTTATAGCTTATCTTGTGGTCATATATTTGGGCATTAATTTAGTAATATATTTGGTCATTAATTAATTTGCTACCAGTGATTGCCAATTCAAAACTAGTCATTTACATGCATATTTTGGTCACTTATCTCTCATGTTGTATTGGTGTTCGTTTATATGCAAATTTTGGTCATTTTTTTAGTCATTTATCTCTTTTTAGTGGTTTTAGAATATAAATAGGGCATGGTGGAATCAAACCACCAACCTTCTGCTTATAAGGCAGGTGATCTACCATTGAGCTAGCACCCTTAAATAGAATTCCTGATGGGTCATGCACCTTCTATTTATTAAGAATGAGGCCGACTTTTCAACAGATTAGCAATACACTGTATGATGCAAAGAAGCTCTGATTCCATTGTTTCTAAAGGCATAAGCTTCAATAACTTCAATGCAGCACGACTAACTGAAATATTAACCACATTCGCATGAGATATCATCATCTTATTTATCTCAGGTAGCACATGTTGGTACCAGGATTTGTCCTCATTTAAATTTTGGATTCTGGTAGTGCATAGGTAGAAAGGGATCCCAATTCTCGTTGCTAAAATGTCCATTTTTGTCAAAGCCTTAAGTTTTTTCAGCCTGGTCAAGTTCTCCTTATGACCTCAAAACTCCATTCTGGTCAGTTATTCTTATCCCAAATATTTAAATGCAATCTGATATGTCAAGATACAATCCTTTATGAACTTCCATTTAAAAATGTTAAATTTCCTCCTCTCCAAAATTTAGTCAAAGTGTGGACCTTTCATTTTCTTAAATCCATTTCCAATATGTTAGAATTGCCTTTCGATTTTTTTTTATTATTTGGAAATTATGACTTTACAGTTATTATTTAAAAAATAAAGATCTTTAATCTTTCTATTAAATAATAGTTTTGTTAAATCATTTAAAAAGTATATATACCTTAAACTTTTCATATTACATGACTATTAAAGCATCTTGGTAAGAATGAGTGGTCCTTATCCTCTTTTATGCTTAAAGTCAAGCCACGTAAAAGTTTATGGTTTCATATGCCATGGGTAAAAGGTTATGGTTTTCGAAACCATGTTCCACTTCAGGTTTAGCCACCATAAGGTTCCCAAGTCAACGAATCAACCACTCACACCATTGAGATTCAGGTACAAATGTTAAGTCTTTACAGAACACGTTATCCAAGTATCAAGATGTCTGATAATATAAAGACGGGAAAGTATATTCTTTTTTTTATTATAGCATGAGGGACAAACTCCATAAAATTAAAGCACTTGGCCCGAGTTCAAGTTCCAAATGTTTAAAAGGTGGACACACAACACTACTTATTGATATGAGGTAAAAGAGATGTGTAACTTTCAGACACAGGGTTTCTTTTCATTATACAAGGCAGGCAAGGAAAGGCTCTGTCTCATGCGAACAAAAGGAAAGGGATATCCAAATTATTTAGAACAGCTTGAGTTGGGTCCAATGCAGACATTATTATATGATGCCATTTCTGGTGCATGTGCTAACGCTGCAACATATCCATTTGAAGTGGTTCGTCGACATCTTCAGATGCAAGGACCCGAGATAAGGTTAAGTGCATTGGAAAATTGTGCAAAGATAGTTGAGCAAGGCGTGCACAAGCACCACACTATACTTGAATGGACATCCAGGTTTAAGAGGCAGAAAAATCGAGCTCAGAGTTAATGAATGATGTATTTTATAATACATATCCAAATCATTGTTCTTTCAATATTGCAGGTTAAAATGGTACCATAGTTTAATTAAGGATAAATGCTGGAAACATGAATTTGCCAGCAAAACACTTGGATGAGAGGATTATTTCCACACAAGAATGCCAAAAAGGGAAGCATATAGATGGCGAAACATTAAATATTGGCAAGTGAATATCAAGTATTTCCAGATTTGATGGCAGAAGATTAGCAACAAATCAAGCAGTAAATTGATAGCAAGAAGATCATATCTTACATTTCCAGGTAGAAGAATTTCCAGATCTGATACAGAGAATTGGTGGCAAAGCTTTAATTAGCATCCAAAGAACCAGCTAGAGAAAAACGTAGTTTGTAGTCATATGGCAGTCAAAGTAGCTTCATCATTCTAGATTCCAAATTTCCAGGATAACAATCAAATCGTTTCCAGATTTGAAGGTAAAAAAGAACTATTCCTCAAGAATTTGAAGATCAACCAGCTCTAGGATTTTAGAAATGGATCACTTTTCAGGTCATCTTGAATCTCTTCCTGCTGCAATACTTCTTCACTTTGTAATACAAAGGCACAAAATTGAATAAAAGAAAGCAGATGGTGCAAGTATAACTTTGGTCCACGATCAACGCAATGAGCCTATACTACACGATTCCTTAAGCAATCAAGAACAGCCTGGCAATGGCTTGTGTAGGCCTATCTCTCACCATTATGCTTCCTTAGATTCTGCCAGTGCTGTCATGGCATTCACTGACATGTAAATATGATGGAAAAGAAGATCAAAATATAAAATTTGATATTTTCAATGAGCAACATGAATAGAACCAAGTATGCCTTGAAATGTCATATAAAATGTCAAAAGGAAAAGAGCACATCCATAAGCAAGATGTACACCCCCTTTACTTACAAAAGATACATACCGGTAGGACAACCTCACATCGTTCATCATCGGTCATATGCTGGTTTTTGCTGAGAATTTCATCAATTAAGCTTGAAAAGGAAAAATGCATTAAAAAACAAAAATACTTAGTCTGGAGATTAATGAATAGCTTAAGCCCATCATCAACTTTTATCCATACATGATCACAGATGAAGGGCGGAAAAGAAGAATTATTGCCAAAAGGTTAAAACATTTACTTGGCAATGTTAATTCATATGTTTCAACAAAAGAAAGAAATGCTAAATGATTTCACAATATTGTAAGCCAAAAATAGATTCCATGTAAGTGGAAAGATGACCAAATCCAGCATATCCTGAAGATAGCTCCTAAAGGGAGTCTGCACTGCCTGCAGAAGCCAAAGAAATCTGACTCAGTATAATAGAACTAAAGATTTTAAGACAGAAAACAAATAATTTAATGTCAGATTAAAGTGAACAAATTACTTTTTCAATCCCCAACAATGCACTTGTATCATAAGAAGAATATTTAGCAAACATTTCACTGGTGACTGATTACAGCCAAAAATACTAAATCTAATAGTATATAGATATAAACAAAAATTTTGATAAAAATATGGAATCCTTAAACAGGATAATAGTAGAACTACTTTATTAATTCAAAATGCCAGCCATAAATGTTCCAAGGAAGTACACAACCACATAATCTTAGTGTTGTTTGCACATTAAAGAACATTAGAATCCATACAAACAACCTGACATAATGTATGCTTCCCTTGTGTTTTAAGAAGATTTCAGAGGGTACAATGATGAAACATTATGGAATGTTTATATTCTCTTCGCAAAGGAAAGAATTTTTTAACTTGAGAAACTCCTAAGGCTCATGTTGTATCAATGAATAATAACTCTAGTCATCAATCAAGACATCTTAGAGAGCAGTAATAATAGGTAGCAGTAAAACATCAAACATCAAGAAGCTTACTTAATAAGACCACATAAAAGACAATGACTTAAGAGCTCATCCCACAGGGACAAAAACGTATCCATGAGACTTATGTGGATAGGATGAAAGTAATGCTGATATGGGCACTGCAGCCCATGGGGTCAACAAAGCCTGCAAAACAAATGGCAGGAAGTTGGTGACCTCAACATCAAGGCTAAGTAGGTCGAGCAGATTAATAATGACATGAAGAGGGAGGACAATTGCAATGAACAGAAATGTTGTCAAGATCCAATTTCTGGACATGATGAGACAGGGCCATCTACACCATTCAATTCAGATCAAGTTGAATAATGTTAATTGATGAAACATCAAGAGTGTGCAGATCATATTGATCAACTTGTTTGTTCATACTGCATAGTTTTCTACATTGCCATGAAGCTCAAGTATTTACAGTTTGAATGGGGGAGAGGGTAAATAGTTTGGGATCTCGGTCATTAATCCAGAGGTAAAAACAGGCAGGCTGAATTCAGTAGGATGGATAGTATGGAATTATCAAAATGATTTCACCTAATTATAGGGGGAAAGAGATTGTATGACCATATAAGCCATTCCTAGCCACACCAACTGTCGGGACACCCAGCTTATGATTTCTTTGTCTTCTTTCCACTGTTCAAACTTAGCACATAGTTCGTCGTAGATTCCAAATTCTGCCTCAAGGATCCATTTCTGCTTACATATCCCCACTTAGAGGCTTTTGAGTCTGCAAAATTTTAGACTCTTACAAAGGATTTATCTGCACTCTAAAATTGTTGACTCTGAACAATTAGTAGTCTTCAAGGATTAATGAAATTGCTAATTCCAATTTCAAGTCTTCAAGGATTAATGGTCTGAATTACTTAAGAAGATTTTGCACCATTTTCAGCTCTCCCTTGTTCCTGATGACCCAATAGGTTCTCACAGCAGTGGATACCCTCTTCCGCAACCTAATATTGTGCTCAGCTATCATCTTGTTCAGATCCCACAACAATTCTGACGAGGAAAATGAAATACCATCTACTCCCTCCAAATAGACTTACCTTTGTGTCCTTCAATAGCCTATCCCAAGGAAGAATTTGCAGATTTATTTCACAACTAGACTCTACAATTGCACACATATGGAAAACTGCCAACATATGTTTTCCTTTTTCCTCTCTTGTGAGCATGGAGGGCAATACATCAGAAGACCTTGACTATCATGGCATCATTCTTCCCTTTGGATGTGCTTGTGGAACTAGATAAGGCATGATGTTTCAGCAAGTCATCATGGTGACAGAACACATGCTCAACTACCACTGTTCTTCCTAAGAGTGACTCGGGATATTTCTTATCAAGAATGCAATTTAATGCATGTGGTTGTCATTCCATCATGCCATTTCAAAATGCCATCCATAAATGTTCCAGCAAGCCTTCTCTTTGTTTCTTTTGAGGAGGACTTAACAACAATTTTGTGGGCAACCTCTTGCTTTGGACTCCAATGACAAGTCTATCCTCTTTTTCTACTCTGGCAATGGCTCTCAAATCTGAAACGACTTCTCCCCCTTTTTGCATAGAATAGCAGACCTCCTTCTCAGTTAATCAGAAGGTTGACTCCTATCCGCTACAAAATGGGCAACTTGTGAAATTGGCCTTGAAAGGCCTTTTGGTCCTTCTCAATGCCACATAGCAGGTGGCCTTGGTTATACTATGTAATCTCTTCCCATGGCAGCCCCTTGTGCCTTTGGCACCCTTTTTTTGTGTCAGGTATCATGTGGGGATGGTATGAGTTTTAAGCCACAGAGTTGATACTTTGGGCACTTCCTTCAACTTGTTGTAATGCCTTTTAGTTGGGACAAAAGGAGAAGGACAAAAATATCATTCCTTTTGTGGTACACTGCATTTCTCCCCACCCTACCTCATATACCATAGTTAGCTCTTTTGGGGCAGAGGGTGGATGTAACGCCATTCCAATGGAGCTTCTTGGCTCTACCACCAAGAAAACTTGCCTTAGGAAATTTACATTTGGGGCAGAAGGGAAAAGGGAATAGGTTACATTGCCTCTAACTATGCCAATGCTCTACCCTCGCCTACCTTAGAATTAGCCAAAATTACTTCAATAAGTTTGCGACCAAGAGTCTAGCGCAAGCACATGGGCTTGTCCCCTGCATCTTTAAGCTAATCACAGAATCTGGCATATGCCCTGTTTTCACCATGAAGACTTCAACATACCTCTAAGAGGTCCTTAATAAAAATTTCACGAAGCTTTAAAGACGACTACACCCAATTAAAGTAAGAAAGAGATTTCACCACCATAGAAGCCCATCCAAGGGCCACAACAACTGTTGGGGCAGTATGCTTCCAATCTCTTCCTCTTCTTTACACGATTCGAACATTGCTCACTATTTTTCATAGATTTCAGATTATGCTTCAAGGATCCATTTTTAAATGATTGGCAACAAAGAGGTCGGGAAAGAAAGGAGGAGGCCAGGACTCGAGGAGGGACCATTTGAGTTCTTCCGTATGGATCCTCATGACAATTGTGCCAGAAAAAAAGGATATTTCAGGGAGCAATATATCCAAAGTGATATGTTAAGGACTTGATGGGAGGGATGAGGAAGGAACTCAGACCCACAAGGACAAAATCGTGAACCCACTGCTTTGTAGCAAAAGGAAAAATCAGAGGTCCTCGAAGAGCTTCAAGCATTGTAGGGTCATGTGGCTGAACATATAATCATGGTTTACTATCCTCTACATAAGATGGGTGTGAAGCATCTTCATAGGAATTGACAACAAGGATGTTGGTCTTGAACAATTCTTAACTGAAAATTTTATGCTTCCTAACCTCACCAAATAGTATGCTCATGGAGATCAGAATTTTGGTTTTGAAATTTGTTTCTGTTACTTTTTATTGCAAGTATAGTAAATTTGATAGAAACAAGACAACGATAATATGTGTAATGAAACCTCTTTTTGAGCTTCAATGATATATGGACACTGTAAAAGTATTTTAGCTTAAACAAAGGTATTTTGTCTTTTAGAAATAGGCCACAAAACGACTGAGTATAAATTATGTGCTTTGTTTATAACTTTATTCATAGTTCTCCTTGAGAAGGGGGCCTCAAACTTGGATTTTCATGGTAGAAATAAGTTTACTAGATAAACTCTATGAGTAGGGAAAGAACATAATACATCCTACTCAAAACCCATAATATGGCACTAGAAAGATGGATAAGACAATAGTTGCTTGGGAAGCCTTTCCATACTATCATTGTTGGTTGAAGATGGCCACAACTTGGCCAAGATGCAAGCATGATCCATTGAACAAACCTCATAGCTTGTATATAGTATCCTTTTTATCATAGTTGATCACAAAATTTTTGGAGAAATCATGTCAGTGGCAATGAGCAAGTTGCTTATGATATCAGAGTTCTTATTTTTCGTCAAAAATGTTTTGGTAATTAGTTGGTATGATTGGTCTTATGACCCTTACAAAGAAAGGCACTTCAATGTTTGATGAAGTGGCCCCATATGTTGTTGCCCCTCTTTCTTGTTTAATTGTGTTTTATGAATTATCTCAGGCTTGTTGGAGTGGTTGTCTGAGTGTATTTTTTGTAAGGCATCAATGGACCCTCTTTCCTATGTATGAGTTTTATCCACAAATTTTGTGTTATTTGGGATGAACATTCAATCCCATAGATGAGTTAGATGCCATAAGATATTGTGAATTTGCCTCCTTCCCTTCTAAAATATAACCATGACTTCGATGGATATTTCAAAGTTTGCATTGATAATTTTACATAATAAAGCCCAAGGGTTTAGCTCAACCGATTGTTGTGAATGTTGTTGGGTGTTTTGGCTAGTTTTGTGCGAGCAATTGCGTAGTTCAAATCCTTATAGGTTAGTTGCACTAGTCTACCCCAAAGGGTTTACTAGGGATGACAACCATGAATGTGAGGAAGCATCTCTTGGTAAAAGAAGAATAGAACCTGCAACTCTTTGGGGGAGGTATTTGCACTTCATGGAGAGATCCATTGCACACACAATGCATTGATAACAAGCCTCCTGAGGAAAATGACTGAGTGCCTACTGAAATTCCCCTCGTGGGCTTGATTTAACAAATCATCATTGTGAAGAACTTGCCAAACCAATCTGAAGCCAAATCAATGGGAGAGGAAAATAAGCCACAAACATCAAAGAAAGTGATTCAACCAGCAAACAAGGTGAAGGTATGTCCTATATTTTCTAAGGCAATTATACAAGACTGCAACATTTGGTGGCCACCTAATTGAGGTCCCTCTTGCCTATTTTGTGGAAAACTCCCATTGTCAACAATGGTGCCATGCTTCGCTTCCAATGAATTCACTTCTCTTATTTTTTTTCTTCCTCTATATAGGCCCTAGGGTTTCAACAGTGACAATAATACCCCTCAACTTTGCTTCTCACTTCACATTTTGGCTAATTTTATAATGATATAGACAAAAAACACCCCATTTTTCTCTTCTCTTCTTTTCTCCTTCTACCTTGGGTTTCAACCGTCACTCTATACCCTTACCTCTACTTCTCACTTCACATTTTGGCTAATATTATAATGATATAGACAAAAAACACCCCATTTTTCTCTTCTCTTCTTTTCTCCTTCTACTTAGGGTTTCAACAATCACCCTATAATACCCTGAGACCCTTACCTTTGCTTGTGACTTCACAGTTTAGCTAATATTATTTAGACAGCAAAAACACCCCAGTTTCCTCCTCGTATTTTTGTCTTCTACTTAAGGTTTCTGCAGTGACCCAATAATACCTTTCACTCTGCTTCTCACTTCACATTTTGGCTAATATTATATAGATATACACAACAAAAACACCCCACATTTTTTGTTATTTCATCCAAATCATGATGGCTTGGTAAGTGTCCATACACAACTGCAGATTTTCATGAAGTATGCTTCCCAGAGTTTGAAAATCATTCTTTTATAAAGATAAGTTGAAATATTATATTTCCATCTATAAATATACCTTTCTTTCATCTAAATGGCACTTTAATATCCAAGGAAATTAGACTATTAGATGGTGTGAAAATGTCCACTTATGATAGAAATGATTGTCTTGGAACTTTTATCTTTTGTAGGATCTTGGTTCTAAGCATATAGAAAGCTTAGGTTTCCTCTGGGTTTAATGTTGCCATGTTTAACTAATGCTTGAGGCTTGATTCAATTAATTGGTTTCAATTGATCACTCTCGAAATGGAGAGTGTCCTCAATGCATGTTGCATCGTTACAATCTGGCTGCACACAATTAGGAAAGGCGAGGACATTCCTCAGTTTTCATTGTAGGAAGTGATTTAATCAGTGACCTTGGTTCAGTATATGTTACAAAAATTGCAAAACTCAAGTTCTCAAAGCTGTGAGTCAGTCCAATAACCTTCTTGGGGAAGGAGTCTATGAGGATGACTACCAAAAGAATTCTAATTCCATGGACAACTGAAAGGGAAAGAGAGTTTTGAAAGAAGCATGCTAGAGTGGAAAGATGCAACAAAGGAGGGGCATACCCTCTATGGAAAAAGTGGAAAATAGGTGCAAATTAGAATTTATGAACCACCAACATTCAGCATGTGGGATAAAATACTGAGAAGTGGGTGAATTTTGGAGCGCAGACATGGCTGCTTGAAGAAACTGAGTTGAATTCAAAGGGAGAATCAATCAAAACCTTACCCCAAGACCAAGGTCCCACTACGGGAAGAAGAAGCAACAACAAGGCAACCAGATAGATGGACTAGTACATCCAAGATGTTGTTGTCAGCTTTGGGTATTATATTCTTTAGCATTTTGAGGTATTTAGAAAAGATGTACCAGACTTGATCAAATAAATAAGAAATCCGACAACAGAACAGTGGTTGAATATGGAAGAGCAGTTGAATATCATGGAGACCAAAAATTGTTAAGATCCAGAACCTCAAGTCAATCCCAACATTCCAGCAAAGGGCAAGCAAAACATTCTAAAAAAGACACAGAATGATAAGCACAAGCTTATCTCGATAGCTTACACTTTTAGTCTTCGGAATAAATATGATAATGTGCCTCGCTACTATGTGCTTTGGCTCTCTTGTAGTCTTTTATTGACAAGACCATAACTTTTTGTGTCAAGAGTAAACAAGTAATGTTTCTTAGAAAATCAACTAAAGAGAACCCAAGCAGAGCAGGGTAGGGAGGCTCATTACCAACCAGGGGGTAGCAGTAAGTGAGGTTTGCTTTGGGGTTGGGGCAAATCACAAGCAATGTAGCTGAAGTATCATCTCTGTATAGGGGTTTTCTACTGGCTTCCAATTTGAAAATAAAAATCTAAGTTGCATTGGGGAATCCCAAGTTACAATTAAATTAATGGAAAGCTACAAACCCACAAAATGCAATCTACACAGAGCTAGAAAATTAATTCACACTGTAATTTATATGTATAAGTAATTATTTATGAGCCCACAATTGCTAACCCAGAAAATAGTCAAACAATGTGATGGATTAGCCTTCCTTACAACCTCCACCTTCGATAGAGAATTGTTCAATTGGCTACTGGATGGCATTCACCCTCAGTAGCAGAAATTAGCCTATATCAATTGGGGGTTTAGTTCACCATTTTGTCTTTACAACTAGAAAAAACCCTCAACCATCGCATCATGAATGGGGGTGCCATCCTTTACACCCTCAGGTAGGATAGTTATTCAAGAGTTCAAATGGGACAATTGAGATAGGGAAAGAAAGAACTATAGTTGGAGATGGGCTATTGGGATAACTCACTCTATTTCTGTACTTTTTTAATTTAAACATTATGTTGGACTCATGGTAACCTTTTTAATGACAAAAAAATTAAGGAAAAATTTCAAGCATTGTGTAAATTTTCCTTTAAAATTTCAATACAAAAAAATTAGGGCGAAATTTCAAGTATTATGCAAAATTTCCATTAAATTTACAGCATTGAGTTAATTTTTATAGCAATGGATTTATCTTTTCGCTAAACCCTGAAATGCAATGGAGATTTGAAAACATTAAAAAAAATCTCAAAAGTTGTTCATACCCTACCATTCGTTAGCATAAACGACTACAATCAAGAAAAAATTGAGCGATAAAAAGCCACATCCTTTTCAATCCAAGACCATTAATAAGATATATTTTAAGAGCTTCTAACCACTCGAAAGAGAGGCTGGCACAAGTAAAAAAATTACATGTGACTACAAACAGGCTAGTGTATCTTTACATTAAATGTCAAGTCTGGAAACCAAATATTTTATTGATGTGGAAGTAGCATTGCACTGAAAAAACGACCACTTACACAGCCCAAAAACGAAGAGCACATGTTAAATCAATCACCAAACTAATTTGTCATTAACAATGAAGCTTGCTTAAATAAATAGAAAGAAATCGTTTTAATCACCGTCTTTTCGTGTATTTTAAACTATTTAAAAGTATAATGGCCCATACCAGTGAGAGAAATGCACAATAGACGCAATTTTTCAGACAAGAAAGCTTATGAAGCCTGTTGATTACTCTACAACTGTAAAAATTCTTAGTAGTTTTACTCAATAGCGTCTGAGCAGAATAATCTATATGACAATTCTATGTAAAAGCAATCGCTCTAATTGTTACATTGGCTATAATATAAGAACCTCCTAAAGCTCATGCAACAAAAGGAACCATAATCCAGAGACTACAAATTTTGTCGGGCTCTCTATTCAAAAGACTAAATGATCTGGTTTTGGAGTTCAAATAATTTTTTAGGCAATAGCATACCAAAGACATGCCTTTACTACTAGAAAAGAAATCCTGGCTAGCAAGAGTACCCTACCAAACATTTAAGAGGTGTTTAGGGTTTGTGAAAGTTGAACACTTTGTACAATCAAAAGGGATAGCTAGTATTTCATCTAATCTCAGCAAAACCTACCAGAAGCCAAAACCGACATAAATCCAGTTCAAAATAGTGTTCGTCTAATATAGGTCAAAATGTTGTTCATCTAAGACATCCAAAAAAGAGATGGAAAAACAGGAAAGCTGGAGGCGGGATAAATATAGCAATGACAAGTAGCTATAGGGTGAATTTATTTCATCCAAACTCGAAAATCTAGTAGAAGCCCGACCCCAATAAGTGTGAATGATGTTCATCTAATACAATAAAAATATTTGAATGGTAAGAAGGCTACTGGTAAGAGTACACCATATGAAATGAATCATTAAGGAAATAAAAGAGATATGGAGATATGTACTTACAACAAGGCCAAAGCTGAACACTCGCCAATTTCTGCAGGAATTCATCCGGATAAGGAATTTCCATCCAGTTGTAGCACTGAAAGAGAACTGGCATTACCAAGCCTCGCAGGTATGGCTCCAAATAGATGGTTATGACTCAGATCCAACGACACCAGCGACTTCAGATTGCCAATCTCTGACAGAATCTTGGAGGCAATAAGGTTTCCTGACAAGTTCAAATACTTCAAATTGGAGCACTGGGTGATGGGGGGATTTTCCCACTCAACATATTGTGTGATAGATCGAGTTCCTCCAAAAATTGGTATAGGTTTGGATTTAAACAAAACCCCTCTTGTTAAGGCCACAAATTTGGCACTAAGGTCTCAAACGACATCAATGCAATTTTGAACCGCAAACAATTGTGGGTTAATGAATGCCCCAAACCTACATTTTAGAAAAGTAATGGCCTCTCAATTAAACAAAATCCCTCCTTCCAAGGCAACAAATTTGGCACTAGGGTTTCAAATGACATCACTGCAATTTTGAACCACGAACAATTGTGGGTTAATGAATGCCCCAAACCTGCATTTTAGACAAGTATTGGCCTCTCAATTAAACAAAACCCCTCCTGTCAAGGCCACAAATTTGGCACTAAGGTATCAAACGACATCACTGCAATTTTGAACAGCCAACAATTGTGGGTTAATGAATGCCCCAAAACTGCATTTTAGACAAGTAATTGCCTCTCAATTAAACAAAACCCGTCCTATCAAGGCCACAAATTTGGCACTAGGGTCTCAAACGACATCACTACAATTTTAGACTGCCAACAATTGTGGGTTAATGAATGCCTCAAACCTGCATTTTAGACAAGTAATGGCCTCTCAGTTAAACAAAAAACCTCCTGCCAAGGCCACAAATTTTGCATTAAGGTCTCACTGCACTGGTATGGTTAGGGTTGAGGATAAACTCTGAAAAATGAGGGTAATGATGGTTCATCATTCTCGATCACTTAGAACTATGGAGGAGTACCCGCGCAGAACCTATACCATGTTAAATTTTCAGAATTTACTTCAATCTGATCTAGGATCTTAACTGAGAGAACAACATGTATAGAAAATCTACATCATATCAATCATGGACACAATAATGCAAGCACACAAGAGACATAGAGTTTACTTGGGGAAAACCATAAAGGTGAAAAACCCCAATAACTTCCTCAGAGATAGATAGAGCAATGATACAACCAGAATACAAGATATAGTCTTCTCCTAGCAGCAGAGCCTCCTCCTCCACAAGTGCGCCACTCTCCCAAGTGTGAATGAGAGAATAGAATGTGTAAAATGAGAGAGACACACTCTCTATTTATACACTAACTTGACTTGACCTTTACTCAACTAGGTCGGCCTCAACTTAACCACTTAACATAATGCTGACTGGGCCGACCCCCACTAGGGTGGTCTAATAACCCTTTGACCCACATGGCTGACCCCCAATAGGGTGGTCTAATAACCCTTTGACCCACATGAATTATACAGGGCCGACCCCAACAAGGTGGTCTAATAACCCATCAAGTATAAGTTACAATACTCACAATATAAATGACAACACTTCCGTATAGAGGAATAATAACATCTCTATAGGAATACAATATACATATATGTGAAATACATTCTGAAGTTACATATACATCAACACTCCCTCTTAACTAGGAAGGTGTTTCTCAACACAGGTCTTCTAGCACAAGTCTTCTTCTCTGGATCATCATCACTGGATAATCGTCATCGAGTCATCATCATCGTCACTGCTGTTGCTATCTCAATCAATCTCTGAATCTACTCGTCATAGGAAGTTCTACAAAGCCAGTCCTTTTTCATACTGGATGTAGGCCCACCACTTGTAGGTCTTCATCATCTGTGCGAACGGTCTGATAGAGGTGGCCTTTGAAGACTAATTTTATGTGCAGATGCAATACCGAAAAGAGTATCCCAGGAACATTTATGTGCCTAAGCACGACCGGCAAGATCTCCCAGGATTGATTACATGCATCTCCTCCACAATACCTTTAAAGAGCATCCCGTGAACATTTATGTGTCGTAGCATGACTGGCCAGATCTCTAAAGAGCATCCCAAGACTTATTACGAGCACACATCTCAACCTCTCGGATCTCCAGTACTGATTACATGTGGATAGACAAAACCTTCAAAGAGCATCCCAAGAACATTTATGTGCCGTGGCACGATCGACGAGATCTCTAAAGATCATCTCAGGACTAATTACGAGCACACAACTCATCGTCTCGGATCTCCAGGACTGATTACATGTCTCCGTAGTAATACCTCATCCCAGGACTGATTACGAGCACACGGCTCAACCTATCGGATATTTGAGGACTGATTACATACTACATAGCAATACCGGAAAGAGTATCCCAGGAACATTTATGTGCCATAGCATGACCGGCAAGATGTCCCAGGACTGATTACATGCTATTTGCACAACCTGCCACATATCATCTCTGACCTCCAAGTATCAACCTGATACTCATGATCCAACGGATCATCATCGCACGAGGCATCATCCTGATGCCCATGATCATACTGATCATCATCACTTGTACCATCCAGGTACATATCATCTGGAGCAGCATCTTGAAGCTTATCATCATAATCAACCTAATCATAGAATGCATCCACCTGATGCACACCAAGTATCTACCTGATACATATCATCACACATGATCCACCTGATCATACAGAGTATACACCTGATACAAACACAAATACATGATCTACCTGATCATACAATGTATCCACCTGATACATATACAGATACATGGTCCAAGCATCCAACATGATGCATATACACACAAATGATCCAACCGATCATATCCAGCATCCAACACGATGCATACATACATATACATATAAATGATCCAACTGATCATATCCAGCATCATCCTGATGCATATACAGAGCAATAACTGGAGCATCATCCTGATGCTCATCATCCATGATCCTCTTGATCATCATAGCAGCATCCTCTTCAGATCATCTCATCGTCAACGAAGCACAGCCTAGATGCACATCATCCAGCACTTACACCACCGACATGGGAGAACACATCTACCACCATTCGGGGAAGGCTCCAGCCCTTACTTTTTCCCCATGGGAGAACACATATACCACCATGTGAAAAATGGCTCAACAATTACATCACAACCATGTCAGAAAATCTTATGTGCATCTGCATCTTCCAGACTCATCACTTCCTTTTGGAAGGAACCTCGATCCGAAGTGCACCAAACCTCTCTCTGAAGTACTCAAACTACACTCTGGCCAACGGCTTGGTCAATACATCTGCATCCTGCTCATCTATCGCAACATACTCTGCTTTGGCTGTAATGAGGACTGCTTCCTGCTAAACCAAGAGATCACACCTGATCCCATACTGAAGCAGCACCCAGAAGTGTTCTTCCTATCTACAGCACTGCCTGCCCAATCTGAATCAACATAACCCTGCAGGTTAAACTTTTGATTTGCATCATATTTGAGCCCATAATCAACTATACTCTTCAAGTACTTCAGAATATGCTTTACAACAACCAGGTGAACACTCCTCGGATCTGTCAGGAACTGGCTCAATGTGTTCACCGCAAAGCAAATATTTGGTCTCATGTTCGTTAGGTACATCAAGGACCCAATCATCTGATGATACATAGTGACATCAACCGATTCAGATGAAAAATCACACAAAAGCTTCAGGTTTGATGCCATAGGTGTGGCCATAGCCTTGCAGTCCATCATCCCGAACCTCTTCAGGATCTCTACTGCATACTTCCCTTGTCCAAGGAATATTCCATCTGCACTCTGCCACACCTCCATGCCAAAAAAAAATAGTGCATCATCCCCAAGTTCTTCATCTCTAACTCAGCAGCAAGCTTCCGCTGTGTGTCAGCAATCAATCTATCCTGACCTGTAACAAACAGGTCATACAAAAGTAGTATCACTGGATTGCCTTCCTCAACCTTGTAGTAAAGGTTGGAATCCGCTTTACTCTTGGTAAAGCCCAAACCAGATAGAAATTTGTCTACCATACAAAGTTCTGCACATATATGACTCCCTGTCATGTGTCTCTGAACCAAGTGGCTTCTCCACATACACTTCTTCTTCAACTACACCATTCAAGAAGGCTGTATTGAAATCCTTCTGGTGTATCTTCTATTTCATCACTTTTATATGCTGCCATCTACAACATGCTTGATCTGATAGTTCCATTTGGAAGTCACAACAGACTTCCCTTCAGCTCTTGGGACTGCATCCCAAACATCGTTCTTCATGATCGATGGATCATGGCATTCTTCTCGTATCCTGGGAACTTCAATATCTTCAATAGATAATTTTGTTGCTTGAACAAATGTTGTAGTCCTTCTTTTGTAGGTGATGGTATACGATCTTTCCTACACAACAAGTTAAATTGCATGATTAGAAACCATCTCATAGTTTTCAGAACAAATTCTTACACATAAGGAAATATGTCAGACAGTCATGCAATTATCTTAGCCAATGCTTCAATACAACATTTATCCATATTCCGTAACTTTCTAGATGCCTTCCAATCTCTACCAGAACATTGTTAAGAGTGTGCAGAACTCCTAACATGTTAGCAAAGAGGTTTCATTCTAGATAAGTAGCAATGGAATGTTGTACAGTGCCATAGGCCACTTACCCATGTATATTAGTAGTATACTGTTCATCAATGCAACTATTCTAAAATGCATAATACACAACCTAATTCTAGGAACATATATACATCATTGAATAACATTATGTAAGAAATGACAATTCAAATACTTATCTTTGTTTGGTTGCTGGGTGGACTCCCTCTGAGTCTTTGCTTCCTTGCATGAGCTACTGAAGTAGCTTCTTCTACACCTTTCTGTTGTGGAATGTAGAAAGATGGTCAACTCCCTCTGAATATCTGCATCCTTGCAGAAACTACTGAAGTGTGCTCCTTTGCTTTCTTGCAGGAACACCTGGAGTGTGCTCCCTCTTGATCTTCGCTTCCTGGATTACCTGTCCTTGAACTTACATCCATCCTTAATCACTATGCATGCTTATTAATATCATCATTATGTTATCCTTGAGGTCTCATACATAATCACACATTTATTAATATAATCTTAATACTATCAAAACACAATAATCTTAAACATGTATATTCATGATCATTCACAGATAATAAACATTAGTATTCAAGGTTTCAGGGAAGTCTTCTTTTACTCATACATATTCTTATTTGATCATAGGACTCTTCTGCTTAGTTGAACCATCAATCAAGATAAGAGATATAATATGCATAAAACCTGTGATTATTCAAACCTATACCTTCATGATTCTTCTGGTTAGTCATATCATCAATTATGGTAAGAAACATAATATGCATACAACCATGACTATTCAAACCTATAACTTCATGAATAATCATTATCAACAACACAATAGTATAAGATCCTAACACAAGGTAGGATTCTAGCTTGGTATAGGAAAAACATACCTGGATTAGCATGCTAGCTAGTTATGTCTAACATACCCGCATAATGTCTTCTGGTTCTCTTCAGTGACTTGTGCTAGTAACCTGCATATCTCATAAGTTAACCATTGTAGAACCAAGTTATACATACCTTGAAAGTAGATCTTCTATGTGATCCATGACAATGGATGAATCTTTGTCTTCATGTCACCATGAGCGTATGTTCTTGAAGTAGAACATGATTTGAATTTCTTGGTGTACCTTTTGTGTTAGCAAACAACATAAACCTCATACAACATCACAATTCATTAGTACAATCATAAGTGTCAAAACCTTAATCAATGAATATCTTCTATTAAGGTAATACGACAAGTCTAGTAATTAATCAAGATTGTACTCTAATGATATGAAGACAAACATATCATAAACTTAACCGTGAACAGAATTCGAAACATACCTGTAAGCCATACCTGTCAATATTGCTTGTCATCCTCTTATGGAAGGTCTTAGCCTCATCTCCCTCTGAAGCAGGAACTTCTTCACTTATGCAGGTGACCAATCCATCCTCTTCTAGGATTAACCCAATCCACTTCATTTGCAGGAACTGGATCTGGAGCTGTAATAGGGTTTGTCAGAGAAACCCCAAAAATTCAAACTTTGAATTTCAAACTTCTGAAAGGATAGAAATATGCGCCTTGATGAGCTGATCAAGTTGGTATATTCAGAATTTGAAAACTGCAAAGTTTCACTCCTCAATTTTGCCTTTGAAACTTTCGGATTCACTGGACGTGACCTTGAACTAGGGTTTGATGAATCCCACTCTTCTTCCCAATTAAAAGGTTTGATCCAAAGCTCTAAGCTTCTATTTTTATGAGGAGCTTCCAGCCGTGGTCACATATTTCAAAAATTTCCATTTTTGCAGAAGCCCTAATTTTCTACTTTTCTAATCAAAGTCTCGAACTAGGGTTTGATCAAGCTCGTCCTTCTGCCCAACCAAAAATTCTGATCTTGGTCTCTAAATTTCGATTTTGATGAGTAGCATTCATCCATGGTCTCTGATTACAAAAATTTCAAATTTCTCCGAAGCCCTAAATTCCGGAAGCCATGAATGAAGGTACTCAAAAATAATTCTGTTTTGACATAAATATGTACCTGATTGTTTCTGGTGTAACTCCAAAATTTTTGATCCACGAGGTCTGAAAATGTTTCCTGAGATATCGCGATATGTTATCTTTCCATCTCGATAGGTTTTACCTCAATTGGATTCTCTGAGAGAGATTTATGCCAAGTGTTGCAATGTGACCTGTTTATGGGATAATACAAGAGAGCAAACTTGTACGGCCTACCACGTGTCACTGGTTCAAATTCGGCCTCTAAAAAATTTTTCTGAGATAGTACAGTCTGTGTACTACTTGTCACTTTTTACTAAATTTCATTTGGAGCTTCCTATCCCAAGTTATGACCTTTTTCCCAAGGTCACCTGATTTTGACTTAGATTTGGAAGAGGCAGAAACCCTATATTGTACAGATCATAAATCACAAAGTACAACGAATTAGAGGTTTTCCTTTGGACACAAGGTACACAGGGATCTGATATTCGACCTGTAAAAGTTTCAGATCCGAAAACTTCGCCAAAACGGATTTATAGCGAAATTTTTACGATGACTAGTTTTTGCTATATCAAGCCCTAGCATTGTAAGTGCAACAAGTGTCATACATGCCATATCATGCCTTCTTTCAGGCTAGCTCTGATTCCATGTTAAATTTTCAGAATTTACTTCAATCTGATCTAGGATCTTAACTGAGAGAACAACATGTATAGCAAATCTACAGCATATCAATCATGGACACAATAATGCAAGCACACAAGAGACACAGAATGTACTTGGGGAAAACCATAAAGGTGAAAAACCCCAATAACTTCCTCAGAGATAGATAGAGCAATGATACAACCAGAATATAAGAGATAGTCTTCTCCTAGCAGTAGAGCCTCCTCCTTCACAAGTGCGCAACTCTCCCAAGTGTGAGTGAGAGAATAGAATGTGTAAAATGAGAGAGACACACTCTCTATTTATACACTAACTTGACTTGACCTTTACTCAACTAGGTCGGCCTCAACTTAACCACTTAACATAATGCTGACTGGGCCGACCCCCACTAGGGTGGTCTAATAACCCTTTGACCCACATGGCCAACCCCCAATAGGGTGGTATAATAACCCTTTGACCCACATGACTTATACAGGGCTGACCCCAACAAGGTGGTCTAATAACCCATCAAGTATAAGTTACAATACTTACAATATAAATGATGACACTTCCGTATAGAGGAATAATAACATCTCTATAGGAAATACAATATACATATATGCGAAATACATTCCAAAGTTACATATACATCAACATACCATATGGTGTGTTTTGGGTTTTAAGTCCTTGGACTAAACCATTAAAAACCATTATAATGTTTTTTATATATATAAAACATGTTTTGTCATATATCAACTTGTTATTATTATTACATATGTTTTGTTTTAATGTGTTGTTTTTTGTTATATGAATTGCTGTATATTATAATTTTTATACAAATTGTTTTGTATTGTTATAAAACAATGTTTTGTTATATAAATGGTTTATCTATCTATCTATCTATCTATCTATCTATCTATATATATATATATATATATAATCTATTGTTATATTAATATACTATATATTATTGAATTTTTATGTTTTATTTGCATTATATAATTAATATATGGTTTTTTAATATTATAATAGGTTTTGTAGTTGTAACAATTATCATATAGATCACAATTGTTAAATATTGTAACTTCAAAGAATATTATATTTGTACTTTATTATTCCGGAGATGATTCATTCCTCCGTGAAGATCTTATTGTATATCCGGAGATGTTTATTCCTCCGTCGGAATGTGGTAACTCGGGTTATTAGACTTCCCTAGTGGGGGTCGGCCCTAAATGTGTTATGTGGGTCAAAGGGTTATTAGACCACCCTAGAGGGGTCGGCCCAGTTAGTTGTAGTGGGTTATTTAACCTATTGGTTAAATACGAGCCTACGTGTACTTGTGTAAAATACATATCAAAGTAGTGTATAAATAGAGGAGGTGTGTTCCTCATTATACACACTCACTCATTCAAGGGAGGCGCACCTATTGGAGGAGAGGTCTGCTACAGTGGAGAAGGAGATCATGTCTTTGGTTTGCATCTTTGTATATTGCTGGTCATCTATATTGAGGAAGCTTTACTGGGTTTTCTACCCCATGAGGGTTTCCCAGGATAAATCTGTGTCTCTTGTGTTTATGCTATGCTTGTTGTTTCTTCAGTGATCCTGTATATGCTATTATTGTGAAATGGAATGTAATGCTGCTATTTTCTGTCTTAGCATATTGAATTTTAACATGGTATCAGAGCTAACCTGAAGGAAGACAAGGTATGGCACTAAAGACACTTGCTTTACTTACGACAATTTGAAGGTTAGGGTTTTACATAGCAAAAACCAGTCATCGTAGCACTTTCGCTATAAATCAGTTTTGGCGAAGTTTTCGGATCTGAAATTGTTACAGGACGAAGATAAGATCTCCAGGTACCTTGTGTCCAAAGGACAACCTCTAATTCGTTGTACTTTGTAATTTATGATCTGTACAATATAGGGTTTCTGCCTCTTCCAGATCTGAGTCAAAATCAGGTGACCTTGGGAAAAAGGTCATAACTTGGGCTAGGAAGATCCAAATGAAATTTCGTAAAAAGTGACAGGTAGTAAACAGACTGTACTATCTCAGAAAACTTTTTCAGAGGCCGAAGTTGAACCAGTGACACGTGGCACGCCGTACAAGTTCGCTCTCCTGTATTATCCCATAAACAGGTCACGTTGCGACACTTGGCATAACTCTCTCTCAGAGAATCCAATTGAGGTCAGACCTGTCAGGATGGAAAGATAACAGGCCGAGCTATCTCAGAAAACTTTTTCAGAGGCCGAAGGTCAAACAGTGACACGTGGCACGCCGTACAAGTTCGCTCTCCTGTATTTTCCCAAAACAGGTCACGTTGCGACATTTGGCATAACTCTCTCTCAGAACATCCAATTGAGGTCAAACCTGTCAGGATGGAAAGCTAACAGGTCAGGCTATCTCAGAAAACTTTTTCAGACCCTGTGGATCAAAAATTTCGGAGTTACACCAGAAACAATCAGGTACATATTTCTGTCAAAACAGAATTATTTTTTGGCACCTTCATTCATGGCTTCCGAAATTTAGGGCTTTGAAGAAAGTTGGAATTTTTGTAATCGGAGACCACGGCTGGATGCTACTCATCAAAATAGAAATTTAGAGACCAAGATCAGAATTTTTGGTTGGGCAGAAGGCCGGGCTTGATTAGACCCTAGTTCGGGACTTTGATCAGAAAAGTGGAAAATTAGGGCTTCTGTAAAAATAGGAATTTTTGAAATCTGTGACCACGGCTGGAAGCTCCTCAGAAAAATAGAAGCTTAGAGCTTTGGTTCAAACTTTTTGATGGGGCAAAAGAGTGGGCTTCATCAAACCCCAGTTCAGGGTCACGTCCAGTGAATCCGAAAGTTTCAAAGGCAAAATTGAGGAGTAAAACTTTGCAGTTTTCAAATTCTAAATATATCAGTTTGATCAGCTCATCAAGGCGCATATTTCTATCCTTTCGGAAGTCTGAAATTCAAAGTTTGAATTTTTGGGGTTTCTCTGACAAACCCATATCCAGCTCCAGGTCCAGTTCTTGCAAATCAAGTGGATAGGGTTAATCCTAGAAGAAGATAGATTGGTCACCTACATAAGTGAAGGAGTTCATGTTTGAGAGGGAGATGAGGCTAAGGCTTTACATAAGGAGATTACAAGCGATCTCGATAGGTATGACTCATCGAGGTATGTTTTGAGATTTGTTCATGATTAAGTTTATGGTATGTTTGTCTTCATGATTATTACAGTTAGTACAATCTTGATTTTAGATTTGTTGTATCACCTTAACAAAATTATGAATGCATGATAGAAGATATTCATTGGTTAGGGTGTTGACACTTATGATTGTACTAATGCATTATGGTGTTGTGTGAGGTTGAGGTTGTCTGCTAACAAGATACAGGTACATCACAAAAGACAAATCAGGCTTCATGACCATGAAAACATGAAGACAAAGACTCATCCATAATCTTTGTTCTACTTACGAGGTATGTTGTACATAACCAAGTAGGTATAATAATCCAGGTATGTTTCCCATGAATCTTACCTTGTGTTAGGATCCCTTATATAAGTATACTTGGAATGATTGGTTATGCTCATTCATAAAGTTAGTAACCAAGGGATTATGTATATTATATCTCTTATCAATGATATGCATGAGTAAAAGAAGACTTCCCTGAAATCTTGAATACTAATGTTTATTAACTATAATCATGACTATACGTTTTCAAGATTATTTAGTACTATAATGTTTTGATAGCATTTAGAATATACTAATGAGTGTATGTTTGTATATGAGATCATGAGGATGACTCTTGAGCATGCACAGTGGTACAGAATGAATAGAAGTTCAAAAGACATACAGAAGATCAAGCGGGAGGCAGCCACACAAACATAAAAGATAAGTATTTGAGTTGCTATTTGAAATAGTAATGATATTGCCTGCATGCATATTTGTATTCCTAGAATATATAATGCTGAGTGTAAACATTCATAGAGCATTGAACAGTATACAACTAATGTGCATATGCTTGGACAAACATTCCATTGTTGCTTGTCTAGAATGAAACCTCTTTGCTGACATGCTGAGAGTTGTGCACACTCTCGATAGTATGTTCTGGTAGAGATGGAAGGCATCTAGATAGCCACTGTATGCATACAGGATATGGGAAAGTGTTGTGCCAAAGTAATGGTCAAAATAGTTGCATCACTATGTAAATGATATCTGTATGCATAATGGGTTATCTTTTGATGATTATGAAGTATTACTAATCATGTACTTAATTTTGATTTGTAGGAAAGGTCATGAAGAATGATGGACACCGTACAAGTGGTGGATGTTCAAACAAGAAGATTTACAAATCAAACAAAATATAGAAGGCTCATGGCTAGAAGATTCTCTTAGAAAGGGGAAGAGAATCATGACAAGATGTTTGCTCCAAGTATGGTGTAATTAAAGAAGAGGTATGAATCAGGTTCTGTATAGGTACCTAGGATCGATAATAATTTAAGCTTAATGATCACCATGGGTGATGTGGATCTCAACCTTTGCTACAAGGTTGAATATGATACACATATGACATGGATGCAAGAAGGAACTCACCACAGAGTTCGAATGATACTGAGGCTCATATCAGTAGACCCATCTAACGAGAGATGGCACAGATAGATATGCAGAAGATCATTCAATGCAGAAATGAAAAATGAAAGATCTCAATTTGATGCTTTACTTCCTAGGTCTGGAAGTATGGCAAGGCTCAGAAGGAATATTTATCAATCAGGGAAAGTATGATGAGAAATATGACTTGAGGTGTTGGAATGGCCACTCTTATGGATTCCAGCTTGAAGCCGTTAGGGGATAACTCATCAGAGTTAGTGGATATAACTCTGTACAGTCAAATTATTGGGTCTTTGATATATCTAACATATACTAGGTTAGATATATGCTCTGTTTTGAACACCTTGAGTTAGTATCTAGTGGAAACTAGATGTGTTTACCTGATAGTTGCAAAGTATGTGATGAGGCACATAAAGGACACGATAGAATTTGATCTATGCTATCTTGAAGATCATGACTTCAAATGGCTATTCAGATTCTGTTTGGGCAGGAAGTGTATCAGACAAGAAGAACACCTCGAGAGGATGTTATTGTCTGGGATTAGCCATGATCTCGTGGTTTAGCTGGAAGCAGTCTAGTGTGACTCTCAGCACAAGCGGAATATATGGCTGCTTGCTCTGCTAGTTGTGAAGAAGTTTGGCTTTAGGATTGTTTGACTTAGAGTTAGAACCAACTGAGATCCTATGTGATAATTAGAGTTGTATCAAGATGACATAGAATCTAGTGTTCCATGATAAGTCAAAGAACATAGGGAACTAACAAGATATGTCACAGAAATGAACTCTAAAAGTTTGAATTTGTAACAGGTTACCATTGTACTAACCAAGCCCCTACGTCAAGTGAAGAAGTTACCAACCAAACCTCTGTCTCGAGTGAAGTTTGAATACTTCCGAGACAAGCTTGGTGTAGTTCAAAAGGACCGTCCTCGAAAGGGGGAGTAGTATAGTCACTACTGATGAGATTGTCTCATCAAACAACAAGGTCGTTGATGAGGTAACCTGTTCTCTACACCCAGTTACTTAGAAATATTTAGATTTAGGACTCTTATACTTAGAATACTTAGCTTTACTTATACATGCTTTTGATGATAGATGTATTGGTGAGAATACATGCTAGATGTATACATGTTTTGGTGTGATGTATACATGTTTAGATGTATTAGTAAGAATACATGCTAGTTGTGATGTATACATGTTCTGATGTGATGTGTACATGTTTTGATTAGTGATGTATACATGTTTTGTTGTACACATGTTTTGATGTGATGTGTACATGTGTTGATTAAGTGATGTATACATGTTTTGATGTACACATGTCTTGATGTGATGTATACATGTTTTGATGTGATATATGATTGTACCTGTATGGATGAGAAAAGAGTTGAGGGGATTGGATCATCCCTGGACTTTCAGTCCTAAAGAGAGCCGTAGACGTAAGGTCTCCGAGAATGAAGTCCTTAGTGGACAGTTGAGGGGATTGGATCATCCCTGGACTTTCAGTCCTAAAGAGAGCCGTAGACGTGAGGTCTCCGAGAATGAAGTCCTTGGTGGACAGTTGAGGGGATTGGATCATCCCTGGACTTTCAGTCCTAAAGAGAGCCGTAGACGTGAGGTCTCCGAGAATGAAGTCCTTAGTGGACAGTTGAGGGGATTGGATCATCCCTGGACTTTCAGTCCTAAAGAGAGCCGTAGATGTGAGGTCTCCGAGAATGAAGTCCTTAGTGGACAGTTGAGGGGATTGGATCATCCCTGGACTTTCAGTCCTAAAGAGAACCGTAGACGTAAGGTCTCCGAGAATGAAGTCCTTAGTGGACAGTTGAGCGGATTGGATCATCCCTGGACTTTCAGCCCTAAAGAGAACCGTAGACGTAAGGTCTCCGAGAATGAAGTCCTTAGTGGACAGTTGAGGGGATTGGATCATCCATGGACTTTCAGTCCTAAAGAGAACCGTAGACGTGAGGTCTCCGAGAATGAAGTCCTTGGTGGACTTGAGGGGATTGGATCATCCCTGGACTCTCAGTCCTAAAGAGAGCCGTAGACGTGAGGTCTCCGAGAATAGAAGATAGGACTGCATCGTCCCTGGACCTTAGTTCAAAATGTACGTGATGGGGATTGCATCATCCCGGAACTGATAGTTCAAAATGTACGTGATGGGGATTGCATCATCCCGGAACTGATAGTTCAAAATGTACGTGATGGGGATTGCATCATCCCGGAACTGATAGTTCAAAATGTACGTGATGGGGATTGCATCATCCCGGAACTGATAGTTCAAAATGTACGTGATGGGGATTGCATCATCCCGGAACTGGTAGTTCAAAATGTACGTGATGGGGATTGCATCATCCCGGAACTGATAGTTCAAAATGTACGTGATGGGGATTGCATCATCCCGGAACTGGTAGTTCAAAATGTACGTGATGGGGATTGCATCATCCCGGAACTGATAGTTCAAAATGTACGTGATGGGGATTGCATCATCCCGGAACTGATAGTTCAAAATGTACGTGATGGGGATTGCATCATCCCGGAACTGATAGTTCAAAATGTACGTGAAGGGGATTGTATCATCCCCGGACTTCGGTCCCTGAATTGATCCGTAGACGAATGGTCTCCGAGAAAGTGATGGTATTAATGATGTGGTTACTTGTATCGGTAGGATACTTGTATTGATGATGTGGTTACTTGTATCGGTAGGATACTTGTATTGATGATGTGGTTACTCGTATCGGTAGGATACTTGTATTGATGATGTGGTTACTTGTATCGGTAGGATACTTGTATTGATGATGTGGTTACTTGTATCGGTAGGATACTTGTATTGATGATGTGGTTACTTGTATCGGTAGGATACTTGTACTGATGATGTGGTTACTTGTATCGGTAGGATACTTGTACTGATGATGTGGTTACTTGTATCGGTAGGATACTTGTATTGATGATGTGGTTACTTGTATCGGTAGGATACTTGTACTAATGATGTGGATACTTGTATTGTTATGGATACCTGTATTGATGACGATGCTGATGATTGTGTGATGACGATGCTGATGATCGTGTGATGACGATGCTGATGATCGTGTGATGACGATGCTGCTGATCGTGTGATGACGATGTTGATGATCATGTGATGACGATGCTGCTGATCGTGTGATGACGATGTTGATGATCATGTGATGATGATGCTAATGATCGTGTGATGACGATATTGATGATCGTGTGATGACGATGCTAATGATCGTGTGTGACGATGCTGATGATCGTGTGATGACGATCTTGATGATCGTGTGATGACGATGCTAATGGTCGTGAGATGACGATATTGATGATCGTGAGGATCCAGATGTTGATGTTGTTGTAGTTGTTCGAGTGCTGCAGAAGATAAAGACTCAGTACTAAAGATGTTGATGTTCCAGTATTGAAGATGTTCCAGTAACTGCTTGAGTTACTGATGATGTTGAGAAAGCTTCCAATGATTTATAGATGTATCATGTATGATGTTGATGACTCCTTGCTCGTGCAGATACTGTTATAATATCCTTCTCGTTAAGGGGGAGTGTTAAATATTGTAACTTCAAAGAATATTATATTTGTACTTTATTATTCCGGAGATGATTCATTCCTCCGTGAAGATCTTATTGTATATCCGGAGATGTTTATTCCTCCGTCGGAATGTGGTAACTCGGGTTATTAGACTTCCCTAGTGGGGGTCGGCCCTAAATGTGTTATGTGGGTCAAAGGGTTATTAGACCACCCTAGAGGGGTCGGCCCAGTTAGTTGTAGTGGGTTATTTAACCTATTGGTTAAATACGAGCCTACGTGTACTTGTGTAAAATACATATCAAAGTAGTGTATAAATAGAGGAGGTGTGTTCCTCATTATACACACTCACTCATTCAAGGGAGGCGCACCTATTGGAGGAGAGGTCTGCTACAGTGGAGAAGGAGATCATGTCTTTGGTTTGCATCTTTGTATATTGCTTGTCATCTATATTGAGGAAGCTTTACTGGGTTGTCTACCCCATGAGGGTTTCCCAGGATAAATCTGTGTCTCTTGTGTTTATGCTATGCTTGTTGTTTCTTCAGTGATCCTGTATATGCTATTATTGTGAAATGGAATGTAATGCTGCTATTTTCTGTCTTAGCATATTGAATTTTAACAACAATTAAGGGAGTTGGTGTGGGAGTTAGGTTGTGACCATGATTGATGCTATGTGGATTGGGCAATTCTAGAGTTGTTATAGAGGGGAGATAGGGCGGGGGAGATAGTTTGAAGACCTTTCCTTGAGTGATGCTATGTGGCTGGTGATATCGACCTTTATCTATAACAATGTGGAAGGTCCACTACCTCATCGAAAATCATTCCCAAGTAGCTTGAGTTGCTACATTTTTCTACAAACCATCATTAATGAAATTACCTCGTCTCCATCGACCTAGTCTTCTTGGGTTTGATCATAACTAGTCATAAACTGGTTCAAACTTCGGATGCTTCTTAATCATGGCCTCAAAGAAATGATCCCTTCGAAGACATGTATTGAATGTTAAATTTTGAGCATTAATTCACAATACTTTAGGATCTTCACTGAGAGAATAACATATACAGTATATCAATGCATAACAATCACAATAAGCATGACAAGCATCACAAGAATCAAAAGCATGAGAGACAAGAGACACAGAGTTTTCGTGGGGAAAACCCTAAGGTGAAAAACCCCACAACTTCCTCAGAGATAGAGAGAGCAATCGCTCAACCAAAGTACAACCAAAATACACTTGAGATAGTCTCCTAGAAGCAGATGATCCTCCTTCTCACTACTGCGCCACTTTCTGAGTGAGAGAGTGATGACTTTCCGAATGATCTAAATAGAGATATCCTGATCTCTATTTATACTAACCTGTTTTCCTAGTGACCTTATGGGGCCGACTTGTCTAGCTAGGTACATCCACAATATAATATATATTTCAGGGCTGACCCCACACATGGTGGTCTAATAACCCATTGGCAAGTACACACACTTGCGACACTTGTCAATCCACATGACGACACTTCCTTATAGAAGAATAACACATCTCTAATAAGGGTACAATAAATATTTATGAAATACATTCCGAAGTTACATATACATCAACACTCCCTCTTAACTAGGAAGGTATTTCTCGACACAGATCTGCTAGACAAGTCTTCTTCTCGGGATCATCGTCATCATCATCATCACTGCTAGTATCTCAACAAATCTCTGACTCTACTCATCATAGGAAGTTCTACAGAGCTAGTCCTTTTTCATACTGGATGTAGGCCCACCACCTACAGGTCTTCATCATCACTGGCCATACTGTGGAAATATCAGGACTTATTATGTGCGTCACAAAACCTTAAAAGAGTCTCTTGACTAGCAAGAACCTTAAAGAGCATCTAAGGCCTTTTTCATCATGTCCATATCTCCAGGACTTATTACATGTGACCCCACCCCAAAACCTCAAAAGAGAATCCCAGGACTGATTACGAGCACAAGGCTCAACCTATCGGATCTCCCAGGGCACAAATTACATGTGGTCACCACAAAACCTCGAAAGAGCATCCCAGGACTGATTAGGAGCACAAGGCTCAACCTATCGGATCTCCCAGGGCACAAATTACATGTGGTCATGGCAAAACCTCGAAAGAGCATCCCAGGATTGATTACGAGCTCACGGCTCAACCTATTGGATCTCCCAGGGCACAAAGTACATGCCATAGGACAAAACCTCAAAAGAGCATCTGCCAGATATCCCAGGGCACAAATTACATGCCATAGGAAAAACCTTGAAAGACTATCTGTAGATATCCCAGGGCACAAATTATATGTCCTCCCAAGCAAAACCTCGAAAGAGCATTTGCCAGATATCCAAGGGTACAAATTACATGCCATAGGCAAAACCTCGAAAGACTATCTACAAATCTCCCAAGGCACAAATTACATGCTTATCTGCACAACCTGTTCCATGGCCACAGAGTATCAACCTGATACTCACCTTACATCATCCTGACGTACACATGATCATCCTGATCATCATCACTGCAACATCCTGCTGCATGTCATCTGGAGCAACATCGTCAAGCTCGTCATCCATGATCATCCTGATCATACAATGCATCTACCTGATGCATACCAATTATCTACCTGATACATATCATCATACATGATCCACCTGATACAAATACAAATACATGATCCACCAAATCATACAATGTATCCACTTGATACATATACAGATACATGGTCCAAGCATCCAACATGATGCATATACAAAATACATACAAATGATCCTACTGATCATATCTAGCACCCAACATGATGTGTACATACATATAAATGATCCAACTGATCATATCCAGCATCCAACGTGATACATACATACATATAAATGATCCAACTGATCATATCTAGCATCCAACATGACGTGTACATACATACATAAAAATGATCCAACTAATCATACAAGAACATCATCTTGATGCTCATCATCCAGCGCTTACATTCACAGCCATGTGAAGGATCCTCCTTCCAACATGCTTGGAATGGATTCAACAAATGTGTCCATCATTTCTTTCTTGAAGTGTCATCAATTTGAAGAACACCAAGCCTCTCTCTGAAGTACTCAAACTTCACCTTGGCTAGTGGCTTCGTCAGCACATCTGCAATCTGCTCGTCCGTCACAACATACAAGAGCTTCACAGCTCCTCTCTGCACCATATCCCTGATATAGTTATATTTGATCTCTATGTGTTTCAACCTGTCATGAAACACTAGGTTCTCGGACAGCATCACACAACTCTGGTTATCACAGAAGATACCAGTAGCATCCAACGGGAGTTGAAATAATTCAGACAGTAGCTTCCGTAGCCATACTACCTCACAACTAGCTGAACAGGCTGCAACATACTCTGCCTCAGCTGTACTCAGTGCTACGTAGGACTGCTTCTTGCTGAACCAAGAGATCACACCTGATCCCATACTGAAGCAACATCCAATTGTGCTCTTCCTATCTGCAGCACTGCCATCCCAATCTGAAACAACATAACCGTGCAGGTTAAACTTTTGATTCGCCTCATACTTGAGCCCATAATCCACTGTACCCTTCAAGTACCTCAGAACATGCTTTACAGCAACCAGATGAACACTCCTCAGATCTGTCAGGAACTAACTCAATGTGTTCAGCGCAAATCAAATATCTGGTCTCGTGTTCGTCAGGTACATCAAGGACCCAATCATCTGACGATACATAGAGACATCAACCGGCTTAGATGAAGCATCACATAGAAGCTTCAGATTCGATGCCATAGGTGTGGCCATGGCCTTGCAATCCATCATCCCAAATCTCTTCAGGATATCTACTGTGTACTTCCCTTGACCAAGGAAGATCCCACCTGCACTCTGCCACACCTCCATACCTAGGAAATAATGCATCATTCCCAAATCTTTCATATCGAATTCAGCAGCAAGCTTCCTCTTAGTATCACACCAAGTTCTAGGAGCTTGCTACAAGCCATACAAGGCTTTCTTCAATTTGCACACATGTGACTTCCTGTCAAGTCTTGGGACTGCATCCCAAACATCATCTTCATGATCAACGGATCATGGCATTCCATTTCTTCATCGCAGATCCTGAGAACTTCAATATCTTCAATAGATATCTTTGTTGCTAGAACAAATGTTGTAGTCCTTCTTTTGTAGGTGAAGATATACGGTCTTTCCTACAAAACAAGTTAAATTGCATAATTAGAAACATCTCATAATTTTCAGAACAAATTCTTTACACATAAAGAAATATGTCATGCAGTCATGCAATTATCTTAGCCAATGCTTTAATACAACATTTATCCATGTTCCACAACTTTCTAGATGCCTTCCAGTCTCTACCAGAACATTGTTAAGAATTTGCACTACTCCCAACATGTCAGCAAAGAGGTTTCATTCTAGATAAGTAGCACTGGAATGTTGTACAGTGCCATAGGCCACTTACCCATCAAATGCATATTAGTAGTATACTGTTCATTAATGCAATCATTCTAATATGCACAATACATCTCCTAAGTCTAGGAACATAAGCATAATATTATTAAACAAACAAAATAGGCAAGAAATGATAATTGAAATACTTACCTTTGTTTGTTTGTTGGGTGGACTCCCTCTGAGTCTTTGCTTCCTGGAAGGAGCTGCTGAAGTAGCTTCTTCTACACCTTTCTGTTGTGGAATGTAGAAAGATGGTCAACTCCCTCTGAAAATCTGCATCCTTGTAGGAGCTGTTGGAGTGTGCTCCCTCTTGATCTTTGCTTCCTGGATTACCTGTCCTTGAACTTATATTCATCCTTGCTGACATCAATCTTCTTGAACCCTGGAAAGTATATTCTGTAAGCCTTCAAGCTTTCACTATAACCCACAAAGATACCCTTCTTTCCTGAAGGATCTAGTTTAGTCCTCTTTTCCTTTGGGACATGAGTGTATATTGGACAACCAAATATTCTGAGATGGCTGACTTCAGGTTTCTTACCAAAAAAGACCTCTTCTGGTGTCTTATTGTCCAATATCTTGTGGGGTGTTCTGTTCTGCACATATACAGCTGTTCTAGCTGCTTTTGCCCATAGATGCATCGGTAGATCCTGGTCATGCAGCATTGCCCTTGCTGCTTCCATGATTGTTCTGTTCTTCCTTTCTGCAACTCCATTCTATTGAGGATTATAAGGAGCATTCAATTCCTACTTAATCCCCCAATCACTACAAAGCTTCTTGAAGTCACCTGAGGTGAATTCTCCACCATTGTCGGATCTGAATGTTTTGATCTTCTTGTCAGTTCGATTCTCCATCAAGGTTTTGAATTCCTTGAATTTATCAAACACCTCATCTTTGTTCTTCAAGAAGTATACCCAAGTCTTCCTGGAGAATTCATCAATAACTGAGACATAGTAAACATACCCACCCAGAGAACTGGATGACATAGGACCACATACATCTGAGTGGATGATTTCCAGGATGTCTTTTGCCTTGCTTTCACTGCTTGGGAAAGCTTTCTTAATGTTCTTACCTTTTTGCACATCCTTTGCAAACACCATCATGTTTGGTCTTGATTTCAGGAAGACCCTCTACAGCCTTGCTTGCAATTGGAAGTGCCCTATAGTGCATATGAGCAAGTCTTCTATGCCAAAGTTCACTTGGATCCATGGATTCATGTACCATGGCATGTTCAGGTTGTCTCTTCAATTTAGACAAACCTCCCTCTTGCTCTCCAATCACTACTGCATCATCTATGTTCTTTCCCTTTGGCCACATTAGGACTTGGCCATCCACAAATGCAACCCTCATACCTTTTGCATCCAATGCAGAGATAGAGAGTAAGTTCTTCTTGAGCCCAGGTACATAAAGGACTTCTTTCATCTTCAAAGATTTTCCAGAATCTAGGTTGTAGGAGGCTTCACCACTTCCTTTGATTGGGTATTGATAATCATCCCCAAGTTTCACCTTTTGGGGTGATTCATGTTTAGATAGATTCACAAAAGATTCCTTAAACCCAGTCATGTGTTTGGAAGCCCCACTGTCAATCAACCAATCATTACAACCATGGGAGATAGTACCTGTGAGAGCAGAAATTAGAACATATTTTTCTTCACTTGATGAGTCATGATCACTATCACTTTCTGCCCTAGCCTTCTTATTTGGGGGTTCATCATCTTCGGCAGCATGGGCATGATATCTTCTTTTGTTATTCTTCTTCTTCTTATTGAAGTTATTGTTGTTGTCTTTCTTCTTCTTGGGACAATCTGAAGCAAAGTGTCCCTTCTCATTGCAATTGAAGCATCTGAGATCTTTCTTATCTTTATGATAATGGTGGTGTGAGAATCTCCTGTTATGAGATGATTCCTTCTTGGACTTGCCTTTCCTGGCATGTGCTATGAGAGCTTGATCTTCATTTACCATCTTTTCTTCTCGGGCCACAATCCTAGCTTCTTCTTGAGAGCATTCTTCCCACAATCTGTTGAAGGAGATCAACTTCTTCCTTGCACAAATTCCTTGAATAAAGGAATCCCATGACCTGGGTAGGCCATTTAGAGTGGTCATCACCACTTCACCATTCTCCACCATTTCATCCACTACTTCTAGTTGTTCCTTGATCTGGGAGACCCTTGAGAAATAAGATTGAATGGTTTCTCCATTCTGAAACTTTACTCCTTTCAATTGGTTCCGTAGGGTCATCTTCCGATTTATGTTCTTCCCTTCAAATAGTTTGGTCAAAGAGTCAAACATCTCCTTGAGTGTCTTTAGAGAAGACACATGGGGTATGAGATGGTCTTTGATAGAATCAGCAATGATTCTCTTTGCCTTGACAAAGTTTTTCTTATGCAATACCTTAGCCTCTTCATCCTCTGGGATAGGGATGTCTTCTTTTACATATGAGTCCAACTCATTCTCTTCCAAGATTAACCCAATCCTATACTTTCAAGCTCGGAAGTTATCATCTCCTTCAAGCTTATCCTCAAGCTTGGTGTGGTGAGACATATTAAAGAGTACTTCAAATGGAAATAGAAAAGATTTAGGTCTTACCACTTGAAATGCTGAAAACTGGATCTGGTCCGAGATTAGGGTTTGTTGGAAAAACCCTAAAAATTCAAAATGTGAATTTCAATTTTCTGAAAGGATAGAAAGATGCACCTTGATGAGTTGATCATCTTGGTGTATTCAGAATTTGAGATCAACAAAGCTTTACCCTTCAGATTTGCCCTTTTGTCCTCCCGGGTTCACTTGGGAGAGCCCTGAATTAGGGTTTGAGTTTCCCGGAGATATACCTAGCCAAAAATCTCGATCAAAATCTCTAAACTTTGCTTTTTGCAAGGAGATTCCAGCTATGTCTTCAGATTTCAGAAATTCCTATTTTTGTGGAAACCCTAATTTTTAGGGCCAAATCTGAAAATGCTCACAATTGAATTCTATTTGGACAGATAGATTCTCCTTAATGAGTAGAGTCAATCTACTATACTGCTTTTCCAAAATATGTGGAGAGAAACCCAATAAACAAGCAAATCAAGTTTTCGTCACTGCAAAATGTCTTCTTCTCAGGTTAGCTCTGATACCATGTTAAATTTTGAGCATTAATTCACAATACTCTAGGATCTTCACTGAGAGAATAACATATACAGTATATCAATGCATAACAATCACAATAAGCATCACAAGCATCACAAGAATCAAAAGCATGAGAGACAAGAGACATAAAGTTTCCATGGGGAAAACCCTAAGGTGAAAAACCCCACAACTTCCTCAGAGATAGAGAGAGAAATGGCTCAACCAAAGTACAACCAAAATACACTTGAGATAGTCTCCTAGAAGCATATGATCCTCCTCCTCACTAATGCGCCACTTTCTAAGTGAGAGAGTGATGACTTTCTGAATGATCTAAATAGAGATCTCCTGATCTCTATTTATACTAACCTGTTTTCCCAATGACCTTATGGGCTGACTTGTCTAGCTAGGCACATCCACAATATAATATATCTTTCAGGGCCGACCCCACACATGGTGGTCTAATAACCCATCGGCAAGTACACACGGTTGCGACACTTGTCAATACACATGACGACACTTCCTTATAGAGGAATAACACATCTCTAATAAGGGTACAATAAATATATATGAAATACATAGATGAAATAAATTCCGAAGTTACATATACATCAACATTGAAAAATAATCCAAGTTGTACACTATTAGTGTTACAGTTTACTAAATTTTAACACTGCAGATGGATTCGGAGACCCCCTAGAATGTTAAATATTGTAACTTCAAAGAATATTATATTTGTACTTTATTATTCCGGAGATGTTTCATCCCTCCGAGGTAATCCTATTATGTATCCGGAGATGTTTATTCCTCCGAGGGTTAGTATTAACTAGGGTTATTAGACCCACCATGTGTGGGTCGGCCCTGTAGTTATATTTTAGGGGTTATTAGACTTCTCCAGGTGAGGTCGGCCCCAACAGGTCTTTTAGTCAGTTGAGAGTCAAGTATAAATAGATGAGGTGAACTCCTCATTAGATCATTCACTCACTTGTGAAAGGGTGCGCACTAGTTGAGGAGATCTGCTAAGGAGTCAAGAAGAGAAGGAGCACATCTTGTATTTTGGTTGATCATCTTATTGAGGAAAGCTTTACTGGGTTTTCTACCCCATGAGGGTTTCCCAGGATATATTGTGTGTTATCTTGTGATTGTGTTTCTATCAGAGATCTTGCTTGTCTATTTGGTTTAAATCTAACATGGTATCAGAGCCAAACTGAATAGGACATCTTTCACAAGGTAAGAATACCTCTTTCTCTCTCTTTGGTGAAGTTAGGGTTTCAGCCCAAAGTTGATATTATTGATTTTTGGTTGCATGGCTGGATAGCCCTTTTCAATACCTTTCTTTTGAGCTATAGATCGAACTTTTTGGTTGGGTAGAACTCCGGGAAATCCAAACCCTAATTCTACCAAAAGTGCGATACGTCAGATTTTGGTTTCAGAAAAAAGTTGTAATTTTTGAATTCTGATTATATGGCTGGGTATCCCTTCTCAAGAGCATTCTTTTGAGCTATAGATCGAACTTTTTGGTTGGGTAGAACTCCGGGAAATTCAAACCCTAATTCTACCAAAAGTGCGATAAAATTCTGTTCCAGATTCCGGAAAAGTAAAAGGTAACTTTCCAGGTAAGTCTACTCTGTCTCTTGGACTCCCCCAAGAGAAGATGGCTCCAAATACTAAGCTTGAAGACAAGCTAGAAGGCATAGAGAATTTCCGAGCATGGAAATACAGAATTGGTCTAATTCTTGAGGAGAATGATCTTGCTCATTATATCAAGGAGGAAGTTGCAGAACCAGAAGAAGATGAAGCCAAAGAGAAACACAGGAAGGATCTGATTAGGGCAAAGAGAATCATAGCTGATTCCATTAAAGACCACTTGATTCCCCAAGTGTCTTCCAAGAAGACTCCAAAGGAAATGTATGATGCCCTAGGAAGAATGTATGAAGGAAAGAACATCAATAGGAAGATGAATCTAAGGACTCAGTTGAAGAGCACCAAGATGAACAAAGGAGAATCCATTCAAGACTACTTCTCAAGAGTCCATCAAATCAAAGAACAACTAGATGCCATTGGTGATACCCTTGATGAAGATGAACTTGTGATGACAGCTCTAAATGGTCTCACTAGACCTTGGGAGTCATTCATTCAAACTATGTGTGCCAGAAAAGAAAGTATGAAGTTTGATGTAGTTTGGGAAGATTGTGTACAAGAGGAGGCTAGGGTTGCAAATAGAGAAGCCTTGCTCAAAGAAGATGACCAAGCCTTGGCCACTCATACCAAAAGAAGAAGGAGTCAATCCTACTTCAAGAAAGGTGGTCTCAAGGAGTCTCATCCTCCTCACAGATTTCACAAGAAAAGAGGATCTACTCAAAGAAGGGATTACTCTTCTTTCCAATGCTACTCTTGTCACAAATTAGGACACATTGCTAAAGATTGCCCTCTACAGAAGAAAAAGGGTAATCACTTCAAAAGACATCAAGCACATCTTGCAGAGGATGACAGTGAAGAAGAAGAAATAGAGGAAGAAAGGTCTCACAATAAAAGGCCTAGAGATGAAGGGGAAGAAGAAGAAAGGACCTTCTTCAAAAGGAGGTCAAGAAGAAACACAGAAGAAGATGCAGAAGAATATGTTCTATTCTCCGCACTCTCTGGATCCATAACCCCTGGTGAAGGTACATGGCTTATTGACAGTGGTGCTTCAAAGCACATGACTGGACAGAAGAGGACCCTCTCAAATCTTGAAGAAAAGAATTCTCCCCAAAAGGTATCTCTAGGAGATGACTATCAATATCCCATTAAGGGAATTGGTGAAGCAAACTACAAACTCGATTCTGGAACCCCCATGAAGATGAAGGAAGTTCTATATGTTCCAGGATTAAAGAAGAATTTGCTTTCAATCTCAGCTTTAGACAAGAAAGGCTATAGAGTTGCATTCATTGATGGACAAGTGTTAATGTGGTCCAAAGGCAAATCCATTAAGGATGCAATTGTTATTGGTGAAGAGGAAGGAGGTTTATATAAACTCAAGGGTCATCCAGAAGCTGCTCTTGTTCATGAAACCTCTAGCCCCAGTGAGCTATGGCATAGAAGACTAGCTCACATTAACTACAAAGCCTTACCTTATGTAAGCAAGGTGGTCATAGGACTACCAGTTTTAAAGGTGGATCATAATGGCTCATGCAAAGGATGTAAGAAAGGCAAGAATGTCAAGAACCCATTTCCAAAGAGTGAAACAAAGACCAAAGGGATCTTGGAGTTAATACACTCAGATGTGTGTGGTCCAATGCCCACCACCTCTCTAAGTGGGTTTGAATACTATCTTTCTTTCATTGATGATCATTCAAGGAAAACTTGGATATACTTTCTAAAGGGTAAGAATGAAGTTTTTGGGAAGTTCAAAGAGTTCAAGGCTCTAATAGAAAATCTCTCAGAAAAGAAAATCAAGGTTCTCAGAACAGACAATGGTGGAGAGTATACTTCAAAAGAGTTTGAAGAATTCTGTAAGGAAGCTGGAATCAAAAGAGAACTAACCACTCCCTACAATCCCCAACAAAATGGGGTTGCAGAAAGGAAAAATAGAACCATCATGGAAGCTGTGAAGACTATGATACATGACCAGGATCTTCCCATGTATCTGTGGGCTGAAGCAGCCAGAACAGCAGTATATGTTCAAAACAGATTATCTCATAGTGCTCTTGATTTCAAAACTCCAGAAGAAGTGTTTTCTGGAAAGAAGCCCGAAGTAAGCCATCTTAAAATATTTGGGTGTCCTGTGTACATCCACATTCCAAAGGAAAAGAGAACCAAGTTGGATCCTTCTGGTAAGAAAGGAATATTTGTTGGCTATTGTGAATCATCCAAAGCCTTCAGGATTTACATACCAGGTTTTCATCATATAGAAATAAGTAGAGATGTAACCTTCGATGAGGAAGCAGCTCTTAAGAAATCTAGAAAATGTCAACTTGAAGAAGTTTATGAAGAAGATACATCTCCCAGAGTCTCAGATACTGTTCACATCCCTGAGGAGGACATAACAGAGGATCATGACATGCTGGAACCACAAGAACCCCCTGTTGCAGAATTATCTAGGAAAAGAAGACCAGCATGGGCTAGAGATATTATACAAGGAGCTGAAAGATATGGTGCTCCTGAAGGCTCCACTAGAGAAAGGAAGAAACCAAAGCTAGTGTCCAACTATATGGCCTTGATGTGTGATCTTGTGGATCAACTACCTACTAGCTATGAAGAAGCAGCTCAAAAGAAAGAATGGGTAGAAGCAATGACTGAAGAATATCAGTCAATAATGAAAAATGATGTTTGGGATATAGTCCCCAAACCAAGAGATAAAAGTGTGGTTTCTTCCAAATGGATTTTCAAAATAAAACATGCTGCAGATGGAAGCATTGAAAAATACAAGGCAAGGTTTGTAGCCAGAGGATTCTCTCAAAAGGAGGGAATTGACTATGAAGATACATTTGCACCTGTTGCTAGGTATACTTCGATTAGAACTATCATGGCACTTGCATCTATGATGAAATGGAAATTGCATCAAATGGATGTTAAGACAGCCTTCCTGAATGGTGTAATTGAAGAAGAAGTATACATAGAACAACCTCAAGGTTTTGAGGTCAAAGACGGAAGGACCCATGTATGCAAACTGAAGAAGGCATTATATGGTTTGAAGCAAGCTCCCAGAGCTTGGTATGGAAGAATTGACAGCTTCTTATTAAGCATGGGCTTTACCAAAAGTAAAGCTGACCCCAATCTCTATCTTAAGGTAATGAATGATGAACCTGTTATATTGCTATTATATGTAGATGATTTATTTCTAACAGGAAATGAGAAACAAATCATTGAAAGCAAGAAGAAGCTTTCTTCAGAATTCGAAATGAAAGATCTCGGATTAATGCACTACTTCTTAGGCCTAGAAGTATGGCAAGAGCAAAAAGGGATATTTCTAAATCAAGGTAAGTATACTGTGGAGATCCTCAAAAGGTTTGATATGTTGGAGTGTAAAGCTATGGCCACTCCCATGGACTCCAACCTAAAACTACTAGCTAATGATTCATCAGAACTAGTGGACATAACCCTATATAGACAAATCATTGGATCTTTGATGTACTTGACAAATACTAGGCCTGATATATGCTTTGCTGTAAATACCCTAAGTCAGTTTCAAGTAGAACCTAGAAAGGTTCACTTTATAGCTGCAAAGCATATCATGAGGTACCTAAAAGGTACAGTGGACTATGGTCTTTACTATCTTAGAGAAAATGAACTCAAGTTGCATGGTTTCTCAGATTCTGATTGGGCAGGTAGTGTCTCAGACAGAAAAAGTACTTCAGGTGGATGTTATGGTCTTGGATCTGCCATGATCTCCTGGTTCAGCAAGAAACAATCTAGTGTGGCCCTCAGTACCGCTGAAGCAGAATATATAGCTGCTTGCTCTGCCAGCTGTGAAGCGGTGTGGCTTCGGAAACTCTTATCTGGAATCTTTGACTTAGAGATGGATCCTACTGTGATTATGTGTGATAATCAAAGCTACATTAAGATGACTGAAAATCCTGTGTTCCATGATAAGTCAAAACACATTGAGATCCGTTACTTCTATATACGAGACATGGTGCAGAGAGGAGCCATCAAGCTCGAGTACATAAGCACTGAAGATCAGGTTGCCGATATCTTGACTAAACCTCTGTCTCGAGTAAAGTTTGAATACTTCCGAGACAAGCTTGGTTTAGTCCAGAAGGACCCTCCTCGAAAGGGGAAGTAGCATAGTATTTCTGTCACTTATTTTTTTTTGTTTTGTTAGCTACTTACAATTATTTAGATTTAGAACTCTTACATATCGTTTATACATGATTTGATATGATGTATTAGTGAGAATACATACATGTTTTGATGTACACATGTTTTGATGAGATGTGTACATGTTTTGATTAGTGATGTATACATGTTTTGATGTACACATGTTTTGATGTGATGTGTACATGTTTTGATTACTGATGTATACATGTTTTGATGTACACATGTTTTGATGTGATGTGTACATGTTTTGATTAGTGATGTATACATGTTTTGATGTACACATGTTTTGATGTGATGTGTACTGATGTATACATGTTTTGATGTACACATGTTTTGATGTGATTGTTGACGTATACATGTTTTGATGAACACATGTTTTGATGTGATGAATACATGTTTTGATGTGATATATGATTGTACCTGTATGGATGAAGATACAGTTGAGGGGATTGAATCATCCCTGGACTTTCAGTCCTAAAGAGAACCATAGACGTAAGGTCTCCGAAAATGAAGTCCTTAGTGGACAGTTGAGGGGATTGAATCATCCCTGGACTTTCAGTCCTAAAGAGAACCGTAGACGTAAGGTCTCCGAAAATGAAGTCCTTAGTGGACAGTTGAGGGGATTGAATCATCCCTGGACTTTCAGTCCTAAAGAGAACCGTAGACGTAAGGTCTCCGAGAATGAAGTCCTTAGTGGACAGTTGAGGGGATTGGATCATCCCTGGACTTTCAGTCCTAAAGAGAGCCGTAGACGAGAGGTCTCCGAGAATGAAGTCCTTGGTGGACTTGAGGGGATTGGATCATCCCTGGACTCTCAGTCCTAAAGAGAGCCGTAGACGTGAGGTCTCCGAGAATAGAAGATAGGACTGCATCGTCCCTGGACCTTAGTTCAAAATGTACGTGATGGGGATTGCATCATCCCGGAACTGATAGTTCAAAATGTACGTGATGGGGATTGCATCATCCCGGAACTGATAGTTCAAAATGTACGTGATGGGGATTGCATCATCCCGGAACTGGTAGTTCAAAATGTACGTGATGGGGATTGCATCATCCCGGAACTGATAGTTCAAAATGTACGTGATGGGGATTGCATCATCCCGGAACTGATAGTTCAAAATGTACGTGATGGGGATTGCATCATCCCGGAACTGATAGTTCAAAATGTACGTGATGGGGATTGCATCATCCCGGAACTGATAGTTCAAAATGTACGTGATGGGGATTGCATCATCCCGGAACTGATAGTTCAAAATGTACGTGAAGGGGATTGTATCATCCCTGGACTTCGGTCCCTGAATTGATCCGTAGACGAATGGTCTCCGAGAAAGTAATGGTATTAATGATGTGGTTACTTGTATCGGTAGGATACTTGTATTGATGATGTGGTTACTTGTATCAGTAGGATACTTGTATTGATGATGTGGTTACTTGTATCAGTAGGATACTTGTATTGATGATGTGGCTACTTGTATCGGTAGAATACTTGTATTGATGATGTGGTTACTTGTATCAGTAGGATACTTGTATTGATGATGTGGTTACTTGTATCAGTAGGATACTTGTATTGATGATGTGGTTACTTGTATCAGTAGGATACTTGTATTGATGATGTGGCTACTTGTATCGGTAGAATACTTGTATTGATGATGTGGTTACTTGTATCAGTAGGATACTTGTATTGATGATGTGATTACTTGTATCGGTAGGATACTTGTATTGATGATATGGTTACTTGTATCGGTAGGATACTTGTATTGATGATGTGGTTATCTGTATCGGTGGGATACTCATATTGTTGTGTAGGATACTTGTATGATCGTGTGATGACGATGCTACTGATCATGTGATGACGATGCTGCTGATCGTGTGATGACGATGCTGCTGATCGTGTGATGACGATGCTACTGATCATGTGATGACGATGCTGCTGATCGTGTGATGACGATGCTGCTGATCGTGTGATGACGATGCTGCTGATCGTGTGATGACGATGCTGCTGATCGTGTGATGACGATGCTGCTGATCGTGTGATGACGATGCCGTTGATTGTGTGATGACGAAACTGTTGATCGTATGACGACGATGCAGCTGATCATGTGAAGACGATGCTAAAGATCGTGATGTTGATATTGATGTACCAGTAACTGGTTGAGTTACTGATGAAGTCGAATTGAAGAAAGCTTCCGATGATTTATAGATGTATCATGTGTAGTGACTCCTTGCTCCTGCAGATGCTGTTATAATATCCTTCTCGTTAAGGGGGAGTGTTAAATATTGTAACTTCAAAGAATATTATATTTGTACTTTATTATTCCGGAGATGTTTCATCCCTCCGAGGTAATCCTATTATGTATCCGGAGATGTTTATTCCTCCGAGGGTTAGTATTAACTAGGGTTATTAGACCCACCATGTGTGGGTCGGCCCTGTAGTTATATTTTAGGGGTTATTAGACTTCTCCAGGTGAGGTCGGCCCCAACAGGTCTTTTAGTCAGTTGAGAGTCAAGTATAAATAGATGAGGTGAACTCCTCATTAGATCATTCACTCACTTGTGAAAGGGTGCGCACTAGTTGAGGAGATCTGCTAAGGAGTCAAGAAGAGAAGGAGCACATCTTGTATTTTGGTTGATCATCTTATTGAGGAAAGCTTTACTGGGTTTTCTACCCCATGAGGGTTTCCCAGGATATATTGTGTGTTATCTTGTGATTGTGTTTCTATCAGAGATCTTGCTTGTCTATTTGGTTTAAATCTAACATAGAAAGGGGGTCTACAAATCCATCTGCAGTGTTAAAATTTAATAAATTGTACAAATTCACTATCAAAATTATCATTTTCCACTATCGGAATGACATAACTAAAAATGATCACATAAATGACCAATTTGTATATGGTCATTTTTAGCTTAATTCTTATCTCGTGACCAAATTGGTCATTTTTAGTTTAGTTCTTATCCCATTACCAAATTGGTCATTTATCTTGGTCATTTTTAGTCAATTCACTTGAAATTTCTCAATTTTGGTCATTTATCCCTTGAAAAATCTATCGTGACCAATTTTTTTGGTCGCATGGTCACTTATCTCTCATTTTGTACTAGTGGAGGTTGAGACTAGCCATGAGTGGCAAACTTGCAGAAGGATGTGACATGGTCGAACCGACCGGTGCAATGCCCATGGATTCTATCATGGGGCCACCTCCACCGAATGCAGGTATGTGGGAGGGAGTCATAATTGGGATCTAAGAACCTCTAGTAAAGGGCAGAGGGATCTGGTAGGAGGGGTCAATGCCCCCAATGGTACCTCCAGCGGCTGGAAGAATGGTGGTCGGAATAGGTACGGTACCAGTAGGGATGGATACGGTAGATGGTTTCACTGTAGTGCTAGGATTAGGTGCTAGAGTAGTAGGGATGGAGGGTCATGTCAAGGCCATGGTGCGAATGGAAGCGGTGGTAGCCACGGGACCACTAGTGGTTCCATAGCCGACGATCCCTCCTAAAAACATGTTAGGATTGGTTCTGTCCATAGGGCTATATGGGGCAGTATGTGTAGGTGTATGTCATGTCCCCTCAACAATGAACATTGGATCAAGTTCGTAACCCAACAAATCCCTTGGGTTGACGAGACAACTTTAGTATCATGGGGTTAATTTTGAATTCCAGGCATTTAATTAATTAGGAGTGTGAATTAATTTTTATCCAAAGTTTATTATGCACTTGGAATATTTAGTTTTCATGCATTTAATAATTTTATGATAAATAAATGAGGATAATGCTCCACAAGGGTGCATCAGTGGATGAGGTTGACTTGGAGAAGACTTGGAGGAGAAGTTAATGAGAAAGTACCTAAATCTAGAGGATCAGGAAAAAGGAAAGAAAGATGGAGCAAATCAGAAAAGCAACAAAAACTCAGGAAAAACAGCATAAAGCAAAAAGCCAGACAAAAGCAGAAAGCATGATAAATCAAAAAAGAAGGAAAGTTCAAAAAGCAGGATAAATCAGAAAAGCTAGAAAAAATAGAAAAAGCTAAACCAAAAAGTGGAAAAGCAAATAGAAAAAGAAAAAGGATGATAGAAAAGCTAAAAGATAAAGGTAGGAAATCTAGCTTTCCTTATCCACTCATGGAGGGCACATTAGCTAAGGATAATTGATTCTCAAGTCATCCTCTCTCTATAAATAAACCAGTGCGCACCCCCTTCACATATTTTTTCAGTTTGAGTATTGGTATGAGAGAAATTGTGCCTCGGAGACTTGGGAGATGTGTCCTTGCTTCCTGTGAGAGGATGATGGAATTCATACATTTTCATTGAGTTTTATTGCAGGTCCTGTAGTTGATCCAAGGATGGGTCAAATTTCAGAAAGCTACATGTGGTTTATGGTTCGAATCTCCAGGCTTATTGTTGATTTTCAGAGCTAGTATTTTGTATTGAAGAGGAGAGGATTTTTTGTAACATTTTTAGAATCCTATTGTATATTATATGATTCAATTAAAGTAAATATAAATCTAAGATATCATTCATAACATTTAATATTGCAGAAGTCTGATATATTCAGTGTTTTCTTGAACCCTTCTAGATTTTCCTAGAATTTGATTAGTTTTTAGAATACACATGATAAATGGATGAGAATATATCCAAATGAGTTGATTTATGTTCTTGATGTTAATTAAAATGTTAAATTACCAAATCCATGTCTGAGATGAGAAATTCATGGGCCTTCATTGACTGTTTGGGAGTTCCTGAAATTAACTAGTTGTGCAATCCTAGAATGTCAAATTGGTAGTATCTTTGTGAATATTTCTCATAACTTCTGCAAACTTGCTCGAGTGTATTATGACTATATATTGAATGATATTTCATTTTTATTATCCTTCCTGATTCATAAACCTTCATCCATAGCTTCCAGTCATTGTATAGTTAAAGTACTAGTTTGCATATGTTGGGGTGCCCAAGAGCATTGCAGTATATTTTAGCCTTGTTGAATTCAAACCATAAATGGTCCTAGTGATTTGTGAAAATTTACTTGCATCCATAAAATTCTTCCTCCCATACAGAGTGTTCATCTTGCCAATCTCCAGTAAAACTAGTCTTTGAATTCGTTGTTTTTAGCTGAGTCAGGTAGGAGTTAGAGTTAGTGTATCATCATCCCTTGTTGGTACATTACAATGGTATCAGAGCATGGTACTATGAACCTGCTCTTGAATTATTTCTATGATTCCAAGAATATATTTAGATTTCAAGAAGAAGAATCATTTGTGAGAAGGAGAAGAGGGAGAAGAGATAAATTCTACAGAAGGGAAACTATAAGGAGATCCAGGAGCTATGACTGTAATGGGGGGGAGCCTCAAGGGGAGAGAAACTGATGAGTGATATCATCAGACTTTAAGGGTGACACATCACATGATAATCTGAACAAAGGTGACCATGTTGGGGATGCTTCCATAATGGGGGGACTAGATGTGATTTGTCGAGGCGGCGAGTGTCACGTCCTCCATTTTGACCCTTATAATATTTTGGGCTATATTGTAAATAATGTATGCATATGATGTATGATTCCTAACGTGGAGCTCAAGGCCAAGGCCATGCTAGTGAACGCTCGATCTAGAATAGGAAAAGTATTTGATATTATGCTACCCATGTGCTAGTGAACCATGGGAATTGTAAAAATGAATTTTAATATAAATGCCCACAACTAGCTATGCAATGCAACAAGAGATGGGGGCATGATGTTTACAAGGAATTGGGAGGGAAATATTCAAACCCTTGAGCAAATCAAGTCAAGCCAAGTGTCGATGAGAGAACCCATCAACCCTCAACCACCCATGCTGACTTTTGTACCCAATCATTTACTCTCCCAAGAGTTGGTTGAGGTAGTAACTTAATGCCTTGGGAAATGGAGAGGTATGGCTGTCCAAATTCAAGTATGGGCAAGCCACCCTTCCTAGAGATTCGTGTTTGGCTTCTTGGGCTAGTAAACGGCCACAAAATTGCTCCCCAAGCCATTATTCACACATCATCTTTTCCCTCTCACGAGTTTGGAGCTACCTGGGTGTTTTCCTCTATGGTTTTGTTGTGTTTTCCTTCATCCTCCTAGCTGGGAAGGGCTTTTTTGTGTTGTATAACAGTGGGAAAGAAAGGGAAATTGATTTGGGGACCATAGAGGTTGTTTTGGCTCACTGATTGCTGGTATATCCATGGGAGAAATTGTTTTCTTCCCTATGGTTGAGTTTCCCTCTCACAAATCATTTTTTGGTGTGCCCACATTTTGGGGAAAACCCATGTCCATCTAGTTCTATGTGCCATTGCTAAAAGTGTGTTTCCAAGCCCATATCTGAGTTTTGTGTTTAAGAGAATGCTGGGGTTGATGTGGGTATCGATTGCTTTGGGCTATGAGAGTCCCCTTTTCTTTGTAGATATCATGCCCAACTCAGGGGTGGTATCTGAATGCTGAAAGAATACAAGCTAGGCAGAGACCTATGGTTGGGTGGAATGTTGCAGCGACATAGCTAGTTGCTTGGGACAGCATTAAATCAAGATGAGTATTTTATTGTGTTTTACTTCTGCAATCTTTTAATTGATGGCTATTTTGATATGCTGGATGGTTATTAAATCTATGTGGATGATGTTTTACTCCGCTGTGCATCTTCAATTGATTTGTATTTGCACACAAATGCTTTTTACTGTAATGCCATACCTTTTATTCATTATGATTTTGACTAAGTTGTTCTAAAATCCCAGACTTTAGTGCCATGTTCCCTTCTTTCCATTGTATAGAAGGGAGGGTATGTGACATCGAGAGGAACTGTTTGGGACGTCTTCATGGTTTAAGGAGTTTGAAGAAAGGATAGAAGTTTGCTTGAGATGATAGCACCGTGTGGATTTGTATGAACCCAGGATGGTGCATGCTCATGGGTGCTTTAAATTTTAAGGATCCTAAAAGTGATAAGAATACTTTGAGATGGTGAGAAGATACCATCGTGTGGATTTATATGAGCCCAAGACGGTGAATGATCATGGGTGCTTTCAATTTTATAGAGTCTGAAATAAATAAGAAGACTCTGAGGGGGTTCTTTTTCATGTGCTAATCCCCAAATCCCGAAAAATCGTAAAATTATGCAATGGATAACTATTCTAGACAATGTGACTAGAGTATTCATTTTCCATAATTAGCCTACCTGGTCTGGAAAAGGGTTAAACTTATACTAGATAGACGCTCTTTCAGATACTTTAATGAGCATGAAAGGAATAAATGCTGCTTAGAGATCTGTTCAGTATTTAAGGAGTCATAAAATAACTTAATAGAAATTTCGTGAGTGCATTTTTTGTAAAAGGAGTTGCTTGAACCGAAAAAGGGATAAACATATACCGTACAGATGGGAAATTCAAGCATGTAGGAATTATTAAAAACAAGGGACATGTATGAGTGGACCAATAAAAATTTGAGGGGGGACACTGATGGGGCCTCCTTGCGAGTAGATGAATGGTGGTAAAATAATGCAATAACTGCAGTATGGAGGGAGTGAAGGGCTCGTGAATAGGCCACGATGGATAAAATGGTAAAAGGATACCAATAGCCATCGACATACCTAGTGGAATGCAAATCGAGACGGGGGGTCTCGGGAGAAGCGACCAGATAAAAGGTGAGGTGAGAGAAAGAGATGATCTCAAGCATAATCACGGGCATGGGATTTTGAATCCAATGGTGTGAATGATGCAAAAAATGGAGGTCGGAGGAATACAGAATGGACTTTCGAAGGAGTTCCCCGTTGTACTCACGGTTTCTTCGGTAGTGTTCTTAGTCTTTTTCCTCCTCTTCAATATCTGTTAATATAATTTATGGTGCATATCTTGGAATCATTCATTCATTCTCATTATATTCAATGACCAACTCACCTTCAGTTCGACTATGAAGATTACAATTATAACCTTAGGCTCAGAAGCTAAATGTATTAAAATATAGATTTATATCAAGATTTAAGGTGAGCTTGACATTTACCTTGTATTTGAATTGTAAGTAATTAAAAGGGTAAAATTAGCAAACCGATGTGTTCCTACAAATTGAGAAAAAAGAGAAAGAGAACAAATAAAGCTTGCTGTAAACATTCAAAAATGCACACAGATGAAAGAACAAACACTGGGATTGAGAACATAGACATCATTAAATAGAAAAAGACATGCACAAGCATCAATTTTGAGATAGTGGAAATGTCAAGGATATTTCAACCTCGTGGCTCTTGTTGTATAAGAATTCATCGTTTGTGCCATGATGTTTATTGTTTTCATTTTTATTACATAAATTTATCTGATGAGCACCATATACAAAAATATATCTGATTATGACATTCAACAAAGAAAATTTATTCCTACACAAATCAAATAAAAACAAATATAAAACAAGAGAGTTAGTTCTAACATGATTTAAAAAATGATCAACCGATGATTTCCAAACATAATCCTTGAAAATAAAGTGACAGACTTCCCTCTATACTTCATTGACCATGTCAAATTTTGGGATAAAACATTTAGGATCATCGACATAAATTGAGTTAGCATCGATTCAAAATTCATTGATTTATTAATCATGATGACACATGGCTCATGATTGCTTGACTCGGGATACTCATCATAGATTGGTTGCAAACAATTTTGAGGTAAAACATTGATTTTGTGACCATAGATTTCTTTGATGACTTGATGACGGTGAAGAGGATTGGGATCTACTTGATCAATAAGGTGCATGTGAACTTGATGATTAGGTGTGAATGATAGTCTTATCTTCATTAAAATCCCGTTTGGTCACGAATTCATCATTGATAAATTCACATCCATGTGGGAGAGATTCAGGATAGTGGTCATAAAGAGGATGTGAATCAGATTGAGACATCGAATCACCGTCGGATATAATTAGATTGTCGAAATGAGGGGCTCAAATAAGTTCATCATCAAATTGGAATGCATCATTAACCAAGTTGTTGTGACTTATACGAGAATTGGATTGGAGTAAGGCATCAAAATCAGCCATAATATGATCATTAGGAATATTTTCATCCATGAAATCATCAATAAAATCATTGTAAACTGGAGGAGTGTGAGATGGGGAAAAGTAATCATTCTCAGACATAATGTGATCATCGATATTGGGGATCTATATTATTTTAGCCTCTTGATTGAATTGGTGCATGTAATCAATGAGATTATTAAAAAAGTCATGGTGGATGGGATGAAGTATTTTCTATAAGATATACTAGGTTTTGATTCAAAAATAGGATCGTGAAAAACATCATTCTTATCCACAATTGGAAAAGAGTGAGAATATTTACTAATCAAATCATGAATTGATGCACTAGTCAAATATTTGTCGAAATAATTAGTCACAACATCACCTTTGTCAATAATTCTCTAATTAAGAGGCCGAGAAGGGAAAAAATGAATAGGATGATGATGAATTACCTCTTCGGAAGGGAAATTTTTTTTTCTTTGTCGATCATGAAAAAATGAATTTTCAATAGAGGGTTCATTGAATAAGGAATCTTATTTAAAAGTACATGGTTTGCCATTGATTAGGACCTCGTCATGTGAATTTGGAAGACAGTGAATATCAAGAAGAGGTAAGATCACCTCCTCCTAAGGGGTTTTCTTAGAATCAACTTTAAAAATGCCTTTGTCGATTGGAAAAAAATTGGAAATTTTTAAGGAGGAGAGATAATCAAATTTGATAGTTTGATCTTATCATTGATCACATTGAGAATATAATCCAAAATTTGAGAATAGTCATGAAATGAGAATTTCCTAAGCATATCTTGCCATTTTTTCGTATTTTGGTCTCCAAAATATTCTAGAAGGTATTAGGATTGTGATTTTTATTATATAAATGACACCAAGGCAAAGGTGACTTTGAATTATCGAACCTGGTCTTGAAAATATGAAAGAATTCCCCCTAATCCTTGATTGAATGATAAGGAAATGATTTGAACCAATAAAATAGCTCACCTTAAAGTGTATTTGGAAACAATCACAAATCTTCACATAAATATCATAATTGTGATTAGTGAGACAATATCCATTGAATTGTAATATATGATGATTTTGATCTTGATGAGGTAGGACCATAAGTTGAGGAAGATTATGATCAAGCACCTGTCCCTAGGACTATAATTAATATATTCAATGAATGCACAGGAAAATTATGGTACAATGATTTGTATACTTTGTTCTTCATTTTCATATTAGTGATTGTTAGGTGGAGGAGTATGGTAGAGAGAGAGATTGGGAGTGTATGTTAGTAAGGGCTAGGTGGAGGAGGGGGAGACAGAGAAGGGGGGAAGATGTGGGGCTAGGGGTATAGAGAGAGAGAGAGAAATATTTTTGAGGGCATGGTGTGGGAGGGAGGTGGAAATTAGGAGAGACTAAGAGAGAGAGAGAGATCTTGGGATTTAGGGGTTTAGAGAGAGGGGGGGTTTCCAATATTCATTGGTAGGGGGTTATGGGTATGGGGAGTAGGGAACAGAGATAAATAGATCAAGGGGTTAGGGTTTTCGAGAGAGATAGAGAGATATATTGGGGGTTAAGAATTTAGAGAGAGAGATATGTGGGGTTAGGGGTTTAGAGAGAGACAAAGAGAGGTCGGGTGGTGGTGTTTAGTGATAGAATTAGGAGAGAGAGAGAGAGAGAGAGAGAGAGGAGAAATTAAAAGGAAGGCCAAAATAACATGTGAACATGTTAATTTTTGTATAAAAATGTGTGCACATTAATAATTTTATTTTCTTAGATTTATAGTTATTTTTAACAAATAAAAGTTATATATTCTCAATCTTAACTCGATTGTCTACGTTTCATATTTTTACATTGCGTTCTAAAAAGTTGTGGAGAGACCTCTAATATTTCTTTTACTAATCAAATTTATTTTTTTCCAAATTTCCATTGCAAATATCATATAATAATTGGATAGCATTAAGTCAAATTTTGGGATAAAACATTTAGGATCATCAACATAAATTGAGTTAGCATCGATTGAAAACTCATTGATTTATTAATCATGGGTATTTATCATGATGACACATGGCTCATGATTGCTTGACTCGGGATACTCATCATAGATTGGTTGCAAACAATTTTGAGGTAAAACATTGATTTTGTGACCATAGATTTCTTTTCTTTGATGACTTGATGACGGTGAAGAGGATTGGGATCTACTTGATCAATAAGTTCATGTGAACTTGATGATTAGGTGTGAATGATAGTCTTATCTTCATTAAAATCCCGTTTGGTCACGAATTCATCATTGATAAATTCACATCCATCTAGGAGAGATTCAGGATAGTGGTCATAAAGGGGATGTGAATCAGATTGAGACATCGAATCACCGTCGGATATAATTAGATTGTCAAAATGAGGGGCTCAAATAAGTTATTCATCAAATTGGAATGCATCATTAACCAAGTTGTTGTGACTTATACGAGAATTGGATTGGAGTAAGGCATCAAAATCAGCCATAATATGATCATTAGGAATATTTTCTTCCATGAAATCGTCAATAAAATCATTGTAAACTGGAGGAGTGTGAGATGGGGAAAAGTAATCATTCTCAGACATAATGTGATCATCGATATTGGGGATCTATATTATTTTAGCCTCTTGATTGAATTGGTGCATGTAATCAATGAGATTATTAAAAAAGTCATGGTGGATGGGATGAAGTATTTTCTATAAGATATACTAGGTTTTGATTCAAAAATAGGATCGTGAAAAACATCATTCTTACCCACAATTGGAAAAGAGAGAATATTTAGTAATCAAATCATGAATTGATGGACTAGTCAAATATTTGTCGAAATAATTAGTCACAACATCACCTTTGTCAATAATTCTCTAATTAAGAGGCCGAGAAGGGAAAAAATGAATAGGATGATGATGAATTACCTCTTCGGAAGGGAAATTTTTTTTTCTTTGTCGATCATGAAAAAATGAATTTTCAATAGAGGGTTCATTGAATAAGGAATCTTATTTAAAAGTACATGGTTTGCCATTGATTAGGACCTCGTCATGTGAATTTGGAAGACAGTGAATATCAAGAAGAGGTAAGATCACCTCCTCCTAAGGGGTTTTCTTAGAATCAACTTTAAAAATGCCTTTGTCGATTGGAAAAAAATTGGAAATTTTTAAGGAGGAGAGATAATCAAATTTGATAGTTTGATCTTATCATTGATCACATTGAGAATATAATCCAAAATTTGAGAATAGTCATGAAATGAGAATTTCCTAAGCATATCTTGCCATTTTTTCGTATTTTGGTCTCCAAAATATTCTAGAAGGTATTAGGATTGTGATTTTTATTATATAAATGACACCAAGGCAAAGGTGACTTTGAATTATCGAACCTGGTCTTGAAAATATGAAAGAATTCCCCCTAATCCTTGATTGAATGATAAGGAAATGATTTGAACCAATAAAATAGCTCACCTTAAAGTGTATTTGGAAACAATCACAAATCTTCACATAAATATCATAATTGTGATTAGTGAGACAATATCCATTGAATTGTAATATATGATGATTTTGATCTTGATGAGGTAGGACCATAAGTTGAGGAAGATTATGATCAAGCACCTGTCCCTAGGACTATAATTAATATATTCAATGAATGCACAGGAAAATTATGGTACAATGATTTGTATACTTTGTTCTTCATTTTCATATTAGTGATTGTTAGGTGGAGGAGTATGGTAGAGAGAGAGATTGGGAGTGTATGTTAGTAAGGGCTAGGTGGAGGAGGGGGAGACAAAGAAGGGGGGAAGATGTGGGGCTAGGGGTGTAGAGAGAGAGAGAGAAATATTTTTGAGGGCATGGTGTGGGAGGGAGGTGGAAATTAGGAGAGACTAAGAGAGAGAGAGAGAGATCTTGGGATTTAGGGGTTTAGAGAGAGGGGGGGTTTCCAATATTCATTGGTAGGGGGTTATGGGTATGGGGAGTAGGGAACAGAGATAAATAGATCAAGGGATTAGGGTTTTCGAGAGAGATAGAGAGATATATTGGGGGTTAAGAATTTAGAGAGAGAGATATGTGGGGTTAGGGGTTTAGAGAGAGACAAAGAGAGGTCGGGTGGTGGTGTTTAGTGATAGAATTAGGAGAGAGAGAGAGAGAGAGAGAGGAGAAATTAAAAGGAAGGCCAAAATAACATGTGAACATGTTAATTTTTGTATAAAAATGTGTGCACATTAATAATTTTATTTTCTTAGATTTATAGTTATTTTTAACAAATAAAAGTTATATATTCTCAATCTTAACTCGATTGTCTACGTTTCATATTTTTACATTGCGTTCTAAAAAGTTGTGGAGAGACCTCTAATATTTCTTTTACTAATCAAATTTATTTTTTTCCAAATTTCCATTGCAAATATCATATAATAATTGGATAGCATTACCTTGCACTAGCCCTTGAGTTAATATGTTTATAAATACTTAAATAAATCCCATTATCAATGCTTGATTCAACACCTTGCATCCATCCACTCGTTTTGAGGCATTAAAATCATTTGCTACCCATTTTCCCTTAATCCCATCCGCATCTTAAAAGGAATTTGTGCAAAATATATTGTACATGGAATTCCATGATCTGAAAAATAGAAAGGTTGCACAAAGAATCCATGAAAGCGCTTTAACAAATCCATGGATTTTTTATGCTACAACCATGGATTTTTTGCAAACCTCTTAGATCCGTGGAATGTACGTTTCTTCCCCACCAAGCGTTTTGGTGATCAATGGATTCTACACATGGCTTGGATTTGATTCCAAATATTTATCATTCATATTGGTTTTGGATGGACATTGGGCCTCACTTAGCCATGTATATTCTAATACCATGTAGAAATTCAAGTTAAACCTAGTTTATAATTGAAACTTGACATACTGGATAAATAATAAATCATTAAGTCGATATATTGCTATATTGATAATTACAAGAACAAGAATAAACTATATATTGCTATCTTGATAGTTACAACAATAAACTTTCAAAAGTACGGACATAGAATAGACTTTAATGGTATCATAACATAGCAACAAGATATAATAAGATAGCAGATAAACATATCAATCTTGTTGTGGATAAATTAACCTACGAATTATACTTACACTATCAATATTCATTCATAGCTATATACACAGAAAAACTCATTTATTATATTTAGATATAATTAAACTACTAAAATCCAATTGCTAACACCATTACGACATGTTTTTTTAATAAGCTCATTTAACAGTATCTGCTTTTCCAATATTAATGAAAATTATCCCTTCACGTAAGATTACCGTGTCATGCAATTTATTTTTATTTCATGGTTATATATATATATATATATATTATTTAAAAAAAAATCACTTTATTCATATTTAATAAATATGGACTGTTCTATGGGGGGACTTACATCATCCTTTTCTACCTCTCAGGCTACATTACATTTAGCTTGACTTGCAACAACCTTACAGTATGTAAATATCCGAATACATGTATACAAAATCTGGTATTTGGCCTTACAATCAAGTCTTATATTTTCTTTATCAACTTTAATTTATCAAGAAATGCTCCATGACATTCCTCTCTCTATGCTCCTCGACTTAAATTAACCCAAGATGAAGAGCCAATGACAATTTGGATAATGCATCAGCTTCTGCATTTAATTATCTATAAATGTGGAAAAAAAAAACTCTATGAAATCAAATGATGATAACGGTTCTCGGATTGCAGATAGTAAATATTGAATATGAGGAGCCCCAATAAAAAGTTGTATAAACTCAAATGATAATAAAATTTCTCAAATTGCATATGTATAAAATCAAATGATAATAAAAGTTCTCAAATTGGAGATAGTAAATATTGAAGATGAGGAGCCCCAATATGGATCTTACCTTTGTCTCATTTGTATATAATCAAATGATAATAAAAGTTCTCAAATTGCATATGTATAAAATCAAATGATAATAAAAGTTCTCAAATTGGAGATAGTAAATATTGGAGATAGTAAATATTGAAGATGAGGAGCCCCAATATGGATCTTACCTTTGTCTCATTCAACTACCATTTTAGAATCACCAAACAGTTGAATCCTTAAACATTTTTGCTCTACGCAACCTTGAGAACTTCCCAGAAGGAAGCGCGCTCCGCTCTTCTATTTAACGACTGACCAGGGGAAAATTTGATACAAAGTTTTAATGTTTTTGAAAACATTAAGCACTCCCCTGGCTCAGCCAAGAGGGGGCTCCCCTTGGCCCCGTGGAAGAATGCCCAGGGGTAACTCTTATCAATTTCTAGGTTCACAATTATGCATTGCTTACTTGGATTTGGAGAAGTTTTATGTTCCTACACCTTCTGCAATAACAGTGAACACATTATTTCAAGAGGGACCCATCTGTTCTGAAAAATAGTGTAGCAAGCTATACTGAAAAATTAACAAAGGAGGGAATACACCATATAGCAATATACCCCTTTCTCTTTCCACCACTTTTAAATATATATATATATATATATATATATAATATTTCCATTTTTTAAGCTTTGAATCTAATATTGTATGATATGTTTATTTAAAAAACACATATACCTATATAAGCATTATTATACATTCCACGTACCATGAAATGTAAGTGTGAAATTTTTTTCTCTCCTTAGCATACACCTTCTACGAACTAAGTTATAAACCTTGTATTTGACCGACTGCATCAGCGAATGTGTTGAGTTTTCTATAGACGTGATGGTAGGTGATGTTTAAGAATACGGCCGCAATATTTTGGAAAATAAGTAAGACCAAATTCCCCATCCTGAATACCCATTATTCCAATTAACAACCACTGTTACTTGGTTAATTGGAAAATATTGTTTGATGTTCAGGGCAAATCCAAATGGAATCTAATTCTAATTAGGTTGTTTGTATTCTATGGTAAAACAGAAGGAATAGAAAAACTAAAAACAATCTTATTATTAGGTTAACCTTAATTAGATAACTGAGTTATAGAGTTAATCTTATTTAAGTCAAAGAAACTTAATTAATAATATTGTGCTCATAAAATTTCATATAATAAATCCTATAAAAATACTCTAAAAAAAGTATTTTATTTTGTATACATAATTTATAGTATAAAAAAAAACATAACTTGAAATATTATACTCTATTTGCCGCTTCAAATTTTGGTGTCATTGCCAATTGATATTTCTCCATTGTGACTTCTTGTTCCCGTTACAAATCATAGCATCAATATCAATGTCAATTTGTATTTCTCCATTGTGACTTCTTATTCCCATTACTAATCATATCATCAATATCAATGTAAACAATATGTTTTCATTTTCAACATTTTTTATATACAAAAGTTTTTTAAAATCTATAAACCATTTCTCCGTTCCACATAGACTTCTTTTTCTACATCAGTATTCAAAAACACCTATTTGAAGTCCATTTTAGATCAAATGCACTTGTTTTGTGCAACATTTCCAATTATGGTGTCAAAGTGTTGTATAAATTGAAGGTTTCGATTGTATTTTTACAAAATTCTTAGCAACAAATATTAGTTTGTTCACTCTCATAACTATCTATATGACATTTTACTTTGTAGATCCATTTGAAATTAATTACTGGTTGGTTTGTATTTTAAAGATGAATTAATTTTCATATATATTGTTTTTAAGATTTTTCATTTACTAGTAGTTGTCCAAAAAATCGATAAATAAAAACATCTTCCATTGATACTGTAGAATTCAACGCCATGACTGAGACAAGCATGGTAAGCTCAATCTCCACAAGCATTTATCAAGAGCACTTTGGTGATTTTTAAAAATAATACCAAAGGTATGGGTTCCAATTTATTGAGACAAATGGGCTATGATGGCCAAGGGTTAGGCAAGAGAAGCGAATGGATTGTAAACCCCATTGTAGTTGAACATATACTCAAGCATGAAGGCCTAGGTTTGGGTGGACAAGAGGAGGTGAGTGATTGCAGCTCTGCTAAAGCTAAAACCACCAAGACAACTTTTGTCGAGCCAAAAGGAACTATTAAAAAGGCCATTTTAGTGGAATTCATAATATATATTTACATTATTTTTTATTTTGTTTTTTCTTCAAATACAATAATTTTAGCTTAAATTTTACTAAATAAAACAAACTTATTAGATTAATTGTTAATGAAATGTCCTACCTTTAAAGTAGGACTTACACTTTCTTGTAAAACTTGACTAGATGTTGGACTTGAAACAATGCTTGGAGTAGAGTTGTTCCTCATAACTTGAGCTTCACTTAGAAATTAGGGGGAGGAGATGTTTGTCATCTTTTATTTGCAATATGATATGTTTTTATTGTTGTTGTCTTTCTTTCTATTTCCATACTTCCTTTTCATTAAAAAGTACTTTAATATCATGCTATACTTCGTCTTCATTAAACAGTGCTTAGTAAAATTATGGCACGATTGAAGTAAAGTATGGCAATGGAAAGAATTGATAAAAGTTAAAAAAAAATGCTTTCTTAACTTATGGCATGGTTAAAGGAAAGTATGGAAATGGAAAGAAGTGATAAAGGTTAAAAAAAAGTCATATATTCTTAGTTAACGATGGAGTTTGCATAATACTCACGAGGAAGTTTTTCCCTCACTTATTTGTTGACTGGATAGATATCTCGGTGCTGCTTGCCAAATGCAGAAACTGAGCAAATTTGTTATTCAATGAAGTTTAAAATCTCTTAATTGGTGACTAGTTCATTATTTTTTTTTTCAAAAGTATACCATTTTTTCCGTGAGATTTGTCGTGTTTTCAGATGGTCAGCTATTTCCTCGCACCTCCTTGGATGTACAACCAATGAGTTAAAAATGAGGAAGCGATCCACGGATCAAATTCCTCCTGAGGGATGTAGACCCAATAATCCAGGAAATCACGACGAGTACAAATTCCTGCGCATCGGAATTTGTAAAGATTAATTTCAGAAAGGAAGGTAGCATAGTGAATATCTTGCTCTCCAACCTCTTCAGGAAAATAACTAATGATCAAAATATGATAAATTCATATCAGCATGAATGCTCTTATCTCTTAGTCTTAACTCAAATTCCTACACAATAATTACTCATATTCGAGTGATTCATAGTGAGTACTCCCAACAGAACCATTGCATCTCATTTCTGCATCTCTGCTTGGGCTATGCAGTGCGATGGATCATACCAACATTGAAGACTATTAGTACGATGGATCATATCAACATTGAAAAATACTAGTTGGTGTGATGTCATTTAATTTCTGATGTTATTTGATTATTTAATAGAGAGTAGTGGTCTACAACCCAACTCAGTAGAGAGTAGTGGTCTACAACCCAACTCAGTAAGGGGGAGATAGTGTAACTTATGATGAATATATACATAGCTAAAACCACTTTTCCACAAACACAAACAGACAAAAAAAAACCTAAAAACACACAATGAAACCAAGAACATAAAAAAATTATTCATTCATTTCAACCACAAAACAAATTACAAATTCCCTATTTATACATAGAAATTCATATTTCTATAGTTTTTTCTAGAATCTATTTCCATCGCCATACTGTAATCTCAAGGATGACCTCTTCCAGAGGCTTCCTTCTACATGCTCGTCCTTCTGCAATTAGTAAGCATTCATGGTGAGCTTCTCGAGCCTCATCCGTCTTTGATTCTCCATGTACAGACGATGTCCTTCATGATACGCATTCACTCCCTATAGTGACGGACATTAATTTCAGCACTGGCATCGTTCAATTTTTCCATTAAGTTCAAATTATGGACTCTTCCATCTCTTTTGTGCACTTCTCTTGGGCCACTCCTATTGGTGTGCGACAAACAAATCATTAAAAAATTTATGGACCTCTATATGGTCCTTCTTCTTCTCTTTCTCTTTCATATCTTCCTGCAAGTCTTATTTCTTCATTATGCATGTTAACTGTTGTATCTGTAGATTCATCTTCATTATTATTTTATTTATCTCTTTATGCATGACTTGCTTTATTTCATCTTATTCATTCTGCACACATCGACTCTTCCACTAGTCCATGATCCTCACTATCCCAGCTGCGGTCCCTATGGAAATTTCACCATTTCTTACTGTACCTACAAATAAGTACTCTTCCAACTAATTGGTTGGAATGCTTGCCTTAACAAGGCCTTTGGATAGATCTACAACTTTCCCCTTTATAGTATTTTCAATAGTCTCAGTTGTTCTTATTTGCTTCTACTCCTATGGAAGTAAGGTCTACATCTGACCTCGGCTAATAGTGCCACTTATCAAGATAACTTAGCTTTTTCTCCCATTTGCACCAACCTTCTTCTCTTTTTTCATCCTCTAGTGTATCTACTGCCACAATAACAGATTCCATGGCCTTATGCCATTCTTTCCTTTTAGCACACATGCTTTCTCTCTTTTCCGACTAGGGTATTTTTCAAGGATTGTAATATTATACTTAAGTATAGTATTCTAGGTGATTATTTTGGATTGAAAAAAACATATATATAGATAGGCAGGCGAATATCAAATATCAAACACACAATTTACTACTGAAACTTGTAAATTTTGGCGAATATTATGGTTAAAAAACATATTTTATGTATATATATGCGATATTAGAGACTAAAAATGACAAAATAACAAATTTATTTTTTGAAAAAAAACCTAAAAAATAGCCAATTGAAAAATTTTCACCCATAAAAATTACCCTTCTTCTGACATGAAATGATTGATTCACATAAATTCTTCAATAGAGATCAGTTCATCAATTTGAAATACAGTACCAAAAACTAGGGTTGGTAAACATACCATTGTCCTAAAAACAATTTCTCGGTTTCTCTCTTCTATAGAAACATCTTCAACTCTTTCTGCAATGACTGCTACAATGCTCTAATCTTATTCTATTCCTTCTCTGGTACAATCATATTTAGTTATTAGCTATTTTTTGGGCATGATCTCAAGGGATTCACTTTCAGATTCCTTCAAAAGGAATTTCTCTGAAACTCTATGTTCTTGCTGTTTTGGCACGTCTACACATTGCATATTCACAACACCACTCACATAATCAACGATTATCATGGTTATATTCTCTTCAACATTGGTTGCTTCTAGGGAAAATAGAATTTCAACATTAAAACTCTCATGCTCTTGTGCATATGTACAATGCATTTTACTAGTTGCAAACTCAACAGCTTGAATCTCTTTTGCTACAACAGACATATCAATAATTTCTAATAAAATCTTGGCAGCAACTTCGGTTTTACACTCAACATTAACATCTTTCCTTGCAGAATCATCACCTTCATTGAAATATTCATTATTGACACCTGCAAGATTAAACAAATCAATAAAAAAATCAATAAAACATACAACGTACTATTCCCTTTTTCACTTCTTCCTTTGCCATTTCTTCTTCTTTATCATCCACATGCACAATGGGATTTACAATGTTTTCATCAAAATATACTACTTCATGAGAATTTTCTTCATTTTCATCATCATCAATAGTCAATGTTGATGAGTTCATTAACCCACTCGCTACAACACTACCAGCTTCATTTGCATCTTCTTTCTCTTCAACTTCATCATCCACATGTACATCTGCATAGTGGAATACACTACTTGCTACAATGACAAATTCATCTAAAAAATCATCAACAATATAACTTGTTGGATTCTCCAAAACACGGACTACTACAAAGTTAGTTCTGCAATCTTCTTCCATATGTAACTCATCACTATGGGAGACATGAACTTCACTCTGCACATGCTCTATTTCACTGACAAAGATTGCATCTTCCGCAATCTCTTTTATTATCTCTACTTATGTAGAGTCTTTCTCAACATTATCAAGCTACAAATGATATAGCAGCATCCTCTCCTTCTTCTTCAACATCATCCACTGCTATATTTGAAAAGCAGGATACACCATCCCCATGCATATGCTCAGCTGCACACACATGGGATTCTTCAAAATTATCCTCTGCAAGCACTATTTCCACGAGGAGCACTACAAATTCATCCTTCTAATCAACTTTAGTAAGGAGTGCTACAACTTCAACATCCATTGGTGTAATGACCAAATGGGATTCACAATAGATATGGTTGTGTTCTGCATCTACTACAAGATTTTCTACTGGTTTTTCTACAATCAACAACTTAGTTAACCATTGATCAACTTCACTCACCCTTTGTGATATTTTAGGATTAGGATCAGTCAGCAGCAGCAGACCTCACTAGAATTCACTCATGAAGTGCATAAAGAAGAAGAAGAAATGGAGATTCAATAATCATGCATACACAAGAAATGAAAAAAATTGTTGTATCATACATTAGCTATGAGCTGACACTCTGTAAAATGAATAATAACTAAAAATAATCAAATGGATTCGAATGCCACTAAGGTCATTCAAATTCTCCTCAAAGTGTGGCTTGGATAGCATTGGAGACATCTTCCAAACCAGTGGTAGTAGTCACAATAGTCAAATAGTCAGTCTAATTGAGTCTAACTGAGTGCATGGGCACTGATCTAGGGAAGGAGACTCCAATGGGGGCACATGAGGAGCTGTCAGTAGTCAGTATAGCTGATCTAGTCTCTCTGGAGGTCTATCTAAGTGGTTCAGTCAGTTAAACTAGTAATCAATCCCCAAAACAAGGAACGGATCCACTAATCATGGAACTAACTGTTCAGTAACTCCTAAATAGGTGGAAGAGGGTGCAATTGTACTCCAGTGATGGAAACAAGGGCGCATATGTGGCTAGGAGGGCTAGAATTAGCAGAAACAAGCTCATGGGGGATGCAAAATAAGGACTAGGTGCTGGGAGACTACCGTACTGATGACTGGATGCATGAAATTGCATGTAGATGCATGTAAATGATTGGATGCATGCAGAATTGCATGCAGACATGAAAAATATAAAAAATGATGGTGAGAATATTCCAACACCCCCCGCAAGCTATACTATGAGGAACAATTGAAATGGTAGGGCCCTGGTAACTAATACCAAAGGTCACCCCATACAAAAATCTAAATAAACAAAGTGATGAAAGAGGAAAAACCCAGTGGGAAGAAAGCCCCTCCTCAAGATAGACTGTGGTAGGATGATCAATCATGTACATCACTCACCCCAAATGGTAAGTGGACTTATCCACCGAAGAAATATCTATCGGCAAGAAATGGATCAATACTGTGACAGGATGAAACCTTCCATTTTGAAAATCAGATCTGGTCCTCCTCGGATCAAGTGGATCTCCAACAAGATCTCCAGTAGATCTAAGATTAGTGGCTTCCTGTTTAGGAAGAGAAGGATCATCAAGTGCAGGATCATTAGGTTCTCGTGGATATGGATCTTCCATTCACTCATCTTCACTAATAGTTTCTAGATCTTCAGGCTCTTGTGGATCTAGATCTAGCATTCGCTCTTCATCATCTTCACTCTCATACTCTGAATTTGAACTGTCATGTGATGAATATTCGCTCTCTTGGAGCTCACCAAGCAGTCAAGGTTTGGTAGGAAAGCTCTCTTGCTCAACTGGATGAACATTATGAAGAGGCCATTCCTCAAACTATACACTCCTATCAAGGAATGTGGTAATAGTAGAAGGATCGAGAATCTTGTAGGCCTTTGCATTCAATGCATAACCCACCATAATGCACTCTCTTCTTTGTGTATCTACGGCTCTCCTTTTCTCATTTGTAATTGATTCCCATGCTCTCGATCCAAACATTGTAAGATGAGACACATCATGTTTTTATCCCATCCATGCTTCGAAAGGAATCATGTCCTTGAATCCTTTGTGAGCAACTCTGTTCTGAAGATAGGTGGAACAGTTGATGGCTTCTTCCCAAAAGCTAAGGTGCAACCCTTTCGACATTAGCATGTAGGTGGCCATCTCTTTTAATGTTCTATTCTTCCTTTTAGCAACACCATTATGTTGTGTTGTATAGGGAAGAGTATGTTGCATCTCAATGCCCTCTTCAGCACAAAAGGTTTGAAAGTCACCCTTGATATACTCAACTCCATTATCAGTGTGAATGGCCTTGATCTTTCTATCTGAAAATTTTTCTGCAGAAGACTTGAAAAACTTAAAGAATCCAAATACTTCTGACTTTAATCTGAGAAAGTATACCCGTGTAAATCTTGAATAATAATCAATAAAAGTAAGAATATACCTTGCCTTGTTTAAAGATAGATCTGGAAATGGCCCTACAACATCAATATGAATCAGATCTAGAGGATGAGAGGCTCTCCTTGCCTTCCCCTTCTCAAATTTATTTTCAGGATGCTTACCAATCAAACAACCATGACAGTTTCCCTTGGCAAACTTGATCTTGGGCAGCCCTTCAACCATCTCTTTAGTATGCATGTCTTGCAAGTATTGATAGTTAAGATGCCCAAATATTTCATGGCATAACCTACTCTATTAATTTGAATGAGTGTGAAGACAAAACTATGTAGAAAGAAATAGAAAATGGGAGAACTCGTATAGTTTCGACTTATGATTAGCCACACCTTTTGCAATGGTAGAACCTGATACCATGTCTTGAATTTCGACCTCATTTGGAGAGAAGATCAACCTCTTGGGCTCTCTAGTATGGGTCATCTGATATATCGAAACTAGATTAGCAGTGAGAGTGGGGACATAGAGTACATCGGAGAAGTATCCATGATCAAGTTTGATTCTTCCAATTCCCTCAGAGGAGACCTCATAATCATTCCCCAACATAATGGATGGTCCAATAGTAACTTCGAATCCAGTGAAGAGATCCTTGGAGGAAGACATGTGTCTTGATGCTCCAGAATCTATGATGAAGGAGGATTGAGTTTATGCACTTTCCATGAGGGCATGGCATCTCTCTTTGTTCTCAGATCCAGATGGTTCACTCTCTTTCTTTCTAGCACATGCAGGTAATGGAATATTATTTTTTTCAAGAAGTGAAGCCATGAGATCTATGGTCTTCTTCATACATGAGCTCTCAGGGTGATATCCTTGATTACAGTATGTGCACTTGGATTTTCCCTTCTCAGTTTGCTTGTCCTTCTTAGGATTCGAGACTCCATCTGACTGAATTGGAGCCTCCTTCTGCTTTGGATCATTTGACTTTCTATCAGAAAATTTTTGTTTTCCTTTTCCATTCGCTCTCCTTGACTCAGTAGATGCAAGAGATGAATCCAATTTGGCTTCTATCACTCCCATATGCACTAGCTCCTCCTCCTCAAGAGTTAGAGATAGGATGAAGTCTTCAAGCGAAGGGAATTTCCATTTTGGAATGGAAACATTTGTTGACTGGAAGGTCAAAACAAACACTGAATAATCAGGGCCTAGCTTCGACATGATGGCAAGAATCAATTGTTTTTCTTCCTTCTCAATCCCATACCTCTTCAACTATGAAATCAAGTTCTTGAATTTGTTAACAAACTCAATGATAGTTTCGAAACTGCTTGGGATCAAGGAGATGAGCTCATTTTCTAGTTTATGACCCTTCAACTCATCTTTCTGACCAAGGAGGGATTCAAGCTTGTCCCAAACCTCCTTTGAAGTCTTCAGATCGATAAAATGAAAGTGTAGGTCTTCAGAAATGCTAAGTAGCAGCAGTCCTACTGCGTCATCAAACTTGTCTAAGTACTTGGATTTCTCTACTGCATGAGTGGGCTCAACTGCAGAGCTATTCACTACTCTGGAAAGGCTCTTCGATTTCAAGAAGATGTCCATATTTTCCTTCCATTTGAAGTAGTTGAATGAATTCAACTTGATATCCATGATACTGAAGTATTTGAAGCTGAATAGGGGAGATTACTGCAAAACAAATGAGAATTATGAAAAGAAGATATGCTGCAATTCGAATTGAACATTGTTTTAGGAACATTGAGTGCATGTGACTGGGTCATTCACACTTGGCTAGACCTCACTCGATTGCTCTAGTGAATTCAAGGAAATAGCACAAGGATTTGCTGTGGAAACCCAAAGGCTTCTGGTACTCAATGAAAGACATCTTCTTAAGGAATTGCTGCAACTGATGTTGTTGCAATTCGAATAGTTGCTGTCAGCTCTGATACCATGTGATATTTTAGGATTATGATCACTCAGCAGTAGAATACCTCACTAGAATTCACTCATGAAGTGCAGAAAGAAGAAGAAGGCATGGAGATTCAATAATCACTCATACACAAGAAATGACAAAAACTATTGTATCATACATCAGCTATGAGTTGGCACTCTATAAAATTAATAATAACTGGAAATAATCAAATGGATTCGAATTCCACTAAGGTCATTCGAATTCTCCTCAAAGTGTGGCTTAGATAGCATTGGAGACATCATCCAAAGCAGTGGAAGTAGTCACAATAGTCAAATAGTCAATCAAATGAGCCTAACTAAGTGCATGGCCACTGATCTAGGGAAGGAGACTCCAATGTGGGCACATGAGGAGATGTCAATAGTCAGTATAGCTGATCTAGTCTATCTAGAGGTCTATCTAAGTGGTTCAGTCAGCTAAACTAGTAATCAATCCCCAAAACAAGGAATAGTTCCACTAATCATGGAACTAACTAAAGTAACTCCTAAATAGGTGAAAGAGGGCGCAGTTGTACTCCAACGATGGAAACAAGGGCCCATATGTGGCTAGGAGGGATAGAGCTGAGCAGAAACAGGCTCCTGGGGCTGCAAAATAAGGACTAGGTGTTGGGAGACTACCATACTGATGACTGGATGCATGCAATTACATGCAGATGACTGGATGCATGCAGGCATGCAAAATATAAAAATGATGGTGAGATCATTCCAACACCCTTACACTAAACTACATCTTCAAACTTTCCAATTCTTCTCTAACAGTGGTGGCTTCAACTATAACATTAACAATACTATCATTCAACTTGTTATATGAAATATAATGCCGAGGCATCCCTAACCTCATCATAGGGGTGTTCAAAAACATTCACAAAAAAACTCCATAAGCATACCATCATAATGAAGAAAACTTTCTATTTCAACTAAGCAAACATTAAAATTCTTACCAATGAAATTTGGGGGTGATCCATGATTGTTCTACACCCATCATCTTCGACCTAGAATCTATCATCTTCATGGCTTATGGAATCCTCAACTATAGTTGGAACCTACCCATATTCCTCTGCAAAATAATCGGCTCTGGATCTTATATTTCTCCTCTTTATTTGCTTGAGTTTTATTTGCATACCCATCTCTCTTTTACAACTCTTGGCTACTCAACAGGTTGCACCTTAACCAAGTAGTTGGACCACAATACTTAAACCTCTTTAGAATTGAATCGTACAACCCTTATACTAGAGTACTCTTTAACATTCACAACTAACAAATACAAACACCTTCAGCTTCTGCTCCACTTCAGAAGACTCGCACAATAATAGAATTTTAAATAACTCCACAAGCTACATCCGACTTAGAATTCATCTGTGGATTCAACACACTAACAGGCCTACACCACTCAACTCATTCACGAGCAGTTATGGAAACTGCATGCGGGATACACTTCCACTTACCAACTGTCAGGGATTCTTTTCTTACAGTCAATAGAGGCACCAACTGTCTCTCACTCACATTAGAGACGGGCACCAAAAAAACACATAACATAACTCACAAAAAAAACACTGATTAAACTCACAGCTTCTACTGCACTAGGGCATTTCGAACCACTTACAAACTCAGATACTTCAACTTATAACAACCAAAATTACTCCTAACTAGAGCGCTGATAACCCAGTACGGGGAGATGGTGTAACTTATGATGGATACATACAGAGCTAAAACCACTTTTCCACAAACACTAAAAACAAAAAAAAACTCAGATCGCACAATGGAACCAGCGACATAAAATTTTATTTATTCATTTCAACCACAAAACAAATTACAAATTCCCTATTTATACATAGGCATTCATATTTCTATAGGTTTTTCTAGAATCTCTTTCCACCGCCATATTGTAATCTCAAGGATGAACTCTTCCAGAGGCTTCCTTCTACATGATATTACTTCTGCAATTAGTAGGCATTCATGGTGAGCTCCTCTAGCCTCACCTGTCTTTGATTCTCCATGTACAGATTGCGTCCTTCATGATACGCATTCAATCCCTGTAGACTTGTAGTGACGAAAATTAATTTCAGCACTGGCATCATTCAAGTTTTCCGTTAAGTTCAACTTCTGGACTCTTCCATCTCTTTTGTGCTCTTCTCTTCGGCCACTCCTATTGGTGTGCGAAAACTACGCTTCCATTATGACCATCGATACAAACCGCTGCTAACTACCACGTTTCAGTCTGTAACAAGCTCGCGGACTATGCCAATCAACCTTCTTCATCGGGCATCCCAGCGGTCACCTCTTTCCACAACTCTCCTACCAAACTCCACATCATTGACACATGTCTTCTTCCATGATCTAATGCGTCATTGAGCATCTCCATCGATGTTCCCAAGCAGTGCTTCTCTCACACACATCGCATAAACATCTTCTCGTCTTCATCACCACTATGCCATCCAATCCGAATCCCTATGCCGCACCAAAATACTTCACCATTGTTCCCACAGAATCTCCCTTAGCTCAGTGGCCTTCACAAAGTGAAACCTGCATTGAAACCGAGACTCACTATGCTAATTGCTTCAATATTGCAGCATGCTCTCACGGATCCTCTATAGTGCTCCAAACTTGGCATGTTGCTAAACACAGTGATATATCACTGCTTATCAACCCTCACCTAATTGGATCTCATATACAAATTTGATGTTGCACTCCAATGACCAATCTCTTGCTGGCATGCATCAAGATTTGTTTCTCTATTGGCGATGGAACTTCTATTGACAACACCGTCTGAATGCCTTCGATGCCCTCTAGGATTCCACCACACCGAGTCTTCCGATTTTCTATCGAGCTTATTTCATCAAACCTTTTGATCCCTTTGACACAGCCAAAATTTTATTTCTCCTTCTTGACTTAGACGTTGCAGTATAAGTGCTAACCAAAACGCCCCGATTCACCGGATTCAAACAGATCAAGAATAGATGAAATCACAATTTAGAGTGGTCAAATCGCAATTTGGGCGATCTGAGTAGTTTTAAAATAGAGCATTTAGTCTAGGACAGTCAATTACAATTGCTGTAATTACAAATTTTTGAAAATAACAATTTCCAAGAACAAATTTGATCTTTTTTGTCAATATTGGTTGGAAAAGTAAGGCATTTTAATTGTCTTTTATCCTACTCGGACTTCGGACTTCAACCAGGAAACTCCTCATTGAAGAATCTTTCACGTGATTTCTCTGGTATGGGGGTTGGAGAGATAATTACTCTCCAAATTTTCCCTTTTAATTATCTTCTTCAACAAAATTAGTTCGTCGGATTTTGTTGCTACCCACAACAAGCTAATTCCCAATTTCTTCTCATCCAGACAATGAGTATTCTTAGGTGGCACAATCAAACTAGAAACCAAACTCACAACCGACACACAAACTACAAATCTTTTCAATCACTGCTGCTGAGCATCTTCATTTGGAATCATCTTACAGATAAAATTTTATGATGCTACATTATATGAAATAAAATATAAACATGCCTACAAGATTACCAAAACAATAAGATTCTTAATCCAAATTTGCTATTGGTCTCAGTCTCATCCATGCTTATATGTAATGATTCATATAAAATTTAATAACTCGATTTATTTTTCTTCTTTTCGCTCCATAGAACTCGACAAACTTGGGCTTCTTCTTTATATTCTTTTCTTGGAGTCTTCTGTCTTCCACCTAGATTATCTTCAACTTGCATTGAGGGACTATTGTTCTTTCTTTCCATTTTCATATTTGTTTCTCTAATACGGGAAGGTTTCTCATTCTCCATCTCCATTTGTGGCATGTTCTCAACATCATGCCTTTTAGCCTTATACTCGACCCTTATAGTTTGAACAATGTGATTTTCTTCATTTTAAATTATATCAGTGTAGTCTATCCCTACATAGTAAGCGACAAACAAATCATTAAAAAATGTATGGACCTCTATATGGTCCTTCTTCTTTTCTTTCTCTTTCATATCTTTTTGCAAGTCTTATTTCTTCATTATGCATTCTAATTGTTGTATTCCTAAACACGTCAGTAGATTCATCTTGATTATTTTTTATTTATCTCTTTATGCATGTCTATGCATGACTTGCTTTCTTTCATCTTATTCATTCTGCACACATTGACTCTTCCACTAGTCCATGATCCTCACTATCCCAACTGCGCGTCTTTATGGCAAGTTCACCATTGCTTACTGTACCTACAAATAAGTACTCTTCCAACTGATTGGTTGGAATGCTTGCCTCAACAAGGCATTTGGATAGATCTATGACTTTCATCTTTATAGTATTTTCAATAGTCTCAATTATTGTCTTATTTGCTTCTACTCCTATGGAAGTAAGGTCTACATCCGACCTCGGCTAATAGTGCACTTATCAAGATAACTTAGCTTCTTCTCCCATTTGCACCAATCTTCTTCTCTTCTTTCATCCTTTGGTGTATCTACTACCACTATAACAGATTCCATGGCCTTATGCCATTCTTTCCTTTTAGCAGGCTTGCTTTCCATCTCTTCCAACATGAAATGATTGATTCACATAATTCTTCAATAGTCCTCGGTTCATCAATTTGAAATATAGTACCAAAAACTAGGGTTGGTAAACATAACATTGTCCTAAAGACAATTTCTTAGTTTCTCTCTTCTGTAGCAACATCTTTAACTCTTTATGCAGTGACTACTCCACTATTATAATATTATTCAATTCCTTATCTAGTACAATCATATTTAGTTCTTATCTATTTTTTGGGCATGATCTCAAGGGATTCACTTTCAGATTCCTTCAATAGGAATTTCTCTGAAACTCTCTGTTCTGGCAGTTTTGGCACCTCTACATCACAACACCAATGACATCATCGACAATTTTCATGGTTAGATTCTCTTCAACATTGGTTGTTTCTAGGGAAAATTGAATTTCAACATTAAAAATCTCATGCTCTTGTACATATGCACATTGTGTTTTACAAGTTGCAAACTCAACAACTTGAATCTCTTTTCCTACAACAGACATATCAATAATTTCTAATAAAATCTTGGCAGCAAATTCAGTTTTACACTCAACATTAACATCTCTCCTTCCAGCATCATCGCCTTCATTGAAATCTTCATTATTGACATCTGCAAGGTTAAACAATTCAATAAAATTGACCCCATCTTGACCCTATTGCATTAAAATTGTAAATGATGTAATATTGTTATAAAGTCATGGTGAGGAACTTAAGGCCAAGGCCCCACCATCGATTTATTGATTCACATTGTTTATGTGATAACCAGGCACAATGGAATTTCGAATATCATGAAAATATGCATTTTAATAAAATACCCAGAGCTAGCTACGCAATGCAACAAGAGATGGGGGCATGATTTTACAAGGAATTGGGAGGGAAAACATTCAAATCCTTGAGCCAATCAAGTCAAGCCAAATGTAAATGAGATAACCCATCAAACCCCCAACTACCCATGTTGACTTTGTACCCAATCATTCATTTCTCCCAAGAGTTGGTTGACGTAGTTAATGCCTTGGGTAATGGGAGGTATGGTTGTCCAAATTCGAGTATGGGCAAGCCACCCTGCATGGAAAATCATGTTTTGCTTCTTGGGAAAAAAAAAGCCATGAATTGCCCCGCCCCAAGACATTATCGAAAAAAAACCAGTCTCTCTCCCTCATGAGTTTGGAGCTACCTGGGAATTTTCCAACCACGTTTTTATGGTTTTCCTTTGTTTTCTCTGCTGGGAGAAGGGCATTTTTGTGTTACATAGAAGTGGGGAAGAAGGGGAATGTAATTGGGGTTCCATTGAGACCGTTTTGGCTGTTGAATGCTTATATATCTGCAGGAGAAATCGTTTTCCTCCCTATGGTTGAATTTCCCTCTCCCAATCCATTGTTTTGGCTTGAGCTTGAGTGCAAGCATCTAGGGTTCGGATTTAGCCTAATAAACCCAACTATGGACTGGCTTGGAAAATATGAAATGATTAATTGGCTGTGAATGAGCTTGAACGTCCCCTTATAAGAATCATGCCCAACTCGGGGGTGGCAGTTGTGTTGAGAGAATTGATGAACACAACTGGCCTATGGTTGGGTGGAACGTTGCAGCGACATAGCTAGTTTCTTGGGACAATTGCGAAATGAAGATAAGTATTTTATGTGTATTTACTTCTGCAATGTATTAATATCATGATTATTTTGAAATGCTGGATAAGCATGAATTGTGTGTGTATGATGTTTTAATTCCGATGTGCATACTTGCTCGATTTGTATCTGCACACTCTTGTTTTAATGGTATGAATCTAATGAATGGGCCGAGTTTATGTCAAAGCCCCACAGATTGGCATCCTATTCCATTCCTTGAGTTGGGTCCACAGGAGGGTACATTACACAAGGTTAAAAAAATCAATAAAACATACAACTATTCCCTTTTGCACTTCTTCCTTTGCCATTTCTTCTTTCTTATCATCCACATGCACATTGGGATATGCAATGCTTTCATAAAATATACTACTTCATGAGAATTTTCTTCATTTTCATCATCATCAACAGTCAATGTTGATGATTTCGCTAGCCCACTGGCTACAACACTACCAACTTCATTTCCATCTTCTTTCTCTTCAAATTCATCATCCACATGTACATCTGCATAGTGGGATACACTACTTGCTACAATGGAAAATTCATCTAAAACATCATCAACAATATAACTTGTTGGATTCTCCAAAACATAGACTACTACAAAGTTAGTTCTGCAATATTCTTCGATAGGTAACTCATCACTATGGGATACATGAACTTCAATTCGCACATGCTCTATTTCACTGAAAAACATTGCATCTTCCTCAATCTCTTCTATTATATCTACTTATGCAGAGTCTTTCTCAACATTCTCAAGTTATTTTGTTGATACAAATGATATAGCAGCCTCCTCTCATTCTTCTTCTTCAACATCATCCACTTCTATATTTGAAAAGTGGGATACACCATTCTCATGCATACGTTCAACTACACACACATGGGATTCTTCAAAATTCTCCTCTGCAAACACTATTTCCACAGGGAGCATGCAATTTCATCCTTCTCCTCAAATTTAGTAAGGAGTGATACAACTTCAACATCCAATTGTGTAATGACCAAATGGGATTCACCATAGATATGGTTGTGTTCTACATCTACTACAAGATTCTCTACTGGTTTTTCTACAACCAACAACTTAGTTAACTGTTGATCAACTTCAACTACATGTTCAAACTTTCTGATTCTTCTCTAATAGTGGTGGCTTCAACTATAACATTAAAAATACTATCATTCAACACTTGTTGGATGAAATATAATGCCGATTTATCCCTAGCGTCATCATGAGGGTGTTCAAAACCATTCACAACAAAATTCCATAAGCATACCATCATAATGAAGAAACCTTTCCGTCTCAACTAACCAAACATTAAAATTCTTACCAGTAAAATTTAGGGGTGATCCATGATATGTTCTACACCCATCATCTTCGACCTGGAATCTATCATCTTCATGGCTTCTAGAATCCTCAACTATAGTTGGAACCTACCCATATTTGTTAGGAACCCATGTATTTATTTTGTTAGTATATTGTTGTTGGACGCATATGTTTTGTAAGTCGTCCCGTAGTATTTGTTGATCCATAGTTTGTGTTATTGTTGTTGGTGCATATGCTTTGTAAGTCGCCCATAGTTTTGTTGATCCATAGTTTGTACTAGCCCTTGGTTTTGACTCATAGTATTGGCGCCTAGACTTAGCCCATGGTTTGTATTGACACATAGTATTGACCCTTGGTATTGGCGCCTAGACTTAGTATATAAGTGTGTGTTGAGGCCTATGAAGGCACCGTGAAGTTAATTGTATTGAGCTTTCTCAAAGGAGGTTGCCCCCTCGAAGTGGCCCGTGATCAATATAAAAGTTATTCTGAGTTCTATTATTTCTGATATCTTGTGTATTTGCATTAATTAATTATTGCAGGTTCTTCACATCTGGTATCAAAGCACTTTCTTGGGCTCGTTGGGTGGAATTTCTGCCAATTTTTTTTTTTTGCTTCTGTTGCAAGTTCGGATCTAGGGATAACCCCTATCCGCTTAAATATGGGAAGTACTTGGGCATAAGCCCTAAAAATCATTGTGAGGAGTGCCATAGGAACCCCAAAGTAGTTGGCCCATTGAGAGGACCTGCCAGCGAAAATGGCAACGACCCCTACCTGATTGACTAGTTCCCACCCGTGAGGTAAACCAAGAGTTGTCATTTGTGGCAAAGCGGTTATCAGTTTTACCTGAGCTGTGGAGTGAGGGGTACTGCCCCAATACGCAAGCTGTCAGACAACATTGGTGTCCGAGTGAATCCCCTGAACTGATAGGAAGCTCCACATACCTGGGGTCCATATCTATTTTCAGCTGAACTATTGCCGATCACTTCCGCTCTAGATCCAGCCGTTTCAGATATATTCCAAAATTCGTTACAAATCCAGTCGTTGTTTCAAATCCAACCATTTTGGATCCCTTCCGCGCCGTTGCAGATCCATCTGTTGCAAATCCCTTCCATGCCATTGTTGCCGATCCATTTCTGAAAAAAAAAAGAGTATAAAATTCTGTTTTTCGGCCATATCTCCCTTGTTTCAACTCTATTTTCCCTGAAACTTCACTAACATCCCTGCAATCCCTTTCTGCATATTTCATTCCTGAGAACCCTATCCCCAATTCCACTTCCCAAAGCCCGAAATCCCACATTTGTCTATTTTTAGGGTTTGCCATAACTTCCTCAGATTTCACCCAATCACCTTCAAATTTTCCCACAGAGTTCCTTTTCTAATTCTGCTTCTTTGTCCCTCTTTGCCAAATTTTCTCATTCTTTCACCTTGCTTCTGAAATCCCCCTTTTCTGCTTTCCTGTCCTTTCGACAGTGTCCAAAATCTAGTCAAACCCCAATTACCCATCATATTTTTTCCCCAATCCAAATTTCCCTTTACTAAATCAACTTCTGTTTGTGTTTTTTTACCCATTCCAAAAAAAAAAACCCTGGTTATGGTTGTCACCCATGCAGGAGCACACACCTTGGAGGAAGCACTTGCAACCATCCAAACCAATCTCCAAGATCTGGATGAAAAATTTCTGAGCCTCCATCTTCAGCATTCAGCCATGAACAATAACCAACAGCCATTATCTTTTGCAGCCATCGGGTTCTCTTCTTCCAACAATTTTTGTGGGCCGAAGCTTGATTTTCCTCGCTTCAATGGTACTGATCCGACTGGATGGATATACTGAGCAGAACAATATTTCAATCTACATAATACTTTTGATTTCCAGAAAGTTCCACTTGCATCCTTTCATTTGGAATAGGAAGCCCTTCAATGGTACCATTGGTACATCAAAGCTCATTCCGAGCCAAACTGGATAGATTTTTGCCAACTCCTTTTGCCACGATTCGGTCCTAGTGTTTTTGATGACTTCAAAGGAGCACTCACTAAACTTCACCAAATGGGAACAATGAGAGAGTATCAGACATAATTTGAGAAACTGGCCAATCACACAGAAAGATTGTCTGATGAATTCTACAGGAGTTGTTTTATCAGTGGTCTCAAGGATGAAATCCGCTCAGAGGTCAAAATGTTCTGTCCCAACACAATGATGGAATTCCTAGGGTTGGCTAAGTTGGCAGAGGACAAGATCATAGCTCAACAATACTCCAAACCCACCTTTGTTCCCTTCAGAAATATGGGTTCGCAACGACCTCCCATCATGCTTGCTCCTCAACCAACTCCTTTCAAGCATTTGTCTGAAACAGAGATGCAGGCATGCCGAGAAAAAGGGCTTTGTTATAATTGTGATGAGAAATTCACTCGGGGACATAGATGTGTTCAACAAAAGCTCTATCTCTTCGATGTGGATTCTTCACCTGCCTCAAAAATTAGTGAAGAAGCTATAGATACAGTAGATGATCAGGTCGACATTCAACACCCGCCTATTGACACCCCATCTCAGGACGACCCACCTGAGATCTCTCTCCATGCTGTAACCGGCGTCACCACCCCACAAACAATGCGGGTCAAGGGATACTTCTAGAAGCTCCCTGCTTACCATACTCATTGATTCTGGTAGCACTCATAACTTCATTGAACCTCGGATTACCAAACAAGCTGATTGTTTTGTCCATCCTTGCTCCAACTTTGAAGTCATGGTTGCCAATGGGGGCACCTTACCTTGCAAGGGGAAGTGTCACAATGTGCATATCTCTATGGAAGATTATAACCTATGCTATGACATGTTTTCCTTGTCCTTAGGTGGATGTGATGTGGTTTTTGGCATTCAATGGTAACGCACACTTGGCCCCATCTTATGGGATTTTGCTGAACTTTGGATGCAGTTTTCAGCCAATGGGACACAACACAAAATTATGGGCTTACAACTAGGGTCTCTCCGCATCATCAGTTCACATCGCCTGGAAAAGATCCTTAAGAAGAATTCATATGGTGTCATTGCTCATCTCCATTCCCTTCAGATGCACCCACCAATGGTCTCCACTACTTCCTTAGATAGATATGCAGGTGTCTTTGTTGCACCAATGGGCTTGCCGCCTTCGCGAGACCTTTCCAGTAAGCATTTAGCCGCATCTACATCTCAATAGGAAATGATGGCTATTTTGCATATAGTACAAACGTAGCAGCCATCCCTATTGGGGAATTATTTCTGCATCAAGTCTGATCTCCAGAGTCTGGAAACTTTCCTGGAACAACGGATCTCCTCCCCAACACACTTGAAATGGGTTATCCAACTCATGGGTTATGACTATGCGACCACTTACCAGAAGGGTAAGGACAATATGGTGGAAGATGCTCCTCCTCACACATTTGATGACCCAGTTTCTCTTACAGCTATTTCTTTGTTTGTTCCAAATTGGTTGCAATCTGTTCAATGGGGCTATCTTTTCTATGAACTCCATGCTTCTTCATCAGTAGGGAACTCTGGGTTCCTCAAAACGTATGACCGGGAACAATGTAACTTCTTTTGGTAGGGACTCAAAAGGACAATTCAACGGATGGTGGTTGACTATGATACTTTCTAGGTCAACAAGGGTGAAACGACCCTCCTTTCAAGACTGCTCGAACCCTTGCCCATCCCTCCACATATTTGGACAACTATTTCTCTGGATTTCCTAGAAGCGCTCCAGTGGTATAGTACCACATCTCAAAGGACACCATATGAAGCAGTCTCTGGACATGCACCACCAGTTCTTCTTCCATACACCTTCATCAACTCCCCACTTCAGGCAATTGACTCAATTCTTTGAAACCATGATCAACTTCTTCTCATTCTGTAGGACAATTTTCACATTGCAAGAATTCGAATGAAACAACAAGCCAATCATCACCATTCTGAGTGCACTTTTCACATCGTTGATATGGTTCTTCTTCACCTATAGCCTTCCACGCAATCCTCCTTGAAACTCCAAAGGCGCCAGTGGCTTGGAATGCAACCCAAGGATGCTACAGGGGACCCACTCCTTCAGATTCTGCATCAATTTCCACATTTGAAGCTTTGAGGACAAAGCTTTTTCTAAGGGAGAGGGGATGTGAGGAACCCATGTCTTTACTTTGTTAGTATATTGTTGTTGGACGCATATGCTTTGTAAGTCATCCCGTAGTATTTGTTGATCCATAGTTTGTGTTATTGTTGTTGGCGCATATGCTTTGTAAGTCGCCTATAGTTTTGTTGATCCATAGTTTGTACTGGCCCATGGTTTTGACTCATAGTATTGGCGCCTAGACTTAGCCCATGGTTTGTATTGACACATAGTAGTGACCCATGGTATTGGTGCCTAGACTTAGTATATAAGTGTGTGTTGATGCCTGTGAAGGCACCGTGAAGTTAATTGTATTGAGATTGCTCAAAGGAGGTTGCTCCCTTGAAGTGGCCCGTGATCAATATAAAAGTGATTCTGAGTTCTATTATTTCTGATATCTTGTATATTTGCATTAATTAATTATTGCAGGTTCTTCACAATATTCCTCTACAAAATAATCGGCTTCGGATCCTATATTTCTCCTCTTTATTTGCTTGAGTTTTCTTTGCAGACCCATCTCTCCTTTACAACTCTTGGCTACTCAAGGTTGCACCTTAACCAAGTGGTTGGACCAAAATACTTAAACCTATTTAGAATTGAATCGTAGAACCCTTGTACTAGGGTACTCTTTAACATACACAACTAACAAATACAAACACCCTGAGCTTCTGCTCCACTTTAGAAGACTCACACAACAATAGAACTTTAAATAACTCCACAGACTACATCCAACTTAGACTTCATCTGTGGCTTCAACACACTAACAGGCCTACACCACTCAACTCATTCACGAGGATTTATGGAAACTGCATGCGGGATACACTTCCACTCACCAACTATAAGGGATTCTTTTCTTACAGTCAATAGAGTCACCAACTATCTCTCACTCACATTAGAGACGGGCACGAAAAAAACACATAACATAACACACAAAAAAACACTGATTAAACTCACAGCTTCTACTGCACTAGGGACTTTCGAACCAATAACAAACTCAGATACTTCAATTTATAACAACCAAAATTACTCCTAACTAGAGTGCTAATAACTCAACATTTAAACATTTTCTCTTGTAGATGTTCCAATCGACCTTGCTCACAACAGGGGCAATTTTCAGACACACCCTATACCTAACTCAACTTCTCGACAATTGTATAGAAAACTAGAGGATTACATGATCTCACCAAGATATTTGGAGCACAAGAATCTCAACACACACACCATAATCATGGAATACAAGCCATACAACTATAACATGAACTTCTAATGGAGAGCAGACTCCCCCTTCAACCTAACAAATCAGATAAACACACTTATTACGCAATAGATCAATGCTCAACACCACTAATAGTGCCTTATCTTCATCTCTACTGGATGGATACACCACCAAGCATAACTTGTGGAGGCTAGATCAACACCATTAGACCAACACTGACACCAATTGATGGATATGAGAAGAGCTAAAACCGCTCTCCCACAAACACATAGAAAAACCACTGAGCACACATCAGAATGAACAACATAAAATTTCATTCATTCATTCCTAATGCAAAACAAATTACCAATTTCCTATTTATATATAGGTATTGATATTTCTATAGGCTTATCTAGAAGCTCCTTTCATCGCCATACTTTAAGCTCGAGGATGACCTCTTCTAGAGGCTTCCTTCTGCATGCCCGTCCTTCTGCAATTACTGAGCATTCATGGTGAGCTCCTCAAACCTAAGTCATATTTAAATCTTCATGTACAAATAACATACTTCCTAATACGCATTCAACCCTTATGAAATTAAACAAAAGAAATTATAGTGTACTCTAAGCTTGAAACTGAAGAAATACAACAATATTCATTTTTCTTATTTATTTAACAACCTGTCTACCAATTTATCTATTCTAAAATATATCCTCTGTACTGGAATACGACACAACATTAGTTGTATGGGGAAAATGCTGAGGGTTATTTCATGCAAGTTATCCTACAGAATCATTACTAACAGATCCTAATTAGGACAGAAATAAAATGATTGCATCTGTACAATAATACATTCTGTAAATAAAACTTAATAATTGCAGATAAACACCTAGAATTTGTAAATGATGATGGGGCCAACAAACACCAAAGGAGGCCTGTTCCTCCCAACCTTTTTCCAAAAGAAGCAGCAAAAATCTTGCTTCTGGTGGACCCCCAAGCTTGCTTATTGAACCACTAAGTAGATGGAATCTGTGTAGAAGCAAGGCACTCAAATATGCCTTCAGCACTCAGCATCAAACTCTTGTACTCAAAACATGCCTTCAACACTCAACATCAAACTCCTGAACTCAATAGAGTTTGGCAAACTCACAACATGATCAAAAACTTAGCATATCCCCTCATCAAATCTCTTGGGTGCAAACACAGCAAAACCCCAAGGTAAATTTCCTCGTTAGGAAAAGTGATGAACCTCAGTTCATAATTTGATGGCTATTATATAGACTTCCTAGGTCTTTAGTGGTCAGTTTGGAATAAATGAGCCTCAAGTTCCAGTCCCACCTTCCAGGGCACTATAACCACATTTCAAGGGAGTTGTCCCATACCAATAGCTAGTTAGTTGCATCATGATGATGCCACTTGTCCATTGCCTTCTACCCCAGATTCCATTCCACCTAGTGGGTCAGTAACCACTCTTTCAACAGTCCCCTTAGGTGTTTGTCTCCTATTTTATTTATTAAATAATAAAATATTGTGCAAATTACAGTCATCCTTGGACACCTGTCCAAGATAAAACTTTACAATAAAAGTTAACATAATGTTTCCAACATAAAATGTTCTTCAACAAAAAGGGTATCTTACAAACACCCCCACTTAATCTCAACATTGTCCTCGATGTTGCTTATTCTTCATCAAATTCCTCATGGAACAAAAATGGGTATGCTTCCCGCATTTTACCTTCCAGTTCCCAAGTAGCTTCATCAAGGCTAAGGTGGTTCCATTGCACCTTTACCTACCTTATGGTGCGATTCTGAAGCATAATTTCCCTCCGGACAAGAATACAGTCCGGTTCCACCTGAAAATCTCCTTCGAGTTCCACCTGTATGTCATTCCAATTCAGCACATGAGTACCATCGTGCACATACTTCTTTAAAACAGAAATGTGAAAAACATTGTGGATTTTTAAATTATATAGCAATGCCAATTGATATGCAACAGCTCCAATCCTTGATAGGATTTTGAATGGTCCACAATACCTTGGTGCTAGTTTAACACAACTCCCAAGCTTCAAAGAACTTTTCTTGGGTTTTACCTTTATAAAAACATGGTCTCCCACCTAAAATTCTCTTTTAGTGCATTTCAAATTTGCATAACTTTTCTGTCGATCTTGGGAAACCTTTAAGTTAACTTGAACCCGTTTCACGGTTAGCTCCATTTCTTTCAATAAATCTAGTCCTAGCATTAATCTGTCTACACTGTTATCCAAAGAAATAGGAGTACAACATTTTCTTCCATACAAAATCTCAAATGGACTTAACTTAGAAGATGCTTGATAATGATTATTGTAGGCAAATTCTGCTAAATGGAAGTAATCTTCCCACTTAGATGGTTGATCTTTAACATACAATCTTAACATGTTTTCTAAAATATGGTTTACCCTTTCTGTTTGACCATCAGTTTGTGGGTGGAAAAAAGTGCTGATATTTAGTTTAGTATTTAATCCTTTTAATAGTGCTATCCAAAAATTTCCAGTGAACTTAGAGTCCTGGTCAGAAATAATTACCTTTGGAATTCCGTGCAAGCGAAAAATTTGCTTCATGAATACATCTGCAATATTAGAAGCTTTAAAAGTGGTTTTAACAGGAATAAAATGAGCAACTTTACTTAACTTGTCTACAACCACCATTATGGAGTCATTATGTTTCTGGTTTTTAGGAAAACCTGTAATAAAATCAATACTTATAATTGTTGAATATTGTAACTTCTAAGAATATTATATTTGTACATTATTTATTCCGGAGATGTTCCATCCCTCCGAGGTGATTCTATTATGTATCCGGAGATGTTTATTCCTCCGAGGAGTTGTAGAAACTAGGGTTATTAGACCCACCATGTGGGGGTCATCCCAGTCAGTTATAATAGGGTATTTAATCTAATGGTTAAATACGAGCCTACATGTACTTGTGTAAAATATATGTCAGAGTAGTGTATAAATAGAGGAGGTGTGTTCCTCATTTGACACACTCACACGCTTGAAAAGAGGAGCACTTGTTTGGGATATTTGCTAAGGAGGATTAGAAGGAGGGAGCACATCTTGTATTTTGGTTTATCATCTTATTGAGGAAAGCTTTGCTAGGTTTTCTACCCCATGAGGGTTTCCCAGGATAAATCTGTGTCTCTTGTGTTTATGCTATGCTTGTTGTTTCTTCAGTGATCCTGTATATGCTATTATTGTGAAATAGAATGTAATGATGCTATTTTCTGTCTTAGCATATTGAATTTTAACATGGTATCAGACCTAACCTGAAGGAAGACAAGGTATGGCACTTACGACACTTGCTTTACTTACGACAATTTGAAGGTTAGGGTTTTACATAGCAAAAACCAGTCATCGTGGAACTTTCGCTATAAATCCATTTCTGTGAAGGTTCAGGGTATGAAAAGCTTACAGGTCGAAGATAACATCCCCAGGTACCTTGTTTCCAAAGGGAACCCTCATATTCATTGTACTTTATGAGTTATGATCAGTACAAGTTAGGGTTTCTGCCTCTTCCAGATCTTAGTCAAAATCAGGTGACCTTGGAAGAAAGATCATAACTTGGGCTAGGAAGCTCCAAATGCAATTTCCTAAAAAGTGACAGGTAGTACACAGACTGTACTATCTCAGAAAACATTTTCAGAGGCCAAAGGTGAACCAGTGACACGTGGCATGCCGTAAAAGTTCGCTCTCCTGTTTTATCCCATAAACAAGTCACGTTGCGACACTTGGCATAACTCTCTCTCAGAAAATCCAATTGAGTTCAGACCTGTCAGGATGGAATGATGACAGGTCAGGCTACTGCAAAAAACGTTTTCAGACCCTGTGGAGCAAAAATTTCAGAGTTATAGCAGAAGCAATCAGGTGCATATTTCTGTCAAAACAGAATTATTTTTAGCACCTTTATTCATGGCTTCCGGAATTTAGGGTTTCGGAGAAAGTTGAAATTTTTTGAAGTCTGTAACCATTGCTGGAAGCTCCTTAGAAAAATAAGAGTTTAGAGCCTTGGATCGAACCTTTTGATTGGACAGAAGGGTGGGCTTCATCAAACCCTAGTTCGGGTTCCTGTCCAGAAGATCCAGAAGTTTCGAAGGCAATTTTGAGGGGTCAAATTTTGGAGATTTCAAAATTGAAGAATGCTAGGTTGATCAGCTCAGCAAGACACATTCTTCCATCCATTTAGAAGTATGAAAGTCAAGGATTGAAGTTTTAAGGTTTCTCTAGCAAACCCTAATCAAGCTCCAGATCAAGTTTCACAGGGAGTTGAGGCTAAGGCCTTACATAAGAAGACTACAAAAAGTCTCGACAGGTATGACTTAAGGAGGTTCAGGTATGCCTTGAAATCTGATTCTTGATTATGTTCATAATGTGTTTGTCTTCATGTTATTTATTAGTACAATCTTGATTAATGTTATTAGTTGTCTTATCACCCTAGTAACAATATGAATGCATGTGAATGATCGAAGACATTCATTGATTAGGGCTATATGATTGTACTTATGCATTATGGTGTTGTGTGAGGTTGATGTTGTCTGCTAACAAGACACAGGTACATTACAAAAGACAAATCAAGTTCCATGACCATGACAACATGAAGACAAAGACTCACGAGGTATGTATGAATTTGTTATATTGTGTTTAACCTACGAGACCTGCAGGTTCTAGCTCAGGATCTCTAAATCATTGAAGAGATTGTTTAGGTATGTTGTACATAACTAAGCAGGTATACTAATCCAGGTATGTTTGCCTATGTCATGTTAGAATCTTACCTTGTGTAAGTATACTTGGTATGATTGGTTAGTAATCAAGGGTTTTTGCATATTATGTCTCTTATCTTGGTTGATGATTTAACTAACTAGATCAAACAAGAATATGCATGAGTAAAAGAAGACTTCCTTGAAACCCTGAATACTAATGATCATGACTGTACATATTCAAGATTATTTAGAATTAGAATGTTTTGATAATATTGAGAATATACTAATGAATGTATGTTTGTGTATGAGATCATGAAGATGATACTAGTGTACACTTGAGCATGCACAGTGGTACAGAATGAATAGAAGTTCAGAAGACATACAGAAGATCAAGTGGGAGGCAACCACACAAACATAAAAGATAAGTATTTGAGTTGTTATTAGAAATAGTAAATGATATTGCTTGTATGCATATTTGTATTCCTAGAATATATCATGCTGAGTGTAAACATTCATAAAGCATTGAACAGTATACTACTAATATGCATATGATTGGTAAGTTGGACAAACATTCCATTGTTGCTTGTCTAGAATGAAACCTCTTTGCTGACATGCTGAGAGCTGTGCACACTCTCGATAGTATGTTCTGGTAGAGATGGAAGGCATCTAGATAGCCACTGTATGCATACAGGATACAGGATATGGGAAAGTGTTGTGCCAAAGTATTGGTCAAAATAGTTGCATAACTATGTAAATGATATCTGTATGCATAATAGGTTATCATGTCAATATGATTTGATGATTATGAAGTATTACTAATCATGTACTTAATTTTGATTTCTAGGAAAGATCATGATGAATGATGAACTCTGAACAAGCGATGGATGTTCAACAAAAGATTTACAAATCAAACACACTATAGAAAGCTTGTGGTTAAGAGATTCTCTTAGAAAGAGGAAGAGAATCATGATGAGATGTTTTGCTCCAAGGGACTAGATAATACCATTCTCTTAATAATGTAATCAGGTTCTATATGGGTTCCCAGGATCGGTAGTCAATTGATGAGCTTAATGATCATCATGGGTAATGTGGATCTCAACCTTTTGCTACAAGGTTGAATATGGGTTCTATACACATATGACATGGATGCAAGAAGGAACTCACCACAGAGTTCGAATGATTTTGAGGCTCATATTAGTAGACCATCTGACGAGAGATGGCACAGATAGATATGCAGAAGATCACTCAATGTTTAGTGTGAATAATGGACAATTGACAGCTTCATGACAAAGCTTGGGCTTTACTAGAAGTAAAGCTATTCCTAACCTTTACCTTAAGGTTGTGGATGATGAACCTATCATACCATTATTGTATGACGATGAACTCTTTCTGACAAGGAATGAGAAACAGGTCATGAAAATGGCTGCAGAAATGAAAATGAAAGATCTCGGATTAATGCACTACTTCTTAGGTCTAGAAGTATGGCAAGATCCAAAAGGAATGTTTTAATTCAAGGTAAGTATGCTGTGAAGTTTCTAAAAAGATTTGATATGTTGGAGTATAAAGCCATGGCCACTCCCATGGACTCCAACTTGAAGCTGTTAGTTAATGACTCATCGTATTTAGTGGACCTAACCCTATATAGACAAATCATTGGGTCATTGATGTATTTAACAAATACTAGGCCAAATATATGCTTTGCTGCAAATACCCTAAGTCAGTATCTAGTAGAACCTAGAAAGGTTCACTTAATAACTACAAAGCATGTAGTGAGGTACCAAAAAGGTACATTAGATTTTGGTCTATATTATCTTGGAGGTCATGAACTCCGTTTACATGGTTACTTAGGTTCTGATTGGGCAGGAAGTGCCTCAGACAGAAAGAGTACATCAGGTGGATGTTATAGTCTTGAATCTGCCATGATCTCATGGTTCAGCAAGGAACAATCTAGTGTGGCTCTCAGTACTGCTGAAGCAGAATATATATATAGATGTCTGCTCTGCCAGCTATGAAGCAGTGTGGCTTCAGAAGCTATTATATGGAGTGTTTGACTTAGAAATGAATTCCACTATGATTATATGTGACATTCAAAACTGCATCAAGATAGAAAATCTTGTATTCCACGATAAGTCAAAAACAGATAGAGATCTGATAATTCTATATACGAGATATGGTGCAGAGAGGAGCTATCAAGATCGAGTATATAAGCACTGAGGATCAGATTGCTAATATATTGACTAAACCTCTGTCTCGAGTAAAGTTTGAATACTTCCGAGACAAGCTTGGTATAGTCCAGAAGGACCCTCCTCGAAAGGGGGAGTAGTATAGTATCTGATAACAAGTCTGTCTCATCAATGATGAGGTTACTTTTTTACTGCACCTAGTTACTTAGAATTATTTAGATTTAGGAATCTTATATTATTTCTTTTGATGATAGATGTATACATGCTTTTGATGATAGATGTATACATGCTTTTGAGGTTAGATATACATGCTTTCGATGATAGATGTTATGCATGTTTTGATTATGAGGATACATGTTTTGTTATACATGTTTTGATGATGAGGATACATGTTTTGTTATACATGTTTTGATGATGAGGATACATGATTGACACATGTTTTGATGAAGTTCTTGGTGAACATGTGAGGGGATTGGATCATCCCTATACTTCAGTCCTAAAGAGAGTCGTAGATGTATGTGTTCGAGAATAAAGTCCTTGGTGGACTTGAGGGGATTGGATCATCCCTGGAATTCAGTCTGAAAGAAGAGCCGTAGACATATGTCTTCGAGAATGAAGTTCTTTGTGAACATGTGAGGGGATTGGATCATCCCTGGACTTCAGTCCTAAAGAGAGCCGTGGACGTATGTCTTCGAGAATAAAGTCCTTGGTGGAGTTGAGGGGATTGGATCATCCCTGGACTTCAGTCCGAAAGAAGAGCCGTACATCTTCGAGAATGAAGTTCTTGGTGAACATGTGAGGGGATTGGATCATCCCTGGACTTCAGTCCGAAAGAAGAGCCGTAGACGTATGTCTTCGAGAATGAAGTTCTTGGTGAACATGTGAGGGGATTGGATCATCCTTGGACTTCAGTCCGAAAGAAGAGCCGTAGACATATGTCTTCGAGAATGAAGTCCTTGGTCGACTTGAGGGGATTGGATCATCCCTGGACTTCAGTCCTAAAGAGTGCCGTAGACGTATGTCTTCGAGAATGAAGTCCTTGGTCGACTTGAGGGGATTGGATCATCCCTGGACTTCAGTCCTAAACAGAGCCGTAGACATGATGTCTCCAAGAACAAAATCCTAAATGAACAGGTAAGGGGATTGGATCGTCCTCGAAATTTGGTCCTGTGAATTGAACCATAGACATGAGGTCTCCGAGAATTGAATAGGACTGGATCATCCCTGAGCTTCGATTCAAAAGGTACATGATAGGACTGGATCATCCCTGAGCTTCGGTTCAAAAAGTACATGATAGGACTGGATCGTCCCTGGACCTCGGTTCAAAATGTACATGACAAATCCTAGAATTGTTCTAGGTTACATCCAGCATGAAACAGGGCTGGCTCTGTAGATATGATACATCCAGCATGAAACAGGGCTGGCTCTGTAGATCTGATACATCCAGCATGAAACAGGGCTGGCTCTGTAGATGTGATACATCCAGCATGAAACAAGGCTGGCTTTGTAGATATGATACATCCAACATGAAATAGGGCTAGCTCTATAGATATGATACATCCAGCATGAAACAGGGCTGGCTCTGTAGATGTGATACATCCAGCATGAAACAAGGCTGGCTCTGTAGATATGATACATCCAGCATGAAAGAGGGCTGGCTCTGTAGATGTGATACATCCAACATGAAACAGGGCTGGCTCTGTAGATATGATACATCCAGCATGAAACAGGGCTGGCTCTGTAGATGTGATACATCCAGCATGAAACAGGGCCGGCTCTGTAGATATGATACATCCAGCATGGAATAGGGCTAGCTCTGTAGATATGATACATCCAGCATGAAACAGGGTTGGCTCTGTAGATGTGATACATCCAGCATGAAACAAGGCTGGCTCTATATATGTGACACATCCAGTATGAAAAAGGACTGGCTCTGTGGCGATAAATCCTAGATCTGATTTAGGTCACATCCAGTATGAAAAAGGATTGGCACTATGGTTGGGATTAGATCATCCCTAGACATGAGACTTGTCTTAAAGAGATAAGGATTGATCATCCTAGAACTTGATCTGGATGGCATCATCCATGGACCTATGTCCTAAAGAGAGCAGGATTGATCATCCTGTAATACAGTCGTGTGATGACGATGCTAATCGTATGATGACGATGCTGATCGTGTGATGACGATGCTGTCGATTGTGTGATGACAATGCTGATCGTATGATGACGATGCTGATCGTGTGATGACGATGCTGTCGATCGTGTGATGACAATGCTAATCGTATGATGACGATGCTGATCGTGTGATGACGATGCTGCCGATCATGTGATGACGATGTTGATCGTATGATGACGATGCTGTCGATCGTGTGATGATGATGCTGCCGATCGTGTGATGATGATGCTGATTGTATGATGACGATGATGATCGTGTGATGACGATGCTGCCGATCGTGTGATGACGATGCTGATCATATGATGACAATGCTGATCGTGTGATGACGATGCTGCCAATCGTGTGATGACGATGTTGATCGTATGATGACGATGCTGATGATCATGTGATGACAATGCTGATGATCGTGTGATGACGATGCTGATGATCGTTTGATCGTGTGATGACGATGGTGATGACGATGCTGATGATCGAGTAATATCAACTCTGATGATGTTGATGTTCCAGTAACTAGTTGAGTTATGGATGATGATGAATTGAACAAAGCTTCCGATGATATATAGATGATGTAGTCAATGGCTCTTTGCTCCTACAGATGTTTTTATAATATCCTTCTCGTTAAGGGGGAGTGTTGAATATTGTAACTTCTAAGAATATTATATTTGTACATTATTTATTCCGGAGATGTTCCATCCCTCTGAGGTGATTCTATTATGTATCCGGAGATGTTTATTCCTCCGAGGAGTTGTGGAAACTAGGGTTATTAGACCGACCATGTGGGGGTCGGCCTAGTCAGTTATAATAGGGTATTTAACCTAATGGTTAAATACGAGCCTACATGTACTTGTGTAAAATATATGTCAGAGTAGTGTATAAATAGAGGAGGTGTGTTCCTCATTTGACACACTCACATGCTTGAAAAGAGGAGCACTTGTTTGGGAGATTTGCTAAGGAGGATTAGAAGGAGGGAGCACATCTTGTATTTTGGTTTATCATCTTATTGAGGAAAGCTTTGCTGGGTTTTCTACCCCATGAGGGTTTCCCAGGATAAATCTGTGTCTCTTGTGTTTATGCTATGCTTGTTGTTTCTTCAGTGATCCTGTATATGCTATTATTGTGAAATAGAATGTAATGCTGCTATTTTCTGTCTTAGCATATTGAATTTTAACAATAATCTCCCATTTCCATTCTGGAATTGGTAAGGGCTGCAATAGTCCTGCTGGATGTTGATGTTCATCCTTAATAGTCTAACATTCAAAACAGCTAGCTATGTATTCAGCCACTTTGTTCTTCATGTTGGGACAAAAATAATCTTTTCTTAACATAGTTATCATTTTCCGATAACCAAGATGTCCCGAATAAGGACTCTTATGCACTTCATCCAAAATCAACAGCTTAACTTTCAACATATTAGGCACATAAATTCTGTTTTTATAAATCAAGAAGCCTTTTTCATTAATGTTGTAATCTGTTATAAAATTTTCAGCCACTTTAGCATGTAATTTTTGGAAATTTTCATCTTGCTTAATTCCTTCTTCGATTTGATTTTCCAGATCTGTCTTAAACATGCTAATTGTTGCCACAAAGTTTAATTTGGAAGTTCTGCTCAAGGCATTAACAACTTTGTTTTCTTTCCCTTTAATGTGTTGAATCTCGAAATCATACTCGCTAAGGAAAGCTAGCCATCTAGCTTGCCTCGCGTTAAGATTTGTTTGATCCAATAAATACATTAGGTTTTTATTATCCGTCATTAGAATAAATTTTCTTCCAATCAAGTGATGGCACCACATTTTTAGTGCATGTATCATGACTGCCAACTCAAGGTCATAAGTTGCATAATTCTTTTCATGAATTTTTAACTTCCTTGACTCAAAAGCAATGGCATGACCTTCCTAACTTAAGGCCCCTCCAAGTCCATCAGTGCATACTACGAAATCCTTATTGGGATCAACAATTTTTAAGATTGGTGTAGTAGTTAATAATTCTTTTAACTTATTAAAGCTTTCTTGGCACTTTTGATCCCATACAAATTTCTTCCGTTTCTTCTGCAAAGAAGTGATGGGGTTAGCAATTCTAGAGAACCATTCAATAAAATTTCTGTAATAACCTATTATCCCCATGGATGACCGTACATCAGTCACGTATTTGGGGATAGGCCATTCATTAATTTTTATCTTATCAGGGTCGACAGAAATTCCGTCTTTATAAATTATGTGACCTAAATATTGTAGTTTATCTTTATAAAAGTCACATTTACTGAACTTAGCATAAAGTTTATGTTCTCTTAGTACTTGCAAAATTATTTTTAAATGTTCGTCATGGTCTTCTTTAGTTTTTGAGTAAATCAAAATATCATCAATGAATACCACTACAAACTTATCCAAATATTTTAGTAGAACGTTGTTCATTAAACACATGAACACTGCCGGTGCATTGGTTATCCCAAAAGGCATAACTACGGACTCGTAGTGTCCATAATGCGTTCTGAATGCAGTTTTGAATATGTCTTCATATTTTATTCTAACTTGATGATACCCCGAACTTAAATCAATTTTAGTGAATATCTCTACTCCACGTATTTGATCAAATAGAACATCTATGCGGGGTAAGGGATATCGGTTCTTAATTGTCATTTTATTAAGCTAACGGTAATCGATGCACAATCACATGGTACCATCCTTCTTTTTAACAAAAATTACTGGTGCTCCCCAAGGAGACACACTTGGCCTTATGTAGTTTTTATCTATTAATTCTTTCAGCTAAGATTTTAACTCATCTAACTCAAGAATATTCATCATGTAGGGAGCCTTTGAGTTTGGTACCGCACCTGGTACTAACTCAATGGTGAAATCAAGTTCCCTTTTCATAGGTAATCCTGGAATTTCTTCCGAGAATAGGTCAAAAAAGTCCCTAAGGATGGGAATATCCTCTAGTTTTAACTTGTCTTCTTTAGATAAACACTCGTCATTAATAACATTAACAACAAACATTTTACAGCCTTTTCTAGCAACTCTTTTTACTTGTAAAGCAGAAATATGTCTTACTGAAATCTTCCTATGAATTCCTTTTACTGTTTCAATGTTACCTTCATTATTTAAGTAGGTAAAATATTTTTCATAACAATTAAGTATTACTCTATGCTATTCAAGCTAGTCCATGACAATCAACAAGTCATATGAACCTAATGTTAAAACATTTAGATTAACTTGCGTTTTCAACTGACTTATAAACACTTCACAATCTTTGACAAAATATGTAACCTTTCTTTTAGTGCCCGTTGCAAGCTGAACTAACCATGCATTATCAAATTTCTCTACTTTTAATTTGCAACTATTCACTAAAGTAGGTGAAATATAACTTATATTTTCACCTGGATCTTTTGGAATGGAAATATATTTGTTTTGTATCATACCTTCAATTTCGACCATAGATGTTTGATGGTCAGCTTGACGATTTTCTAGCGCTACATTTATCCTGGGCATTTCTCTCGCGATATCTCCAACTGTAGGTTCTGCCTGCATAGTGTGAATATTGTTGACTATCCTTTTGTTGCGTGGGCAATCAACTTTCTTGTGTTGTCTACTGCAGTCGAAACACTTCAAAGGTCCCTTTTGTTCAGCATACTTGTAGTTGTTATTATTATTAGGTACATTCTTGGCAACATTAAAATTCTGTGGTGCATTACTCCTGTAATTATTATTACTTGAAAATTTTATGTTATCAAAATTTTTCTTAAAACTTCCATAATTTTGATTAAAGCTCTTCTTTTTGTGATCAAAATGATTAGACTTATTACTCTTCTAGCCAGTTGTTCCTTCTCTTTTTCTGTTTTGATCAAAACAGAAATTAGCTTTTCTCATGGCCTCTTCCAAAGTGGAAGGGTTATCATACTCGATCCGATCTTTTATATTGGAAGGTAGACAATTGAGAAACCTTTGCACTTTAGGATTTTCCTTGACCATATAAGGTACATACCTCAGCAAGCTAAGGAACTTGCTGCACAACTCTTTCATGTTCATTGTACCCAACTTCAAATCGTAAAACTCTTTTGACTTATCTTCAAAATATTGTTCCGACAAAAACTTCTCTTTAAACATATTCCAGGTTACTTCTTTTTCTTTTATACTCTTAATTCTTTTAAGATCCTGCCACCAAATATCTTCCTTTCCGGTCAGATTGTAAAGAGCCATCTTGGCTTTTAATTGAGAAGAGTAGTCGTAAATATTAAAGTACTTCTTCATTCCTGACAGCCATGCTTCAACTGTCTCACCCTTCTCACTCTCACCATTAAAGGTTGGTGGCTTAATCTTTTTAAATTCTCCACTAATATGTTCATGATGCTTATGTTTTCTTTTCTTAGAGCAGCAATCACTGTTACTGTTGTCATGATCAGAGTCACTGTTACTTTGATCAGATTCAAATGATGAGTAACTATTCATTTTATTATTTCTTGATTTCTTATGTTTATGTTTGTAGGACATTGTTTCAGAATTAGATTTCTTTTATGATTTTCTGCCTCTTTCATCATTATGACACTTCTCCATCAAATTTTGTTTTAACTCTTCTTGTACTTTCAGAATCTGTTCATTCTCTTATTTAACAGTTCTTAACTCAGATTTTAAATATTGTACAGTACGTAAAAGCTCAGAAGACTAGTTATTGAGTTCAACATAAATTCCTTCAGGATTATTATTATTAATATGTTCATTATGAGGATATCTGTCCTCTGTTGATTCTTCTGGTATTTCCATACCTGCAAAATGTCAAACTATTCTGTACAAAAATAAAATTAAAATAAAAGTTAGTAACATAAACTTTCTGATTTTTTTTTCGGTTTGCGTGCGTGAGCCTATTTCAGGCCTAGAGTTTGAACTCGCGCTCTGATACCACTGTAACACCCCAAAATTCACAAAAATTAAAAAAATTTCTTCGTAGCATTTAAAGTAAAATCTAACTGTGCGGAAATATAAAATGCTTCCATGTTTATCTTACTGCAATTATGCTCAAATAGAAATATTAACAATGCGACTTTCTGTACTGTGAAATTCAATTATGTGTCTAGATGTTTTAAAACATATTTCAATGTTTGATTTCCCTTTTATATGCATGTGTCGAAATACTTGATTTATGTTAGACTTATATGCGCTAACTGTTATCTTTTCTTTTTGATGAATGAAGGGGTCATGAGGGAACCCCAAAGCTTACTTAGCATTTTTATGCTAAAGCTTATGAACTTGCCTTTTCGTAGATGGCAGGTAAGGATATCACTTTGAACAAGATAAACGAGTATGTTTAAACTGTATTTCAATCCGCTATCCGAGGTAATTCTACAATGACTTGTACATGACAATACAGCAGTAACATAGTACAATTTGTACACTTTTAACCTTATTTTACATGAAGAACTAAGTTAATCATATAACAACACAAGCATATATTATGGAAAAGTTCATAGATTACAAAATAGATATCGTAAAGTACTACGGCGCATGTATTATATCGAAAACTATTATGCGCCGTTAGGTATTCTATGTCTGAAAACTAACTATAAGATAATCTTATGCCATCTTAAGTTCCATGGGTTCCTATAGTGCATACTACATGTTCAAAATCATGCTATCTCCTATATTATGGAAAAACTTAAACAATGGATCATAATTTATGTGGCTACATAGTAACACCATGGTCATCTATGCGATTTATAAATAGACACTTGATAGAATAATTCTAACATGATAACTATGCATGATTGATATGCGCCTTTCACATGTAATCGTACGATGCCTAACTCTAAGTTTCCATGCAAATTTTACTAGGTGCTCCATAATATTAATAGGAAGGATTTCATACATTTTACATGATACAAGTATATAGTAGGAATGATTGTCATCATATATCTCTAATGGGTACCAATGGTAGCACACTATGGTGTAACCATAAATATATAAGCAATAACATAACTTGTAAAAGTTCTAGGGTATGGAAAACTTGTTTAATAAATCATGCGCCTTTCCCAACAAAGGAACTACTTACTATAACCAAGCTTTTATACAAACCCTACTTTGTAATTATATGATAGCCTTGTAAAAAAAATCGTCGACAATAGTTTATAATGTATCATCAGGAAAGCATTGGATAAGCTATGGTTGCTCACTATGGTAGAAAACTTATAATATATGTATGATATGTGTAGTGACAAGTGTGCAACAAGATATTCGATCGTGATACGACAATACAGGGAATTTAATGTGGGTTGGTGTCAAACGACTGTACCTACACTCGCATTCAAATATTAGCAATAAAGGCTCTATCTACGCCATAGTGGAAGTCCTAGTGGCATCTGATGTGGTTGAAGTCTCATGTAAAGAACGTTGGGTTGTTAGGGTTTAGCATGCCTAAACGCTGAGCTGGTCTTCCACGGTGTGTTGATTGTTAATGCAGTATTTAATGGTGTTAGTGGTATGGGAATTTGACATGTGATGATCGATTATCCACCATTGAACTTAGGGTCGTCTCAGCTTTGATGCATAACCCTAAACCCCTCTATCATTTTGAAGTTATTGCGTTTATTTTGAAGTTGGCGTGTTTTCTGGTAATGGTTCTGCAACAAGGCCGACAGGCCTGAGAAATTCTAGGTTACAGTTGTGGTGTAATATCTCCTGAGTCGAACCCGTGAGCTCCTGGTGTTGTCCTGCCGTAGTTTGAATAGTTTTAAACTTGAACTTCCATGGTGGAAGTGTTGCATCAATCACTTGTAGTCTTCGACAAACTCTAGGGTTGTAATAGTGTTTGTTGGAGTCGATCAGTGGTTGATCTTTAAAGCTCTAGAATTCCTCACATTGCTCCATACTTTTTTATGCTTGGTAGTAAGGAGTTGTTAGCAAGTTGACAAGAGTGGCGATGCCTTGGTTCCATCAAAAACTTTGAAGGTAATGTTAAGGTTTTGAACTTGTCCCTTTTAAAAAAAATATGCAATACAATGTAAGTTACTTCTGCTATAAATCATGAATTTGTTTTAACCAGAGTATTGTATTCATGGCAGGTTACAAGGTTTTGGTACTTGGATCTCGCATTTGCAAAGAATGGTAACAGCATCGAAACTTGGTAAGTTTCGGTGGTTCCTTGATGACTCAGGAATTGGTGACAGTCAGTCCCTTCTTAGGGTCAGAGCCAAATCTTTTGTTTTTAGACGTGCGTCTGTGGGAGATATTTGCCAATGTTGAAGAATGTGAACTTTTCGATTCTTATGGGGAGAACATGATTCTTGACCCATTCGGCATTTATCCTACTACACTCTACTGTGTAGATACTTTGTAGGGAAACATTCCTTTGAAAGGTTTTAAACCCTCGACCCTCCTGGTTTTCATACATGTTTTAGTTTTCATCTATAATTTTGAATACTTACTGTGATCATGCAACGTTGATCCATAAGGATGATATTTGTTCCACTTTTGTTTTTATGGTTTAATGTATGTAAAGAAAAAGGGTTTGACCCTAAGATTCGTTTTCCTAAATCTCGATTTGTTGTTTAATGATGATGTTTTCTGGTCTGTTCGACTACTTCTCAGCCTTAATATGTTTTCTTTGTTTTATACTGATGTCTGTGAAATGAAATGGTGACGAAACGTTTGTTTTGCTTAATGATGTATTACTTGTGATTTCTAAAAGAAAATGGAACTCTAAAAGTGTGAATCGCATCTGTTTTGGCTGATATCCTTTGAATGATTTTCAATAGTCTGGTTTTGGTGCCGAGAGTCAATGTTCTACTTGCAATTATGTAAAAGATAATGTATAGAGATGTTTTGATGAAAATCATATGTGGTTGGACCTTAGCTAGACCTTTGAATCTTGGAGATAGATGATGATAATTTCTAGGGCTTGATCAAAGTCGTGTTACAATTTTTGCCATGGTTTTAAGTCTGTAAGCAAACTCTGTTGGTTTACAAACAGTTCTATGCTTAACTGTGGTGATAAACAATAGAAGGTGATGAAATAAAATCTAGGGTATTCTAAATGAAAATTTGAAAAGTAAAAGCATAACAGAGTAATGAAAACTGTGCATAAAGCTTAGTTGATAAATAATCATACACTAGTTGTAAAAGAAATGTTCTGTCTATGTTTCGTACTATATTTATTTATGAACAGAACTGCCTAACAGTTTGTACATTTATACAATGATTATTTTTGCACCTGTTAGTTCAAAATAGCTTATGAAATTAAACAAAAGAAAATATAGTGTACTCTAAGCTTGAAACTTAAGAAATACCGCAATATTCATTTTTCTTATTTATTTAACAACCTATCTACCAATTTATCTATTCTAAAATATATCCTCTGTACTCGAATACGGCGCAACATTAGTTGTATGGGGAAAATGCTGAGGATTATTTCATGCAAGTTATCCTACAAAATCATTACTAACAGATCCTAATTAGGAAATAAATAAAATGATTGCATCTGTACAATAATACATTTTGTAAATAAAACTTAATAATTGCAGATAAACAACTAGAACCTATAAATGATGAGCCAACAAACACCCAAGGAGGTCTGTTCCTCCCAACCTTTTTCCAAAAGAAGCAGCAAAAATCGTGCTTCTGGTGGACCCCTGAGCCTTCTTACTGAACCACTAAGTAGATGGAATCTGTGTATAAGTAAGGCACTCAAATATGCCTTCAGCACTCAGCATCAAACTCCTGTACGCAAAACATGCCTTCAACACTCACCATCAAACTCCTGAACTCAATAGAGTTTGGCAGACTCACAACATGATAAAAAACTTAGCATATCCCCTCATCAAATCTCTTGGGTGCAAACACAGCAAAACCCCAAGATAAATTTCCTTGTCAGGAAAAGTGATGAACCTCAGTTCATAATTTGATGGCTATTATATAGACTTCCTAGGTATTTAGTGGTCAGTTTGGAATAAATGAGCCTCAAGCTCGAGTCCCACCTTCCAGGGCACTATGACCACATTTCAAGGGAGTTGTCTCATACCAATAGCTAGTTAGTTGCATCATGATGCTGTCACTTGTCCATTGCCTTCTACCCCAGATTCCATTCCACCTAGTGGGTCAGTAACCACTCTTTCAACAGTCCCCTTAGGTGTTTGTCTCCTATTTTATTTATTAAATAATAAAATATTGTGCAAATTACAGTCATCCTTGAACACCTATCCAACATAAAACTTTACAATAAAAGTTAACATAATGTTTCCAGCAATAAAGTGTTCTTCAGCGAAAAGGGTATGTTACAGGAAGCCATACTTAATCACTTTTCTCTTATGTAAATACAAATTCTACTTTCCATCAACCTCGCTCTCATACTAGATCAAGGGAAAAAAGCACCACGCAATTAAAAAGAATTAACTATGCAGATGATAAATGTTTTCTTTTTTTTTGCTAAGGACATGTACTAGACCTAGCAAATACTTTGTTTTAAATTTTATTCCAATTTTTATAAAACACTTTACTTCACAAAATAAATGCATTAATAGTGCGCTTCTACTGGGTAGAGATTAACTTCGCGATTCCACTTTCTACTGCTCAATTAAACTTTGCGCAAATGCACAAATCTTAACTTCGTGCAATACTTTACTTTGTATGACCTTGACTTTGTATGTAGTGCACACTTCACACAAATTACTTTTGCACACTCTTTTAACTTTTACAAATATTAAGTGGGCGGTTAACTTTGTATACCTATCTAACTGAGCATAACCCAAACTTAAGCAAACTTTGTATAAATGAACTTCATGCTAAAACACAAGAACCGAAATATATGTAGAAGTTACTCTGTGTTAAACTAGGGCATTCACCACCGTGAAATACTTAGAAATCTTGAATTCTTTTACTGCACATAAATGTAAACAACATTTACATAAGTCAATATGAAATAGATGCACGGCATGCATAAACAAACATGTTCTTGAGAATAAGTTCATAAAACATTAGATTTATATATTTACCACATTAAACTGCGTGACATTGCAGCACTAAAGAGAGATGAGATTTTACTTCAATCTTTTACATTCACAGAGCTTGGGCTCTTCATATACTTCAGGGGTCTTTCACTTCTTCTATTCTTCACTCCTCTCACTCTTATCCCTTCATCTCTTATTCTATCTTTGTGAATGATTTACATTTATAGAGTTTCATTTCACCGACTCAAGATGGCTTCACTTGGAAGCTACAGAATTTCATTAAAGACTGAAATAAATTTCTACCTAAGAAGTTATGAGCCTATGAACTACAAACGCGGTTACTTAAATAAAAACATGACGTGTGCATCTATCAGCTCATTAATTATGATATTTCCAACAAATCCTCTATGGTGATCCAAACGTGGCCTACTGCTAAACAACAAATCTCATGCTACCGCGTATTAGGATCTGATTTGCTATAGGATCTGATTTGATGGAACTTTTGTTGACAACTCACTTGAATGGCATTTAACGCCGTCTAGGCTTCTGCCACATATATCTATCTTCTTTCATCAAATATTTTAAAAAAAAATTACATGCTCACTTATAAGTTACAAAAATAAAAAGTAATTAAATTTTTTTTATGTAAGTCACAAAATAAAAAAATAAAAATCCACATTTATCCATATTAAAACGTTTTTTGACATGTAAAACAAATTAAGATAAAAAGAAATTGGTGATTGTTCAATCAGGGTTTAAGATGAATTTATACTAATATTAAAACAAGTTAGAAGAAAAGGTTGACCTTACAGCATGTGTGCAACATCCATATCCAGATTCCAGAGGGAAATCTAGCCTTATGATACTTATGCTAAGCAACAATGTCGAGTTCTGGAGACATGAGCTATCTCTGTCGCGAGCCACAGAAAATATAACATTCGGCAACAAATCTGTGACGTACTGATCCTCGAATGGCGCAGCAGCTGTGAGTGGGAAGAAGCCAAAAAACAGTAAAAGTCGAGCCCTCTGGTACTAATTTTTCATTGGAGCACTTTCTTGAACTAGACGATCATAGCATGGGCATTCATGAACTTAGCAGATCTGAATCAGGAGTATTGGGCCAACCTTCTCAGGCAAGTTGACCCATTGGCGTTCCTCGATATTATATCTCCTCCTGACCCGAGAGCCATTTATTTCTGCCCTACCCTACCCTAAAAGTTAAGGGTATTCTCTTTCTTATCATGTGTGACTCTCTCTCGCGTGATCCTCCCTTCAAATATCGTTGGAAATTTTACGTTGACAAGTGGAGTTGTATTCAGAATGAAGTGTTTCTGTGTCGATGACTGAATTTAACCGACACCACTGAAAATAGCATTATTCAGACGTTTTCTGCATTTAAACCATGCATGCAACATTGGACAGAACGGTACTAATTATTTGAATGGCTTATTATCACTGCTTCTCTAGGGTTTTGTTTCGAAATGTCTTTGACTTCCGTGGATATTGCATATTGAGGTTGCTTTGGTGCTCCTCGTTATTAGTTAACTTCCTCGAGATACATTTTTATTGTATTTGAACAACTCACGTGGGTTTTTTTGTAATCCATTTTTGAAGTATATGTTACCTTGGCTGCATTGAGTTGAGAGAGCCCAATGTAGAGGGGTGGGGTTGCCCAAGAAGGTGCCCATAGGGGGTGACCTAAAAAAAAAGGCAACACTGTAGCACCATAAAACAAAAAGGTTGACTCATTCTTTATTAAATCCGAAATTTAAGAGAGCGAATTTGCATAGAAAACAAAATCCAATCGAAATTTCATTGCCTATAATGATAGAGATTATGGAAATCTTATTTTTCACTATTGGCATGCAATCGAAGCTTCATGAGATCTCCATTTAGTCAAGAAGACAAAAAAATACTCAATTGAGCATAAGAAAAGACAAAAAGAATAAACTTGACAAATGAGAATGGAAAAAGCATAAAGGTTATGCGTGGGGATGTGTAACTCATTCCGTGTGCATCCTATAGTTGACACGTGTCTTTTATAAAAATACTAAAATAGTATAAAAAATAACATGTCGACTCAAATTAGATTTAAAATATTTAGAACAACATAATATAAAACTCCAGAAATTAGATAAATTAGAGTGCCATAAACCTTGAATTACACACTTCCTCAATATTTCTAGTCTAAAAAGGAGTTTGCACCTTTAAAAGATTTGATCTCTCCGCCCTTGATAGATCCCCTTTTAATATGGTTCTATGCTGTATAAAGAAATCAAAGATATTATTAAAGTTTATACTTTCTATCTTACTTTATTATTTTGTATGGTGATATAGAGAAACCATAGATATGAAAGTTTATGAAAAAAGGTGATTATTTTGTATGGTGATATAGAGAAACCAAAGATACTAAAGTTTACGAAAAAAAAGTGTTTTTTTATTTATTTATATAATTTATTTTTATATATGTTAAATTTTTATTTGACTATATGTTTTCATAAACCTAATTTTATCAATAATTAGATTAGAGAAAAATAATAAAAAGATAAAAATTATGTCAATCATAAAAGTAATAGTGGTCATCTATATATCAACATATTATAATGTTATAGTATTAAACGTTGTTTACCTCGAAAGATTTACTTGGAATTTGGTTTTTTGTATGCTAGTTTGGTATAAATATGACAGAGACAATTGCATCAAGTGGATGACATGCCAAATGTATCTTGTATCCTCAGTATTTTTGGGAAAAGTTTGGAAAAATAGAAGAAGAAACAAATGCTTGAGGTCATGGTTGCGTCGAAGAGGTGCATTCTACAACTAGTAGGGGGAGATGTGTAACTCCTTCCGTGCTCATCCTATAGTTGACACGTGTTTTTTATAAAAATACTAAAATATTATAAAAACTAATATGTCGGCTCAAATTAATTTTAAAATATTTAGAACTGCATAATATAAAACTCCACAAATTAGATAAATTAGAACCATAAATCTTGCATTACACACTTCCTCAACAATTATAGTCTAAAAAGGGGTTTGCACCTTTGAGAGATTTGACCCCTCTCACACTTGTTAGATCCCCTTTTATTGTGCCCAGAGGCGCATTGTACAGTCCAATAGGGGGGGATGTGTAACTCCTTCCGTGCTTATAATCAACTTTCATAACCGGCTCAATCTAAAATAAAATAAAAAATTTGAATAAGGAGAATAACATGTCGGCTTAGTAATCAAAACAAAATAAAAATAAAATAAATATCAAAACATAATAAAAATTTGTGGGCTTAATAATCGAATTAATTTCTAAGTCTATATAAAAAATAAATAAACCAAACATTTATCAAATTAATCGAAGAACTCTTTCAAAAAAGTCCGAAGGAGCATTGAAATAGCAGGAAATTTCACCTCAATGCATCTTCGTGGGTTGTTGGTACAACTTAATCAGAGGCCAATAACCTTACAATGTGCTACATAGTCACCACAACAACAAATTGCAAATAAGGATTGTCATCATGAACTATGTTATTATTCTATAGCCCACTACGGGCGGATGTGTAACTCCTTCCCTGCTGATCCTCGAGTTGACACGTGCCCTTTAAAAAAAAAAATATTATAAAACATAAAATGTCGGCTCAAATTAAATTTAAAATATATACAAATGCATATATATATATATATATATATATATATATAATTACACAAATTATATAAATTAAAACCATAAACATTACATTACACACTTGATCTGAAGAACAACAACATTGAAGAGGAACATCAACAAAAGTGCAAAGTTGTGAAACTCCCAACCATAAATGTGCAAGCCACAAGCCTGCAAGCCATAGACATTTTCTCACTTATTTAACAACTCGAACTTCCTCGAAGATTGATTGACCTGCGTGAAATCCATTTGATATGATTTATAAAGTTCTATGCATAACATAGGCTCATATGAGGATATACAGTGCCAAATTTTAAACACTAATCGTGCAAAATTCAAATTTGAACTGCAACTTTGGTAACAATTGAATTTTTCTTTAATAATTTCCGTTTCAGAGTAATGCACAACTCAGACGGTTATGAGATAACCTATCAAATCCTCTACCCACAGGAGTCTATATTGATAGTTTTTCATGGTCTACATGGATTAGCTGTAAACTAGAACGTTTTGAATGTCGGTTGTAAATTTAATAGACCAGTTGGTTGTTGAAATAACTTATGATTTGGATCGACTCAAATTTTTTAAAAACAAATTGATTTCCCCCCACAAAAAATATATTTGAATTATAGAGTTAGTAACATTGTATTGCTGCATTATTAAACTTGTCATTATGGAATTCCATACAAAACAATGCTACAGAAAGAACCGACTTAGTTAATGCTTATCCCTGCCTAACACTTTTAGCCTTAGTTGTGGGCCAAAAGGCTTGCTCATAGTAAAATTCCAACACTCCAGAGAGTCGTCATCCATGGCTCTTATAATAAATACATGACTTTTGTGAGAGACGATTGTCAAATAATTTCAAGAAACTTAAAAGCATCCATGGAATACTAGACTCGCTAAAACAATTTTCTCAGAACATTAAAAATAAAACTTGATTTTGCATACTTGAAAAACGGATCTAGAAGGTGGTATAGAAAGGAAAGATTGCATAATATTTACCATTCACTTACAGGAAGAAAAAATTCCTAAATTCAATAAATATGAGTCCATATCTTACTAATCTATTGTTGGGTTGCTTCTTCAAAAAATTACATCCTCTTGGATGTAACATACCCCTTTGCCGAAACATTTTATGTTTGAAGAAAACATTATCTTAACTGTTATTGTAAAGTTTTATATTTGGACAAGTGGCCAAGGATGAATGTAATTGCACAATATTATTATTTAATAAAATAAAATAGGAGACACTCACCGAAAGAGACTATGGAAAGAGTGTTTACTGACCCACTAGCTGGAATAGAATCTGGGGTAGAAGGCAATGGACAAGTGGCAGCATCATGAACTCAGTAACTAGCTGTTGTTATGGGACAACCCCCTTGAATTGTGGCCATAGTTCCTTGAAAGATGGGACTGGAGCTTGAGGCTCATTTATTTTGGAAACTAACCACTAAAGACCTAGGCATCTTTATAAGCCATCGAATTGAGCAGAGGCTCACACTTTTTTGTTGATGTATATGTAACTTCGGAATGTATTTCATCAGTATATTATATGTATATTTATTGTACCCTTATAAGAGATGTGTTATTCCTCTATAAGGAAGTGTCGTCATGTGGATTGACAAGTGTCGCAAGTGTGTGTACTTGCCGATGGGTTATTAGACCACCTTATGGGGTCGGCCCTAATTAATATATAATATAATGTGGATGTACTCAAGTAGATAAGTCGGCCCCAGTAGGTCACTGGGCAAAAAGGTGAGTATAAATAGAGATAGGAGATCTCTATTTTACTCACTCGGAAAAGTATCTATCTTTCTCTCTGGAAAGTGGCGCACTAGTGAGGAGGAGGAGGATCATCTGCTAGGAGACTATCTCTGTATTATTTGGTTGTATTTTGGTTGAGCCATTGCTCTCTCTATCTCTGAGGAAGTTGTGGGGTTTTTCACCTTAGGGTTTTCCCCACGGAAACTCTGTGTCTCTTGTCTCTATGCTTTTGATTCTTATGATGCTTGTGATGCTTGTCATATTATGATTGTCATGCATTGATATACTGTAGATGTTATTCTCTCAGCAAAGATCTTATAGTTTTGTGATTTAATACTGAAAATTTAACATGGTATCAGAGCCTAACTGAGAAGAAGACATTTTGCAGTGACAGAAGCTTGTATTCCTTGTTTATTGGGTTTCTCTCCACAGATTTTTGAAATTCAGTATAGTAGATTGGATCTACTCATCAAGGCGCATCTTTCTGTCCAATCAGATTTCAGTTCTGAGCATTTTCAGTTTTGGCCCTAAAAATTAGGGTTTCCACAAAAATAGGAATTTCTGGAAACTGAAGGTACAGCTGGAAGCTCCTTGCAAAAATCGAAGGTTTGAGCTTTGGATCGAGATTTTTGGCTGGGTAGATCTCCGGGAAACTCAAACCCTAATTCAGGGCTCTCCCCAGTGAACCCGAGAGGACAAAAAGGCAATTTTGAAGGACAAGACTTTGCTGATCTCAAATTCTAAATGTACTAGGCTGATCAGCTCTCCAAGGCGCATCTTTCTATCCTTTCGGAATTTTGAAATTCACATTTTGAATTTTTAGGGTTTCTCTGACAAACCCTAATCCGGGACCAGATCCAGTTTTCAACACTTCAAGTGGTAAGTTCTAAATCTTTTCTATTTCCATTTGAAGTACTCTTAAAGATGTCTCTTCACACCAAGCTTGAGGATAAGCTTGAAGGGGCTGATAACTTCCGAGCCTGGAAGTATAGGATTGGGCTAATCCTGGAAGAGAATGAGTTGGACTCATATGTGAAAGAAGACATCCCTATCCCAGAGGATGAAGAGGCCAAGGTATTGCACAAGAAGAACTTGGTCAAGGAAAAGAGAATCATTGCTGATTCTATCAAAGACCATCTCATACCCCATGTGTCTTCTCTCAAGACACCCAAAGAGATGTTTGAATCTTTGACCAAGCTATTTGAAGGAAAGAACATAAATCGGAAGATGACCCTGCGGAACCAATTGAAAGCAGTAAAGTTTCAGAATGGGGAAACCATTCAATCCTACTTTTCAAGGGTCTCTCAGATCAAGGAACAATTAGAAGCAGTAGATGAAATGGTGGAGAATGGTGAAGTGGTGATGACCACTCTAAATGGCCTACCCAGGTCATGGGATTCCTTTATTCAAGGAATTTGTGCAAGGAAGAAGTTGATCTCCTTCAGTAGACTTCGGGAAGAATGTTCTCAAGAAGAAGCTAGACTTATAGCTCGTGAGGAAAAGATGGGAGGTGAAGATCAAGCTCTTGCAGCTCACACCAAAAGAAGCAAAACCAAGAAGGATCACCCTCACCCCAAAAGATTCCATCAAAAGAATAAGAAGGACCTAAGATGCTTCACATGCAATGAGAAGGGTCACTTTGCTTCAGATTGTCCCAAGAACAAAAGGGATAATAAGAACAACTCCAGTGAGAAAAAGAAGGGCAGCAAAAGAAGGTTTCATGCTCATGCTGCCGAAGATGATGAACCTCCAAAGAAGAAGGCTAGGGCAGAAAGTGATAGTGATGATGACTCATCAAGTGAAGAAGAGTATGTTCTGATCTCTGCTCTTACAGGTACCATCTCCCATGGATGTAATGATTGGTTAATTGATAGTGGGGCCTCCAAACACATGACTGGGTTCAAGGAATCTTTTGTGAATCTTTCTGAACATGAATCACTCCATAAAGTGAAACTTGGGGATGATTATCAATACCCAATCAAAGGAAGTGGTGAAGCCTCCTACAATCTAGATTCTGGAAAATCATTGAAGATGAAAGAAGTACTTTATGTACCTGGGCTCAAGAAGAACTTACTCTCCATTTCTGCATTAGATGCAAAAGGTATGAGGGTTGCATTTGTGGATGGCCAAGTCCTAATGTGGCCAAAGGGAAAGACCATAGATGATGCAGTAGTGATTGGAAAGCAAGAGGGAGGTTTGTACAATTTGAAGGGACAACCTGAACATGCCATGGTGACATAAATACAAAGATTCATCCATAGTCATGGATCACATAGAGGTATGTATAATTTGTTTTTGCAAAAGTTAACTAATGAGTCATGCAGGTCATTGAAGAGAACAAGAACACATTGCTAGACATAACTAGCAAATATGGTGACCAGGTATGTGTTTCTTATATCATAGGATCTATCATATAAGTATGCATGGCATGATTGATGATGATTGTTCATAAAGTCATAAGTTTGAATAATCATGGGCATATGCATCTTACCTTAATTAATAATATGACTAACCAGAAGAGTCATAGGTTTGAGTAATTATAGGTTTATACATGTTATGTTTCTTATGATATGACTAACCATAAGAGTCCTATATATAAACCTTGAATGCTAATGCTTATTATTTCTGTTTGAAATGATCATGACTATACATACTTGAGATTATTGTGTTTTAATGAATGATACTAATAAGCATGCATAGGGACCAAGGATGAATATGAGTTCAAGAACAGGTAATCCAGGAAGCAAAGATCAAGAGGGAGCACACTCCAGTGGTTTCTGCAAGGGTGCAGATATTCAGAGGGAGTTGTCCATATCTCTACATTCCACAACAAGAAGGTTTAGAAGGACTCCAGCAGCTCCTGCAAGGAAGAAAAGACTCAGAGGGAGTCCACCCAACAAACAAACAAAGATAAGTATTTTAATTATCTTGCATATTTGTTTGCTTAAATAAAATTGTTCAATGATGTATATGCTCATGTTCCTAGACTTAGGATATGTATTGTGCATATTAGAATGATTGAATTAATGAACAGTATACTACTAATATGCATGTGTTGGGTAAGTGGCCTATGGAACTGTACAACATTCCATTGCTACTTATCTAGAATGAAACCTCTTTGCTGACATGTTGGGAGTTGTGCACACTCTTAACAATGTTCTGGTAGAGATTGGAAGGCATCTAGAAAGTTACGGGATATGGATAAATGTTGTATTGAAGCATTGGCTAAGATAATTGCATGACTGCATGACTGTATGACATATTTCTTCATGTGTAAGAATTTGTTCTGAAAATTATGAGATGTTTCTAATCATGCAATTTAATCTGTTTTGTAGGAAAGACCGTATATCTTCACCTACAAAAGGACTACAACATTTGTTCCAGCAACAAAGATATCTATTGAAGATATTGAAATTCCCAGGATCTGGGATGAAGACATGGAATGCCATGATCCGTCGATCATGAAGAATGATGTTTGGGATGCGATCCCAAGAGCTAAAGGGAAGTCTGTTGTGACTTCCGAATAGAACTTTCAGATCAAGCATGTTGCAGATGGCAGCATAGAGAAATATAAAAGTGATGAAATAGAAGATACACCAGATGGATTCAAGACAGCTTTCTTGAATGATGTAGTTGAAGAAGAAGCAGCCACTTCGTTCTGAGACACATGATAGGAAATCATATATGTGCAGAACTTGGTATGGTGAAGATAGATTGATTGCCGACACGCAGCGGAAGCTTACTACCGAGTTCGAGATGAAGAACTTGGGGATGATGCACTATTTGTTTTTGGCGTGGAGATGTGGCAGAATGCAGGTGGGATCTTCCTTGGTCAAGGGAAGTACACAGTAGATATCCTGAAGAGATTTGGGATGATGGATTGCAAGGCCATGGCCACACCTATGGCATCAAATCTGAAGCTTCTATGTGATGCTTCATCTGAGCCGGTTGATGTCTCTTTGTATCATCAGATGATTGGGTCCTTGATGTACTTGACGAACACGAGACCAGACATTTGCTTTGATGTGAACACATTGAGCCAGTTCCTGACGGATCCGAGGAGTGTTCACCTGGTTGCTGTAAAGCATGTTCTGAGGTACCTGAAGGATACAGTGTATTATGGGCTCAGGTATGAGGAGAATCAAAAGTTTAACCTGCAGGGTTATGTTGATTCAGATTGGGATGGCAGTGCTGCAGATAGGAAGAGCACATCTGGGTGTTGCTTCAGTATGGGATCAGGTGTGATCTCTTGGTTTAGCAGGAAGCAGTCCTGCGTAGCACTGAGTACAGCTGAGGCAGAGTATGTTGCAGCCTGTTCAGCTAGTTGTGAGGCAGTATGGCTAAGGAAGCTACTGTCTGAGTTATTTGATCTCCCGTTGGAGGCTACTGGTATCTTCTGTGATAACCAGAGTTGTGTGAAGCTGTCCGAGAACCCAGTGTTTCATGACAGGTCGAAACACATAGATCAAATATCACTATATCAGGGATATGGTGCAGAGAGGAGCTGTGAAGCTCCTGTATGTTGCGACGGACGAGCAGATTGCAGATGTGCTGACGAAGCCACTAGCCAGGGTGAAGTTCGAGTACTTCAGAGAGAGGCTTGGCGTTATTCAGATCGAGGACACTTCGAGGAAGAAGTGACGGACACATTTGCTGAATCCATTCCAAGCATGTTGGAAGGAGGATCCTTCACATGGCTATGGATGTAAGCGCTGGATGATGAGCATCAGGATGATGTTCTAGTTTCTGCTTGATATGATCAGTTGGATCATTTTATGTATGTTCGCATCATGTTGGATGCAGGATATGATCAGTTGGATCATTTTATGTATGTATGTACGCATCATGTTGGATGCAGGATATGATCAGTTGGATCATTTTATGTATGTATGTACGCATCACTTTGGATGCTGGATATGATCAGTTGGATCATGTGTATGTATTGTTTATGCATCATGTTGGATGCTTGGACCATGTATCTGTATATGTATCAGGTGGGTACATTGTATGATCAGGTGGATCATGTATGATGATATGTATCAGGTAGATACTTGGCATGCATCAGGTAGATGCATTGATGATCAGGAGGATCATGTATGATGATATGTATCAGGTAGATACTTGGTATGCATCAGGTAGATGCATTGATAATCAGGAGGATCATGTATGATGATATGTATCAGGTAGATACTTGGTATGCATCAGGTAGATGCATTGATGATCAGGAGGATCATGTATGATGATATGTATCATATATTTGTATCAGGTGGATACATTGATGATCAGGAGGATCATGTATGATACTTGGTATGCATCAGGAAGATGCATTGATGATCAGGTAGATCATGCAGCAGGATGTTGCAGTGATGATCAGGATGATCATAGATGACGAGCTTCAGGATGTTGCTCCAGACGACATGCAGCAGGATGTTGCAGTGATGATCAGGATGATCATAGATGACGAGCTTCAGGATGTTGCTCCAGATGACATGCAGCAGGATGTTGCATTGATGATCAGGACGATCATGGATGACGAGCTTCAGGATGTTGCTCCAGATGACCTGCAGCAGGACGTTGCAGTGATTATGATCAGGACGATCATGAGTACATCAGGATGATGTATGGTGAGTATCAGGTTGATACTCTGTGGCCGTGGATCAGGTTGTGCAGATGAGCATGTCTGGGAGATCCTATAGGTCGGAGTTGTGTACCCGTAACAGCCTGGGATGCTCTTTCGAGACATTGCTCTGGGAGGACATGTAATTCGTTGCCCTGGGAGATCTCAGGTCGGAGTTGTGTACCCGTAACATCCTGAGATGCTCTTGCGAGGTTTTGTCCTATGGCATGTAATTTGGGCCCTGGGAGATTTCAGGTCGGAGTTGTGTACCCGTAACATCCTGAGATGCTCTTGCGAGGTTTTGCCATGACCACATGTAATTTGTGCCCTAGGAGATCTCAGGTCGGAGTTGTGTACCCGTAACATCCTGAGATGCTCTTGCTAGGTTTTGTGGTGGACCACATGTAATTTGTGCCCTGGGAGATCTTAGGTCGGAGTTGTGTACCCGTAACATCCTAAGATGCTCTTTCGAGGTTTTGTGGTGGGGTCACATGTAATAGCGCCCTGGGAGATCCTACAGGTTGGAGTTGTGTACCCGTAATATCCTGGGATGCTCTTTCGAGGTTTTGTGACGCACGTAAAAGTCCTGAGGATTCCACAGTATGGCCAGTGATGATGAAGACCTGCAGGTGGTGGGCCTACATCCAGTATGAAAAAGGACTGGCTCTGTAGAACTTCCTATGACGAGTAGAGACAGAGATTGGACGAGATAGCAGCAGCAGTGACGATGACGATGACGATGCATCGATGATGATGATCCAGAGAAGAAGACTTGTCTAGCAAATCTGTGTCGAGAAATACCTTCCTTGTTAAGAGGGAGTGTTGATGTATATGTAACTTCGGAATGTATTTCATCAGTATATTATATGTATATTTATTGTACCCTTATAAGAGATGTGTTATTCCTCTATAAGGAAGTGTCGTCATGTGGATTGACAAGTGTCGCAAGTGTGTGTACTTGCCGATGGGTTATTAGACCACATTATGGGGTCGGCCCTAATTAATATATAATATAATGTGGATGTACTCAAGTAGATAAGTCGGCCCCAGTAGGTCACTGGGCAAAAAGGTGAGTATAAATAGAGATAGGAGATCTCTATTTTACTCACTCGGAAAAGTATCTATCTTTCTCTCTGGAAAGTGGCGCACTAGTGAGGAGGAGGAGGATCATCTGCTAGGAGACTATCTCTGTATTATTTGGTTGTATTTTGGTTGAGCCATTGCTCTCTCTATCTCTGAGGAAGTTGTGGGGTTTTTCACCTTAGGGTTTTCCCCACGGAAACTCTGTGTCTCTTGTCTCTATGCTTTTGATTCTTATGATGCTTGTGATGCTTGTCATATTATGATTGTCATGCATTGATATACTGTAGATGTTATTCTCTCAGCAAAGATCTTATAGTTTTGTGATTTAATACTGAAAATTTAACATTTTTTTGATGAGAAAATTTACCTTGTGGTTCTGTTATATGCACACAAAAGATTCGATGAGGGGAAGCTATGTTTTGAGTTGCTTTGTAAGTTTGTTTCACATCTACTAGATGCAGATTTATTTCTTGCTTAAGGCAAAGGTTTTGAGGTGTATTGCAAGTCTCCATTGATTGCTGGAAGTACAACCTGAGTGCCTTGCTTCTACACAAAGTCTTCTACCTAGTGGTTCAATAAATAGGCTCGGGGGTCCATAGGAGCAAGTGATATTTGCTGCTTTCTTTGGAGAAGGTTGGGAGGAACATGCCTCTTTGGGTGTTTGTCCACCCTACCTACATTATCAGGTTCTACTTGTCATTTTATTTATAGAATTTATAACTTACTGCATTTATGAGTATTTGTTTTTCTGAATTTTGTTAGTTATTCACTATTCAATTGAACAGATGATTTTTTGAACTGTTTGAAGAAGTAATATGATAATGATAGATTAAAATTACTTCCCTACATTTTTCCACACACTGTTTTTGTGTCGTACTCTAGTGAACGGAAGGGTGTTTAAGAATAAATATGAACAAAGATAGGCATTAGACAAAATGATTGAATAACTGTCATAGATAGAACTCTGTTATAATTCCCATAATTTCTTAATTGTTTATAAATTGTAAGTTAACATATCTCATATATCAGTTGTAGAAGAACCTAGTATTTATTGTTTTTATTTAAGCAATTTAATACAATATAGTCACAGCAATAGAAGTGAAATTTCATAAACATTCCATTGTCCTGTACAAAATCTAAAGTTTTGTTTTAGGATATTTAGTCCTTGTAGAAAGACGAATAATATACATTTACTTACTATATTTCTGTCATTTTTCTTATTCAAATATATTTAACATTCTGCAATTTAAATACTAGTAGAATCAAAATAATTTCTATGATTCATTATTATTATTCACAAATTGAAACAATTGTACAGGAGGTCAAAGACTTGTATACATAGCATGCAATGATATCATATCATTATTATTATAAATCATATAAACATAGGATGAATTATATTCTAGACTTTTGTCCTAGACCTTAGCAATTTTCAAACAACCATAGGTAAAGGTTTTTCCTTCTCATGTTATATCAAAACAGTCGAATGAAGAAGGACCTTGGTTTTTACAACCAACACTAAATTTAGATGAAGGTTCCAAAGTATTAACCTTAGCTAGATACAACATAACTTTAAAAGTTTCATGACTGAACTCGACTTCACCCAAAACGTTCCCATGCAGTTCACTGTTGGGATTTTTAACATTTCATAGGTTTGAAACCCCCATTTCTTTTCTTCCTTTCAGTTAAGAAACTCAAAATAGTATTTGGCATTGGTAGGGTTTGAAACTAGGTCACGACCAAAAGACACTTAACTCTTTTTATGTTACCAAACCTCTTAGACAGGGTTTCAGACAAGGCTTATAGAATTTTTACAAACAAATAGTAGTATTATAAAATACGTTATCAACATTCCACAACACAACAACTACCACAACCAAAACATAAAAACCATTTCGATGCTAGAAGTATGAAAAACATCTTTTATTGCAGAGATGGGACTGAGCCCATTCATCAGTATCTTTTAATTAGTTCGTATTTTTTTTTAAAACACAGACTACCGAGAGTATACAAAAACCTACAACTATTGGGCATATCAACACAACCATGTGCTAAAAACAACTTTTGGATTCTAAATATCCACGCATTGGAACCAAAACCATTGTTTTGACGAATACAAAAAAAGTATTCCAAAATACAAACTTATTTATTATCACTGGGCTTGCAAATATGCAACGAGAAACCAAGAAGTAACACGTCAAGGGTTGCTCCTCCCTGTACCTTATACTTTGCCACATGGCTCATTGAATCTACAACTACTGAGTGTTTAAACCCTTAACATCAAAACAGAAGTCTCGGACAATCATTACAAGCTGGCATCTTGCCAAGAACATAGTTCGAAGTACAATGAAAGGACCACAAGGTATCATCGAAGCTTACAAAGATGCTTAAGCCATCATCCTGAACATTTAATTATCCTTGCAAAGCAACGCCGAGAGTCACCTGCCAATACAACAAGTAGCGTGATTAGAAGTCAAGAGAACAAAAATCAAAAGTTTAAACACTTACAATAACTTCATGAAAACAAAACTACGACCTACCATCGGCGAAAGAACCCTATTCTAGACACTCACATCTGCAACCGAAGAGAGCACCAAACCCTTATCATTCACCAGCAACACAACAAAGAAATGGCTCGACGTTGAGATGTCTCTGTGGAAGATTTCTAAGTAACAGGTCATGGGTTCGAAGCCTGGAGAGGTGCCTCCAAAACCTCCTAACTAACCCTAAAAACTCGCAGGTCGGTCGACCTCTCCACCAAGACACTCACCGCACAAAAGAAAACCTAAGTCATGGCTTCGTTGTGTAAACCCCACGCATTTCATGCTTCACCACAACCAAGACTATCACCTACCCAAATTCTGAGAATATTATTTTATTTGTAAAATACTTTATGTTAAATTTTAATTACAAAGATTTGTAATTATGACCAAGTTTGGTCAAGGATGAATGTAATTACTGATTATTATTATTTAATAAATTAAAATAGGAGACAAACACCCAAGGGAACTGCTAAATGAGTTTTCACTGACCCACTAGGAGGAATGGAAGCTGTTAGAAGGTATGGGCCAGATGGCAGCATTTGCACTCCACCACTAGCTTTTGGTTATGGGACAAATACCCCTAAATTTGTGGCATTATCCCCTAGGTGGGTGGAAGAGAGGAGGCAGCTCATTAATGACCATTTAACCACTAAAAGGCCTAAGCATCCTACATAAGGCAATTCGAATTGGGCAGGCAACTCCTTACAATATTTTATGCAGAAAGATTCCTCAAGTGCATCAAGTGATCACTGAGAGATTTGAATAGGGAGGCTATGTGAGAGTGCATCTGTAAGTCTACTAATTATTCTGAGAAGGAAAACCAGAGGTGCTGGTGCAGGTCTCTTTGACTGCTGAGTCTTGAGGATTGGACAATCTACATTCTATTGCAAGTTGATATACTAAGGCTTCTATGGAATCTTCCTCCTGGTGGTTCAGTGAACAGGCTCGGGGGTCCTAAGTCAAGTAACTTGGTTGTCTTCATGAATAGGTTGGATGGAACAGGTTTCGTGGGCTGTTTGTTTCTCCTACAGTCAACCAGGTTTTACTGTTCCTACTTTTGTTTACAATTAAATGTTTCTGCATAGTAGAATTATTAAACTCAGTCAAGTAAAAGAAATTATTTTATTTTCTGATCTAAGTATGATTCTGAATGAAAAATCTTTGTGAAATAATTGAATCGATAACCATCTCTATATTTTTCCCCATGCTGTTCTCTGCATCATACTTTAGTATAGAGAAGTAAATTAAGAAAGATGAGAGATAGGAAGAATTTCATTAATTGGAAAAGTTAATACAGTAGTGTTCTTCTCAAATTCCGTCATATGTTTAAAAACAGTAAACATTACAGTATAGTATAAATAGCTGCATATAATTCATATAATTCTTAGATAAAAGAAAAACACATTTTGTTTTTGCACAGTTCTTTATATTTATTTTTAACTCTATCTAGTTCAGATAGTAAGCAAATGCATTTCAATATTAGACATTTCATGTTTTCCAAGCAATTATATTTTCAAGAATTATAGTAGCTGCAAAAATTAATCTCTGTACAGATTTTTTACAATTATACACATTTTATTTCTTCACTAACTATCACTTTTGATTTCATTTATTAAATATCTCCACAGTAGTATCAAACCCTAATATATTACAGACCCTATTTTTCTGTTTACATAGTTCATCATATTCTCCTCAAGCCATTCATGGCAAACTCTAGACATTTATATTCTGATCCTAATAAATATAGATTTCCAAACCCTAACTAACATTTCGAGACTACTACAAGACAGTAAGCATCACTTAGCAGAAAGCACAATTCAATATCAATACCTAACGATAGTTTATAACTCTAGTAAGAAAGTATACACAATGTCGAAACATTCACATGTACGAGTTAAGGACCAGTTCGTGGGTTCGACTGTATCTATACAAACAGGATTACCAACGAAAGCTACAGGTAGGGTTTCAATCATGAAATAAAATAGAACAATGTAGCATAGCCAAACAAAAAACACTTGACAGCCGAACTTATATCATCACATTTTCAAAACATAATTATTAACAACGATGATGAAGTATAGATAACAACCATCTATAGTCAACTATCATTGCTTGGCACACCTTAACAATTATTTACACAGTTTTCTCAACCATTACTTTAAAAACACAATTTTCCATTGCAAAAACGAGCCATTGTTTATAAGTGCAAGAGAACCCTCAGTTCTTGGTTTTCCATTTAAAGTTTATAATAGAGAATTACATTATAGACCTGTCAAGGTTCCACAATACATGGGGTTTACCCCTTATCAACCAAAACTGTTAAAACGAGACCGTGGAGCAACAAACTACACAGGGTTTTACCCTTAACCATCTAGCAAAACAAACAAAAGTTCGAAGTTCCTTTCAAACAACGCAGCCAGGCATTAAAGAGCCGATTGGCATCTTAAAGAAACTGAAGATTATCCTCTGTACAACTATTAACAAAACAAGACATAAAAATTCACACTCGGCCATCACCGAAACAAAGTCGAATGGTTCCAACTATTGGCACACAGAAATCACCATCAAAACTATGCCAAAGGCACCTACGAGGTTTTCGAGAACCACCGGAGCTTACCAGACAGGAACTAGTAGCAGCGTTTCCATTCTCCAATCTTTCACTTAGCACCCTCATACGAAATGGGTACCTTCCAAAACACAGTTTGAAGGGTTAAATCAAGAAAAACGCGATTATAAAGTTAAGTATCATAGTAATGCATTCACTGTCTTAAAACACTTACCCTTAGAAACGAAACTCATGAATTTTGACAATCTACACCATCATACGCCGAATGCATTGTGGTATTTGACAGTAACCACGAGCTAAAACACTGAAGAACATTCTCACAAACATGAGATTCGAACCCAGTCTGAATTATATTCAATATGCTGGCTGGAGAAACCCCATCACTATATTGGCATGTCATGGGTTAAGTGCAGAGAGTTTAAGCTTGCAAAAACTACCTCCCATGGGTCACAGGATCAAAACCTTCCGAGAGATACTCTCTCCAACCCTAAATGTTAGCAGCCTGTTGCCTCATAACTCCAACTCTAATGTAAAAATGAAGACTGGGAAACTCTCCATCACTACATACAGCGAGGTTTAGGGTTTCATATTCAACGATCAAGATCTGGTGAGATCGACGCGCAAGAAGATGCCAACAAGCTACGTTGAAAGTCGGGAAAATATTGCATTGATATCTCATTAATTACAACAACCACGACGATGCCAACATTGCATGCTAAGGGACAATCCCGGGTTCAGCTCAAAGGAGAAGCAATATGGTAACTATGCACAGCTAGGATTCCTAGTTATATTATCAACCAAGCTTCACGTGGGTGGACTACGTGAGTTGACAGCAGCACTTTCCACTATGGAATTTGGTCAGGACCATTAATACCTGAATGGGACACTGTCAACCTACCAGTAGCAAATTTAATACCTATCAACTCATCACCTCATTAACGAGATTGTTGTGAAATGCAATAACATACATTATCAATACTTAGAACAAGAGCTAGATCGTATAGCATAGTTCATTCTATTGCTAAAGTCTTGGCTTTTCAAAGGTTTGGATACATCACTTAAATGAATACCAGTCATATGCTAAAGTTAGAGAATAGCCATAATTACATTGTTTACATCATATTCAATTGTTTGCATATTGTAAATCATATCATTGCAATATTAGTGCACATTTTATATAGTTCAAAGTTTGAACTTAGGCATCGTAATATTTGAATTACATATCAATATATTATTGTGGATGCATAGTAACTATAAAATATTTCTATTTCATTTCTATAGTTTTGTATAAGCAATAGGATGAAGTTTTATAATGCTAGTTCATAGCATAAACACCATATTCACAATAAATTCCATATTATTAGCCATGTAGTACAAAGACTATTAATCAAGGTATCACCATAGGTATAGTTTAAGTGTTGATGAGATACACTCTAAAGATAAGTTCTTAGTACAAGCACTAGTCACTATACTTTACATATATTAATTGTGTATTCAAATGATAAATTCAGGACTTAGAGTAGTCTAAGTTCTGTAGGTGCAAAATATAATGATAGTTCAAAAGTATAAACACTATTTTCTGCAAGCTTCCTAATAGCATTATCAATTGATATTATTATCATTGTTTTAATAATAATGACAGTAATCATATGATAATATATGTAGCATTATAACAGAACACTTGGCCGACGTGAAATTATAACAGTGGAGACCTTTATAAGTCAGCACATAAACTAGAATTATAACCATGTATCCTTACCTCCAGTAACTTGTTTTGCAAGAAAGCACTTGGCATTCTAATTTTACATTGATGTTGAATTGAAAGACACACGTACTCTTTACACATGTTGTCGTAGAATTTCTTACCTGCGGTCTGCACATGGAAACAAGATTCAAATACCTTAGTTAAACGTAGCTAAGTAAACTCCAGGGTACCTTGTAGGACCCTTTCATCATCATACAAACAAACTATGAGCACATCATGAAGAACATCATAACAGTACATACTATGAACGGCATGTAATTATATTTAGAACTCAAGCAGAAACTGTAAATTGTATTCTTATGCATAATCATAAAAATATCTTTCGTTAAGGAGTTTAGCATCCATTTAAATCTGAAATAGAAAATACAATTATATCATATTTGAAAATTATGACGTGTCATCATTATTAATTATCCTAGTTAATAAATCTAATTATTTTATATGTTCCACATTAACGACTTCAATAATTATTGCTATTGTAAAAAAATTTAAATTTTGGTATTTTTCGGGATGTTACATGTGGCATCAGAGGTCACGTTCGAACTCTAGGCCTAGAAAAGGTCCAAGAACATGGAGCAAAAAAATTATTTACAACAGAAATCTTACTAATTCAAAAATTTTAACTATTTGTGTTATACATAAATTATTTTAAGTTACAGGTATGGAAGGATCAGCTGAACATTTAGAAGACAGATTTCGACCCAACAATCATAGCATGGGATAGCATTATGAAGAAGAATTCCGTGGCAAATTAAATGACAATTCGTCAGAATTGTTACGTTAATTTCAAGAGTTAAAGGCAGAAATCAGATCTGTAAAAGAAGACAATGAGAACATTATGAAGGCACAAGAAGAACTAAATCAAGTACTGTTCGAACAATGCCCAACTGATGAACAGAATAGAGAAATTGAAAATACCTCCAAGATTGAAGATTTGCCTCATCAAGACAGAAGTAAGAAGATGAAAACTGATAATGCAAACAAAATTTCAACATCATCAGAAGCTTCCCATGAAAAACAGAAAAAGAAAATAAATTATTCAAGTGACACCAGCGAAGGAGACTACAAACCCAAAAGATAAATTCACAAACAATATGAACAGATTTCAGGGGAGTTTAAGAAAATCAAACCTCCAACCTTCAATGGTGAAACTAAGAAAGGAGAGACAGCGGAAGCTTGGATTTCCGGCATGAAGAAGTACCTCCAAATTGATGATTACTCAGAATCATTGAAGGCAAAGATGGAAATCTACAACTTGATTGGGAAGGCAAATATTTGGTGGCAGGACATCAAAAGTGTGAAGGGCATCAAGGACAAGGATGTGAATTTGAGTACCTTCAAATGGTACTTCAAAAAGTTCTTATATGAACAATACTATTAAGAAAAATCAAAGGAGTTCTATGATTTAAAGCTAGGAACTATGAACATGAAAGAGATGAACAGTAAATTTCTGAATTTACTGAGGTATGTGCCATACTTCGTGGAAGAAAAACTGAAGATCCAAAGATACCTGAGTTTTCTACCTTTCAACATCAAGGACAGAATCGAGTATGACAAGACAAAGACCTTAGAAGAAGCCATGAGGAAAGCAACTTTCTGTTATGATACTAATCGTAAAAGAGAAGGAATATCAAACTGGAAAAGTCATAAACCCAACAATTTTGAGCTGAAAAAGAAAAATTTCATGTTTAGTGGAAATTCTGGTTTCCAAAAGAAAAAATTTCATGTTTAGTGGAAATTCTGGTTTCCAAAAGAAAAAATTTCAGAATCGGAATTTTTAAGGAAATAATTCTAGAAACAGTCAGCAGTAGAATTTTACGGCTCCTAGAAACATTCACAATGCTACCAGAACTAATGATCAAAAGGCACCTATCAAATGTTTTGAGTGTCAAGGCCCTCATTATGCATCAGAATACCCCAAGAGGAAGCAGACAACTAACAATATTCATTCCATATAGACTGAACCTACTGTTGGAGACTTGGCAAGGGAGATGCCCAGAATTAATGCAACACTCGACAACAGACAAGTAGATCATCGAGTCTCTATGGTAGAGATTGAAGGTATGCTGCAAAACCATCCTGTTACTATTTTGATTGATCTAGGTGCTAGCTTAAGTTATATATCACCAGATATTGTAGAAAGTTTTAAATTGAAAACAAAAACATTCAGTAAATCTTGGTTAGTTAGACTAGCAATAGGAACAAAAAGGAAAGTATCTGATTTTATTGAAAGTTGTGCTTTATCCATAAATCAGTTAAAGACACAAACCAAGTTGAATGTTTTACCTTTAGGATCCTATGATATTATAATCGGAATGGACTGGTTAGAAGCCGATCATGTCATTCTGAATTGATATGAGAAAATTTTTACATGTTTAAATGATGAAGGAGAAACTGTGGAAGTAAAAGGTATTCCAAGAAAGACATCCCTTAGACAGATTTCATCCATGCAAGTAAAGAGGGCAGTTGGAAAAGGATGTCAATTGTTTGCAGTAAATGTAGTAAATGATGAGTTTTTTTGTAAAGAGGACAAACTAAAATTAGAAGACATACCTGTCCTAAAATATTTCAAAGATGTTTTTCCTGAGGAGATTCTAGGATTACCTCCTAAGAGAGATTTAGACTTTACCATCGAGTTAATACCAGGAGCAATACTAAATTCTAAAGCTCCATATAGGATGAATATACTAGAATTAAATGAGTTGAAATCACAGTTGAAGGAACTGATTGATAAAAACTATATAAGACCCAACGTGTCTCCTTGGGGGACACCTATTATATTTGTTAAGAAGAAAGATGGTACCCTAAGACTGTGCATAGATTATCGCCAGCTGAATAAGATGACAATCAAGAATCTATATCTGTTTCCCTACATAGACAATTTATTTGATTAGCTGCGTGGAGCAATGATATTTTCAAAGATTGATTTAAGGTTAGGATATCATCAAGTTTGTGTGAAGGATGAGGATATTTTCAAAACAGCGTTTAGAACTCGATATGGACATTATGAGTTCGTAGTCATGCCATTTGGCTTGACTAATGCCCTGGCTGTATTTATGTGTTTAATGAACAATATTCTGCACAAATATTTGGATAAGTTTGTTGTTGTGTTCATAGACGACATTTTAGTGTATTCTAAAAGCAAAAAAGAGCATGACGAACATCTGTGTAGTATCTTACAAGTTCTAAAAGATCATCAACTATATGCTAAGTTTAGTAAGTGTGACTTTCACAAGGCTAAAATTCAATATCTAGGATACATAATTTCCAAGGAAGGAATCTCGGTTGACCCTGACAAGATAAAATCAATTAATGATTGGCTGGTTCCTAAGGATGTGTCAGATGTATGATCATTTATGGGTATTACTGGATATTACAGAAAATTTATAGAGGGTTTTTCAAAGATTGCAAACCCCATAACCTCCTTACAGAATAAAGCGAAGAAATTTGTGTGGGATCAGAAATGTTCAGATAGTTTTAAGAAGCTAAAGAAATTACTAACTACAACACCTATTCTGAGGATAACAGATCCTAATAAGGATTTTATAGTATGTACCGATGCATGTAATGACAGACTCGGTGGAGTCCTAACACAAGAGGGACATGTTGTTGCATACGAGTCTAGAAAGCTTAAAATACATGAGAATAACTACTCTACTTATTATTTAGAGTTATTAGTAGTAATTCACGCTTTAAAAATGTGGCATCACCACCTTATTGGCATAAAATTTACCTTTTTGACAGATAACATGGGTATGAAATATTTATTAGATCAGACAAATTTGAACTCTAGACAAGCAAAATGGTTAACTTTTCTAAGTGAATATGATTTTGAAATTCAGCATATTAAAGGGAAAGAGAACAAGGTTGATGATGCATTAAGTTGTAAATCAAAATTGAATTTTATTTCAGCCATCTGTACTTACTCAACAGATTTAGAAAATCAGATCCTTGAAAGGAGTGAAATGGATGAAGAATATAGAAAATTACAAGAAACGACAGCAAATAACAATTCTGAAAATCGTATGGCAGATTACAGTTTAAAGGAAAATGGTTTGTTATTATACAAAAACAGATTGTATGTACCCAACATACCAGAAATAAAAATTCTGATTTTAAATGAGATGCACAAAAGCCATTACTCTGGTCATACAGGTTATCAGAAAACCATCACTATGCTACGGAAAGAGTACTATTGGCCCAGAATGAAGGATGAAGTAGCAGGGTACATAGCTAAGTGTTTGGACTGTCAAAAAGTGAAGGTTGAACATCAACATCCGGTTGGACTGTTGCAGCCATTTCCTATACCTAGCTGGAAATGGGAAATGATAAGCATAGACTTTATTACCAGTCTACCAAAAAATCAGAAACAAAATGACTCTATCATGGTGGTAGTGGATAAAATCAGCAAGGCAACACACTTTATATCTATAAAAACTACTCATAAAACTCCAGACATTGCAGAAATCTTCATGAAGCAGATTTTGTGATTACATGGTATACCGAAAGTGATAATTTCAGATCGTGACTCTAACTTTACTATAAAATTTTGGAGGTCTTTGTTTAAAGGGTTGAATACAACCTTAAAATTCAACACAACATTTCATCCACAAATGGATGGACAGACAGAAAGAGTGAATCAGGTATTGGAAGACTTGCTGAGAATGTATGTTAAGGATCAGCCTGGTAAGTGGGAAGACTACTTGCATTTAGAAGAATTTGCATATAATAACCATTATCATGCATCAACCAGACTTAGCCCTTTTGAAATTCTTTATGGTAGGAAATGTGATACACCTATTTCTTGGAATGATCCAGTAAATAGAGTTATTTTAGGACCTCAATTGTTGCAGGAGTTGAAACTAATTGTGAAACAGGTACAAAGAAATCTTAAAGCTGCCCAAGATAGGAAAAAGAGTCAAGCAGATCTTAAAAGGAATCATAAGGAGTTCCAGGTTGGTGAACATGTTTTTTTCAAGGTAAGACTGAAAAAGAGTTCATTGAAATTGGGAAGCTGTGCCAAGTTGGCACCCAAGTATTGTGGTCCTTTCAAAATATTGTCAAGGGTTGGACCAGTGGCATACCATTTGGCTTTGCCACCAAATTTAAAGATACATAATGTTTTTCATATATCATTTTTAAATAAGTATGTACACAATGCTACCCATGTTGTAAATTGGAATGATGTACAAGTGAGACAAGACGACGATTTTCAGGTGGAACTGGACTGTATCGTTGAAAGGAGGGAAAATCTACTCCGGAATCGCACCATTGGGAAGGTAAAGGTGCAATGGAAGCACCTTAGCCCAGAAGAGGCAACTTGGGAGTTGGAGAGTAGTATGCGGGGCATCATACCCAACTCTATTTCAGGAACACTCAGAGAGTGATTAAACAACATCGAGTACGATGTTGAGACTTAAGGGGGGGTGTATGTCACCTACCCAAATTCTGAGAATATTATTTTATTTGGAAAATACTTTATGTTAAATTTTAATTACAAATTTTTGTAATTATGACCAAGTTTGGTCAAGGATGAATGTAATTACTAATTATTATTATTTAATAAATTAAAATAGGAGACAAACATCCAAGGGAACTGTTAAATAAGTTTTCACTGACCCACTAGGAGGAATGGAAGCGGTTAGAAGGTATGGGATAGATGGCAACATTTGCACTCCACCACTAGCTGTTTGTTATGGGACAACTACCCCTAAATTTGTGGCATTATCCCCCAGGTGGGTGGAAGAGAGCAGGCAGCTCATTAATGACCAGCTAACCACTAAAATGCCTAGGAATCCTACATAAGGCAATTCGAATTGGGCAAGCAACCCCTTACAATATTTTCTGCAGAAATATTCCTCAAGTGCATCAGGTGATCACTGAGAGATTTGAATAGCGAGGCTATGTGAGAGTGCAACTGTAAGTCTGCTAATTATACTGAGAAGGAAAACTAGAGGTGCTGGTGCAGGTCTCTTTAACTACTGAGTCTTGAGGACTGGACAATCTACATTCTATTGCAAGTTGATGTACTAAGGCTTCTACAGAATCTTCCTCCTGGTGGTTCAGTGAACAGGATCGGGGGTCCTAAGGCAAGTAACTTGGCTGTCTTCAAGAATAGGTTTCTTGGGCTGTTTGTTTCTCCTACAGTCAACCAAGTTTTATTGTTCCTACTTTTGTTTATAGTTAAATGTTTCTGCATAGTAGAATTATTAAACTCAGTCAGGTAAAATAAATTATTTTATTTTCTGATCTAAGTATGATTCTGAATGAAAAAGCTTTGTGAAATAATTGAACCAATAAACATCTCTATATTTTTTTCCATGTTGTTCTCTGCATTGTACTCCAGTATAGAGAAGTAAATTAAGAGAGATGAGAGATAGGCAGAATGCCATTGATTGGAAAAGTGAATACAGTAGTGTTCTTGTCAAATTCCGTCATATGTTTAAACATAGTAAACATTACAATATAGTATAAACAGCTGCATAGAATTCATATAATTCTTAGATAAAAGAAAAACACATTTTGTTTCTGCACAGTTCTTTATATTTCTTTTTAACTCTATCTAGTTTAGATAGTAAGCAAATGCATTTCATGTTTTTCAAGCAATTATATTTTCAAGAATTATAGCAGCTGCAAAACTTAATCTATGTACAAATTTGTTACAATTATACACATTTTATTTCTTCACTAACTATCACTTTTGATTTCATTTATTAAATATCTGCACAGTAGTATCAAACCCTAATATATTACAGACCCTAGTTTTCTGTTTACACAGTTCATAATTTTCTCCTCAAGCCATTCATGGCAAACTTTATACATTTCATTTTTGAGCCTAACAGTTATAGATTTCCAAACCCTAACTAACATTTCGAGACTACTACAAGACAGTAAGCATCACTTAGCAGAAAGCACAATTCAATATCAATACCTAACGATAGTTTACAACTATAGTAAGAAAGTATACACAGTGTTGAAACATTCACATGTACGAGTTAAGGACCAATTCGTGGGTTCGATTGTATCTATACAAACAAGATTACCAACGAAAGCTACAGGTAGGGTTTCAATCGTGAAATAAAAGAGAACAGTGTAGCATAGCCAAACCAAAAACACTTGACAGCCGAACTTATCTCATCACATTTTCAAAACATAATTATAAACAACGATGACGAAGTACAGATAACAACCATCTACAGTCAACTATCGATGCTCGGCACACCTTAACAATTATTTACACAATTTTCTCAACCATTACTTTAAAAACACAATTTTCCATTGCAAAAACGAGCCATTGTTTATAAGTGCAAGAGAACCCTTGGTTCTTGGTTTTCCATTTAAAGTTTATAATAGAGAATTACATTACGGACCTGTCAAGGTTCCACAATAAATGGGGCTTACCCCTTATCAACCAAAACCATTAAAATGAGACCGTGGAGCAACAAACTACACAGGGTTTTACCCTTAACCATCTAGCAGAACAAACAAAAGTTCGAAGTTCCTTTCAAACAACACAGCCAGGCATTAAAGAGCCGATTGGCATCTTAAAGAAACTAAAGATTATCATCTGTACAGCTATTAACAAAACAAGACTTAAAACTTCACACTCGGCCATCACCGAAACAAAGTCGAATGGTTCCAACTCTCGGCACACATAAATCACCATCAAAACCATGCCAAAGGCACCGACGAGGTTTTCAAGAACCACCGGAGCTTACCAGGAAGCAGTAGCAGCATTTCCATTCTCCAATCTTTCACTTAGAAACCTCATACGAAATGGTTACCTTCCAAAACACAGTTTGAAGGGTTACTTCAAGAAACATGCGATTATAAAGTTAAGTAGATTAATAATGCATTCATTGTCTTAAAACACTTACCCTTAGAAATGAAACTCGTGAATTTTGACACACTACACCATTAGACGCTGAATTCATGGTGGTATTTGACAGTAACCATGAGCTAAAACACTAAAGAACATTCTCACAAACAGGAGATTCGAAGCCAGTCTGAATTACATTCAATACACTGGCTGGAGAAACCCCATCACTATATTGGCGTATCGTGGGTTAAGTGCAGAGAGTTTAAGCTTGCAAAAAATACCTCCCACAGGTCACAGGATCGAAACCTCCTGAGAGATACTCTCTCCAACCCTAAATGTTAGCAGCCTATCGGCCTCATAACTCCAACTCTAACGTAAAAATGAAGACCAGGAAACTCTCCATCACTACATACAACGAGGTTTAGGGTTTCATATTCAACGATCAAGATCTGGTGAGATCGACGAGCAAGAAGATGCCAACAAGCTACGTTGAAATTTGAACAAATATTGCATTGATATCTCATTAATTACAACAACCACAACGATGCCAACACTGCATGCCAAGGGACAATCCCGTGTACAGCTCAAATGAGAAGCGATATGGTAACCATGCATAGCTAGCATTCCTAGTTATATTCTCAACCAAGCTTCACGTGGGTGGACTACGTGGATTGACAGCAACGCTTTCCACTATGGAATTTGGTCGGGACCATTAATACCTGAATGGGACATTGTCAACCTACTAGTAGCAAATTTAATACCTATCAACTCATCACCTCATTAATGAGATTGTTGTGAAATGCAATAACATACATTATCGATACTTAGAACAAGAGCTAGATCATATAGCATAGTTCATTCTATTGCTAAAGTCTTGGCTTTTCAAAGGTTTGGATACATCACTTAAATGAATACCAGTCATATGCTAAAGTTAGAGAATAGCCATAATTACATTGTTTACATATTGTAAATCATATCATGGCATATTGTAAATCATATCATTGCAATATTAGTGCACATTTTATATAGTTCAAAGTTTGAACTTAGGCATCGTAATATTTGAATTACATATCAATATATTATTGTGGATGCATAGTAACTATAAAATATTTCTATTTAATTTCTATAGTTTTGTATAAGCAATAGGATGAAGTTTTATAATGCTAGTTCATAGCATAAACACTATATTCACAATAAATTCCATATGATTAGCCTTGTAGTACAAAGACTATTAATCAAGGTATCACCATAGGTATAGTTTAAGTGTTGACGAGATACACTCTAAAGCTAAGTTCTTAGTACAAGCACTAGTCACTATACTTTACATATATTAATTGTGTTTTCAAATGATAAATTCAGGACTTAGAGTAGTCTAGGTTCTATAGACACAAAATATAATGATAGTTCAAAAGTATAAACACTATTTTCTACAAGATTCCTAATAGCATTATCAATGGATATTAGTATCACTGTTTTAATAATAATGACAGTAGTCATATGATAATATATGTAGCATTATAACAGAACACTTGGACGACATGAAATTATAACACTAAAGAGATTTATAAGTCAGGACATAAACTAGAATTATAACCATGTATCCTTACCTCCAGTAACTTGTTTCGCAAGAAAGTACTTAGCATTCTAATTTTACATTGACGTTGAATTGAAATACACATGTACTCTTTACACATGTTGTCGTAGAATTTCTTACCTACGGTCTACACATGGAAACAGGATTCAAATACCTTAGCTAAACGTAGATAAGTAAACTCCAAGGTACCTCGTAGGACCCCTTCATCATCATACAAACAAACTGTCAGCACATCATCAAGAACATCATAATAGTACAAACTATGAACATCATGTAATTATATTTAGAACTTAAGCATAAACTGTAAATTGTATTCTTATGCATAATCATAAAATGATCTTTCATTAAGGAGTTTAGCATCCGTTTAAATCTTAAATAGCAAATACAATTATATCATATTTGAAAATTATGATGTGTCATCTTTATTAATTATCCTAGTTAAGAAATCTAATTATTTTATATGTTCTGCATTAAAGACTTCGATAATTATTGCTATTATAAAATATTTTAAATTTTGGTATTTTCGGGATGTTACAGAGACAAACTCCATGTGAAGGATCGCCACAGTGGATGCCAACAAGCATTCCACCATGATGTTATTAATGCACTTTTAGTATCTCAACTACCATCGTACAATCAACCCTACAATCACATTAATCAACTCGATTATGGTTCGATTTTCGTATATGGTGGATTAAGATCTAGGGTTTAGTATGATTGCATACTGGTCGTAAGGTTAATACATTAGTAGTTCCCATTTCATATGTTTTATGATAGTTATGTATAAACCCCTCGAGTCAAGACTTAACACTTTCCATAAACTATAGAACATATATTAATATATAATGTTATCAATGTTATATTGTGCGTAGAGCATAACACCCCAACTTTAGTTATTTTGCTTAGTAGGTTTTGTAATCATAAGGTTTGTCAATATCACCCTTATGTGGCCATTACTCCAAGTTGGTATCAAGTTGGTATCTGTAGAGTATAAGACCCAAGACTAGGTAAAGTGTATAGTAAGTCTTAGACTTAGGTTGCAACTTTATTCATTATGCATAGAAGTATAGTGTAACATAATCAAATATCATTTCTTTAGCAATGATCAAACATGTTAATCGTTGCCAATATTTATATCATGTTGTTAAAACATATAAAATATCACTTAGAATATATCTATGATTCAAACTTTCACACTTAGCATAAGATCTCAATACACACTAGTACTATTACATAGTATTGTTAAGCTAAGCTTAGTATTTCACCTTCCTACTTCAGGTTTGTATTATCTTTAAGTTCAAGATGTCTTTAAGAAGATCAATGTATTAAGCTAATATGAATAATGCATATAACTAAGAGTGTCAAGAACTACATTCCTAGTATTAGCATCCAAGCTTATGTTGTCATCTTTTTTGTTTTAAGTATATGAATACTCAATATCTTTGATAAATGCATGATTTAAGTAAAAAAATGCTCTATACTTTCCACAGTGATAAAAATTATAACAAGTGATTGATCATAAACAATTGTAAATTCTGAATATGAGCAACTGATATTTATATAAACTTCTATATGCATAAAACAACAAAGGATCAAACTAAAATAGATCTTACCCCGGAAGACTTCAAATTACTCTAGTTTACAAGTTGAAAATTAACTAAAAAATTTAATAAGATCACTTTCAATAGAAGATTCGCTTTTACCTTCGATCTGCAACAGAGGTTCAAATGCTTTAGCTAAAATAGCTAAGTAAGACTCGGGGTGCCCCATAGGACCCCTTCATCATCAATAAGAAAAGAAAACAGTTAGCACATGTCTTCGATCAAGTCAAATGTTTAGAGTAGGGACTTTTACATAAGTATTCATAACTGATCTATGATGCATGACTGTAGCAGGAAAATCTCCGATGGCATCTTAATATAGATTTAGGTAATTTTCACGCCTTTTATATTACAACATACATACATGACCCACATGACATGTTATTACATTATGACGTTTTAAATAAATCAATAAACATTTATTATGCTTCCGCTTAGTAAATATAGCACTTAATGCTACTATGAATTTTTTTAAATTTTATGGATTTTTTTTGGGATGTTACATTGGAGGCTCACTATCCTTTCTTAGAACTATCTTAGGAAGGGAACTCCACAAAGATTGCAATGGACTTACATTTATTTTCATTTGAATTAATTGGGATATAAAATAATACCCTCCATCAACGCTACAATGATGATTAGAATTCCACTTAATTTGCATTTATCATTGTGCAAGCATTTTTACTGATTGCACAAATGTAATCCTTCTTCAATTTAACTCTAGCATATCTTTCTATGGTAAGTCCCATTCTTATTTTACTTGTGGAGAATATGTATGTTACCACAATCCTAACTAGATTAAAAATTAAATTTTTTGAAGCTTGGAGAGCCATATGAATAGCATAAATAGACAAAATATATGCCCATAATAGAGACATGAAAATCTGGAACAAATAATGCCCACCTTTATTAGGGTCTTTCATATTCATTAAAAAATACAATCACAAGAACTGTTGCGTACATGCTTCTATTAAAATCACGTTCACAAGAACTCTTTTATATAGTTACGTTCTTAAAAGAGAGGCTTTTGCAAACATTTACAAGTATATATTCATATGCAAACATCAAGACTACTATACATTTTTACATGACAGATTAACTCTACTATTAATATTACTATATCAAAAAGTTTTGAAAGCATGAAATCAAAGGAATTGAAAGATTTATGTATACGTTTTACACAAAAAAAATTGTTTCGGGGTTATGAGATGTTTGATTTCGTGTAATCAAAATAAACACAATGAATTTACGGAAAGCATTGCATTGATTTCAGTGTTACTCTACAATAGATATCGCATCCCATGCCTTTGTCTTTACTTATAAAATTATCTCATGCGACCTTCTCACTCTACGCACCAATACTCATTGCATTGATTTCTACAAACTTATCTTAGTCATCAATCTATGTTGCATTGATTTCTATGTAACTCGATAAGAGATGGCCCCTTCTCAATAGTCATATGGACCTCTTACTACACTAGCCAATACTTGATACATTGATTTTAACAAACATATCTGTCATCAATCTTAGTCGCATTGATTTCAATATAGCTTTGCAAGAGATGGTCTCTCCTCTACAATCCTGCATCACTCTCACTACACCCACCAATACTCACCGCATTGATTTCAACAAACGTATATGAATCATCAATTTATGTTGCATTGATTTCAGTGTAAGTTGGAAACACATGGCCTCTCCACTGCAATACTATGGCCCTTGCACTTCACCCAACAATACTTGATGAATTAATATCAATGAACTTATCTTAGTCACCAAGATCTGTTGCATTGAAATATGTGGAAATATTTAAGAGATAGATAACTTTTAAGAACTTACATAAGTTCGTTGATGGAGTTAATTGAATCTCCTCTTACAATAAAACATTCTTAATATGCATTAACTTAAATCAGTGATATTTTGTATATTCTTACAATACATCATTCATAATAGCATTACTTTAAGCATCCAGTTCTTAATTACCTTCACATGGTGCATGGATTTTACTACTTCCTACTCCCCCATGTTCCCCCATGCCTACGACTTGAACCAACATAGATCTATCTTAAAAGTAGCTCTACCAAGCACCGAGAGGGAACAAATCCATCGAGGTACAAACAATTTTTAGAGTACAAATGCAAAGGAAGGGTTTGCACCTCGAGAGATTTGATCCCTCTCGACGCTTGGTAGAGCCACTTTTAAGATGGATCTGTGTTGGTACTAATTTCTCATTGGAGCACTTTCTTGAACTGGACGATCATAGCATGGGCATTCATGACTTTAGCATATCTAGATCAGGAGTACTGGTCCAACCTTCTTAGGAAAGTTGACCCATTGGCATTCCTGGGGATTATATCTCTTTCTGACCTCAGATCCATTTATTTATGCCCTACCCTAACCTAAAAGTTAAGGGTATTCTCTTTCTTATGATGTGTGACTATCTCTCTCACGTGATCCTTCCCTCAAATATCATTAGAAATTTTATGTTTACTAGTGGATTTGTATTACGAATGAATTATTTCTATGTCGATGACTAAATTTATTCAACACCACTGAAAGTAGCATTATTCAGACGTTTTCTACATTTTAAACGTGCATTCAACATTGGACAGAACAATGCTAATTATTTGAATGCCTTATTATCAATTCTTCTCTAGGGTTTTGTTTTAAAATGTCTTTGACTTCGGTGGATATTGCATCTTGATGTTTCTTTGGTGCTCCTCATTATTAGTTAATTTCCTTGAGGTACATTTTTATTGTGTTTGAACAACTTATGTGGGTTTTTTTGTAATCCCTTTTTGAAGTAAATGTTACCTTGGTTGCATTGAGAGAGTCCAATGTAGAGGGGTGGGGTGGCCTAAGAAGGTGCCCATAGGGGGTGACCTAAAAAAAGGATCATCCAATGGGAAACACTGTAGCACCATAAAACAAAAAGGGTGAGCCATTCTTTATTAAATCCGAAATTTAAGAGAGAGAATTTGCATAGAAAACAAAATCCAAATTTTGTAATTTTGAAAAAAAGTGAGGCAAAAGTTACATCAAGATCTTTTACTTGAGATACCCATGGGAAATTTCATTTCCTATAATGATATATATTGTGGAAATATTCTTGTTCATTGTTGGCATGCAATCGAAGCTTGTTGAGATCTCCATTTAGTCAAGAAGTCAAAAAAAGAGCCAATTGAGCATAAGAAAAGATGAACAGAACAAATACAAATGAGAATGGGAAAGGAATAAGGGTTATCCAACCATTATAAATTGATTCTCTTTTAAATACAAGTTGACGTAGATGCTAGATGTTGCAACAAACAATCCATTATAGAACCTAACTTTGCTATCAGAATACATAGCAGAAAACCATCATGCTATTATCAAACACAATGCAAAATAACAAAGAGATTTCATTGTTGGATACCAATGAAATGAACACAAACTTTTATTAATTCAAGAAGAAATCACAAAGTTACATCACAACCAATACTAACATTCAAGTAACAACATACACCAAATGGTTTCTCGTGCTATTGTAACAACTCTGAAATCGTGAGGTGGGTAGATTCTCTAAGTTAATGTGTTAATACTTTGTTTAAGCCTTTTTTTCATGCTGTTCATTGACTAGACCTGCTTCTCCAATGCTCATTCATGATCTCTCCTTTTGTGTTGAACCCCCTTCTCATTGTTCCATCACTCTTTTAACTCTACGGTCTTCCCTTGAATCGATTTTGCTTTCTTTTCCAAGATCGAGCAATTGCTACAACTGTTCACCTTCCTCAATGGTTCTTCTCCCATTTATTTGCGTTATGGTGTAATGGTTTGTCTTATGGGCATGGGTACTCTTCCCAACACATGGAAAAAACAATTTAACATTCATAGTGACAGTGTATAAACGTGGAATGCTTATGTGGCAGCGTTGCGGTATGAAAGAGTTATAGGACTAAGTAACAACATGCTTATAAGGGAACTATGAGTGACAATATGGAAAAAATAAACACAATGATAGAGAATTTATGAACAAATGGACCAATAAAAAAACACGATCCTTATTCAGTCATTATTTATTATGCGGAATGGAAATAGTGTTTTGGGTGATGTGAATTTCCTGCACCCAAGGATGCTCCTACATCAGACACCCCTAGTAAGAAAAAAAATGAGTCCCATCTCATGTGTAGAAAATTGTTGAAGGTGAAGAGTTCTTCAAGCATGCTAACTGATCTTCTGTCACCCATAATTCATGTTCTGCCCCTCGATTATTCCACTTGATTAAATACTCCTTATAGTCTTTTCGACGAGTCTTCTTACTAATTCTTGTGGCAAGAATTTCTTCCATATGTTCAATTGATCTTATTGGTAATTTCTACTCCCATTCATTGAGAGTACCTTCATCTACACCTTTGTTCCCCTCATGAAACTCATAAAGGTCAGCCACATTAAATGTAGATGATATGTCAAGCTTTTCTGAAATATCTAAGCGATATGCATTATCATAATTTTTCTTCAAAATTCGACATGGACCGATCTTCTTATACTTCATTTTATTATATGTACCTCTCGTAAACTGCTCCTTCCTCAAGTGAGCCATGACCATCTGAACCTCTTGGAATACCTTCTTTATCCTACGCTAATCTTCCCTTTTCTAATAACTGTCATTGCTAGTCTGAAATTTCTTCCTTACTTGCTCATGTAACTCCTGGATGCGGTCTGCAAAATCACTTGCATCAACACTCTTTGGTTGTCCAAATCCGGCAATGCAACCAAATATACCACACCTTTTGGCGATCTCCCATAAACAATCTGAAATGGACTATTTCTTGTAGATATATTTACTGAATCATTATATGCAAACTCATCTTGGGCCAATGCCAAATCCCATTGACTAGGATTCTTTCCACTCAAACTCTTCAACAAATTCCCTAGACTCATATTTCCTAGTTCGGTGTGTCCAGCCATCTAAGGATGATATTCCAAACTGTATAAAATATCTAAACCTAATTTCTTCCAGTGTCACCTCCAAAAATTCCCAGGAAATGTGGTATCACGATTTGAAGTAATGCTTCGTGGTAATCCATGCAATCTAACCACCTCTTTGAAGAATAATGAACCTACTTCACTAGCATCACTAGTCTTCTTACATGCTATGGAGTGTGCCAATTTTGAAAATCTATATACAACCACCATTTTTGAATCATGTTTTGTTTGTGTCATAGGTTGTCCTAAGACAAAATCAATACTTGTTTCTTTCCACGGTCGTTCAGGTACTGGAAATGGGGTATAGAGTCTTGTTTTCTGAATTTTACCTTTGGCCAATTGACAGATCCTACAACCTTCAACAAACTTTCGAACATACTTGTTAATGCTGAGACAAAAGTACCTCTCCTTTAACAATGCTTCGGTCTTATCAAATCCAAAATGTCCTCCTAAACTACCACTATGAAATTCTTTAATAAGGTCTAGCCCCATGGAAATTCTCGAAATACACAATTGTTGGTTTTTAAATAAAAACTCTTATTGTATATGGTAATATAAATATGGTGTGTGATCTAAAATATGAGGTTCTTTGCATGCCTTCCAAGATTCTGAGAAATCTGCATCTCCCTCATACAATTCTTTCATGCAATTTAAACTTACCACTTCTACTGACATGGTATTGAGTAACATTGGCCTCCGAATAAACACATGAGCTACCTTATTGGATCTTCCCAACCTGTGTTTCAACACAAAAGAATAACTTTGCAAGAATTCAACCCACTTAGTATTCTTTTGATTCAACTTACTTTGGTTGTTAATGTACTGCAAATCCTTGTGATCCGTGAATAAGACAAACTCTTTCGACAGTAGATAATGTCACCATTTAATCAAGGCCTGCACTATAGCATAGAACTCTTGATCATGAACAAAATATTTCTTCTTGGTCTCATTCAAATTTTCGCTGAAAAATGCAAATCGGTTTTCCTTCTTGACTCAAACCTTCTCCAATTGCTGCTCCACTCGCATCACAATCAACCTAAAACACTTTGCTAAAGTCTAGTAATGATAACACTGGTTGTATTGTTACTCTTTTCTTTAACTCCTCAAATGAATTTGATGTTGCATTAGTCCATTGGAACACACCCTTCTTCATACATTCTGTAAGAGGCACACATATTTGACTGAAATTATGAATGAATTTCTAGTAGAAGCCTGGAAATCCATGGAAAATCCTCACATCAAATGTGCATCTAGGTGTTTCCCATTCGAGAATAGCCTTCACCTTTTCAAGATACATATTTAGTCCATCTTTTGAAATTACAAACCCTAGATACACCAAATATTGTTGCATAAATGTACATTTCTCGAGGTTTATAAGTAACTTCTCCTCTTTCAAATGTTGCAACACTTCTCTTGCATGCTCAACATGCTCTGCCTCACTTCTGCTAAATATTAGTATATTATCCAAATATAAAACCACGAATTTACCCAAAAATGGATTCAATACTTCGTTCATCAATCTCATGAACATGTTGGACGAATTAGTTAGTCCGAACGGAATCACCAACCATTCAAACAGTCCATCCTTCATCTTAAATGCAATCTTCCATTTGTCACCTTCTCTTATTCGAATTTTATGATAGCCACTTTTCAAACCGATCTTGGTAAAATACTCTGCACCACTCAGGCAATCCAAAAGGTTATCCATTCTTGGTAACGTAAATTAGTATTTTATGGTGATCTTGTTTATGGCACATGAATTAGTACACATTCACCACTCCCCTTATTTCTTAAGCGTCGATATTGTTGGTACTTCGCAAGGGCTTAAGCTCTCATGAATTAACCCTCAACTAGGCAATTCTTGCACTTGCCAATTCACTTCTTCCCTTTCTGGTGGATTCATTCGATGAGGCACCTTTTTTGGTAAGTTTGATCCTAGGATCAAATCAATTTAGTGTGATATGCTACGCAATGGAAGTAACCCAGCTATTAATTCCTCTACAACAATTTCCTTGAATTCTTCCAGCATGTGTTGGATCTCTACTAGTATAGAACCTTTTGTTTCAAACTTCTGAACATTTCGCGAAATTAATACCAAACAACATCCACTCTGTTTCTATTCTTTTCAGAACTCTTTAGCAGAGCACAACATAATGTGGCCATTACAACTATGCACATCCTTGAAGCAACAATTGTTGTTACTTCCATCATCCTCACGCAGTGGGATCAACTTATAACGATGTCCATTTTGAACAAATTCATAATAATTTTCCTTGCCATCATGGAAAACTTTTCAGTCAAGCATCCAATGTATTCCAAGCAAAATGTGGCATGCATCCATCTCTATCACATCGCATAGCACTTCTTCTTTGAAATTTCCAATCTAAAAACTTAATAACATTGCTCAGTCACTATCACTTGCTGGCCTCTCTGCAACCATGAAACTCTATAAGGGTTAGGATGTGGTTCACATTTCAAATTTAACTTCCTCTTGACTGAAGCAGAAACCAAGTTTTCAATGTTGCCTTCATCAACGACCAAGTTACAACATTTTCCTTGGACTTTAAATTTTTTCTTAAACAATCTCTTCCTTTGTTTAGGATCCTCTATTAACTTCTTCTCTGGGCTTAACAATACCCTCTGGAACATTAGATTTTCACCTTGTTCTTTCTGAAGTACAGTGACATTGTCTCCCATTACCAATGCTTCATTATCCACTTTCATTTGTGTTTTAGCATTACCTATTTTACTAGAACCTTGTTTCTCTAGGCATTTTGATGCTTTGTGGCTTTCCACTCCACATCTATAATAGGTAATTACATGCTTTCTCATTCCTCTTCCAAAACCTCTACCTCGACCAACTCCATTTCCTCTAGTACTTGGACCGCTTGTAGTTTCATATTCCTTCTCATTTTCCTTAATAGTACTTTCTCTTCCTCTGCCCCATGGATCTTTCCCCCTAAAATTATGCCGATTATTTCTTTCAACCTTCTCTTCCACCTTAAAGGAAAATTGGTAAGCCTCATCCATAGTATGAAAAAGTGTGTACTCATCTCATCCTGAATTGCATACTTCAATCCATTCACATATATAGCCATGCCCTAATACATAGGCTCCTTAATGCCCAATCTGAATGACATCCTAAAGAATCCTTTGTATATTCACACACATAAACCTCCTTTTGCCTCATATTCGGAACTTGTATACACAAATTTTGTTGATAGTCTACATGAAAAAACTTGTCTTTAATTTTGCTCACCATTTCCTTCCAAGTCTTGATCTTTTCCATCCCGTGATCAACTCTATCTTTCTACTGTTAAAATTCAATATGCTAAGACAGAAAATAGTAGCATTACATTCCATTTCACAATAATAGCATATATAGGATCACTGAAGAAACAACAAGCATAGCATAAACACAAGAGCCACAGATTTATCCTGGGAAACCCTCATGGGGTAGAAAACCCAGTAAAGCTTCCTCAATATAGATGACCAGCAATATACAAAGATGCAAACCAAAGACATGATCTCCTCCTCCATCATAGCAGACCTCTCCTCCACAAGTGCGCTATTCTCAAGTGAGTGAGTGTGTCAAATGAGGAACACACCTCCTCTATTTATACACTACTCTGACATATATTTTACACAAGTACATGTAGGCTCGTATTTAACCATTATGTTAAATACCCTATTATAACTGACTGGGCCGACCCCCACATGGTGGGTCTAATAACCCTAGTTGCCACAACTCCTCGGAGGAATAAACATCTCTAGATACATAATAGAATCACCTCGGAGGGATGGAACATCTCTGGAATAAATAATGTAAAAATATAATATTCTTAGAAGTTACAATATTCAACACTCCCCCTTAACGAGAAGGATATTATAACAACATCTGCAGGAGCAAGGAGTCATTGACTACATCATCTATATATCATCGGAAGCTTTCTTCAATTCATCATCATCAGTAACTCAACTAGTTACTGGAACATCAACATCATCAGAGTTGATATTACTTGATCATCAGCATCGTCATCATCATCGTCATCACACGATCATCAACATCATCATCACACGATTATCAGCATCGTAATCACACGATCATCAGCATTGTCATCACACGATCATCAGCATCGTCATCACACGATCATCAACATCGTCATCACACGATCAGCAGCATCGTCATCATACGATCAACATCGTCATCACACGATCAGCAGCATCGTCATCACACAATCATTAGCATCGTCATCACACGATCAGCAGCATCGTCATCATACGATCAGCATCGTCATCACACGATTGGCAGCATCGTCATCACACGATCATATTACAGGATGATCAATACTGCTCTCTTTAGGACATAGGTCCATGGATGATGCAATCCAGATTAAGTTCCAGGATGATCAATCCTTATCTCTTTAAGAAAAGTCTCATGTCTAGGGACGATCCAATCCCAACCACAGTGCCAGTCCTTTTTCATACTAGATGTTACCTAGATCAGATCTAGGATTTACCACCACAGAGCCAGTCCTCTTTCATACTGGATGTGTCACATCTACAGAGCCAGCCCTGTTTCATGCTGGATGTATCACATCTACAAAGCCAGCCCTGTTTCATGCTGGATGTATCACATCTACAGAGCCAGCCCTGTTTCATGCTGGATGTATCACATCTACAGAGCCAGCCCTGTTTCATGCTGGATGTATCGCATCTACAGAGCCAGCCCTGTTTCATGCTGGATGTATCCCATCTACAGAGCCAGCCCGGTTTCATGCTGGATGTATCACATCTACAGAGCCAGCCCTGTTTCATGCTGGATGTATCACATCTACAGAGCCAACCCTGTTTCATGATGGATGTATCATATCTACAGAGCCAACCCTGTTTCATGATGGATGTATCACATCTACAGAGCCAGCCCTGTTTCATGTTGGATGTATCACATCTACAACACCAGCCCTGTTTCATGCTGGATGTATCATATCTACAGAGCCAGCCCTGTTTCATGCTGGATGTATCACATCTACAGAGCCAGCCCTGTTTCATGCTGGATGTATCACATCTACAGAGCCAGCCCTGTTTCATGTTGGATGTATCACATCTACAGAGCCAGCCCTGTTTCATGCTGGATGTATCACATCTACAGAGCCAACCCTGTTTCATGCTGGATGTATCATATCTACAGAGCTAACCCTATTTCATGCTGGATGTATCACATCTACAGAGCCAGCCCTGTTTCATGCTGGATGTAACCTAGAACAATTCTAGGATTTGTCATGTACATTTTGAACCGAGGTCCAAGGACGATCCAGTCCTATCATGTACCTTTTGAACCAAAGCTCAGGGACGATCGAGTCCTATCATGTACCTTTTGAACCGAAGCTCGGGGACGATCCAGTCCTATTCAATTCTCGGAGAACTCATGTCTACGGTTCAATTCACAGGACCAAAGTTCGAGGATGATCCAATCCCCTTACCTGTTCATTTAGGATTTTGTTCTCGGAGACATCATGTCTACGGCTCTATTTAGGACTGAAGTCCAGGGATGATCCAATCCCCTCAAGTCCACCAAGGACTTCATTCTCGAAGACATACGTCTATGGATCTCTTTAGGACTGAAGTCCAGGGATGATCCCATCCCCTCGAGTCGACCAAGGACTTCATTCTCGAAGACATACGTCTACAGCTCTTCTTTCGGACTGAAGTCCAGGGATGATCCAATCCCCTCACATGTTCACCAAGAACTTCATTCTCGAAGACATACGTCTACAACTCTTCTTTCGGACTGAAGTCTAGGGATGATCCAATCCCCTCACATGTTCACCAAGAACTTCATTCTCGAAGACATACGTCTATGGCTCTTCTTTCGGACTGAAGTCCAGGGATGATCCAATCCCCTCACATGTTCACCAAGAACTTCATTCTCGAAGACATACGTCTACGGCTCTTCTTTCGAACTGAAGTCCAGGGATGATCCAATCCCCTCACATGTTCACCAAGAACTTCATTCTCGAAGACATACGTCTACGGCTCTTCTTTCGGACTGAAGTCCAGGGATGATCCAATCCCCTCACATGTTCACCAAGAACTTCATCAAAACATGTGTCAATCATGTATCCTCATCATCAAAACATGTATAACAAAACATGTATCCTCATCATCAAAACATGTATAACAAAACATGTATCCTCATCATCAAAACATGTATAACAAAACATGTATCCTCATCATCAAAATATGCATAACATCTATCATCAAAAGCATGTATACATCTATCATCAAAAGCAGGTTTATCTAACATCAAAAGCATGTATACATCTATCATCAAAAGCATGTATACATCTATCATCAAAAGAAAAAATATAAGATTCCTAAATCTAAATAATTCTAAGTAACTAGGTGTAGTAAATAGGTAACCTCATCATTGATGAGACAGACTTGTTATCAGATACTATGCTACTCCCCCTTTCGAGGAGGGTCCTTCTGGACTATACCAAGCTTGTCTCGGAAGTATTCAAACTTTACTCGAGACAGAGGTTTAGTCAAGATATCAACAATCTGATCCTCAGTGCTTATATACTCGAGCTTGATAGCTCCTCTCTACACCATATCTCGTATATAGAAGTATCAGATCTCTATGTGTTTTTGACTTATCGTGGAATACAAGATTTTCTATCTTGATGCAGTTTTGAATGTCACACATAATCATAGTGGAATTCATTTCTAAGTCAAACACTCCAAATAATAGCTTCTAAAGCCACACTGCTTCACAGCTGGCAGAGCAAACAGCTATATATCTATTCTGCTTTAGCAATACTGAGAGCCACACTAGATTGTTCCTTGCTGAACCATGAGATCATGGCAGATTCAAGACTATAACATCCACCTGATGTACTCTTTTTGTCTGAGGCACTTCCTGCCCAATCGGAATCTGAGTAACCATGTAAATGGAGTTCATGACCTCCAAGATAATATAGACCAAAATCTAATGTACCTTTTAGGTACCTCACTACATGCTTTGTAGCTATTAAGTGAACCTTTCTGGGTTCTACTGACTTAGGGTATTTGTAGCAAAGCATATATCTGGCCTAGTATTTGTTAAATACATCAATGACCCAATTATTTGTCTATATAGGGTTAGGTCCACTAAATCCGATGAGTCATTAACTAATAACTTCAAGTTGGAGTCCATGGGAGTGGCCATGGATTTATACTCCAACATATCAAATCGTTTTAGAAACTTCACAACATACTTACCTTGATTTAAAATATTCCTTTTGGATCTTGCCATACTTCTAGACCTAAGAAGTAGTGCATTAATACGAGATCTTTCATTTTCATTTCTGCATCCATTTTCATGATATGTTTCTCATTCCTTGTCAGAAAGAGATCATCGTCATACAATAATGGTATGATAGGTTCATCATCCACAACCTTAAGGTAATGGTTAGGATCAGCTTTACTTCTGGTAAAGCCCAAGCTTTGTCATGAAGCTGCCAATTGTCCATTATTCACACTCTGCATTGAGTGATCTTCTGCATATCTATCTGTGCCATCTCTCGTCAGATGGGTCTACTAATATGAGCCTCAAAATCATTCGAACTCTGCGGTGAGTTCCTTCTTGCATCCATGTCATATGTTTATAGAAGCCATATTCAACCTTGTAGCAAAGGTTGAGATCCACATTACCCATGATGATCATTAAGATCATCAATTGACTACCAATCTTGGGTACCCATACAGAACCTGATTCACACTTCTTCTTTAATTATACCATTAAGAGAATGGTCTTATCTAGCCACTTGGAGCAAAACATCTCATCATGATTCTCTTCCTCTTTCTAAGAGAATCTTCTAGCCACAAGCCTTCTATAGTGTGTTTGATTTGTAAAACTTTTGTTGAACATCCATCGCTTGTTCAGTGTTCATCATTCATCATGATCTTTCCTACAAATAAAAATTAAGTACATGATTAGTAATACTTCATAATCATCAAATCATATTGACATGATAACCTATTATGCATACAGATATCATTTACATAGTTATGCAACTATTTTTACCAATACTTTGGCACAACACTTTCCCATATCCTGTATGCATACAGTGGCTATCTAGATGCCTTCCATCTCTACCAGAACATACTATCGAGAGTGTACACAGCTCTCAGCATGTCAGCAAAGAGGTTTCATTCTAGACAAGCAACAACGGAATGTTTGTCCAACTTACCAATCATATGCATATTAGTAGCATGATATATTCTAGGAATACAAATATGCATACAAGCAATATCATTTACTATTTCTAATAACAACTCAAATACTTATCTTTTATGTCTGCGTGGTTGCCTCCTGCTTGATCTTCTGTATGTCTTCTGAACTTCTATTCATTCTGTACCACTGTGCATGCTCAAGTGTGCACTAGTGTCATTCTCATGATCTGGATTAGTATACCTGTCAAGACTTCTTGCAGTCTTCTTATGTAAGGCCTTAGCCTCAAATCCCCCTGAAACTTGATTTGGAGCTTGATTAGGGTTTGCTAGAGAAACCCTAAAAATTCAATCTTTGACTTTCATACTTCTGAATGGATGGAAGGATGTGTCTTTCTGAGATGATCAAACTAGCATACTTCAATTTTGAAATTTCCAAAATTTGACCCCTCAAAATTGCCTTCAAAATTTATGGATCTTCTGGACAGGAAATCGAACTAGGGCTTGATGAAGCCCACCCTTCTGTCCAATCAAAAGGTTCGATCCAAGGCTCTAAACTCTTATTTTTCTGAGGAGCTTCCAGCCGTGGTTACAGACTTAAAAAATTCCAACTTTTGTTGAAGCCCTAATTTCCATCTTTCTAATCAAAATCCCGAACTAGGGTTTGATCAATCCCGGTCTTCTATTCAACCAAAAAATTTGAACTTGGTCTCTAAATTTTGATTTTCCTGAGTAGCATTCAGCCGTGGACTCCGATTCCAAAAATTCCAACTTTCTCCGAAACCCTAAATTCCGGAAGCCATGAATGAATGTGCTCAAAAAATAATTTTGTTTTGACAGAAATATGTACCTGATTGTTTCTGCTGTAACTCTGAATTTTTCGATCCAAAAGGTCTAAAAAAGTTTCCTGAGATAGCCTGGCCTGTTATCTTTCCATCCTGACAGGTCTGACCTCAATTGGACTCTCTGAGAGAGAGTTATGCCAAGTGTTGCAACGTGACCTGTTTATGGGATAAAACAGGATAGCGAACTTGTACGGCGTGCCACGTGTCACTGTTTGAACTTCGGCCTCTGAAAATTTTTCCTGATTTATCTTGCCATGTTATCTTTCCATCCTGATAGGTCTGACCTCAATTGGACTCTCTGCGAGAGAGTTATGCCAAGTGTTGCAACGTGACCTGTTTATGGAATAAAACAGGAGAGCGAACTTGTACGGCATGCCACGTGTCACTGGTTCCGTTTCGGCCTCTGCAAAAGTTTCATGAGATAGTACAGTCTGTGTACTACCTGTCACTTTTTTACGAAATTTCATTTGGAGCTTCCTAGCCCAAGTTATGACCTTTTTTCCTAGGTCACCTGATTTTGACTGAGATCTGGAAGAGGCAAAAACCCTAACTTGTACTGATCATAACTCACAAAGTACAATGAATATAAGGGTTCCCTTTGGACACAAGGTACCTAGGGATGTTTTCTACGACCTGTAAACTTTTTAGATCCTGAAACGTTGCATAAATGGATTTATAGCGAAAGTTCCACGATGACTGGTTTTTGCTATATAAAACCCTAACCTTCAAATTGTCGCAAGAGGAGCAAGTGTCGTAAGTCCCATACATTGCCTTCCTTCAGGTTAGCTCTGATACCATGTTAAAATTCAATATTCTAAGACAGAAAATAGCAGCATTACATTCCATTTCACAATAATAGCATATATAGGATCACTGAAGAAACAGCAAGCATAGCATAAACACAAGAGACACAGATTTATCCTGGGAAACCCTCATGGGGTAGAAAACCCAATAAAGCTTCCTCAATATAGATGACCAGAAATATACAAAGATGCAAACCAAAGACATGATCTCCTCCTCCATCATAGCAGACCTATCCTCCACAAGTGCGCTATTCTCAAGTGAGTGAGTGTGTCAAATGAGGAACACACCTCCTCTATTTATACACTACTCTGACATATATTTTACACAAGTACATGTAGGCTCGTATTTAACCATTAGGTTAAATACCCTATTATAACTGACTGGGCCGACCCCCACATGGTGGGTCTAATAACCCTAGTTACCACAACTCCTTGGAGGAATAAACATCTCCGGATACATAATAGAATCACCTCGGAGGGATGGAACATCTCCGGAATAAATAATGTACAAATATAATATTCTTAGAAGTTACAATATTCAACATCTACAACATGTCCCACCAAAGGGATACATGTCCTTTCAACTTTGTGATGGAAAAATGAAATCTATTTGGGTAACAAACATACTCATATTCAAAGTATCTCTCGAGCTCTCCTATCAAGTAAATAATAGTTTAGGAATTTAGACTTCCATCATAGCATGAAACCTCAAATTTTGCACTACCTCTATTACTCAAATAAGATATCAGACATACATCTCGGTCTGTATCTTCATTATGTTGTTCAACCTCAATCTCAGTTTCAGATTTAGAATATGTCTTGGCATCCCCATCTAGTTTGTGTTCTAACTCCTCTATTCTTCTTTGTAACTCTTCAAATTCTTCAATTCCTGCACATCTACGCACTGCCCTTCTCCTTCTCGGAAGCTATTAGTACTAGGGTCTTCACTCCGTATTGTCTACTCCTTGACCCTAAAACCTATTCATTTAATTCCTTTTACTTCATGTTATTCCCAAGTCTAATCGAATCCAAGTAATATTTTGTTAACCTATGCTATGATGATTGTTATATTCAACTCTTTACTTTCAAATTTCAATGATTAGTAAGTAATACGATGAGGTGGCACAAGTATTGTTATTATATTATAATTTTACAGGTACAATCCTCAATGAAGTGGCTTAATCTTTGTTAATTTTAGCGTGGAGGTTAATAAAAGATAAATTTTAATAGAGCTACAAAGCTACCAAATGGCACTAACAAATTAGGATCACTACCTAACTGCCCACTAAACGCTGCAGAACTGTCACGATTGTCAGAGTCATCATTTTAGCAACACCTTCTGTCGTGTCATTTTGGGATACTCGAAACTACAATAAATGAAATTCATGGTTGATCATAGGTTTAAATGTCTAATGATTTCCCGGTTTCATATTTTTTCAAGCTATTTTTTGATGATTTTCCCAATGGTTAGTGTGGTCATTTAAAAAAAAACTATCCATAGATGTTTTCACAATTTTGTTCATTTCTCTGTAATTCTGAAGTATCATATGCAGTATTCATCCATTTTTTATTCAAAGAAACTGAATAATCTTCCATGTATGTGCATCAGAGTGGTCATATGGTAAGATATGAGCCCATAGGGGTTTAGATTGTTAAAGCATATCCAGAATTCCGAATCAAATTTAGAAGGTTAGGATGGTTTCGATACTGTGAAAAATTACAACACCACCATGCAGAAGTGTTAAGAGAATTTGTTGAGGGGTTTGATGGGAAAATCGTCACTGTGGGATATATGATGTTAGTACTAATATCCTCAGCATGATCATCTGAAGGAAGCTCTAGTATACACCAAGCTGACAAAGGAAAGTCTAGAGCAATAATGGCACAGACAAAGTTGAAAACAGTCACACCATGGTGACAATCATATGAAACTAAAGCTCATAAGAAGGGCTATTCAAAAATTAGCAGTGGATGGTGTTGTCAGGACCCCCAAATGCTCGACGTTTACCGATCCCAAATCGCCCATGATGAAAAACCACCACGAACACGTGGCAACTTCAAATTGCCAAGACATGTGGGTCCACCTGATAAAGCTGAGCTGGCAAATTGCATGTCTTGAGGAAGTAAGGAGGCAGCATCAATGGATATCCATGCTTCAGGATTATAAAGTTGCTCAGAGTTAAATACTCCCAACACATCCCTAGAACAAAATCGTTGCTTCCACGTGGCAGCTCTATGATTGTTCGGGGTCCTAAAAGCGGTTTGTCCAAACAACCTTTTTAGGGCCCTGAAACCGCTAAGTCACCATGGTTTTTTTTAGGCCACGGATCGCCAGAAATATGGGCCGTATGAAAAGGGGACCCACTCTCAAAATTTGCGCCCACCTGGCGTAGATCTCGAGAAGGACTCATCAAAAGATCAACTATCACCCAAGTTTCAGTGGGATAAAATTGCTTGGAGTTTAACACTCTCAATGTGTCCCTGGAACAAAACCGCTACCTCCACGTGGCAACTCCAGGATTGTTTAGGGACTTAAAAGTGGTCTCTCTAAACTACTTGTTGAGGATTCTGAAACCACTTGTGTTGCATAACATATGACTTCTCGATGTATCTCATTCCCGCATGGTTCAAAATAGACTCCTTCGAAAGAGGTCCTGTCAGCCTCCGCCGCCGGTTTGAAGCAGCGTCCCTCACCACTCATTACTGTCACCGCCATTGTACAAAGTGTAGTCCTCTCCCAGCACACAAAATCTGATGAGTAGCTAGGTAATCATTACTCAACAACAACACGATTTTAAAGGAGTGAGCAAGTGAGTCTATAAATATTCCAGCAGTTGTATAAGTTTGAGTCATGGATTTCTTAAGCCTCATTGGCCCAGAACGCAAAGCTTAATGTGTGATTCTACCTGAACTGTCTATATTAAGCAGGGAGGATACATGGTTTCGATGGTGTATTTCATCTCCAGTGGAAGAACACAAGGAGCACTAAGGGCACAGACGACCAACGTTCACGAGCAGCCTGCAGATGCACATTGGCAGAGATTCAGACAGGAAAAGTTTGAGGTCTCACCCGAGATGTCTAAGGAAGATTTAGTACTTTTAGTGGTTGAAAAGGAAATAACCCTTTTGAATGCAGAAGCATGGAAGGAAGTGGCATGCCAGTCCCAACAAAGCATGATAAAATTGTGAAGTTGTGGTACCTAAATGGTTCAGATTATTGAGAGAGAGATCAGGTCCTGTTTCACAACTTGGTGACGTCGATGAACTTTCGCCCTATCAGAAACAAGATTCGAGAGAAACAGGCTTGGATGGGGTAGAAGGGATAGATGATGAAGGTTTTGTTAGCAACACATGACAGTGAAGTGGCTACATCACCATATCCATGGCGCCAAAAAATGGTCTGACGGTTATTAAGCTCAGAACATCCCTAAAAGTAAGGAAGCACTGCTAATAATATGAGGTCACCTCAGATTAACAGGTGTTTTTCCATTCGGCTGGACGTATTGCTTCACCATCTGAATGGCTTCCAGTCGCAGTCATAGATGTCAGTATGACTGTTTTGTGTAACAGACTTTGTTGGAAAGTACAAACAGAATTGCATAAGCCATTGGGCTATAACAAACTCTTTGTAACAACTTATTTTGTAAAGCCTGTGAAGGCTATATATAGTAGAATAGGAAATGGCCAATGATCAGCTCTTTTTGTAAGAAGTGTAACTTCTGATATTTTGTAGTCTGATCAATACATAACGAAGAACATCATGTTTTCCCGATCTTGTAGTTTTATGGATTCAAACTTTTGACATGTCCATTTAGTATTATTTTCTCGTGTTAATTCATCTCTATCATATTGCTCATGATTTATGAACTTCATTTTGTTTTCAATACGAGTGTTGCAAGCTTAAAATTATTATTCGTAGAATGATTATGGCGTGAAGTATTCATGTTTGGTTATCTAGAAATAATATCCTCATATTTTTCAGGTTTAGCTCTGTGATTATTTTTGTTAAAACTACTAAATTCCTCCCTTAGGCTCAGTACGTTATCCGCAAACATAAAACAAAGATTTAGTCTCTGCAGTACCTTTTTTTTGTGCCACTCCATTAACATCAATTCATTCAAATTCTTGTAATTGGCATATTGAAATACTGCTAACATTATTCCAAGATTGGCTATTTGTTTTATCTTATGGTCAACGTGATTTTGTTTAATCAAAAGAACACAACAAATTTTATTGATGCCCAGGCAAAATTCTAAAAGCAGCCTTAGAAAGTATCTGGGACTAACATATGACCTTGCTTGTTTCAGAAAATTTAGTCACCATAGCAGAAAAAATCCCACAGGATGGTGACTAAGTGGTTTGAACTTTAAGTTGTTGGTGTTGTGGAGTGTAATCATTTCCTCCTTTACAAGTACAGAGACCTTGAATGACGCAAAGGAATTCCGTGGGATTGGCTCAAGTAGGAATATAGTGATTGATTGAATATGGTGCAAAGATATATTACAGGAGAGGAAAGGTATGCTACCATTCACCTCTATCATATGTGTGTTTTTGCTACATTTGGAGGGTATTGCAAGGATGAACGTCTCATTTTATTTCTTGAAGAGTTTGTCTAAAATGGCCTCTAGGGTCAAGAATTTCCCCGAAATTCATCATAGTATATTTCATCATGGTTTATTCAAACTGTTGATTATTCAAGAATTGAACAAGTTCGGAAAAACCTAGGATGATTTTGTATTGAAATCTGAATTTGGATCCCTAGGAAACCATTGTCTCCCATAATACACTAACAATGCTTCTGCCAGTTACAAAACCCCTGAAAATTGTGGCGTCGTTGGAATTAATGAGGAAAATTTTTTTGAAAGGGTGGAAATAAAAATGAAGTCAAGGATGAGAGGGGTTGTGAAGACACCACCAAAAGCTGACAAGACTCAATATCACAGGGAAAAACATTCAAGTAATTCCTTGAATGATGACAAGGGAACTGAAGCTCATAAAGAAAATCCAAAAAAATCAAAACCTTATTACCTCAGGGGACCGCATACTCAGGGCACCAATAAGTTGAGGCTAAATGACCAAGCAATCTTTGACCCTTCCTTGAAATAAAAGAGGGTCATAGATTTAGACATCTTATCAGATCAAGAATCCAGGAAGGCTAAGAAGTCAAAGGTTAAAGGTTTGACTTCTAAACCTATAAAAACAAGGGAGAGCTCAAGAATTAAAAAAGATGAAGAGCTAACAAGATTGAGTCCCATAAAAAAGAATGAATTCGTGAATACTAAAATAAATGAATAGTTTATGCAAACTAAAGAAATTCAAGAATATATCAAAGAGGAATTCGTCTCATCTATGGAAGTGGAGAGAAAAGTAGCTAAAATGTTAACCAACTTAGAGAAAACTATTAACACAGTCCCCTACTCCTCCTTAGTTTGACCAGATATGCCTATGGCATATGAAGAAGGATAGGTCATTCATAATGAATTTTTTGAAAATAATCAAACACAAACATCAAATGCTCAACAACCCACATGGACAAGCAATTAGATGCAACATTACTTCAAAACATCGTGCCTCGGGATGATCAAAAATTGGAAAACCAATTAAATAAATCCAAGGCTCGCATTAAAGAGTTGAAGTGAGAGAATTAACAGGTACAGGGCAAGTTAATTGAGTTAAATAAGAAATGGAGCAAGGTTCTTCTTAAATATAACAAATTGTGAAGGTTTTCTCAGGATTAAATAAAGGCAATGAAAATCTCCTTAGGAAAAGGAAATATTGAAAAAAGGTGTGTATGCTTAAATGGAAAAAACATCAGGTCAACATTGATAAGCTGGGAATTTTAATAGAGTTAGATACCCACGTGCTTCATGACACATTACATATCCAAAGAGTCGAGTCTTCTCAAGTTCAGAGAGCTGAGTCCAAGTGAATGTTTTTGATGTTATATGGACCGAAGTGTAGTTTCCAGTCGATCGTAGTTCTATTATGTTTCTCTACTGTTGATTTGCTATTGAAATGGAAGATATATGCACTACATAATGGTCTATTCCATTTTGATGAATTTTAAGCTTTATCATTTATTGAACTGAAAATCCACGTTCTGTCATTGCTTCATGTTATAACTCTATTATATGATGAAAAATTTGAATTTATGAATGCCTATTTTATCCTATGTTGAAATTTTAAGTAGTAAATTAGTGAATGATCCACATCTTTGATTTTGTAAAACCTTGACTATATGTTATATTTCCTTTATCTCTCATTTTTGTTCGTCAAGCCTTTCAAAACCAACAAAATATCTAAACCACAGGAAATGAAAACATGTTTCTAATCCAAACCATAACCTAGATGCCCTATATTTTCTTTGTAGCAGTCCAATGCAGACCTTAGGGACAACATCCACATTCTCACAAATATCCTGGTAATTCAAATTATAACTACCATCCAAAGCCTCAATCCAGACACTGCTACACCACTTGTCTTTAGCACTCTGAATGCTGATACACCACCAACTCAGGGTATTCTCCAACCCACTTTCAGGAACAGTCACGCAATCATTCCAAGAGAAACCTTGCTCTGATACTACCTGAGGCAGATGCTAGATGCTGCAACAAACAATCAGTTACAGAACCTAACTCTGCTCTCAGAATACACAAAGGAAAATCATCATGCTATTATTAAATACAATGGAAAATAACACAGAGAATTGATTGTTCGATACCAATGAAACACACACAGGATATTATTAATTCAAGGAGAAATCATAGAGTTACATTACAACTAATACTGACAGGAGTAACTGTTAGATTTTCAGAAATTTCAATCTAATCTAGGATCTTAACTGAGAGAATAACATGTACAACATATCTACAACATATCAATAATGGACACAATAATGCAAGCACACAAGAGACACCAAGTTTCACCGGGGAAAACCAAGAAGGTGAAAACCCTTCAACTTCCTCAAATATAGATAGAGAAATGATACAACCCAAGTACACGAGATAGTCCTCCTAGCAGCAGCTTCTCCTCCTCCACAAGTGCGCCACTCTCTAATGAGAGTATGAGCGAGAAAGTGAATGATCAAATAGAGTGCCTCCCACACTCTATTTATACTTGACTTGACTTGCCTAATAACCTTTACTAGGTCGGCCTTAACTTAACCACATAACATAATGTTGACAAGGACGACCCCCAATAGGGTGGTCTAATAACCCTTTAACCCACATGACTTATACAGGACCGACCCCAACAAGGTGGTCTAATAACCCATCAAGTATAAGTTATGACACTTGTAATATAAATGACGACACTTCCGTATAGAGGAATAATAACATCTCTATAGGAATACAAACACTTCCGTATCGAGGAATAATAACATCTCTATAGGAATACAATATACATAGGTGAAATACATTCCGAAGTTACAATTACATCAACACTCCCTCTTAACTAGGAAGGTATTTCTCTACATAGGTCTTCTAGCACAAGTCTTCTTCTCTGGATCATCGTCACTGATCATCATCATCGAATCATCATCATCATCACTGCTGCTGCTATCTCAATCCATCTCTTATCTACTTGTCATAGGAATTTCTATAGAGCCAATCCATTTTCATACTGGATGTAGGCCCACCACCTGTCGCTCTTCATCATCTACAGAGCCAGCCCTTTTTCATGTTGGATTTATGTCATCAACATCTATAGAGATAGCCCTTTTTCATGTTGGATGTAGGACTAGACTCCATGTAGGTCTTCATCATTTCTGGGAGCAAGCCATCAAGTAGGTACACCTCAGGACTAATTACACTACCTCTGCAAAACCTGCAAGATCTCCCATGACTGATTACACTACCTCTGCAAAACCTGTGTACCATACTGTCACATCATCATCTTCATATAATCGTCATTGTCCACGGAGCACAACCCAAATGCACACACACATAGCACTTACACTCACCGGCATGGGAGGACTTACCTACCACCATCCGAGAAGGGCTCAGCACTTACATCACGACCATGGGAGGACACACCTACCACCATGTCGGAAAGGCACAACACTTACATCAATAGCCATGGGAGGACCAACCTACCACCATGATGGAATGGCACATCACTTACATCAACGACCATGGGAGGTCCAACCTACCACCATGTCGGAATGGCATAACACTTACATCAATGACCATGGGAGGACCAACCTACCACCATGTCGGAATGGCATAGCACTTACATCAACGACCATTGGAGGACCAACCTGCCACCATGTCGGAATGGCACATCACTTACATCAACGACGATGGGAGGACACACCTACCACCATGTTGGAAAATCTCGGCAATTACATCAATGACCATGGGAGGAGACACCTGCCATCATATCGGAAAAGCCACACCCAGCACTTACATCTTACCATGGGAGGACTTTCCTACCACCATGTAAGAATGGACCCAACCCTTACATCTTACCATGGGAGGAATTTCCTACCACCATGTAAGAATGGCCCCAGCCCTTACATCTACACCATAGGAGGACTTTCCTACCATTATGTGAGAATGGCTCCAGCCCTTACATCTACACTATAGGAGGACTTTCCTAGCACTATGTGAGAATGGCTTGTGTGCATCTGTGTCTCCGGACTCATCACTTCCTCTTGGAAGGTATCTCGATCTAAAGTACACCAAGTCTCCCTCTGAAGTATTCAAACTTCACTCTGGCCAGCATCTTGGTCAACACATCGGCTATCTGCTCGTCCATCGCAACATACATGAGCTTCACGACTCCTCTCTACACCATATCCCTGATATAGTGATACTTGATTTTAATGTGCTTCAACTTTTCATGGAACATTGGGTTCTCCGACAATTTCACACAACTCTGGTTGTCGCAATATATACAAGTAGCACTCAGTTGGAGATCAAACAAATCAAACAGTAGCTTCCTAAGCCATACTCCCTCACAACTAGGCGAATAAGCTGCGACATACTCTGCTTCGGCTGTACTCAATGCCACACAGGACTACTTCCTGCTAAACTAGGAGATCATACTGGATCCCATACTGAAGCAGCACCCCGAAGTGCTCTTCTGATCAATGGCACTAGCTTCCCAATCTGAATCAACATAACCCTCCAGGTTAAGCTTTTGATTCGCCTCATATTTGAGCCCATAGTCAACTATACCCTTTAGGTACCTCAAAATATGCTTTGCATCTATCAGGTGAACATATCTCGGATCTGTCAAGTACTGGCTCAAGGTGTTCACCGCAAAGTAGATATCTGGTCTTGTATTCATCAGGTACATCAAGGACCCAATCATCTGACGATACATCATAGCATCAACTGGCTTAGATGAAGCGTCACACAGAAGATTCAGCTTCGATGCCATAGGTGTGGCCATGGCCTTGCATTCCATCATCCTGAACCTCTTCAGGATCTCTACTGCATACTTCCCTTGTCCAAGGAAGATTCCATCTTCACTCTTCCAGACCTCCATACCAAGAAAGTACAGCATCATACCCAAGTCCTTCATCTCAAACTCGGCAGCAAGCTTCCTCTTCATGTCGAAAATCAATCTATCCTCACTTGTTACAAACAGGTCATCCACATACAATAGAAGTATGAATGGATTTCCTTTCTCAACCTTGTAGTAAAGGTTGGAATCCACTTTACTCTTGGTAAATCCCAAACTGGATAGGAAGCCATCTATCCTACCATACCAGGTCCTGGGTGCCTATTCCAAATCATATAGGGATTTATTCACTTTGCACACATGTGTCTCAAACTTGAGCGACTGCTCCACACACACTTCCTCTTCGACTACACCAATCAAGAAGGCTGTCTTGACATCCATCTGGTGTACCTTCCATTTCATAAGTACTGATCTAATGGAATTGTATATGGCCACAGGAGCAAAGGTCTCTTCATAATCAATCCCTTCTTTCTGGGAGAAGCCACAAGCTACAAACCTCACTTTTTATTTCTCTATGTTGTCATCTGCAGCATGCTTGATCTTATAGATCAACATGGAAGTCGCAACAAACTTCTCTTCTGGTCTTGGGACCACATCCCAAACATCATTCTTCATGATCGACTGGTACTCTTCAATCATTATTTCATCCCGAATCCTGGGAACTTCATATTCTTCAATAAATAGCTTTGTTGTTGGAACAAATGTTGTAGTCCTTCTTTTGTAGGTGATGGTATATGATCTTTCCTACAAAGCAAGTTAAATTGCATGATTAGAAACATCTCATATTTTTCAGAACAAATTCTTACACATAAAGAAATATGTCATACAATCATGCAATTATTTTCTCCAATGCTTCAATACAACATTTATCCATATCCTGTAACTTTCTAGATGCCTTCCAATCTCTACCAGAATATTGTTAAGAGTGTGCACAGCTCCCAACATGTCAGCAAAGAGGTTTCATTCTAGATAAGTAGCAATGGAATGTTGTACAGTGCCATAGGCCACTTACCCATCACATGCATATTAGTAGTATACTGTTCATTAATGCAATTATTCTAATATGCATAATACACACCCTAAGTCTAGGAACATAAGCATATACATCATTGAACAATATTATTTAAACAAACAAATATGCAAGAAATGACAATTCAAATACTTATCTTTGTTTGGTTTGTAGGGTGGACTCCCTCTCAATATTTGCTTCCTTGCAGGAACTACTGGAGTGTGCTCCCTCTTGATCTTTGCTTCCTGGATTACCTATCCTTGAACTTATATCCATCCTCAATCACTTATGCATACTTACTAGTATCATCATTGTGTTATCCTCAAGGTCTCATACATACATACATTAGTATAATCTCAACACTATGAAAACATAATAATCTTAAACATGTATAGTCATGATCATTTCAAACACAGATAATAAACATTAGTATTCAAGGTTTCAGGGAATACTTCTTTACTCATGCATATTCTTTATTTGACCAAAGGACTTTTCTGGTTAGTCATATCATCAATCAAGGTAATTAGCATAATATGCCTAAACCCATGATTACTAACTTCAATGAATAATCATTATTAATCATGCCATGTATACTTATATTAGAGATTCTAACACAAGGTAGGATTCTAACTTGATATAGGAAAAACATACCTGAATTAATATGTTAGCTGGTTATGTCTAACATACCCACATGATGTCTTCTTGTTCTCTTAAGTGACTTGTGCTAGTAACCTGCATATCTCATAGGTTAACCATTATAGAACCAAGTTATACATACCTCGTAAGTAGATCTTCTATGTCATCCATGACAATGGACGAATATTTGTCTTCATGTCACCCAGGTCATATGTTCTTGAACTAGAACATGATTTGTCTTTCTTGATGTACCTTTCATGTTAGCGGACAACATCAACCTCATACAACACCACAATGCATTAGTACAATCATAAGTGTCAAAACCCTAATCAATGAATATCTTCTATCATGCATTCATATTTTTATTAAGGTGATATGACAAGTCAAAAGTTAATCAAGATTGTACTAACCTTAATGAAGACAAACATATAATAAACTTAATCATGAACAGATTTTGAAACATACCTGTAAGTCATACCTGTCGAGATTGCTGGTAATCTTCTTATGTAAGGGCTTAGCCTCATCTCCCTCTGGAACTAGAACTTCTTCACTTATGCAGGTGTCCAGTCCACTCTCTTCTAGTATTAACCCAATCCACTTGATTTGCAGACACTATATCTAGAGCTGGATTAGGGTTTGTCAGGGAAACCCTAAAAATTCAAACTTTGAATTTCAAACTTCTGAAAGGATAGAAAGATGCGCCTTGATGAGTTGATCAACCTGGTATACTCAGAATTTGAAAACTGCAAAGTCTTACCCCTCAAATTTGATTCCTGGAGCTTCATCCAACCAGATAGTTTGATCCAAATCTCTAAACTTTGATTTTTACAAGGAGCTTCTAGCTATGGTCACATATTTCAAAAATTCCCATTTTTTGTAGAAGCCCTAATTTTCCACTTTTCTAATCAAAGTCCCGAACTAGGTTTTGATCAAATTCAGCCTTCTTCCCAACCAAAAAAATTGATCTTGGTCTCTAAATTTCGATTTTGATGAGGAGCATTCAGCCGTTGTCTCTGATACAAAAAATTCCAAGATTCTCCGAAACCCTAAATTCTCGGAGCCATGAATGAAGGTGCTCAAAATCCAATTCTATTTTGACAGAAATATGCACCTTATTGTTTCTGGTGTAACTCTGAAATTTCAGATCTACAGGGTCAGAAAATTCTTCCTATGGTATCATGACCTGTTATCTTTCAAACCCTACAGGTCTGACCTCAAATGGATTCTCTGAGAGATAGTTATGCCATGTGTCACAACGTGACCTGTTTATGGGATAAAACATGAGAGCTAACTTGTACGGAGTGCCACATGTCACTAGTTCAATTTCGGCCTCTAAAAATCGTATCTGTGAAATTACAGTCCGTTCCCTACCTGTCACATTTTACGAAATTTCATTTGGAGCTTCCTATCCCAAGTTGTGACCTTTTTTCCTAGGTCACATGTTTATAACTGACATTTGTAAGAGGCAGATACCCTAATTTGTACTGATCATAAATCACAAAGTACAACGAATTAGAGGTTGTCCTTTGGACACAAGGTACATGGAGATCTTATTTTCGACCTGTAAGATTTTCAGATCTTGAAACCTCGCCAAAATCGATTTATAGCAAAAGTTATATGATGCTTGGTTTTTTCTATATCAAGCCCTAGCTTCGCAAGTGCAACAAGTGCCATAAATGCCATACCATGCCTTCTTTCAGGCTAGCTCCAAACCCATGTTATTTTTTCAGAAATTTCAATCTGATTTAGGATCTTAATTCAGAGAATAACATATATAGCATATCTACAACATATCAATCATGGACACAATAATGCAAGCACACAAGAGACACAAAGTTTCACCGGTGAAAACCAAGAAGGTGAAAAACCCCACAACTTCCTCAGAGATAGATAGAGTAATGATACAACCCAAGTACAAGAGATAGTCCTCCTAGCAGTAGATTCTCCTCCTCCACAATTGCGCCACTCTCCAATGAGAGTATGATTGAGAAAGTAAATGATCAAATAGAGTGCCTCCCACACTCTATTTATACTTGACTTGACTTGCCTAATAAGCTTTACTAGGTCGGCCTTAACTTAACCACATAACATAATGCTGACACATCCGACCCCCAATAGGGTGGTCTAATAACCCTTTAACCCACATGACTTATATAGGGTCGACCCCAACAAGGTGGTCTAATAACCCATCAAGTATAAGTTACGACACTTACAATATAAATGATGACACTTCCGTATAGAGGAATAATAACATCTCTATAGGAATACAAACACTTCCATATAGACGAATAATAACATTTCTATAGGAATACAATATACATAGGTGAAATACATTCCAAAGTTACAATTACATCAATAGTAACAACATACACCAAATGGTTGCTCATGTTGTTGTAATAGCTATGAAATCATGAGGTGGGTAGAGTCTCTAAGTTAATGTGTTGATACTTTGTTTCATCCTTTTTGTTCACGTTGTTCATTGTCTGGACCTACTTCTCCAACACTCCTTCACAATCTCTCATTTTTTTTGTAATACCCCTAGTTTTGACTTGGAATGTATTTATCCAATATTATGTAAATGATATAAATATTCTAGTGTGAATTCCTAGTGTGGAGCTCAAGGCCATGGACCAACTAGTGAATGTTTAGGCATGTATGATGTTATATTCAACTTTTGGACCATATGATTGGTTTATTATGCCTAATTATAAATTTCTATAAATATTATGCTGAAAATTAATAGAAAGGTCCAAAAATGGCTGTGTAAAGAGCACGAAAGGGGCAATGATTCCACTAGAGGGGAAAAGGAAGGGGACTTATGGGAAACCTAATCCTATGATGCCATGTGTCAACCTTAGAACTCACCCTAAATTCTGTCATGTGATGAGAATAATCCAATTATCTCCTTTTTTGACCATTTTCCAATCATTTATTGCACATGTGAGGTTGGTGGGAAAAGTCACTTCATGTAGTTATTGAGAATAGGGGTTGTGACAGTTATGTCAGCTATCAGGAGTCCTATTTATTCTATGGTTAGAATCCATGTCAGTTGTCTTTTCACCCTCACCTCATATCCTTGGGTTCAACACTCTTTTTGATTATTATTCCATTCTCATTCTCTCATGCAAGCTGCTACACTACGTAGAGTTACCATGGTTGTTCATGTCAATTACTAGACTATATGCTTAACCCAAAAATTCGAATTAGAATATAGAGATACATTTTTGGAAGGGAAAATCATTCGTTGTACATGAGCTGAGAGGTGGGGCAAGATAGGAACCCTACCCATGGAGTTTTGCTTCTTGTAGGTGCTTGATAGGTCACAAATCAAGGCTATAGGTGGTTCTATAGCAGCCATATCAGGTTGGACTTCTTCTATGCACACACTAGAATCACCCTGTGATGTACCTGCAATAATTAATTAATGCAAATACACGAGATATAAGAAATAATAGAACAGAATCGCTTTTATATTGATCACGGGCCACTTCGAGGGGGCAACCTCCTTTGAGCAAGCTCAATACAATTAACTTCACCGTGCCTTCAATAACCTCCACACACACTTATATACTAAGTCTATGTCCAATACTATGACTCAAAACCATGGGACATATAATACTACGGGACGACTTACAAAGCATATGCATCCAATACTATGGGTCAATACTATGGGCTAATATAAACTACGGATCAACAAATACTACGGGACGACTTACAAAGCATATGCGTCCAACAACAATATACTAACATAGTAAAGAGAAGGGTTAACATGGGTTCCTAACATCCCCTCTCCCTTAGAAAAAGCTTTGTCTTCAAAGCTTTGGTTGGAGAAATTGCTGCAGAATCTGAAGGAATGGATCCCTGGCAGCATCCTCGGTTTGCATTTCGGGCCACTGACGCCTTTGGAGTGTCAAGGAGGATTGCTTGGAAGGCTGTAGATGAAGAAGAACCCTGTCAGCTACGTGGAAAATGCGCTCAGAACGGTGCTGATCGGCTTGTTGTTTTAGGCGAATTCTGGCCATGTGAAGATTGTCCTGCAGAATGAGAAGAATCTGATCGCGGTTTCGAAGAACCGAGTCAATTTCCTGAACTGGAGAGATGCTAATGGTGTATGGAAGAAGAACAGGCGGTGTTTTTCCATAGACTGCTTCATATGGTGTCCTTTGAGATGTGGTATTGTACCACCAGAGCGCTGCTAGGAAATCCATAGAAATAGTTGGCCAAAGCTGTGTAGGGATGGGCACAGGTTTGAGCAATCCCGAAAGGAGTGTCGTTTCCCCCTTGTTGACTTGGAAAGTATCATCGTCAGCCACCATCTGTTGAATTGTCATTTTTAGTCCCGACCAGAAGAAGTTACATTGTTCCCGGTCATACATTTTGCAGAACCCAGAGTGCCCTGTTAATGAAGAAGCATGGAGTTCATAGAAGAGATAGCCCTGTTGAACATATTGCAACCAATTTGGAACAAGCAACGAAAGAGCTGTAAGAGAAACTAGGTCATCAATTGTGCGAGAAGGAGCATCTTCCACCATATTGTCCTTACCCTTCTTGTAAGTGATCACATAGGGACAACCCATGAGTTGGATAACCCATTGCAGGTGTATTGGGAAGGAGACCCATTGTTCCAAAAAAAGTTCCAGACTCGGGAGATCAGTCTTGATGCAGAAATAATTCCCTAATAGGTATGGCTGCCACTTCTGTACTGCATGCAAAATAGCCATCATTTCCTGCTGAGAGGTAGATGTGGCTACATTCTTACCGGAAAGGTCTCTTGAAGGCAGCAAGCGCATTGGTTCAGCAAAGATACCTGCATATCTATCCAAGGAAGTAGTGGAGACTGTTGATGGGTGCATCTGAATGGAATTGAGCTGAGCGATGACACCATGTGAATTCTTCTTAAGGATTTTTTCCAGGCGATGTGAACTGATGATGCAGAGAGACCCTGGTTGTAAGCCCATAAATTTGTGTTGTGCCCCATTGACTTTGAACTGCATCCAAAGTTCTACAAAATCCCATAAGATGGGGCCAAGTGTGCGTAACCATTGAACGCCCAAAACCACATCACATCCGCCTAAGGACAAGGCAAACATGTCAGAGCGTAGGTTATAATCTTCCATAGAGATACGCACATTGTGACACTTCCCCTTGCAAGGTAAGGTACCCCCATTGGCAACCATGACTTCAAAGTTGGAGCAAGGATGGACAAAACAATCATCCTGTTTGGCAATTCGAGGGTCAATGAAGTTATGAGTGCTACCAGAATCAATGAGGATGGTAAGAGGGAGCTTCTTGAAGTATCCCCTGACTCGCATTGTTTGTGGGGTGGTGACTCCGGTTACAACATGGAGAGAGATCTCGGGTGGGTCGTCCTGAGATGGGGTGTCAACAGGAAGGTGTTGAATGTCGACCTGATCATCTACTGTATCTGTAGCTTCTTCACCAAGTTCTAAGGTAGGCAGAGAATCCACATCCAAGAGATAGAGCTTTTGTTGAACACATCTATGTCCCCGAGTGAATTTCTCATCACAATTATAGCAAATCCCTTTTTCCCGGCGTGCCTGCATTTCTATTTCAGACAAATGCTTGATAGGAGTTGGTTGAGGAGCAGGCGTGATGGGAGGTCGTTGGGAACCCATATTTCTGAAGGGAACAAAGGTGGGTTTGGAGCGTTGTTGAGCTGCGATCTTGTCCTCAGCCAGCTTAGCCAACCCTAGGACTTCCATCATTGTGTTGGGACAAAACATTTTGACCTCTGAGCGGATTTCATCCTTGAGACCACTGATAAAACAACTCCTGTAGAATTCATCAGACAATCCTTCTGTGTGATTGGCCAGTTTCTCAAATTCCATCTGATACTCTCTCACTGTGCCAGTTTGGTGAAGTTTAGTGAGTGCTCCTGTGAAGTCATCAAAAGCACTAGGACCAAATCGTGGCAAAATGAGTTGGCAAAAATCTGTCCAGTTTGGCTCAGGATGAGCTTTGATGTACCAACGGTACCATTGAAGGGCTTCCTGTTCCAAATGAAAGGATGCAAGTGGAACTTGCTGAACATCAAAAGTATTATATAGACTGAAATATTGTTCTGCTCGGTATATCCATCCAGTCGGATCAGTACCATTGAAGCGAGGAAAATCAAGCTTCGGCCCACGAAAATTGCTAGAAGCAGAGAACCCAGTGGTTGCAAAAGATTCTGGCTGTCTGGTATTGTTCATGGCTGAATGCTGAAGATGGAGGCTGAGAAATTTTTCATCCAGATCTTGGAGTTTGGTTTGGATGGCTGCAAGTGCTTCCTCCATGGTGTGTGCTCCTGCACGGGTGACAACCATAACCCGTTTTTTTTTTTTTTAGATTGGAGCGGCTACGGCTCGGAAGGAATCTGGAACAACGCCGAACGGCTGGATCTGGAACGGCTTGCAAAATGGATCTGAAACGGCGCAGCAGTGATCGACAATAGTTCAGCTGAAAGTAGATATGGACCCCAGGTATGTGCGGCTTCCTAACAGTTCAGGGGTTTCACTCGGCCACCAATGCTGTCTGACGGCTTGCGTATTGGGGCAGTACCCCTCACTCCACGGCTAAGGTAAAACTGATAACCGCTTTGCCACAAACGACAGCTCTTGGTTTACCTCACGGGTGGGAACTAGTCAATCAGGTAGGGGTCGTTGCCCTTTTCGCTGGCAGGTCCTCTCAATGGGCCAGCTACTTCGGGGTTCCTGTGGTACTCCTCACAATGAGTTTTAGGGCTTATGCCCAAGTACTTCCCACAGTTAAGCGGATAGGGATTATTCCCAAATCTGAACCTGCAACAGAAAAAATTTGGGTAGAAATTCCACCCAATGTTCAAAAACCAGATCTATATTGCTCAGAATCGCTATTATAGCATGTTTCCAGAACTGGAACAACCACTCTGCTTTTACCCATGAAAGCGGAATACAAATCTGGGCACTCGGTCAAAAGATTTTCTCGCCGCAATTTCCGTGGCCGTCACCGAAATTCTGAAAAATTGCTGATTTTAAATCCGCGATATCTCCACTTTTAGAACTCCAAATGAGATGATTTTTTTTTGAAACTGTGTATTTTTGAAAGAGGAATTCAGATATGCAATCGGTTTCTTTTGATTTTGTGCAGAAAGTTTCAGAAATTGATCTGAAAGTCGCCGCCAAAAAAAAGAAAAAAAAATTCCCACTTGTGCCAAGGAAAGTGCTCTGATACCAGATGTGATGTACCTGCAATAATTAATTAATGCAAATACACAAGATATCAGAAATAATAGAACAGAATCGCTTTTATATTGATCACGGGCCACTTCGAGGGGGCAACCTCCTTTGAGCAAGCTCAATACAATTAACTTCACCGTGCCTTCAATAACCTCCACACACACTTATATACTAAGTCTATGTCCAATACTATGACTCAAAACCATGGGACATATAATACTACGGGACGACTTACAAAGCATATGCATCCAATACTATGGGTCAATACTATGGGCTAATATAAACTACGGATCAACAAATACTACGGGACGACTTACAAAGCATATGCGTGCAACAACAATATACTAACATAGTAAAGAGAAGGGTTAACATGGGTTCCTAACACACCCAGCAAGATGGATCACCCAAGAGAATCATCGATCGGTGAAGGGGATTCCTGAGCTAGAAGGGTGTTGTGTGGGGCAGGTATTGTGGAAGCCAAGGCTGTGAGGGCTGAGTGAGACACCTGTAGAGCTCTCTATGAGCATTTGAGTAAGCACAGAGAGTAGAACGGGTTGTGGGATGAGATTTAGAAGCATGTAGATGTTTCCTTGGCCCTGGTGGCCTCCTATCCCAGCTTGGGGGTGGCCTCAACAGCCAAAAGAGTGTATGTTGGACTGAGTGCCTATGGTTGGGTGGAAAAACGCTCTTACAAAACCAATTGCTTAGATCTGCATTTTTTAAAGATAAGTACTCTCATGTATTTTAATATGAGCTATTTTATCTAATGCCTGTAATGTTTATGCTGGTAATTGCATGCTAGATGTGTGTGGTTAGATTTTTATTTCCATTATGCATGTTTATTAAGTTTATGCACAAACTGTTTATTATTGAAAATCGTATTTAGCATTGGGGCGAATTATTAGATCCCAGGATTTTCCAACGTCCCCTCCTGATGGTTGGATTGGGTGAGGGGGACATTACATTGTTGAACCCCCTTCTCATCATTCCATCACTCTTTTAACTCTACAGTCTTCCCTTGAATCAATTTCACTTCCTTTTTCAAGATCGATCAATTGCTACAACCGTTCACGTTCATCAATGGTTCTTCTCCCATTTCTTCACAGTTTGGTGTAATTATTTGTCTTCTTGGCATGGGTACTCTTCCCAACACACAACATAAGCAATTTAGCATTCATAGTGACATTGTGTAAACATGGAACGTTTCTATGGTAGTGTTGATGTATGAAGGAGTTACAACACTGAGTAACAACATGCTTATAAGGGAACTATGAGTAACAACATGGCATAAATAAACACACGGATAGGGAATTTATGAACAAATGGACCAATAAAGAAACACAGTCCTTATTCAGTCATTATTTATTGTGCGGAATGGAAATATTTTTTTGGGTGATGCGGATTTCCGGAACCCAAGGATTCCCCTGCACCACAAGTCCAACCATTATAAATTGATTCCCTTTTGAATACAAGTCCAACCACTATAAATTTATTCGCTTTTAAATTTAATTTCAATTCTTGGGATAACTTAATTATCTTTGAGTATTATTTAATTTTACGTAGAGTAGAGATCCAATGCCTAAGACATAGAAACACAATGAGAATGGACCTTAATAGTAGTCATTCAAGGTGACTTTTGTTATTTTCACTTTGAGTGAAGTTGAGTTTGGCAACCTATGGTTGTGGCAAATACAATCAAAAATTTTAATAGTTTACCTTTTAGGGAGGTTCATTGGTTAGATCATTTGGATATATATGTGTAATTGTGAACCAATGGTGTAGTTCTACACATACTGATTAAAAGATATCACTAGAGAGAAAGATAGTAAATGATTTTATCATTGGTTATGCGATAATGGAATATTAAAATAGCTTAGAGATGTTGCACTTAAGTTTCCTTGGATATTAAGTGTGGGTGGGAAAGGGTCATCAACCATGTTAGTCTTGGTGTAAAGCTTCTCACAACATAAAATATGCACCGACCATGTTAAGGACACATTCATTGGCTTAACTCATAGACATGCTTCCTTAAGTGGTTGTTGCTTGTTATGAGCAAGGAAGTAAAATTAATGTAGTCATGCTTAATTAATTAATTATTATAAGATGAAAATTTTGTAATTAGAAAAGTAATGGAGTCCGTTGACTAAGTTTGTATCATCCTATTTATAGGAGGGAATAATGGTAAGGACATAAAAGGGTACAAAATCCCCACCATCCTCATCTATAGCAAAGGAATTTTATAGTGAGTAGAATAACAATGCTTAGGAGTTCCTTGATCTCTTTTGGAATTAAATGTTAAATTGAGCACTCTTATCCTTATTATTAAAACTAGTGTATTGTATGTTGTACCAAGAAGAAAGGAGAATACAGAGGAGGAGGATATTTCGAAAGAAATAAAATTATAGGAATAGTAGAAGGAGTTGTCTCCTTTCGATATGATGAAAGAATTCTAGAAGTTTTGATTTCTTGACTTCAAAAGGGTTCAAAGTGTGGATAAGGCAGAGGCTTGGATAGATGGCATAACTCAATGTTTTGGCTTAAGGGTGCATTATTATAATGAGAAGGCTTGGTTGGCCATGTTTTAGCGTACAAACACCACACTTATATGGTACACACTATGCAAAGTGGGGGTGCTAGATTCTTTCCCTTTTATGGGATTCTTGCACTTGACCCTTCTATGTATAGTTTTCTTCTAGAGCCTTTATCTTCTAGACCTTGAGCTAGCTCCAAGGTTCAACTATGGATTCAACTTTGAAATTAGCACAACAAATGTTGTAATGTTGTGTTGTCTTGTTGAGTTTCTAGAAATGGTGAATGATTAAGAAAATGCAAATTTAGTAGTTCAGACTAAGGTTTACATCAATGAAGTTGCTTCAAGAAACCTTTATAGTATAGTGATAGTATCACACTTGTGAAAATTTTCTTCTAAGAGCAGAAGATCTTAAAATTGTGAGCATGTGCATCGATGTCATGGCATCCAAAACCTAATAGTCAGTTTGGTACATGTGATAGGGTGATTAAGGAGAGTGTGAGTCCTATAAATTCACATATTAATCCTATGATAGATTGGTGGAATGAATATTTATTTGTTCTTGAAAATCGATTTCTATCAAAGAGTTCCGACAACAATGAAAAGTAGATTTTTGAATGAGGGAAGTCTTAGAGAAGCACTCATGTTTTATGCCCAAAAATATTTTCCAAGATAATATTAGGGTGTCGTTCCTCACTATTGAGGTCTTGTGTAATATATTGGTGAAAACTTCCCCTAATTTGTTTATGCAAATCCTTGTCAAGGACAAGTCCGTTAAATTATCATTTACATCAATATTTTGTTCACATAACTATGGGAAAATATTCAATGTCTACCATTTACATCAATACTTTATTTTATATAATTACAAATATAGGATAATATTCAAAGACCCTACCACATCACAAAGAAACAACCTATGGAGGATATCATTGACTATAACCTCCACAACCTTGTTGTTATGTTGCATTCACTAGTTGTTGAAAATTCCCTTAATTTCCATAACCCCATAAGGAGCATAGCCACCCTCCAAATTTTACTTGGAAAAAATAATTTCTTTAGATGTTGACAACTCAATAATCATTGTATGTGTGGAAATTTAGGGCATCAAAATCAAACCAAAATCTAAAGGGAAACTATATACAACATATGTTGACCATAGCTCAACCATCACTGAGGTTGCAGTCAATGAGCTTATTGAGATGGTGTTTGTTGTTAACTTTTTAACTATTACAGATAGCCTACACCCCACTAAGATTGTCCATTTAGATAAGTAATCACACCCAATTGTGGAGGAGATATAGTAGTAGGATATGTTGGGTCTAGGAAATGCCCCTTTTTGGCTACCTCTATTACACCTTTTTGCCCTAATTCCATCCTATTTTCATGAGCTATATCCATGTCTTTTCAAATCAATCTATAACATTGACAGGTATAATTTGCTATTACTTTATTTGATTTTATGCCTAAGACTGTTAAAGATTATGGATCTTAGTCCTTGGTTTATACTAATTTATGTGACTTCATTTAGCCAAGGTCTAAAAGCGCAGGTGTATCAGCCCAACAGTGCCAACTGTGACTCTTCAAGCATCAGCTCCTCATATTCTAAGAGACAGCGCATCCTCCACGCGAGCTGTAACAGATCCCATTGAAGAAGATCCTAGATGCAACAGACAGGTGGCATTCCAGCTGTTGAGTATGTTGATCCAATTGCTATTGGGACAACAACATCCTTCAGTATTAACATCACTATTCAACACGCTGTATCAGTTAGCTATAACTGCGCAGCATAAAGATCATAGATCTTCATTGCTACGCGATTTTTGTGGATCTGAAACTATCTTTCTTTTGTATAAATTCCAGAAGGCTCTCATAGCCTTGGGTTGGACAATCATTACTTGTGTAAGCTGTAATAGAGCATTGAGGCTCATGATCTTCCATTAATAATATGAGCATAATTCTTCACTTCTAATTTTTAATTAGCTGTGACTCTCAGCGTCTCTGTTAGAAGGCCAGGGCCCGCCTTCTCACAAAGATAGCCGATTTAAGTAGGTAGAATAGTTTAAATTCATTTCTATTGTGTGGTGTGGAATGTTGCAGACTTTCTGGTAGCTGTAATAGAGATTAGCTTCCTTGATGGTAGTTTACAATTGCATCTTGAATAGCTGTAGCAAAGTGGTGTGACAATCGACTGTGTAGGAAAATTCAATTAATTGCATGTGTGTTTTAATCAGCTGTGACAACCAAGCTCGATCCCAATCAATTTTTAGTTATTTATGCTTTCTAGGACTTCCAATAATCATCAGTAGAGTTCAAGCTTGTATTTCAATTCTGATTGTTGTTGTATCTTTAATTGCATACATAGATTAGACAGATAACGATAGAGTTATAGTAGTCACTGGATAGATCTTTTTGGTAAAGGTTGAATGTTGTAGTTTGATGATCATAAGGATTTAACGTCTCGCAAAAGTAATCTCGTTTCATTTCATTATTAGATCATTAAATTTCTGGATTGATTCTGTAAGAAGGATTGTTTCAATTGGGATTTGTAGATGTGTGAATTAGATTAGTTGCTTAGGGAATGAGTTGGCTGAGCATCTAGGTAGGATCATTACTTACATTCATTAATCAACTGCTTAATCTGTTTATGCATAGATTATGCTTATTGCCTTTGAAATAAAAGACCTTCCTGGGTTTGACAATTTATATTGATCATTCTGTGTGTTAGCTTTAATTAACTGACATATAGAATGCCCAACATTTTGGCACCGTTGCTGGGGATGGTAATAGATAGACAGAGTTAGTAGTTGGTTTCATTTGATTTTACTTTAGTTCAATTTTTTTTACGACATGCATGAATACAAGAAAAACAAATCGGGAACCCCCTTTGAATACTAACATCGTAGGTGGAAGAGGTCGAGGTCGTAATGCAGGTTAGGGGAGACACACATATATTGACGAGATAATTGCTAGAGCTTATTCTTCCACTAGACCACAGCAAAACTCTACACGAAGGGGAAATTATGTTCCTCCTAATCTTGAACATTCAACATCCACAGTGGAGAATACAATGGGACCTTCAACTCCTATTGCAGAAAGTAAACCTCCTAAAGATAAGGGAAGTGCTGTAGGTGCACGAGATAGAGAGGAGATTTATGATATTGACGGAACCAGAGTTACTAAAGAGGTGTGGTTGGAGACTCACAGAATAGCAGAAGAAGAAAGAAGGCAAAAAGAAGAGAGGAGAAAAGAAGAAGAAGCTAAAGCATAGGAAGAACGCATAAAAGAGACTATTGAATTTTGGACCAGAACCATGGCTGGTAGAGAACAGGGGGGTGAGAATGAACATGAGGACCATCGGGAGGAAGAAGGAGAAAATAATCATCCTGGTAATACGGTGGCTACATTAGAATTCCCTATCCTTCAGACACCTGGAGCAGCTCCTATGAAGAATATCTCACCATCAGTCCTCCCTAATTTCCATGGTAAGTCCTCTGAGGATCCTGATGAGTTTCTTTTTGAGTTTGATATTCTTTGTCGCAGCTATGATTACACCTCTAGTGCTCAGAAGCTAAAGCTATTTCCAACCACCTTGAAAGGAAATGCTCTGCACTGGTTCATGAGTTTGGGTCGTGAGACCATTACTAATTGGGACCAAATGAAGAACACCTTCCTTTCTAAATATCAAGAATATTGCAGAACTAGAGATAGAAAAGAAGAGCTGTTCAAAATGGTTCAGAAGGATGAAGAGAGTTTGGAAGACTTTGTGGAGAGATTGTTGTACAATTTGCAAAGATCTGGTCATGCTGAGATTGGCAAGGATGTGCTCAAGATCATCTTGCTAAGAGGAATTAGGGAAGATTGCCTTGACATGTTGAATCTGCTTGGTAAAGCGGATATCTCGAAGGAACCTTCTGAAAAGATTGTTGAATTATGCCGAAGGTACTCCAGGGGATCTTCCAGAACCAACGAACGAGACAAGGATCGAGATCAGGATGTCTTCACTAGGACTCAGAAGTCAGCTAGTGGAGGTGCAACTCGAGCAGAAATAGGCAACCTACTGGAGAAATTTAAAACAAACATGATGAGTTCCCTGTCCTCAGAGCTGGATGCCATGAAGGCAAAACAAAAACAAGTAATAGAAGATATTACACTTGGAGTATTCTGTCCCAAATGTAGAAAGAAGCATCCATTAAAGGAGTGCCCATTGGACAAAGGAGAGGTATGTAGGATATGTGAACTCGAGCATGAAACTAAAGAGTGTCCTTCATTACCTAAGGTTAAAGCAGTCCTGCAGGCGTCTATTCCTGATGTAGAGCTAGCATACTTTATGGCACAGAAGACACCATGGCAGCCTAGAAACCAAGGTATGAATCCATATCCAACATTTTTTCTGCATACTATGAATGGAATGAACAACATGCATAATATGAATACACAATTCCCTTCACATTATTCCAACAGCTAGTGGCATCCATCTCAGAACCCAATGCAAAATCCTAATTCATGGACACCTTGGCCACAATAGTCAAACCAAGCTCCTTGGAATTCCAACTGGAGGAACCCTTACCAAGGAAATAACTTTCCCCATCACCAGAATTAGTATCAACAATAACCTCCTCAATAGTATCAGCACCAGCAGTATCAGCAACCACAGCTCCCTTTCTAGAACAATGTCGCACCCATGAATGCACCACTTCAACCCCAGCCACCTGAACAACCTAACCCGAACCCAAACAATAAAGCAATCCATCAATTTGAGAATGCCAACATGCCTGCATACTCCATTACTCAGATTCCCTACAATGATATACAATTACGATCAGGGAGGGTAGTGGAGCCTATTATCACTGAGGATCTGTCATCCCCAGTGACTGAAACTGGAGTAAATCAACACTATTCAGCAAGCCCCATTATTGAGGATGCTGATACTCCTACTAAAGCAGCAGCTGAAACTCAGATAGCAACACACAATATACCACATCCTACACAGTTGAACAGAGAACCACCATATCCTAAATGATTGTAGCTATAGAAGACAATGGAACAACCCCGATTTGATCTCGTGGGAGAGTTGAAAAATTTATATGTTAAAATTTCACTATTACAGGCCCTTCATGATGTGCCTATTTATGCTAAGACAGTTAAAGATTTGTGTGTTAAGAAACCAGGAAGAAGGCCCAGGGATCCTCCCACTGTCCACGTGCTGGGAAAACTTTCAAAATTAATAATGGGAAAGGCCCCTGTGGCAAAGTATGATGACCCTGGGAACCCGACTGTTACAGTGCGCATAGGGAACACACAGATTCCAAATGTCTTGGTGGATTTGGGCCTAGCTATTAATGTTATGATCATAGAAACTATGAAGGAACTGGGACTCACTAATCTTTGGCCAACCCCTACTGTTTTGGAACTTGCTGATAGATCAACGATCAAGCCCGAAGGAATTCTAGATGACCTTGTAATCTCAATGGACTCGTGGGAATACCTTGTAGACTTTTTGGTGTTATAGCCAAAATCTTAGTTGGGGGGACACCCACTGATCCTGGGAAGACCATGGTTGGCCACAGCTGATGCCTGTATCAGCCGTCGGTCAGGTTCTATGGCCATTTCAGATGGGACTGAGATCAAGAATCTGACGCTATACCCTCCAGCTCGACCAAGCATAGAAGCTGATACTCCATTATGGGAAGATTTGGAGGAGGAAGAGGGTGTTCAACCATTATTAACCATAGGGAGAGCCTTGACATTTAAAGATGAAACAAAGGATGATGCCATTAATAGTTTCATCATTGAGCCCACGTCAGTCAGTAAGAATGTTTATTAGATCTTGGACAGTACTTTAGCTGCAACAGAACAAGAAAATATTACGGAAGAAACTCTAATCGGTGATGACAATGTAATTCAAGTACTTAAGAATCCGAAGAGTGTTCCAATGGAAGTTGAGCCAAGAAAAACATTGAATATTAATCCTTATCTGGAAGCTAGCGAGCTGGAACAACTAGTCACTCTGCTAAAACAGTGTAGGGGAGCTTTTGCTTGGGAGTACACAAATATGAAGGGAATTCCCTCTCATCTGTGCACTCATCACATCTATATTAAAAGTGACTCCAGGCCTGTATGCCAACCCCAACAAAGGATGAACCCGAACCTGAGAGACATAGTGAAAGAGGAAATCCAGAAACTGTTGGAAGCTGGATTCATATATCCAATTTTAGACAGTGAGTGGGTTTCTCCACTTGTGATCGTGCCAAAGAAAAATGGGAAATGGAGGGTCTGTGTGGATTATAGAGAATTGAACAAGGCAACGCAGAAAGACCATTTCCCCTTACCTTTCATCGATCAGGTCCTTGATACCTTGTATGGGAAGAAGTATTTCTATTTTCTGGATGGCTTTAGTGGCTACAACCAGATTCAAATTGCTCCAGAAGATCAGGACAAAACCACTTTCACTTGTCCCTGGGGGACTTTTGCATACCGAGTACTTCCTTTTGGGTTGTGTAACGCACCAGCTACATTTCAGAGGGAAGTGATTGGAATTTTTTCAGAAATGGTGAATGATTGCATGGAAATCTTTATGGATGACTTTACTCCATATGGTGACAGCTATGAAGAAGCACTGAAAAACTTAGAAAAGGTGTTGAAACGCTGTGAACAAAGTCAACTCTCTTTGAGCACTGAAAAGTTCCACATGATGATGAGTGAAGGCATTGTGCTAGGGTGTTGGCTTGGTTTTGCAACCAAGCTTTATGCAATGGGCACCTATTAACAATGTGATAGCAGTTTCAATATTGAAAGCAAAAACAATTATAAATTAAATCTAAATCTAAACTATCATGTGCATATAACAAATAATTTTTTTTAAAACAATTCAAAAACAAGAAATAAAAGAATAGGTGTTTTGTATTAAGGTACCTCAAATGGTGAGGATTTGTGTTGAGCAACTCCCAAGGTGAGTAGCTCCAAGCTCCAAAGGTCTCTTCTCCAAGATGCTGAAAATGGACAAAAGTCTCATGAGAGATTTTGACAGCGTGAGGATAGGATGATGGATGGATTGAAAGTGAGGAGCCCCTACCACCTTTTTATAGTTTTTGGTGGTGGGGAATACCATTATGGTTTTGAGGAAACCAATGGTATTGACCAACATGGTTTAGGTACCTTTTCCCTCCTTTTTCCTTTTTTGAATATTTTGAATATTTTTTTTCTCTTTTTAATATTTTTGGGAATTTTGGACCCTTTTTTAGGGTTTTTTATGCTTTTTGAGGAAAAATATTCATTTTGAGGGGGAAAAGGGGTGTATTATGGTCTTTTGGTGACCTTTTGATGGCTTTAGAGGCTCAAATGGTGGAAAAGTGGACAAATGGATCATGTGAATAAGGAAATGAGCTAGTGAGCACTTTTTGGGTGTTAACAGATTGCCCCCTGATGTGTGAGGGCATGAGCTCATCGTATAGCCGATAGACATCATAGTTCTTTTGTATTTTTTTGGGGGTTTGGGGAAGTGAAGAGACCGGTTGGAGACTAGATCCACGGCCCTTGGAAGCTGCAGAAACAAAAAATATTACATGGCCTCAATATGAATGAGGAATTATCTCTGATAATGGACGAGGCGGGCATACCCATGCTCTTATCAAGACATATACATAACAATTAGCCCCAAGAAGGGGGACCTAAATAAAAAATTTGCTAGTACATCATAATGGTCCAAAGGGGACACTATTTTTGGATGACTCATGATCATGACATGATTGATCTCAATAACTGATACACTGGAATAAAGCGACAACCGTTCTGAACAAGGTCTCATAAGGGTTGATGAACTGCTGAATCTAAAGGTGTCCAACATCTATAGGGACTCAATGACTCTAAGTCAACTCTGAGGAGTATATGTAACTATATACTCGAGGGAGTATAAAACTGGGGTACATCTGAATACTGTCTCCATGCGCAACCCGGATATCTACAGAAAAAATGTAACTGGTTGTTTCCATAGGTAGACTCTCAAATGTGGAAGAGTCAGGTGGTATCCGGGGTCTTCAACCAATAACTGAAATGACCAATATCCTGTACGAGTCTCAATGATGCGATCAAGGTGTTGAAGTTGAGCATGTGAGAAACAATCATTTGGAGAGTTACTGAGGACTCTTCTCGAAATGATTCGTAGGCACTCATCATAAATGGCGATGAGTCCAAGACACAAGGACCTCTAGGTCTATCCTCTTGAAGAAATTTGGTTGTCGTTGACAGAGGGAGACCAACAATTGACAAGGCAATGATGTTTCCTTGATAGGAGCACGAGGTGTAGAACTGAAGTGTGGTAGTACTGATGGTAGGATTGACATACTTGTGGGGATGGGAAGTAACTGGGGTCATAGAGTGGGTAGACTCAAACTTCCTTTGTTTAGAGTATGATGACATGGTTGACCTGGCAGCGTAGGGAACTGATTTGTAGGTGTGGGGATAATAGCTTTTAGGGACTGAAGGGTATGTATTGACTCTGGGGGGTCAAGCTGATGGGTGTTGTCGAGGGATTCTCAAGGTGACATACTGCAGAATACTCTGAACAAAGGTGACCAAAATGGGGAGGCTGCCATATGAGTAGAGGTGATCTATTGTGGCACCGAAAAGCACCATTGGGTCCTTCTTCGTGGTTTTAATGAGCTCCAAGAAGGGATAAAAGTGTGCTTTGAAATGGTAACTGTCCTGTGGATTTTGTGAGCCCAGGACTGTTCGTGCTCATGGGTGCTTTCATTTTTAAGGAGTCTGAAAATGATAAGAAGACTCTATAGTGGTTGTGAGTACCATCCTGTGTGTTTTTACGAGCCTAGGATGGTGATTGCTCATGGTCGCTTTCATGTTTAGAGCGTCTGAAAGCGGTAAGTGGACTCCATTGGTGTTCTTTTTCGTAAGTTAGTCTCCAAGGCCCGAAAAAGCATAAAATGATGCAAATGGAGAACTCTTCTAGTCGATGTGACTAGAGTATTCCTTTTTTGTAATTAGTCTACAAGGTCCGGAAAAGGGGTAAACTTATACCAGGTAGATGCCCTTTCAGATATGTTTAGCGAGCATGAAAGGAAGCAAGGTTGCTTGGTGATCTTTTCATTGTTTTAGGAGTCAGAAAAGAGCTTAACAGAAACTCCCTAAGTGCCTTTTTCGTAAAAGAATTGCTCGGCCCCGAAAAAGGGATAAAATTATACCGAACAAAAAGGTTTTGATGATAGCGAGAAATGGTCTCACGCATCGTCATGAGTGTGGAAAACTGAATCTGGTGACATAAAGATTGTAAAAAACGGGCAATGGTCAATGTGGCATGCAAACTGAGGCGACGAGGGGGCATGTAAAACATGCCCAAAAAATTTGGGCGTGAGAGTGAAAAATGATCTCAAGCATCAACACGAGCGCGGAAAACTGAATCCAGGAGTTATAAGACTCATAAAAAATGGATGACGGTCGATGTGGCACACAAAACAGGGCGACGAGGGGGCATGTAAAACATGCCCAAAAAATCTGGGCATGAGAGCGAGAAATGATCTCAAGCATCATCACGAGCGCGAAAAACTGAATTCGACAATATAAGACTTGTCAAAAATGGACGACGACCGATGTGGCACGCAAATCGAGGCGATGAGGGGGGCATGTAAAATATGCCCAAAAAATATGGAGGTGAGAGAAAGAAATGATCTCAAGCATCAGCACAAGTTTGAAAAACTGAATCCGACAACATAAAGATCGTCAAAAGAGGGAAACGATCGATGTGGCACGCAAACCGAGGCAATGAGGGGCATTTTGGAGAAATGCCCAAAAATTATGGGGTTGAGAGCGAGAAATGATCTCAAGCATCGTCACGAGCACGGAAAATTGAATCCGACAATATAAGACTCATCAAAAACGGACCACGGTCGATGTGGCACGCAAATTGAAGCTACGAGGGGCATGGGAAAAATGCCCAAAAGTTTTTGGTGAGAGCGAAAAATGATCTCTAGCATCATCACGGGCATGGAATATGAATCCGATGGTTCAAATGGTGTGAAAAACGGAGGTCATAAGGACTGTTAGCACTTAGATTTTATTCCGGTTGTAAGAAAATAAGACCTAAGGTAACCTATTTCAAACCAAGCTTTAGGTGGAAAAATTAGCCATTTTTTCTACCAGAGAGGGCTCTCTCACAATATATATGTAAAGGCTAAAGTATATAAAAGTTCTCTCAAAATTTCTTGAAAGGATTTTCTGGTTGAAAAGGAAAACAAGAAACGTTTGGGCATGGAGTCAAAGTTTCAAATATATAATATGCCAGTAAGAGATTTATACCAAATAAATTTTCACAGAGGCAAGATAGCAATCATATCACAGTCAATTTGATTTTTTCAGGTGGTATAGAAAGAAATAATGGCATTCCATCAACAACAGGCATCTAACTGGGATGAATCCATTGTCAACTTTGGAGAAAATAGTGAATATTTAAATGCGATAAAACGAGGCATAACCAGTATGAATCTCGAGTTATTTCAAGTGTTCATTTAAATATAGAAGAAAAACATAATGGAAGATAAAACATAGAGGGTAAACATGCACATATAAAGATAAATGGAAAAAACAGACTGTAAAGCTGATCAACACATGAATCTTTGGTCTCAAAAGATGGGTACTTTCACTGTACTGCCTTTATTTATCAAAAAATAGACTTCAAAACATATTCGTCTCTCCAAGAATTTTCCAACCCTTTCCACAATAACTCTCATTGTTTTTATACAAAATTCGGAAGAAGCTTGACATAACTGCTTCTTCTAACTAATAATTGAAAATACTTTAACTTAAAAGATAACTGTCTTTGAGCAATAGATAACTGTCTCCAAATAATATTACAAATTTAAAATAAAAGTATATTTTTGCCACTGGGCAAAATTTTTGAATATCATCTTTTCGCCACTTGGCAAGAGTTTTGAAAGCATCTATGAATTGACAGAATATCTTGTCCTTCCATATTTGTCCACATAATTCCACTGGTCGACCGTGGGTAAATCATAGTTGGTCATTTCTTTTACCAAGACTCGCATTTCAACATGACCTGCATAAGAAACAGGAAGAAGATTCTCACAGGTTGAGATTAGCATATTTAAAATTTCAAAGTCCTCTGCTATTTTCTCCATTAAATTTTTTCCTGTAAACATATGATCCAACTGCTGGAATTTTCTGTGATCCATCCTTATGTCAAACATCAATCTCTTATACTCATTAGGAGGAATTAATTCATTCTTTTCATTCCAAAAGGCAGAGAATCCTTTGTTTACTAATTTTTCAAATTGCTTCTTGAACTTTACTACTTCTTCTCGTATTTCTCCAGCTTTAGCTTCAATATTTTCAACATGTGAGTACTTCCCCAAGATCCTTCTGGCCCATGTGATGACTGAAATTCTGTTCATTATATTCATGACTGTCAGGTCTGCTTCAGTTAGACTATTTAAAAATGTTATTTCTTTCTGGGCTACTTCTTTTGGCTTTTTATTTAAGTTTTTCCTTACTACTCTGCAACTTTCGAAGGCATCTTTGACTACCTTTTCTTTGACCCTTATGTAATCCAGATATGGTCTTATTTTTTCAACTTCCTTTATAATTTGGTCCCATACCATGTGTTTGCAACCTTGCATAGCAGCTTGTCCTGTCACATGTGCTGCCAAACCTTTGTTATTATCACCTAATTCCTGATTCCTTGTCTGCAAAGTTTTTATTTCCTTATTTTTAATTTCATTTTCTTCCTTCAGTTTTTGTATCTCCATTTTCCATTCTTTGATTTCTCCTTCTTTCAAACTGACTTGGGACATGGCTTGTAAAATACCATCTAATCCAGTTTTATCTTCATCTGTGGCTGTTTGTACCTGTTGCTGACCGCTTCCTGTTAATCTTTTCCTTGCTTCCTCCAACTGCTCTACTAAAACGATTTTTTGTTTTTCCCAATGTTCTTTTTCATCAGAGAGCTTTAACATTTTTGCAGTAACATCATTTACTTCATTAGATAATTCTTCTTTTTCCTTTTCCAGTATCGTTAGTTCTGCTCCCTGGATAAGCACAGTGTCTGGAATCTTAAGATTTCATCTTAACATCAGGATCGTGTCATCTTTTTCTTTGAGCAATTTTGTTGCTGCATCTCCCTCTTTATTTATCAAATCAACTTGCAATTTTTTAATCTATTGCTGTCGAGACTTATTTTCTACCTTCTCCTGTCTCAACTGATTATTCAATTTATCCACTGAATTTTTCAATTTGTCAGCCCTTAATATTGCCCCCAAATAATCTGAATATATAACCTCTCTTGTTTGTTTGTGCAACAAAATTTTATCTGGGGCATTTATTTTATACAAATCTACTTTCATCTCTGAAATCGTATCTTTTGTGACCACTGAAAACTTCAAAGAATTCTCTTTGATATTTCTGCTAGTAAATAAGCTTACTTCAGTATTGGATATTTTTCTGACTTTCAGAAACAATTGACTGGTTTGTTTAGAGGACTCTTGTTTATTCTGACTATGTTCATCAAATACATCCATTATATTCTGGGGTCTATTTACATCACCCTCTACTGGGGTTTCTTCAATGCTGTATTCTTTAACTGTAACCTCTGGTATTTTTTATTCAGTTCTTTTTGCCTCTTCTGAAACTGCTATCAACTCGTGTTGTTCATTCATTTTCAACTTTTTTCCTCTTTCTGTTTCTTCATACTCAGTGTTCATTATGTCCTGTATGGGTCTCTTAAACCCCACCAATGCAGTATTCATCGGGTCTTCTGTCTCTGTTGGTGTATATGCCAATGCCATTTCTTTGTCATGTGCATCCAGAATGATTTCTTCCTTATATTCTAGCCAATTGGATTTGTTCGACATTCCTTCAATCATCTGATGATTTAGTGCTTTAATGCGGTGATCTGTTCTCCGTTTCGATATTATGTTCAACAGATCATACTCAAAAGCCATATCTGTCTCAAAATTCATATCCTTCAATAACTTCTCTATATACACAACAACATTTTATTCTTTATTGTGAACGGACCAAGTGTGAACGGATATTTAATATCTGTTGCTTGTTTGTAAACCAAAAAATTGTTATCTTCAACAATCAACTTTTGTCTCAGAAATTCCAAAGCAAAAACCCTTAAGGTAAGAAAAAGCTGGTAAGACATAAGGTTTATGTTTGAATCCATATAATCTGATTACTGTACTATCCTTCAACAAAAACCAATCTCCCATCGCGTACTCTGCACTCAATTGCATGCATGCCTGCATCTCTGGTAATACTCTAGGAAAATTTTTACCAAAGATCATTCTGTAAATCTCTGAGAGCATGAAATTGATGTAATTGAACATGTTTTTTTCTAATAAAGTCGTGAAAATGATTTATGGGAACTGCAACTCTTCTTGACTGGCTATCATAATCATTTTCATCAGAAAGGATTGATACCTGAAATGTCTCAGAGTGGGAAAATTGACCATCTGGTCATGAATCTTCTCTGTCAAAAATACTTCAAAATTAAGTCGAGGGATTTGATTTTCATCGATTCCCGACTGAACCGTACTCATTTTGTACAACAGACTCAATTGAAACTCGGTTATATACAAATCCGTATCAAACCCTAGAACTAAAGCCAATAATGTCAAAACTAATCGAGTATTTTCGTCAAACAAATTGATATCTATAGGGTATGGGACCTCCGAAATGCTGGTTTATGGCTTGAGACATGACAACCAAAACCTTTCTCTATCGGTTTGAGAGGTTCGATGATAATTTTCAATAATGGAGGTTTCAGAAAAAATATCAGATTCGAGGGTTTGGCAAAAATCTATTCCTAGGGCTTTAATTAACTCGACTGGCTTTATTTCACAAACGGCTCTGGTTTTTTGACTGTTTAGAACAATTCTTTCTTCTCAGGAGTAATTCTCGGCACACCATGATACAAATTCTGGGAAAGAAGGGATTTGGTCTGGGCAAAAGGCTATCAAAGACGACTGGTGGACTCTATGTAGGTCTGTCCCTTCCTTTAACAATTCAGATAACCTAAGTTTAATATCAGAGATTGGTAACCTAATTAGGGTATCATAAACATCTTCGTCTCTATCCTCTAGGGCTTCTTTTGCTTTAAAAACATCTATATCATGTATAGTTTTCCATTTAAACGTTTCTTTAAACAAAATTATGTCTAAAAGTGGGCCAGGTCACCAGACCCTACCTGTATGTACACGCCTTTCGCCTTCTGTCGCAACCGCTGCACTCCACCAGTCTTCAGAGCTCTCCAAGATAGCGACACATACGCAAAATGTCGTTATGCGAAGCCCCTTTTGTTTTATATAAGTCTTTTTGATTAACTTCCCGACAACTTTTTGAACGCGGTTACATATCTGACCGTTGATCTTGAGCTTTTGATTTGGGCCGTTAGATCTTGCCTCCTTTTATCCCCTATAGTGGTATCCACGATCTTGAAATGGTTTTTTCTTCTCCGGTTTGTTCCCCGTGCGGATCAACCATCTGGCGACACCTGTTTGAGTGGTTTACTTTCTGCAACCTCTTTTCCTTCTATCCAGTGCGCAGCTTCCCAGATGTGGACGAACACTAACCGTTGATTTTTGTTTCTGATTGTATCTCGTCCCTCCGATTTGCTATCAACGTGTGGTGTATTTCTTTATGCTTTCTCCATCTGCCACGTATCAGGTCCCACCACGCCACGTGCTCTGGTCCCGCCGTTGTTTTTATATTTGGTGGTTCGCGCGCAGCGCTGTGGTGGTTTATGAGTACCACCATATCACCTATGCAGACAAATGAGATTAGGACGCATGCCCCGGCGGTATTAAGTCTGCAACCGCCCACAACTCCCTGCAACGGATCACTTTGGCGATGCGGGAAATGATATTAGCCGTCGATCTTGATCTCTATCATCTCCGCCGACGAAACTTGGTCTAGATTTAATCCTTTCAAAAAATTTGTTTTCGGACTTTGCATAAGTGGGGTTTTCCTTCTTGTTTTTTGTATTTTAAACCTTTTCTTCTATTTATTTGTGGTAATTTCTTTCTACTTTTGGATATTTTAGCAAAAACTTCTTAGGATTTAAGCATCTTTAGACATAGTGTCAACAAGGACTCCGGAAATGGTCAAAGGAAATAACTAGGTTCAAAAATGGCTACAAATAAAGGTGAGCCCACCAAGCCAAGGATGTAGTGGTGGGGGAAAATGATGACCTGTAGGGGAAGAATACTAGGTGTATCAAATCAAATCAAATATACAAGTGATATGTGACCTCAAAAATGGTTGAGATCACGCATGTGAAAAAGTCAACAGGGTTAATGACCTGCCCCCATGCTATGTGCATGGGGGTTTGTGATTGTGGATCACATATCTGTTGGTTTGAACAATCGGATCATTGGAATACTGAGATAGATGTGATGGGGGAAGGTTCAAAATTATTGATCATGCCCCCCTATCCCCAGGGTCGAGGTAATCTATTATGCCCCCTAACTCAGAGGGTGTCAATGTGGTGCAGATGTTGTCTTAGAGAGGGATCAATAGGGCATTGAGCAACTATTGGTGGGGGGGTATACCATGAGGCTGTGGGCCGTGGTGGCATACTGAAGTGATGATATGATGATGGGGGATTCCTCTTGTAGGGTGGATGCCCCCAGTATCTTCAATGAGAATCACGATGATGATGAGTAGGCAAGGTTTTGGGCCTGCCCCCATGTTGTGGACATGTGGTTTCCTCATCGATTTGAAAGGGTTGAACATGTGTGTCAAAGGGATCAATGGAAGGGGCCAACCGGACAGAGGGGTATCCAGTGGAAATCGTGTAAATGGTGTTAATTTCTTCCGAGGAGGAAGATGGTGGCAGATGAATTTCCTCAATGAGAAGAGGGGATATCTCTAGGTCGACATTATTCAACTCGTACAGTGCTTCTCTGTAATATCGGAGATCGGGGCAGTGATGTGAATAATGGCCATAGATTCCGCATATTGCACAAGGATGGTTTGTGCGCAATGATTTATCACGAGGTTGAGGGGGGAGTTCTAGTTTGACTATTGGAAAGTTGGTGTCATCATCCAACATATTCATGTGTTCTTGAAGTGCTGGTAACTGTGGACATTGATGGGTGGCATGGCCTATGTCGTCGCACAAAGAGCACTTGGGGGGGTATGCGGATTGTTGAGGGATTCTTCGCCAACTTGGGGGTCGCTTGGGGGGGTGCGCGTTGTGGGTCCAGTGGTGTAGGTTTGTGGACCTCTACCCCCAGTGTTTCGAAGTGGTGGGGGAGTATAATTGGATGTTGATGCGATGGCCGCTGTTGGAGGTGGTTGATTCTGGATGTTTGCTACACTAGGGGGTGGACGGTTAGAAGTGTTGATGGGTTGCACCGGTTGTAAAATGACATTTGGTGTCGGAGGAGAGGTTGGGGCAGGTAGGTACCACACAGGTAGTCCTAATGTTAATCCTGGGAGATTAAGTGTATCCATGACTGGTGTGCTGATGGCGTCTGAAGGGGGAAATAAAAATGGGATAGTATGAATTGGTGTGGCTCCTACGTGAGTTGGCACTGAGGGTGGTTGCGGGAGTAAAGGGGGATGTTGGTTTGGTACCTATGTGTTCTGCGAGAGGGTGCACAAATCAGATATCTCGGTTATATTCAAAGGGGGTGGGATGGATTGGAATGTGGAAGTCATAGGTGATTCCAAGTATAATCTGGGTCTAACTGTGGAGACAAACGATGTAGGTGCATTCTGAACTGGTTGTTCAATCATAGGGAGAACATTTTTAGGTGCAGTGGGGGCGTATTGGTTTCAATGCGTTTGGAGGTTCATGTTGGACGATGACATCATAAGGAGATGATGACTACTTGAAACCATCGGTTGGTTTATGTGTGCAACATATGTGATTTGTTGTTGTGGTGTTGTGGTTCCTTCAGGAGGATCCAACGAACAAGTGTTCGCCACTCCTTATGTGGGAAAAGGATTCTGCAGCACCATGGGTTGTGGTTGAGGAGGTGGCGCTGGTTGTGCCGCGTGCCCTTGGCGTTGGGCATCATCAGACCATAGTTGGCGTGCTCTCCCCAAATGGGGGCAAGTGTGTGTATAATGGCCGTATACCCCGCATATGGAACATGGGTGGTTTGTTCGTAAATTGGGGTTCTTACCCTGTTTCGGTGGTCGATCAGGGTTTTGGTTGGGGGGGGGTAGCGTTGTTGTTGTTTGGAGGATAAGTCTGAGCGATTGGAGGTTGTGGTGCAGCAAGGACTACCTGTGGTGGGAAATAAGCCGTTGGGGCTTGTGAGTGAACAGGAGCATGTGTGGCCCACTGATGGTAATATGTAGGGGGTGCAACCAGAGGTGGATAGGATGAAGGTGCGTGACCATAACACTATGATGGACATGGGGGTCCATGAGTGTGGTGGGGGTGGGCCATGGGAGCATACAAAGTTGTAGCTTCAGAGTGAGATGTGGCCCGCGAAAAATCGGGGCCGTTATTATTATGCATAATGGAAAATGGTTGGTTGTGGGACGCAACTTGTCCAATGATGCCATCAACGGTGTGGGATTCCCATGTTACGTCAGTCCGGGAGGAATCGCTGTGGAGAGCATCAGGTAAAATGGTATACAGGTAGCCACACTAGGCGTAGATCAGATCAAACTGCTGGGCTTTTAGAATGGCTTCTTCTTCTGACTGGGGTCGTTCAGAAGCTACATCCTTGGCTATGAGGGGTAGGAGTAATTTGAGAAACCAATCCAAAAATATACAGTCATCCAGTTTTATCTTGCAGAGGCTACGACGCTTGTGCCACTCATAGATATGGTTGGTGATGTGGGTAGCTGTATTTTGTCTACAAGACAACAGTATTTCAACTCTTGCATCATAGCGTACAGGTAGCTGAAAAAACTGAAGGAAAGTGGAGGCGAGGGACATAAATGTATGGTGGGTCCCATGTGGTTGTTCAATGTACCACTTGGATGCAGAGCTAGTGAACGTTTGTTGCAACAGTCTTAGTCTAATGGAGTCATCCACTATGGAGTTAGACGAATACCATAGGTGAAATGACATTATGTGGTTTTGGGGATCTTCCCCAGGTTTTCCTTCAAACTTTGGGATGTCCTAGGGAAGCTTTGTGGGCATGGGGGGCCAAGTGGGGTCATGTCTAATAGGATCATTAGTTAGTCTTGCCAAGTCTGGAAAATTCAAACTTGCCAGAAATGGTAGACTGGCCAAGGGGTGTGATGTAGTGACTGGGACATAACTGTTAATGGTAGCATTATGTAGTGGTCTAGTAGCCCCTAAGGGTATGCTAGGTATTGAAGTTATGTGTCCTCCAACCGTTGTGGTTTGGGATGGGCCAACGCTCCCAAGTGCAACATGGGTTGCAGAGGGGTTAGGAATAGTGCCAGGAATTCCTAGGATCTGGGTTGTGGTAATGAGAGGTGGTGTGATTCCTATGTTGAGCATACCCATAATAGGAGGTAGTCCTGTGTTGGGCATATAGTCCTGTGTTGGGCATACCTAAAGGTGGAGTGGGCCCTATATTAGGCATGCCTAACGGGGTTCTTGTTACCATGGGTGGCACAGTAGTAGAAGGGTTTGTGGATGTATCTCCAATAGTACTGGTGAAAAGTGGGTTGTATTGTGATCCAGCCATGAGGTTGGTTGGTGATATTTCAGTAGGGTTTTCGGATTCAAGCTCAGAATCAGATGCGAAGTGAGGCATGTCAGAATCGAATGACTGTGTGTTTGGTCGATGACATGTCAAGTCAAGGGATAAGGCTCTACGTTGATGACGTGTAGAGTCAAGTATACCGAACTGAGGGGTGTTCACCCTGAAGACGACGAGATCGTCTTAAATTCTCAATGGTGAGAAATATTTTAAAAATTTCAGTGTAAGGTGGTGATGTAAAAAACTTGAAACCCTAATGCAACAATGAGTGCAAGAGGGGAGTGAAAAAATAAAGGCTCTCAGGCCAACAACCAACCTCAAAAAAGCACTTATTATAGCAGTTGTGCTATAATAAGTGGAGGGATGCAACAAAATTGGCCAGAATACAAAATGTCAAACAGTTCCTAGAAAAAGGGGTGTTACTAGACCAAAGGTGGGTAATGTATCATGCAAACACCTAACTAGAATTATTGTGAGTCAACAAATGATATCCTCGGCAAGGTGATGAAATCCAAGTCAGACAATATAGAGTGTTGAATCAACGGCTAGATATCCCCCTACCAGGAGGGATACCGGGTAGACAATCCTAAAGAGTGGCAACTAGGATACCCCATTCATGACACGTTCGGTTGGGTGAATCTGTAGTTTGGTTCTATCGCCGTTGTACACTCTCTTGGGTGTACACCGAGAACTTTGAAAGGTATCCTTCGGTTACTGAATGGATTGCGGTATTCCACTTAGACTTCCGAAACCAATCTGGCTACTTCAACCCTCCTAAGGGAGAGGACTTCCCGATAAATTGGTTGATAACCGTGTCAAAATTATAAGAGATTTTTGGACCTAAAGACAACCACTATGTCTCAAATGTAAATAATTGAGAGGTGTTATTGGTACACCTATCATCTCAATTCTACCTAACTACAAGATTCTTTTAAGTGCTCCCCAAGTGGGGTTAAAAGTTTGTTGAGTTAAGGTAAATTTTAAGGCTCAGTTTAAATTATGTGGCAGAGTGGGTGCAAGTGTGGTATTTACACTGAAATTGATTTGCCTCGCTTGGGCGATTGATTACAAATGAAAGAAAAGACGCTTCCAGTTTTGCAAAAAATAAAGGCGTTTTTGAAATGTAAATGCTTGAAAAAACTATTCAAAAATAATGGATTTTTGAAATAATTTGAAGGAAAGCAAATAACATAAATATTTCAAGAAATAAATAGATCTCTTAAAAATTGCTTGGGAAAAGTATTGAGCAAATAAATAGTAAAACCTTGATCTAAATAAAATGCAGAAAATCTTTCTTTCAATTGCTGAAATTTTTTAAAAAGACTTTTAATGGAGCATATACAAATAGTAAAAGATTTAGTATGGCTATAAAAATGCAGAAAATTAATACTGTAAAATATGTTAAATGGGCAAAAAATACAGCAAAAAATATTTTCAAAAAATTGGTCGAATTCAAAAAAATTGCATCACGGGTTTTGGGAAAACAGCCGCGATGTGTAGCGCGGGTTTCATCCGCGCAGTCGTGATGTGCAGCGCGGGTTTCAGCTGCAAAGTCGCAATGTGCAACGCGGGTTTCGGTCACACAATCACGATGTGCAACGCGAAAAATGGCCGCGATGTGCAGCGCGTAAAATGGCCGCGAAGCCATGGTGCGTCGTGCAGAAAAAAGCCGCGAGGTCGCGATGAGCTACGCGATTGTCGGGCGAAAAGCCACGAGGCAAAAGCCGTAAAATAGACGCCAAAAAACGAACCCGAAAATGGTAATTTCAGGCTGTTAATGGCAATAGAAAGGGCCAAGATCTAGAACAACAATGGATATGCTGTCTAGGATGGCTGATCTATCAATTAAAATGATTAAAACTAACAAAAACTAATATCTAAAGCAAAAAACTGAGATCTAAGAATTCGAAGTCAGCGGAGTTGCCAAAAACTTTTGGCTTGGTTTTGCATCCAAGCTTTGTGCAATGGGCACCTATCAACAATGTGATAGCAGTTTCAATATAGAAAGCAAAAATGATTATGAATTAAATCTAAATCTAAACTATCATGTGCATATAACAAATAAAGTTTTTAAAAACAATTCAAGAACAAGAAATAAAAGAATAGATGTTTTGTATTAAGATACCTCAAATGGTGAGGATTTGTGTTGAGCAACTCCTAAGGTGAGTAGCTCCAAGCTCCAAAGGTCTCTTCTCCAAGATGCTGAAAATGGCGAAAAGTCTCATGAGAGATTTTGACAGGGTGAGGATAGGATGATGGATGGATCAAAAGTGAGCAGCCCCTACCACCTTTTTATAGTTTTTGGTGGTGGGGAATACCATTATGGTTTTTTTTTAATATTGTAACTTCTAAGAATATTATAATTTGTACATTATTATTCCGGAGATGTTTCATCCTTCTGAGGTAACCCTATCATGTATCCAAAGATGATTATTCCTCCGAGGGTTTTTGGAAACTAGGGTTATTAGACCCACCATGTGGGGGTTGGCCCTGAACTTATATTTTAGGGGTTATTAGACTTCTCCAGGAGAGGTCGGCCCATTAGGTATTTTGGTCAGTCGGGAGTTAGTATAAATAGAGGAGGTGAACTCCTCATTAGACACACTGGCACAACACAGAAAAGTAGCGCACTTGTCTGGGAGATCTGCTAAGGAGGTAGAGAAGGAGGGAGCACATCTTGTATTTTGGTTGATCATCTTATTGAGGAAAGCTTTGCTGGGTTTTCTACCCCATGAGGGTTTTCCAGGGTAAATTCTGTGTCTATCTTGTGATTATGTTTCTTTCAGTGATCTTGCTAGTCTATTTGGTTTAAACTTAACATGGTATCAGAGCTAGACTGAATAGGACATCTTTCACAAGGTAAGAATACCTCTCTCTCTCTCTCCCCGGTGAAAGTTAGGGTTTCAGCAAAAAGTTGGTATTATTGAATTCTGGTTACATGGCTGAATAGCCCTTCTCAATACCAATCTTTTGAGCCCTAGATCGAACTTTTTGGTTGGGTAGAACTCCGGGAAATCCAAACCCTAGTTTTACCAAAAGTGCGATAAAATCAGAAATTGGTTTCAGCAAAAAGTTGGCATTATTGAATTCTGATTACATGGCTAGATAGTCCCTCTCAAAACCAATCTTTTGAGCCCTAGATCAAACTTTTTGGTTGGGTAGAAGTCTGGGAAAGTCAAACCCTAGTTTTACCAAAAGTGCGATCATCCAGAAATTCTGTCCCAAGATCTGGAAAGGTAAAAAGGTAAATATTTCCGGGAAGTACTACTCTGTCTCTTATCTCTTGGACTCCCCCAAGAGAAGATGGCTCCAAACACTAAGCTTGAAGACAAGCTAGAAGGCATAGAGAATTTCCGAGCATGGAAATACAGAATTGGTCTCATTCTTGAAGAGAATGATCTTGCTCATTATGTCAAAGATGAAGTTGCAGAACCGGAAGGAGATGAAGCCAAAGAGAAGCATAGGAAGGATTTGATTAGGGCAAAGAGAGTCATAGCTGATTCTATTAAAGACCACTTGATTCCCCAAGTGGCTTCCAAGAAGACTCCAAAGGAAATATATGATGCCCTAGGAAGAATGTATGAAGGAAAGAACATCAATAGGAAGATGAACCTAAGGACTCAGTTGAAAAGTACCAAGATGCACAAAGGAGAATCCATTCAAGACTACTTCTCAAGAGTCTCTCTAATCAAGGAGCAGCTAGATGCCATTGGTAACTTGTGATGACTGCCCTAAATGGTCTCACTAGACCTTGGGAATATTTCATACAAACTATGTGTGCCAAAAAAGAAAGCATGAAGTTTGATGTAGTATGGGAGGATTGTGTTCAAGAAGAGGCTAGGGTAGCCAACAGGGAAGCTCTTCTCAAAGAGGATAACCAAGCTATGGCCACCCACACCAAAAGAGGAAAGAGAGGCCACTTCAAGAAAGTAAACTACAAAAGGTCTCAACCCTCTCATAGATTCAAAAGGAAAGTAGGAACAAGCTCAGAAAGAGACCTCTCCACAGTCCAATGTTATAGTTGTTTTAAACTAGGACACTATGCTAAAGACTGTACCTTTCCAGGAAAGAAGAAGAAGAAGAAGTTTGTTCACAAAAGACATCATGCACATATGGCAGAAGATGATAGTGAAGAAGAAGAAGGAGAAGAAGAAGAGGAGGAGGAGGAGGAAAGGCCTCAAAGGAAAAGATCTAAAGTAAAGAAAGAAGATCTAGAAGAATATGTCCTATTTTCTGCACTCTCTGGATCTGTGTCCCCTAGTGAAGATACATGGCTCATTGACAGTGGTGCTTCAAAGCACATGACAGGTCAAAAGAAAACTTTCTCAATAATTGAAGAAAAATCCTCACCCCAAAAGGTATCTCTAGGAGATGATTATCAATATCCCATCAAGGGAATTGGTGAAGCAAGCTACAAGCTTGATTCTGGAACACCCTTGAAAATGAAAGAAGTCTTATATGTACCAGGTTTAAAGAAGAACCTTCTTTCTATCTCAGCACTAGATAAGAAAGGCTTTAGGGTGGCTTTCATAGATGGACAAGTACTCATGTGATCCAAAGGAAAATAAATTAAAGATGCAGTTGTCATTGGTGAAGAAGAAGGAGGTCTCTATAAGCTCAAGGGTCATCCAGAAACTGCCCTTGCTCATGAAATCTCTAGCCCCAGTGAGCTATGGCATAGAAGATTAGCTTACATTAACTACAAAGCCTTACCCTATGTAAGCAAGGTGGTCATAGGATTACCAGACTTGAAGGCTGATCATGATGGCTCATGTAAAGGGTGTAAGAAAGGGAAGAATGTCAAGAACCCCTTTCCAAAGAGTGAAACAAAGACTAAGAGCATCTTGGAGCTAATACACTCAAATGTATGTGGACCAATTCCCACCACTTCTCTAAGTGGGTTTGAATACTATCTTTCATTCATTGATGACCATTCAAGGAAAACTTGGATATACTTTCTAAAAGGTAAGAATGAAGTCTTTGAAAAGTTCAAAGAGTTCAAGGCTCTAATAGAAAATCTCTCAGAAAAGAGAATCAATATTCTCAGAACAGATAATGGTGGAGAATATACTTCAAAAGACTTTGAAGACTTTTGTAAAGAAGCCGGAATTAAGAGAGAACTAACCACTCCCTACAATCCCCAACAAAATGGAGTTGCTAAGAGGAAAAATAGAACCATCATGGAAGCTATAAAAACTATGATACATGACGAAGATCTTCCCATGTATCTATGGGCTGAAGAAGCTAAGACAGCAGTATATGTGCAAAATAGACTATCACATAGTGCTCTTGATTTCAAAACTCCAGAAGAAGTGTTTACAGGAAAGAAGCCCAAGTGTTGAATATTGTAACTTCAAAGAATATTATATTTGTACTTTATTATTCCGGAGATGGTTCATTCCTCCGAGGTAACCCTATCATGTATCTGGAGATGTTTATTCCTCCAGGGGTTTGTATTAACTAGGGTTATTAGACCCACCATGTGTGGGTCGGCCCGGAAGTTATATTTTAGGGGTTATTAGACTTCTCCAGGTGAGGTCGGCCCCATTAGTCTTTTAGTCAGTTGGGAGTCAAGTATAAATAGAGGAGGTGAACTCCTCATTAGATCATTCACTCACTTGTGGAAGAGTGCGCACTAGTTGAGGAGATCTGCTAAGGAGTCAAGGAGAAGGAGCACATCTTGTATTTTGGTTGATCATCTTATTGAGGAAAGCTTTGCTGGGTTTTCTACCCCATGAGGGTTTCCCAGGGTATATTGTGTGTCTATCTTGTGATTGTGTTGCTTTCAGAGATCTTGTTTGTCTATTTGGTTTAAACTTAACATGGTATCAGAGCTAGACTGAATAGGACATCTTTCACAAGGTAAGAATACCTCTTTCTCTCTCTTTGGTGAAGTTAGGGTTTTCAGCCCAAAGTTGGTATTATTGATTTTTGGTTGCATGGCTGGATAGGTCTCATCAATACCTTTCTTTTGAGCCATAGATCGAACTTTTTGGTTGGGTAGAACTTCGGGAAAGTCAAACCCTAATTCTACCAAAAGTGCGATACGTCAGATTTTGGTTTCAGAAAAAAGTTGTAATTTTTGATTTCTGATTACATGGCTGGATAGATCTTCTCAAGAGCATTCTTTTGAGCTATAGATCGAACTTTTTGGTTGGATAGAACTCCGGGAAAGTCAAACCCTAATTCTACCAAAAGTGCGATAAAATTCTGTTCCAGATTCCGGAAAAGTGAAAAGTAACTTCCCAGGTAAGTCTGCTCTGTCTCTTGGACTCCCCCAAGAGAAGATGGCTCCAAATACTAAGCTTGAAGACAAGCTAGAAGGCATAGAGATTTTCCGGGCATGGAAATACAGAATTGGTCTCATTCTTGAGGAGAATGATCTTGCTCATTATATCAAGGAGGAAGTTGCAGAACCAGAAGATGATGAAGCCAAAGAAAAACACAGGAAGGACCTGATTAGGGCAAAGAGAATCATAGCTGATTCCATTAAAGACCACTTGATTCCCCAAGTGTCTTCCAAGAAGACTCCAAAGGAAATGTATGATGCCCTAGGAAGAATGTATGAAGGAAAGAACATCAACAGGAAGATGAATCTAAGGACTCAGTTGAAAAGTACCAAGATGCACAAAGGAGAATCCATTCAAGACTACTTCTCAAGAGTCTCTCTAATCAAAGAACAACTAGATGCCATTGGTGATACTCTTGATGAAGATGAACTTGTGATGACAGCTCTAAATGGTCTCACTAGACCTTGGGAGTCATTCATTCAAACTATGTGTGCCAGAAAAGAAAGTATGAAGTTTGATGTAGTATGGGAAGATTGTGTTCAAGAGGAGGCTAGGGTTGCCAACAGAGAAGCACTTCTCAAAGAGGATGACCAAGCTTTGGCCACCCACACCAAAAGAGGAAAGAGAGGCTACTTCAAGAAAGTGAACCACAAAAGGCCTCAACCCTCTCATAGATTCAAAAAGAAAGGGGGAGACATCTCCACAGTCCAATGCTTCAATTGTCTCAAGCTAGGACACTATGCCAGAGACTGTACCCTACCAAAGAAGAAGAAGAAGAAGAAGTGGAGGAAAGGCCTCAAAAGAAAAGATCTAAAGTAAAGAAAGAAGAACCAGAAGAATATGTACTATTTTCTGCTCTCTCTGGATCTGTGTCCCCTGGTGAAGGCACTTGGCTCATTGACAGTGGTGCTTCAAAGCACATGACAGGTCATAAGGAAACTCTCTCCAAGATTGAAGAGAAGTCTTCACCACAGAAGGTATCTCTAGGAGATGATTATCAATATCCCATCAAGGGAATTGGTGAAGCAAGCTACAAGCTTGATTCAGGAACACCTTTGAAGATGAAAGAAATTTTATATGTCCCAGGTTTAAAGAAGAATCTACTTTCTATCTCTGCACTAGACAAGAAAGGCTTTAGAGTAGCCTTCATAGATGGTCAAGTACTCATGTGGACCAAAGGAAAATCAATCAAAGATGCAATTGTCATTGGTGAAGAAGAAGGAGGACTTTATAAACTCAAGGGTCATCCAGAATCTGCCCTTGCTCATGAAGTTTCTAGTCCCAGTGAGCTATGGCATAGAAGACTAGCTCACATTAACTATAAAGCTTTACCATATGTGAGTAAGATGGTTATAGGTTTGCCAAACTTGAAGGTTGATCATGATGGCTCATGTAAAGGATGCAAGAAAGGGAAGAATATCAAGAATCCCTTTCCGAAAAGTGAAACAAAGACTAAGGGTTCTCTAGAGCTAATACACTCAGATGTATGTGGACCTATGCCTACCACATCTCTAAGTGGGTTTGAATACTATCTCTCTTTCATTGATGACTATTCAAGAAAAACTTGGATATACTTCCTAAAGGGTAAGAATGAAGTCTTTGGAAAATTCAAAGAGTTCAAGGCTCTAATAGAAAACCTCTCAGACAAGAAAATCAAGATTCTCAGAACAGATAATGGTGGAGAATATACTTCCAAGGAATTTGAAGAGTTCTGTAAAGAAGCTGGAATCAAAAGGGAACTAACCACTCCTTACAATCCCCAACAAAATGGGGTAGCTGAGAGGAAAAATAGAACCATCATGGAAGCTGTAAAGACTATGATACATGATCAAGACCTTCCCATGTATCTATGGGCTGAAGCAGCCAAGACAGTAGTATATGTTCAAAATAGACTATCTCATAGTGCTCTTGACTTCAAAACTCCAGAAGAAGTCTTTACAGGAAAGAAGCCTGAGGTAAGTCATCTCAAAATTTTTGGGTGTCCTGTGTACATACACATTCCAAAAGAAAAGAGATCCAAATTGGATCCCTCAGGTAAGAAGGGAATATTTGTTGGTTATTGTGAAACCTCCAAAGCCTTCAGAATCTACATACCAGGTTTCCATCATATAGAAATAAGTAGAGATGTTACCTTCGATGAGGAAGCAGCCCTCAAGAAATCTAGAAAGTGTCAACTTGAAGAAGTTTATGAAGAAGATACATCTCCCAGAATCTCAGAGAATGCTCACATTCCTGAAGAGGACACACCAGAGGATCATGACATGCTGGAACCACAAGAACCTCCTGTTACAGAATTGTCAAGGAAAAGAAGACCAGCATGGGCTAGAGACATTATTCAAGGAGCAGAAAGATATGGTGCTCCTGAAGGCTCCACTAGAGAAAGAAAGAAACCAAAGTTAGTATCCAACTATATGGCCCTGATGTGTGATCTAGTGGATCAACTACCTACCAGCTATGAAGAGGCAGCTCAAAAGAAAGAATGGGTAGAAGCAATGACTGAAGAATATCAGTCAATAATGAAAAATGATGTTTGGGATATAGTTCCCAAACCAAAAGACAAAAGTGTGGTTTCTTCCAAATGGATCTTTAAAATAAAACATGCTGCGGATGGAAGTATTGAAAAATACAAAGCAAGATTTGTAGCCAGAGGTTTCTCTCAGAAGGAGGGAATTGACTATGAAGAAACATTTGCACCAGTTGCTAGGTACACTTCAATTAGAACTATCATGGCTCTTGCATCCATGATGAAGTGGAAACTACATCAAATGGATGTTAAGACAGCTTTTCTGAATGGTGTAATTGAAGAAGAAGTATACATAGATCAACCACAAGGGTTTGAGGTAAATGACGGAAGGACTCATGTATGCAAACTGAAAAAGGCATTATATGGGTTGAAACAAGCTCCCAGAGCTTGGTACGGAAGGATTGATAATTTCTTAACTAGCATGGGCTTTACCAAAAGTAAAGCTGACCCAAACCTTTATCTCAAGGTGATGGATGATGAACCAGTTATACTTTTATTATATGTAGATGATCTATTTCTAACTGGAAATGAGAAACAAATCATTGAAAGCAAGAAGAAGCTTTCTTCAGAATTCGAGATGAAAGATCTCGGATTGATGCACTACTTCTTAGGATTAGAAGTGTGGCAAGAACCAAGAGGAATCTTTCTGAATCAAGGTAAGTATACTGTGGAAATTCTGAAGAGATTTGATATGTTGGAGTGTAAACCCATGGCCACTCCCATGGACTCCAACTTAAAGATTTTGGTTAATGACTCATCAGAATTAGTGGACCTAACTTTATATAGACAGATCATTGGGTCACTAATGTACTTAACAAATACTAGACCAGATATATGCTTTGCTATAAATACCCTAAGTCAGTATCTAGTAGAACCCAGAAAGGTTCATCTAATAGCTGCAAAGCATGTAATGAGGTACTTAAAAGGTACATTAGATTTTGGTTTACTCTATGATGGAAGTCATGAACTCAAGTTGCATGGTTACTCAGACTCTGATTGGGCAGGCAGTGTCTCAGACAGAAAAAGTACTTCAGGTGGATGTTATAGCCTTGGATCTGCCATGATCTCTTGGTTCAGCAAGAAACAATCCAGTGTAGCCCTCAGTTCTGCTGAGGCAGAATACATAGCTGCTTGCTCTGCCAGCTGTGAAGCTATATGGCTTCGGAAACTGTTATCTGGGGTGTTTGACTTAGAAATGGATCCCACTATGATTATGTGTGATAATCAAAGCTGCATCAAGATGACAGAAAATCCTGTGTTCCATGATAAGTCAAAACACATAGAGATCCGATACTTCTATATTCGAGATATGGTGCAGAAAGGAGCTATCAAGCTTGAGTACGTGAGCACTGAAGATCAAATTGCTGACATCCTTACCAAACCACTGTCTCGTGTGAAATTTGAATACTTTCGAGACAAGCTTGGTGTAGTTCAAAAGGACTCTCCTAGAAAGGGGGAGTAGCATGGTTCCTGATGACAAGCAAGTCTCATCAACAATGAGACTTCACCTAGTCACTTAGAAATAGTTAGATTTAGGACTATTTTATTTTCATTTAGTTTCACTTATACATGATTTGATGATAGATGTATTAGTGAGAATACATGCTAGATATATCCATGCTTTTGATGTTAGATGTATATATGATTTTGATGATAGATGTATTAGTGAGAATACATGCTAGATGTATACATGCTTTTGATGTTAGATGTATACATGATTTTGATGATAGATGTATTAGTGAGAATACATGCTAGATGTATACATGCTTTTGATGTTAGATGTATACATGATTTTGATGATAGATGTATTAGTGAGAATACATGCTAGATGTATACATGCTTTTGATGTTAGATGTATACATGATTTTGATGATAGATGTATTAGTGAGAATACATGCTAGATGTATACATGCTTTTGATGTTAGATGTATACATGATTTTGATGATAGATGTATTAGTGAGAATACATGCTAGATGTATACATGCTTTTGATGTTAGATGTATATATGATTTTGATGATAGATGTATTAGTGAGAATACATGCTGGATGTATACATGCTTTTGATGTTAGATGTATACATGATTTTGATGATAGATGTATTAGTGAGAATACATGCTAGATATATACATGCTTCTGATGTTAGATGTATATATGATTTGATGATAGATGTATTAGTGAGAATACATGCTTTTGATGACAGATGTATACATGCTTTTAGATGTATTAGTAAGAATACATGCTTTTGATATATGACGTATACATGCTGTTGATGCTAGATATTGATTATGTACTTATATGGATGAGGATACTTGTACTTGTATTGATGAGAATACAGATTGAGGGGATTGAATCATCCCTGGACTTTCAGTCCTAAAGAGAGCCGTAGACGTGAGGTATCCGAGAATGAAGTCCTTAGTGGAAAGTTGAGGGGATTGAATCATCCCTGGACTTTCAGTCCTAAAGAGAGCCGTAGACGTGAGGTCTCCGAGAATGAAGTCCTTAGTGGACAGTTGAGGGGATTGAATCATCCCTGGACTTTCAGTCCTAAAGAGAGCCGTAGACGTGAGGTCTCCGAGAATGAAGTCCTTAGTGGACAGTTGAGGGGATTGAATCATCCCTGGACTTTCAGTCCTAAAGAGAGCCGTAGACGTGAGGTCTCTGAGAATGAAGTCCTTAGTGGACAGTTGAGGGGATTGGATCATCCCTGGACTTTCAGTCCTAAAGAGAGCCGTAGACATGAGGTCTCCGAGAATGAAGTCCTTAGCGGACAGTTGAGGGGATTGGATCATCCCTGGACTTTCAGTCCTAAAGAGAGCCGTAGACTGGGTCTCCGATAATGAAATCCTGAATGAACAGGTAGGGGATTGTATCGTCCCCGGACTGAGGTCCCAGAATAGAACCGTAGACTGGGTCTCCGATAATGAAATCCTGAATGAACAGGTAGGGGATTGTATCGTCCCCGGACTGAGGTCCCAGAATAGAACCGTAGACTGGGTCTCCGATAATGAAATCCTGAATGAACAGGTAGGGGATTGTATCATCCCCGGACTGAGGTCCCAGAATAGAACCGTAGACTGGGTCTCCGATAATGAAATCCTGAATGAACAGGTAGGGGATTGTATCGTCCCCGGACTGAGGTCCCAGAATAGAACCGTAGACTGGGTCTCCGATAATGAAATCCTGAATGAACAGGTAGGGGATTGTATCGTCCCCGGACTGAGGTCCCAGAATAGAACCGTAGACTGGGTCTCCGATAAATGAAGTCCTGAATGAACAGGCAGGGGATTGCATCGTCCCCGGACTGAGGTCCCAGAATTGATCCGTAGACTGAAGTCTCCGAGAACTGGAGATTGGATTGTATCATCCATGGACCTATGTCCTAAAAGGAGCAGGATTGATCATCCTAGGAATATGATCGTGTGACGACGATGCTGATGATCGTGTGACGACGATGCTGATGATCGTGTGACGACGATGCTGATGATCGTGTGATGACGATGCTGATGATCGTGTGATGACGATGCTGATAATCGTGTGATGACGATGCTGATGATCGTGTGATGACGATGCTGATGATCGTGTGATGACGATGCTGATGATCGTGTGATGACGATGCTGATGATCATGTGATGATGATGCTGACGATCGTGTGATGACGATGCTTATGATCGTGTGATAACGATGCTGATGATCATGTGATGATGATGCTGACGATCGTGTGACGACGATGCTGATGATCATGTGATGACGATGCTGATGATCGTGTGACAACGATGCTGATGATCGTGTGATGACGATGCTGATGACGATGCTGATGATCGTATGATGGCGATGTTGATGATCGTATGATGACGATGCTGATGACGATGCCGATGATCGGATTGATATCGACACTGTTCCAGTAACTGGTTGAGTTACTGATGAAGATGAATTGAAGAAAGCTTCCGATGATTTGTAGATGTATCATATATGATGACTCCTTGCTCTTGCAAATGTTGTTATAATATCCTTCTTGTTAAGGGGGAGTGTTGAATATTGTAACTTCAAAGAATATTATATTTGTACTTTATTATTCCGGAGATGGTTCATTCCTCCGAGGTAACCCTATCATGTATCTGGAGATGTTTATTCCTCCAGGGGTTTGTATTAACTAGGGTTATTAGACCCACCATGTGTGGGTCGGCCCGGAAGTTATATTTTAGGGGTTATTAGACTTCTCCAGGTGAGGTCGGCCCCATTAGTCTTTTAGTCAGTTGGGAGTCAAGTATAAATAGAGGAGGTGAACTCCTCATTAGATCATTCACTCACTTGTGGAAGAGTGCGCACTAGTTGAGGAGATCTGCTAAGGAGTCAAGGAGAAGGAGCACATCTTGTATTTTGGTTGATCATCTTATTGAGGAAAGCTTTGCTGGGTTTTCTACCCCATGAGGGTTTCCCAGGGTATATTGTGTGTCTATCTTGTGATTGTGTTTCTTTCAGAGATCTTGTTTGTCTATTTGGTTTAAACTTAACACCAAGGTAAGTCATCTTAAAATATTTGGGTGTCCTGTGTACATCCACATTCCAAAAGAAAAGAGAACCAAGTTGGATCCTTCTGGTAAGAAGGGAATATTTGTTGGTTATTGTGAATCATCCAAAGCCTTCAGAATTTACATACCAGGTTTTCATCATATAGAAATAAGTAGAGATGTAACATTTGATGAAGAAGCAGCTCTCAAGAAATCTAGGAAGTTCCAACTTGAAGAAATCTATGAAGAAGATCCATCTCCTAGACTCACAGAGTTTGTTCACATCCCTGAAGATGATTCTCCAGAGGATCATGACATGTTGGAACCACAAGAACCTCCTATTACAGATTTATCTAAGAAAAGAAGGGCATCATGGGCTAGAGATATTATTCAAGGAGCTGAAAGATATGAAGCTCCTGAAGGCTCCACTAGAGAAAGAAAGAAACCAAAGCTAGTGTCCAACTATATGGCCTTGATGTGTGATCTTGTGGATCAAAAACCTACTAGCTATGAAGAGGCATCTCAGAAGAAAGAATGGATAGAAGCAATGTCAGAAGAATATCAGTCAATAATGAAAAATGATGTCTGGGATGTAGTTCCCAAACCAAAAGATAAAAGTGTGGTTTCTTCCAAATGGATTTTCAAGATAAAACATGCTGCAGATGGTAGCATTGAAAAATATAAGGCAAGATTTGTAGCCAGAGGATACTCTCAGAAGGAGGGAATTGACTATGAAGAAACATTTGCACCTGTTGCTAGGTATACTTCAATTAGAACTATCATGGCACTTGCATCTATGATGAAGTGGAAATTACACCATATGGATGTTAACACAGCTTTTCTCAATGGTGTAATTGAAGAAGAAGTGTACATAGAACAACCACAAGGGTTTGAGGTTAAAGACGGAAGAACTCATGTATGCAAACTGAAAAAGGCATTATATGGGTTGAAGCAAGCTCCCAGGGCTTGGTATGGAAGGATTGACAATTTCTTAACTAACATGGGTTTTACCAAGAGTAAAGCTGACCCAAATCTTTATCTCAAAGTGATGAACCAGCTATACTGTTGTTATATGTAGACGATCTATTTCTAACAGGAAATGAGAAACAGATTATTGAAAGCAAGAAGAAGCTTTCTTCAGAATTCGAGATGAAAGATCTCGGATTAATGCACTACTTCTTAGGTCTAGAAGTATGGCAAGAACCAAAAGGAATCTTTCTGAATCAAGGTAAGTATGCTGTGGAGATTCTAAAAAGGTTTGATATGTTGGAATGTAAACCCATGGCCACTCCCATGGACTCCAACCTGAAGTTATTAGTTAATGACTCATCAGAACTAGTGGACCTAACTCTATATAGACAAATCATTGGGTCATTGATGTATTTAACAAATACTAGGCCAAATATATGCTTTGCTGTAAATACTCTAATTCAGTATCTAGTAGAACCTAGAAAGGTTCATTTAATAGCTGCAAAGCATGTGATGAGATACCTAAAAGGTACATTGTATTTTGGTCTATATTATCTTGGAGGTCATGAACTCAGGTTACATGGTTACTCAGATTCTGATTGGGCAGGAAGTGTCTCAGACAGAAAGAGTACATCAGGTGGATGTTATGGTCTTGGATCTTCCATGATCTCATGGTTCAGCAAGAAACAATCTAGTGTGGCCCTCAGTACTGCTGAAGCAGAATACATAGCTGCCTACTTTGCCAGCTGTGAAGCAGTATGGCTTCGGAAGCTATTATCTAGAGTGTTTGACTTAGAAATGGATCCCACTGTGATCATGTGTGACAATCAAAGCTGCATTAAGATGACAGAAAATCCTGTATTCCACGATAAGTCAAAACACATAGAGATCCGATACTTTTATATACGAGATATGGTGCAGAGAGGAGCTATCAAGCTCGAGTATGTAAGCACTGAGGATTAAATTGCAGATATCTTGACCAAACCTCTATCTCGAGTGAAATTTGAATACTTCCGAGACAAGCTTGGTGTAGTTCAAAAGGACCCTCCTCGAAAGGGGGAGTAGTATAGTCACTGATGATGAGATTGCCTCATCAAACACAAGGTCGATGATAAGGTTACATGTTCACCACACCTAGATACTTAGAAATATTTAGATTTAGGACTCTTATGCTTAGAATACTTAGTTTTTACTTATACATGCTTTTGATGATATATGTATTAGTGAGAATACATGTTTTTAATGATAGATGTATTAGTGAGAATACATGCTTTTGATATTAGATGTATTAGTGAGAATACATGCTTTTGATATTAGATGTATTAGCGAGAATACATGCTTTTGATGATAGATGTATTAGTGAGAATACATGCTTTTGATATTAGATGTATTAGTGAGAATACATGCTTTTGATGATAGATGTATTAGTGAGAATACATGCTTTTGATGTTAGATGTATTAGTGAGAATACATACTTTTTGATGATACATGTATTGATTAAATGTACTTGTATGGTTGAGGATACTTGTACCTATATTGATGAGAATACATGTAAGGATTGGCTCATCCTTGAACTTAAGTTCTAAAGAGAGCCGTAGACATGATGTCTCCGAGAATGAAGTCCTTGGTGGACATGATAGGATTGCATCATCCTTAAGAGAGTCGTAGACATGATGTCTCCGAGAATGAAGTCCTTGGTGGAAATGACAGGATTGCATCATCCTTGAACTCAAGTTTTAAAGTGAGCCGTAGACAGGTGTCTCCGAGAAAGAAAAAGGCTTGGATCATCCCTGGACTTCAGTCCTAAAGTGAGCCGTAGACAGGTGTCTCCGAGAAAGAAAAAGGATTGGATCATCCCTGGACTTCAGTCCTAAAGTGAGCCGTAGACAGGTATCTCCGAGAATTGAAGATCGGGATTGCATCGTCCCTAGACATGAGACTTTTATTAAAGTGATAAGGACTGATCATCCTGGAACTTGATCGGGATTGCATCGTCCCTAGACATGAGACTTGTCTTAAAGTGATAAGGACTGATCATCCTGGAACTTAATCAGGATTGCATCGTCCCTAGACATGAGACTTGTCTTAAAGTGATAAGGATTGATCATCCTGGAACTTGATCGGGATTGCATCGTCCCTAGACATGAGACTTGTCTTAAAGTGATAAGGACTGATCATCCGGGAACTTGATCGGGATCGCATCGTCCCTAGACATGAGACTTGTCTTAAAGTGATAAGGACTGATCATCCTAGAACTTGATCGGGATTGCATCGTCCCTAGACATGAGACTTGTCTTAAAGTGATAAGGACTGATCACCGTGGAACTTGATCGGGATTGCATCGTCCCTAGACATGAGACTTGTCTTAAAGTGATAAGGACTGATATTCCTAGAACTTGATCAGGATTGCATTGTCCCTAGACATGAGACTTGTCTTAAAGTGATAAGGACTGATCATCCTAGAACTTGATCAGGATTGCATCATCCCTAGACATGAGACTTGTCTTAAAGTGATAAGGACTGATCATCCTGGAACTTGATCGGGATTGCATCGTCCCTAGACATGAGACTTGTCTTAAAGTGATAAGGACTGATCATCCTGGAACTTGATCTGGATTGTATCATCCATGGACCTATGTCTTAAAGCGAGCAGGATTGATCATCCTGTAAATTGATTGTATGCTGATGATCGTGCGGTGACGATACTGATGATCGTGTGATGACGATGCTGATGATCGTGTGATAACGATGCTGATGATCGTGCAATGACGATGCTGATGATCGTGTGATGACGATGTTGATGATCGTGCGATGACGATGCTGATGATCGTGCGATGACGATGATGATGATCATGTGATACTGATAAACATTGATGTTCCCGTAACCGGTTGAGTTACTGATGATGATGAATTGAAGAAAGCTTCCGATGATTTATAGATGTATCATGTACGATGTAGTCGATGACTCCTTGCTCCTGCAGATGTTGTTAGAATATCCTTCTCGTTAAGGGGGAGTGTTGAATATTGTAACTTCTAAGAATATTATAATTTGTACATTATTATTCCGGAGATGTTTCATCCCTCCGAGGTAACCCTATCATGTATCCGGAGATGATTATTCCTCTGAGGGTTTGTGGAAACTAGGGTTATTAGACCCACCATGTGGGGGTCGGCCCTGAACTTATATTTTAGGGGTTATTAGACTTCTCCAGGAGAGGTCGGCCCCATTATGTATTTTGGTCAGTCGGGAGTTAGTATAAATAGAGGAGGTGAACTCCTCATTAGACACACTAGCACAACTCAGAAAAGTAGCGCACTTGTCTGGGAGATCTGCTAAGGAGGTAGAGAAGGAGGGAGCACATCTTGTATTTTGGTTGATCATCTTATTGAGGAAAGCTTTGCTGGGTTTTCTACCCCATGAGGGTTTCCCAGGGTAAATTCTGTGTCTATCTTGTGATTATGTTTCTTTCAGTGATCTTGCTAGTCTATTTGGTTTAAACTTAACAATTTTGAGGAAACCAATGGTATTGACCAACATGGTTTAGGTACCTTTTCCCTCTTTTTTCCTTTTTTGAATATTTTGAATATTTTTATTCCCTTTTTAATATTTTTGGGAATTCTAGACCCTTTTTTAGGGTTTTTTATGCTTTTTGAAGAAAAATATTCATTTTGAGGGGAAAAAGGGGTGTATTATGGTCTTTTGGTGACCTTTTGATGGCTTTAGAGGCTCAAATGGTGGAAAAGTAGACAAATGGGTCATGTGAATAAGGAAATGAGCTAGTGAGCACTTTTTAAGTGTTAACATAGGGCACTTCATCTCGTCTGCTGGTATCCAGGTAGACCCATCCAAAATCACGGTAATTGAAAACATACCAACTCCTGGAACTCATAAGGAAGTGCGTAGCTTCTTGGGGCATGCTGGTTATTACAGAAGATTCATAGAAAAATTTTCCAAACTGGCTTCTCCTTTGTTCACTTTGTTAATGAAGGATGCACAATTTATTTCGAATGATGCATGCCAAATAGCATTCACTGAGCTAAAAAGGAGGCTGTCCACAGCACCCATCTTAAGAGGAACCAATTGGGCTCTTCCTTTCCATATTTATTCAGATGCTTCAGACACTTCGATTGGAGCAGTTTTGGGACAGCAGGAAGGTAATGCTCCTTATGCTATTTATTATGTTAGTAAAAATATGTCTCCTGCTGAACTGAATTATACTGTCACAGAAAAAGAATTTCTTGCCATTATTTATGCCATCAATAAGTTTAGGTATTATATTACTGGATATTCTACTTTTGTTCACACTGATCATTCTTCCATCAAGTATTTAATGAATAAACCAATCACAAATGCTAGAGTTACTAGATGGTTGTTACTGCTACAGGAATTTGATATCATAATTATTGATAGACCAGGAAAGGAAAATGTTGTTGCAGATTTCTTATCTCGACTTACTAACAGTGATGACAATTTACCAGTTGAAGATTCCTTCCCTGATGAACATTTGTTCACAATATCAGCTCATTCCCCATGGTATGTAGATATTGCTAAATTTTTGGCTGCACGTAAGCTTCCAGCACATCTGTCGAAGAGAGAAAGAAGAAAAATCATACAACAGAGTGCTAGGTACTGTTAGATTGATGGCCATCTTTTCCACACAGGGCTTGATTTAGAAATCAGAAGATGTGTTAGAGAGGATGAAATTTTCAGGATTCTTAAAGATTTCCATGATGAGCCCTATGGGGGACATTTTGCTGACAAGAGGACATGTCATAAAGTTTTGAGAATGGGCTATTTATGGCCTACATTATTCAGGGATGCGAAGAAGTATGTTCAGGCATGTGATAGCTTCCAGAGGATGGGCCAACCCAACAGATTAGATGAGATGCCTTTACAGCCACAGCTTGTGGTTGAACCATTTTATAGGTGGGCTCTCGATTTTGTAGGGCCTATCAACCCTCCCTCAAAGAAGAAAGTTCATATCTTGGTTTGCACAGACTATATGACTAAATGGGTGAAAGTTGTAGCCTTGGTTAAGGCCAATGATTAGGCTGTGATTGATTTCCTGTATGAAGAAATTTTCACTCGCTTTGGAGTACCCAAGGAGATCATTACAGATGGTGGACCACAGTTTGTATCTCACAAGTTGGAAGCACTATTGCAAAAATTTCATATTCAACACAGAATAACCTCACCATATCATCCACAGGCCAATGGGCAGGTGGAGAGCACAAACAAGGTTATTGAGGCTATTTTGACAAAAACAATGAAGATCCATCGTAGAGATTGGGCTGAAAGACTTCCAGAGGCACTGTGGGCCTATCGTACTACTTGGCATAACACCACTGGTTTTTCCCCATATGAGCTAGTATATGGAAAGAACGCTTTTTTCCCAATTGAATTTGAAATTAGAACTTTGAAAACAACTGTTGAAGCAAATCTGTATTTATCAGAGGCTCAGAGGAATCGACTGGAATCGGCTCAATGAATTGGATGAGAAGCACACAGCTGCAATGCATCATACAGCTTTAATCCAACAACAGTGCTCTAGATGGCATGACAGATTTATAAAGAAAAGAGTCTTCCAGGAAGGAGACTATGCCTTGTTGTATGATTCATGGTTTAAGAGGGATTTTAAAGGCAAATTGCACACCAGTTGGTTGGGACCCTATCAGATAGATCAGGTATTTGATAATGGAACAGTCCGATTGATCACCATTGATGAGAACAAAGTACCATTATTCGCAAATGATCATCGGCTGCGACTGTATCATAGGCCGATCTCAAGGGAGGCTTTTATTTCACAAGTTGCATCTGATCCAGAGTATCAGTTAACATCAGGACAGGGATTTTTAAACCCCGTGAATTCCTAAAAGTTGCAGTTTCCACACATATTTTTGTACATAAATAATCGATTTTTCTTTCATTCTATATTTTATCTATTTTTAAATTTTCTTGCACTTGATTGATTTGTTTTAAAGAACTGTGTGTAGGAACTTATTGGAGGAGCAACAGCCATGACTAGGCTAGATGACTACAGACACCCCATATTTGCTCTTGATCTAATAAAGATCTTTGAAGAAGATGGATATTTCATGGTCTTTCACAAATAAAATTTGCTTATACTACAGTTGGACGCAGCTGCGACTCCACTACGTTTGCCCATTCTGCCAAATTGGCAGCTGTGACTGTTACATATGCCCATTCTGCCAATTTCGCAGCTGTGACTCTGCTACATTTGCCTATTCTACCAAATTTCATAGCTGCGACTCCGACACATTTACCCGTTCTTCCAAAATTCATAGCTGCGACTCCGCCACTTTTTCTCATTCGGCCAAATCCCACGGAGTTCACGGCTACAACTCCGCTACTTCTGCTTATCTTTCTAAATTGGCAGCTGCTACTTTGCCATTTTCGTCTCATTTTTACTCCTTCCCAGCATCTGCGACTCTGCTACTTTTGTCTATTCCCCTAAATATAGCAGTTGAGACTCCACGACCTTTGTCCGTTCTGATAAATCTAGCACCGCGGCTCCATTCCTTCCACTTCATTATCGCTCGTTCCGTACAGCTGCGACTCCGCCATTTTTCATTTATTTTGCTAGATTTTGCAGCTGATACTCTGCCAGTTTGTCTGCTCTCCGATTAATGATGCCAATAACGATGTGACTAGGCGTCAGTTTTGGCGCTTGCTCCACACGCTCCAACCATGATCCACCATGAAGGAAAATTCGGATGCCTTGAGTAGCTGTCAGCGTGGGTGGCAAGGACCACGTACTTCGGCACATGTGCATTTACATCCGCCCAGACGATGGCCGGCTGCAATGATTAATTCATGGCTCAAACTCATAAACGCAAGGTACGGGTACTATCTTTTATATGATTTGGCAGAGAATTAATATGGTAATAACGATTATGTCCTGTCATAACCCTCGGTCAATGAACCCATTCGAATCACACTTTAAAGATTAAGTTAAAGGTCATAATTGTGATTGTTTTCTTTTTTCCATCACCTTACCTGATTTTGCACCTGTTACTCCTATCTGCCAACCTCGTCGCTTCCATAGAACATTCATACTATCATAGACTATCCTGAAACTTGATTCTTGAACCCCAACGACCCTTTGCATGTTCGTAAGTTGCAACTCTCCACTTCTAAACCAGAAATTGTTGAGTTCTGAACCTTGAGGAGAGGTTAAAATGGAAAATCCAGTCAGACACGAACCTGTGAATACAGACATTGTGTGTGCCAATGCAGAGGATCTCAATATTTTTATAGCAGCAGGTTGGATGGCATATTTCGAACGGTTGAATGGTTTTCAAACAGAAACCGCATTGCAATTCACCCTCAGCCTCACTAATACTCATGCCGAGGTCATAGGATTGCGCGTGGATGTTACAGAAGAAATCATATCTGAGGTTACTGGTTTGCCCATGGTGGGAAAGAAGTCATTTGGGTGGAAAGCACATAATGCGAATGCAGTGAGGGAATTTCTGTCAGTAGGAGAATATATCATTCCAAAGCTCTGTGGGCTGGAACTGGCATCCTTACCACCACCCTGGAATCAAGTTGCAGTCTTTGTGAAGAGATATATTTCTTGTGGAGGTAGGTACCAAGTTGTTTCATTCTCTGAACTTCCCTTACAGTCTCATTTACGACATGGTATCTTAGTAAATATACCATTCTATCTGTTTAAAGCCCTACAAACCATGGTTGGCTATGCAAGAACTGCCCAGCACCCAGTTTCCACCCTCACTAATCATGGTTTAATTAAATTATTGGTCCTAAGAGCCATTTCAAGTCGTCATTTAACTTGGGAGCAGTTTTTGGCTGGGGATGCGCCAATCATACAACCTATATTAGAAGAGGGAGGTGCTGGTGAGGATAGTGAGGACCGGAGTTCCTCAAACATAGTTGGGGGGGAGGTTGGAGTAATAGAAAGCCAGGCCAATAATGAGGGGGAAGTAAGTAAAGGAGAGGCTGGAGTAGTAGAAAACCCTATAATTGAAGGAAGTGTGATGGAAACCCTAGAGCAGGAGGTAGAAAAATTGGAATCTGTAATTGCAAAGGTAAGTACTCAATTGAAAGAAGCTCAAACTGGAGTAGTTGTTGAAGTTGTGACAATTGAAGCTACAATTGCAGAAGTAGGGATTCAAAAGGAAGGATATCGGCCAGAAAGCGTAGCAGAAGGGACTGTGGAAGTCTTGGAAGTTGAGTCCTCTTCAGAAATAAGGGGCACCATTATTGAAGAAGAAGAAACCAAGGTGAACACCCCTGTTTCAAAGAAACGAAGAATAGAATCAAGAAACAGGGGTCATACACCCACGCAGAAAAGAGGAAGAAGAGTCAGACTATCAAAGCATAAGTAGCAGAAAGTGGTGAGGAACACCTAGTGCGATTGATGAGGAAAAGAAGAACTCGGTCAGCAGCAGCAGCGAAAGCAGTTGTGACAGTGGCAGCAACATAAGTAACTGTAATAGCAGCAGAATTAACAGGGACAGTAGCAGAAGCTGATACAGTGGATGTTGTTGGGGGTAACAGTGGAACACCTCTATCAGAGATGACAAGAGCAGTTAAAGGGAATAGGGGGTCACCTGCATTAGAAGAAGCACATACAGTAGGGGTAGATATAGAGATTCCTATTTTGAACCCCAAATTTTCTACTGCTACACAGGAACCCTCTAGGAAACAACCCCAAATCGAAAACCTCCTGTTTGAAAATGAATTATTAAAGAAGGAAGTGTAGACATTACGAAATGAGTTGGAAAAGTGGAAGGGAGCAACTGGAAGACAAGCAGAGAAAAATTTGGATACATTAGCAAACGCTGCAAATTTGCTAGAAAACCCATCTTTTGCATTTGAAAATGAGAAGTATGGGGGGACTGTTTTCCCAGAATGTGGAGATATATTTGCTTCAGTAGGACACAGAGTTTTTGTGTTGGGACTTGCATCCCAGAGTCATGTACAGATAAAGGAGGTAGAAGAAGGAATGCCAGGGATCGAATTGATAGAGGGGAATGAGCCAAGAATGGAAGAAATCCCTGATTTGAATTTAGGGATGAAACGGTACAGTCCCAGCCATCTGGGGATACTGATCTCCTTCAGGACCAGTCTTACCAGTCAGAAAAATCTGATAAAAACCGGAAACAATCTCAGCAGTTTAAAGAAATTGAGGAACAAGGGACTTTTACACAAGAACCAGTACCCTTGAGAATGTTTAAATCTGTAACTCAGATAACAACATTTGATGTGGAGAATCAGGAGGGAAACACTGCTACACAAGAACTAGTGTTTCCAAAATCATTTGCTACAGTGGAAACACAAATTGAGATGGATGAGATTGAAATGAAAGACTTGGGTGCTGTTACACAAGAACCAACAACCCTAAAAATACTAACCGAGACTGTAACATTGATCGAGGAAGCTGAGATGGATATGGATATGAAGAATGATGTTACACAAGAATTAGCATCCTTAAACCCCATGGCTGATACTACACCACATGCACAGACCATTTCAATCCCAATAGAAGATGAAGCTGTCACAATGCTGAGGAAAGATAAGTCATTCATTTAGATTCTGATGATGAAAAGGAGGTAGAAGACAAAAAGAATCAACGACTAGAGAAGAAAATTCTCTGGTTAAACCTTGAACTGGATAAATGGCTCAAATGGATTAAACAGTTCAAAGAAGGTACGATCCCTCTCCAGCAGCATAGGAATGGCATTAAGGGACTAAGAGAAAAATGGGAGGAGCTATTCTTCCAGAAACTTCAGTGGGAGAAACTCCAAGAAAAACTGGAAGGTTTGAAGAAGCTTGAGTCCCTGCAGCAGGACAAAAACTAAATGTATAATCTTTCTATAGAATTGATGAGTTGCAAAGCATCATCCCCCTCTTATCCTGTCTTCCTCTATGAGCAGACAACCTTATTTAAATTTAAGGCTCTCAAAGATGGAAGATCATTTGAGTTGGCAACAGCTAATCAATTTCTGGAGACTTTTCTGAAGAGTGACTTTGAGGATCAGCATTTGTTATGTGAGTTATATTTGCATGATAAGTCTTGCTATATTACTGTTCCATCTGACCCTTTACCTATTCTTGGGTATGTTCAGTCGAGGGCATTTGCCTCCTTTTTCATTAACCATGTAAGATGGAAGGATGCCTTCCAAACCATCCTCAGGAATGAGGAGAATTCTACTCTCTGGATTAGGGAGGAACCTTAGAATCCACCAGCATTCATGGCCAGTCAAGCTAAATCCCTCAGGGTTCCTTCAATTGCTCAATATTTTGGGAGCCTGCAAGATAAACTCCTTACTACATGTTTCCCAATCATTCTAAATATGCAGCAGGATGCCCTGGAAGGCAGTGAATACAGATGGTTGTACTCATCCTCATCTCTGAAGGAAATGGATCCATATGGCTTCGAAAATTTCAGGCAATCCTTTACTAGGGTGCCTAGATATGTGCAGTGCATGCAGAGGTGTGGACCTTGGTGGATTGGTTTAAGATTTAAATTCCCCCTCATTTGGTTTCCTATAAGAAATTCTTACAGAACCAGTTATGCTCTAACATTAGAAGAAGAAGAGATTTGGTGGGAGCATTGGGTATACTGCTATGGGTTTGTCCCTCGAGGGGAGGCACCATAATTCTATTATAACATCACCAATCTCCACAGATTTCACTCAGATTTAGATTCAGACTAAAGGAGGTTGTTTCATGAGGACATGCAATTGGATAGTTGGGGGGAGATGTTGGGTCCAGGAAATGCCCCTTTTTGGCTACCTCTATTACACCTTTTTGCCATAATTCCATCCTATTTTCACGAGCTATATCCATGTCTTTTCAGATCAATCTATAACATTGACAGGTATAATTTGCTATTACTTTATTTGTTTTTATGCCTAAGACTGTTAAAGATTATGGATCTTGGTCCTTGGTTTATACTAATTTATGTGACTTCATTTAGCCAAGGTCTAAAAGCGCAGGTGTATCAGCCCAGCAGTGCCAGCTGTGACTCTTCAAGCGTCAGCTCCTCATATTCTAAGGGACAACGCATCCTCCACGCGAGCTATAATAGATTTCCACTGTAACAGATCCCATTGAAGAAGAGCTTAGCTACAACAGATAGGTGACATTCCAACTGTCGAGTCTGTTGATCCAATTGCTAATGGGACAACAACATCCTTCAGTATTAACAGCACTATTCAACACGCTGTATCAGTTAGCTATAATTGTGTAGCATGAAGATCATAGATCTTCATTGCTGCGCGATTTTTGTGGATCTGAAACTGTCTTTCTTTTATATAAATTCCAGAAGGCTCTCGTAGCCTGGGGTTGGACAATCATTACTTGTGTAAGTTGCAATAGAGCATTGAGGCTCATGATCTTCCATTAATAATATGAGAGCATAATTCTTCACTTTTGATTTTTAATTAGCTGTGACTCTCGACATCTCTGTTAGAAGGCCAGGGCCCTCCTTCTCACATAGATAGCCAATTTAAGTAGGTAATAGTTTAAATTCATTTCTGTTGTGTGGTGTGGAATGTTGCAAACATTGCTGGTAGCTGTAACAGAGATTAGCTTCCTTGCTGGTAGTTTACAATTGCATCTTGAATAGCTGTAGCAGAGTGGTGTGACAGTCGACTGTGTAGGACAATTCAATTAATTGCATGTGTGTTTTAATTAACTGTGACAGCCAAGCTCGATCCCAATCAATTTGTACTTATTTATGCTTTCTAGGACTTCCAGTAATCATCAGTAGAGTTCAAGCTTGTATTTCAATTCTGGTTGTTGTTGTATCTTTAATTGCATACATAAATTAGACATATAACGATAGAGTTACAGTAGTCACTGGATAGATCAGTTTGGTAAAGGTTGAATGCTGTAGTTTGATGATTATAAGGATTTAACTTCTTGTAAAAGTAATCTCGTTTCATTTCATTATTAGATCATTAACTTTCTGGATTGATTCTGTAAGAAGGATTGTTTCAATTGGGATTTGTAGATGTGTGAATTAGATTAGTTGCTTAGGGAATGAGCTGGCTGAGCATCTAGGTAGGATCATTACTTACATTCATGAATCAATTGCTTAATCTGTTTATGCATAGATTGTGCTTATTGCCTTTGAAATAAAAGACTTCCTGGGTTTGACAATTTATATTGATCATTCTGTGTGTTAGCTTTAATTAACTGACATATAGAATTCCCAATAGGATAAATGGTAAAGTCTTGGAAAATTTAGTCTTATTTGATCCAATACTATATTGGGAGCATTTCATAGATTCACAAGAGATTTTATGAGGTAGAAACAACTGCCAATGACATGATTTTTCCTTGTTAATAGCGTGAATTTGTCCAACTATGTTAACAAATTGCAAATATGAAACAAGAACTCTCAGCATATCCATTACACATGAAAATTCAATCATTATAAAACCACCACAAGAAGAATTCTATGCTACCTAACCTATCACAATATGCATGATATCTCCTCTTGATCTAGAACAAAGAATTCATAGGATCCATTTGTCTTTGAGTCCACCATTTTTTGTATAACAAAATCCAAGTAATCAATTTGTTTAGAACTTGACCTTTTTAAGTCTAAACGATAGTTACTTACACATCTGACATATCCAATCATATTTTAAAAAATTGGCAAAAGTTTTCTCATAAAAGTATCACTAAAAGAAACAAAATAATGATATACACAAAATAAATCTATCACAACACATTCTTATTAATTTCTTGGCATTGGGTTATATTTTTAATTCATCTAGGGATATCCACCAAACTTCATAGAATAAAGTCATTTCATGGTGGTAAAGGTCTTCAAACTTTAGTTGAATTTAGACTCTCACCTAAATTGTCCCAAGTAATTATAAAAAAAACTAGCATTTACTACAATATCCAAAGTAATACCTCAAGAAGATTCATTGAAAAAGGAAGAAGATCAAGAAATTCATTCAAAACTTCTCTTAATTCTCTATCTGTATTTCTTGCACCCTACAAAAAAAACTCATAAATTAAATTGATAATGCACTAGAAAACTTTCCAAAAACATAGCCAAAAAAATGCATGTATGTCATTTCACACATGTATATATGAATATATGTGAAATGAATACTAATTAATAATATATGTGAAATTAATACTATGATCTATTCAAATATGGACAATATATTATAGTATATAGAATCTAAACACATAAATAACTATTAAATATAAAAAAATTATTTGCAATTTGAAGTAAAATAACCATAATCACTTATTAGTAAAAGGAAATGAGAGTGCCACCAATATAATAAGGGAAACAACTGTGATTATTCTTTTGATTTTTTCAGTTGAAATAGTTGTTTTGGATATTGACATTGTTGATTCAAATCTCTCCTACAAATGAATTAAATTTTTACTATCAAACCTGAAATTACACATAACATTAATTCACTATGCATAAATCTAAATATAGAAATAAGAAAATGGAGACTTTAATGTGTTGGTGCTTTCATCTACACGAATGGGAGATTACTCTCCTTCATATAGTAAGAGTAATCATTCTTCAATGTAGGCTCCTCAATGAGAATAATGATGTTGTGATCAATTACAAGGTCAGGGAGGTATGAGATGAAGGTAATGGGTGGATATTCATAATATTAGCAATTCCTCCTTTCATAAATGGATATTTTGAAGATTCTTAGCTCTACAGTAAAACTTGTATTGTGACAAATTGAAAAATGAAGATATGCATCAATGTTTATACGTTATAGTCAATGGTAAATGTAATTCCAACTTATTATAATATGAATCATTGTGCTTGGTTTTCAAGGTATACTAAATTTGGAGGTGCTTCTCCTCATAGACTAGTGGAAGATCTGGCCTTTGTAGTTTCTTTCTTTTTTTTGTGAAGGGTCGATCTTTTGTAAACTACTAGATGGTAGGATTTTCACATGATAAATTGGATTGACCTAGAATGTGACATTCATATATGGGAATTTCGACTATAATATGTACTATTCTAATGTGTTTCTATTGTTGTACCATGGAGGAGAAAATTTTGTTTTTACCACAGGTGGGCCTTTCGTTTCAACCACTTATGACTATGATGCACCCATAGATGGATATGATACATTATATCTTAGATGTGATTATATTTTTTGAAAATATTCACTTGAATTTGTTGCACAATATTGCATATTTTTGTAAAGTTTTTTCAGGATTTAAATTTCATAGGTTATCTATTGTTTGAAAAGGAAAGTAAATTCTATTATAAGGTATTTTATTTTTCGTGGGATTAATATAAAGTAACTGCAATAGAAAGAGCATTATGAGACAATTTTAAGAACAACAGGAAGATTGAGTTTTTTTTCTTCAACTATGATGTGAATTTCTTCAAGGCTTATGCAATGCTTCACTTATCCTTCTAATTTCCAACTTTCTAAACAGTGAAGGGTATTTTGACCTTTCGAACACAACCTATTTATTTTGACTATTTTATTTTGGTAGGACATATTAGGCATCCACAATGGGGTCATCTTAAGCAATTACACAAAGTCATAAAGCTTTGTGAGCCTTCTTTAGTTAGTGGCGATCTTGTTGTTATATATCTTGGGCATTTCCAGCAAGTAAGCTTCTTTGACTACACTATAGATATATGATTTCCATGTAGATATAGAATATAAATGTTTCTCCTACTTTTTAGAAGAATGCTTTGTGCCATAGAACTGACTTACCCATTTTCTATTCAAGATTATGTGTATTCTGTAGGAGCTAGAAATTGTGTTGTATTTCTTCTAAATTATGATTCAAATTCACTTGGAAGAGTCTTTTTAATGGTCAACACTTTAAAATAGCTCTATGGTATGTTGGCATTCTTCCTGATTGCATCAATGTGGTTTTCAATACTACAAAGGTGATAAACTTGAGCCATTAAATTTTTTATTCTTCTTTCTTTTTATACCAATTTCATAGTATCGAGGCCCTTTATTCTTTGTTATCCATTCCAACTTTAAGCTCACACAACTTATTAAAGTTGATGTGCAAATTTAGAGTATCTGGATGTTAATCCATTTTGATGCAAGTTGTTTATTCTAATTTGAGCATAAATCCACAAAATTAAAGTGCAGAATCCAGATTCGGGTTGCAATAACTAATTATGTGAACCAAACAATTAATCAATTTCCCCACTAGTCCAACTGATAGTAGACAAAATAAATGTGTACGTGATATCTTAGAGAGCATTTCATAATAAAATAGAAAATAAGGCATTTTGTTTCCATTATAGTTTTATTTATTCTTGGCTTGCATGTATATTGTAGCATGTCCAATGCAAAAACATTATATTAATAGATCCTCTCGGGTATTCCAAAGGGATAATTTTATCTAGAGATTGTTTTTATTCTAGTTCAGAATTTTCTATTGGTGTATAACATTAAGCTTTCTAGTTTAGTGCACTACTTTTCTAACTTTGATAGTGATGTGTTTTTGTCTTTTTCTAAAATCTACATACTTGTCTTACTATAGGATCTATTTAAATGATGGTTCTCTTGTTTTCATAGGTTGGCATACAAACATCACAAATGAAAATGGTACCTATTGGAGGGTTTGGTTGGGAATTTATTGATGAAAATATTTCCTCTTTTGAAGGCATTTCCATCACTTCAGTGGGTTTTCTATAGAAGATAAACCTAACAAGAAATAATATTGATTACTTGTGGTATATAACAAGGTGAGACATCACACATTCCTTATCCTATTTTCTCATTGCATTTTCTCCTTGACTAATGCCAATTAGTGTGTTCAAAGTTGAAAATTTTAGTGGAACTTCCTTGTGAACGAGCATGTTTGGATTTGAATTGTGTAACATTTTTAATTTGCACTTTTAGATTGTATGTTAAGATTGTTGCATTTGATTCTTTAGGTAGAATTAGAAACCATGGATTGCATTCTTCTTTGTTAAGATTGATAACTACATATCTAAAATTTTGCATCTTTATCCTTTCCTATATCAAATCATTCTCTCCCATTTCATTATTAATGTCCATTTATCATACTTGCATTGGCCCATTTCCATTACATGTGTGAAACTCAATGTAAAAATTATTGAGACCTAGTTGAGGGAAGAGGAGTACTAACATGAGTCAAAGGGTTCATAAAATTTGTTGTTACCTTCCCATGCAACTATATGGTTATATAATTTGTCCAAAAACTATGTAAGATATCATGTGTTAGGAACCCATGTCAACCCTTCTATTTACTATGCTAGTATATTGTTGTTGGATGCATATGCTTTGTAAGTTGTCCCGTAGTATTTGTTGATCCATAGTTTGTCTTATTGTTGTTGGACACATACGCTTTGTAAGTCGTCCCGTAGTAATTGTCGATCAATATTTTGTATTGGCCCATGGTTTGGATTGACACATGGTATTGGTGCCTAGACTTAGTATATACGTTTGTGTTGAGACCAATGAAGGCACCGTGAAGTTATTTGTATTGAGCTTGCTCAAAGGAGGTTGCCCCCTCGAAGTGGCCTGCGATCAATATAAAAGTGATTCTAAGTTCTGTTATTTCTGCAATCTTGTGCGTTTTCATTAATTAAATATTGCAAGTTCTCCACATATAGTATCAAAGCACTTTCCTGGGCTCATTGGGTGGAATTTCTGCCAAATTTTTTTTTTGTATCTGTTGCAAGTTCGGATCTGCGAATAATCCGTATCCTCTTAACTGTGGGAAGTACTTGGGCATAAGCCCTAAAAATTGTTGTGAGGAGTACCACAGGAACCCCAAAGTAGCTGGCCCATTGAGAGGACCTGCCAACGAAAATGGGCAACGACCCCTACCTGATTGACTAGTTCCCACCCGTGAGGTAAACCAAGAGCTGTTGTTTGTGGCAAAGCGTTTATCAGTTTTACCTAAGCTATGGAGTGAGGGGTACTGCCCCAATACGCAAGTTGTCAGACAGCATTGGTGGCCGAGTGAAACCCCTGAACTGTTAGGAAGCCGCACATACCTGCGGTCCATATCTATTTTTAGTTGAATTGTTGCCGATCATTGCCGCGTCGTTTCAGATCCAGCCATTTAGATCCATTTTGAAAGACGTTCAAGATCCAACCATTTTAGATCTATTTCAAATCCAGTCGTTTTCGATCCATTCGGCGCCGTTTCAGATCCCTCTGTTTCTGATCATGCTGTTTTTGATCCATTCGGTGCCGTTTTTTATCCATTCGACGTCGTTTTTGATCCATTCGACACCGTTTCAGATCCCTCTATTTCTGATCACGCCATTGCAGATCTATTTGTTTCAGATCCCTTCTGTGCCTTAGCCGCTCCATTCTAAAACAAAAAAAAACAAAAAAAATCAGTTTTTTGGCCATATCTCCCTTGTTTTCACTCTATTTCCCTTGAAACTTCCTTGACACCCCTGTCATCCCATTCTGCATATTTCACTCCTGAGGAACCTATCCCAAATTCCACTTCCCAAAGCTAGAAATCCCACATTTGTCTATTTTTAGGGTTTTCCATAACTCCTTCGATTTTCACCCAATCGCCCTCAAATTTCACCAGAAAGTTCCTTTCCTAATTCTGCTTCTTTGTCCCTCTCTGCCAAATTTTCTCATTCTTTCACCCCGCTTCTTAAATCCCCATTTTTTGCTTCCCTATCCATCAGAAAGTGTCTAAAACCTAGTCAAACCCCAATTACCCATCCGAGTTTTTCCCAAATCCAAATTTCCCTTTACTAAATAAGCTTTTGTTTGTGTTTTTCTATCCATCTCCCCCCCCAAAAAAAAATAAATTCTTGGTTATGGTTGTCACCCGCGCAGGAGCAAAAACCATGGAGGAAGCACTTGCAGCCATCCAAACCAAACTCCAAGATCTGGATGAAAAATTTCCCAGCCTCCATCTTCAGCATTCAGCCATGAACAATAACCGACAACAAGAATCTTCTGCAGCCAATGGGCTCTCTTCTTCCAGCAATTTCCGTGGTCCGAAGCTTGAATTTCCTTGCTTCAGTGGTACTAATCCGACTGGATGGATCTATTGTGTAGAACAGTATTTCAATCTACATAATACTTTTGATGTCCAAAACGTTCCACTTGCATCCTTTCATTTGGAACAAGAATCCCTTCAATGGTACCATTGGTACATCAAGGCTCATGACGAGCCAAAATGGATAGATTTTTGCTGACTCCTTTTGCAACGATTTGGTCCTAGTGCTTTTGATGACTTCATTGGAGCACTCACTAAACTTCGTCCAAGTGGCACTGTGAGAGAGTATCAGAGAGAATTTGAGAAACTAGCCAATCACACAGAAGGATTATCTGATGAATTCTATGGGAGTTGTTTTATCAGTGGTCTTAAGGATGAAATCTGATCAGAGGTTAAAATGTTCTATCCCAACATAATGATGGAAGTACTAGGGTTGGCTAAGTTGGTAGAAGACAAGATTACAACCCAAGAGCGCTCGAAACCTGTAATGCCCCATATTTTGACTAGGCCTATTGGCGAGTTAGACCCCTTTCACTTTAAATTGCTTGTAATCTATTTGACTCAGCTAGACAGAGTGTATTATATTTTCGGCATAATAGACATGATGATATGTTGCTACTGTGGTAATGATGTTACTATATTCATGCAGTTATTAAGTTATGATTAACATGAGATTCTTTTATTTCATAATGACAGTGTATGTTTGATAATCGTCCTGGAGGAAATGTGATATATATGATGTGGTAATTATGCTGTGATCGATTTAATGATTTTATGTGATGAGATAAATGATGCTGACAATATGGATCAGACAATGATAGAATGTAAAATATATGGTGTTGTACGTGGATGCCATCCTATGATGAAATTGATAGAACTGTTATATTACATGCATATCTGTGATACGATAAAATTGTGACATGAAATGAATGATGTTGATGATATGGATCAATGAGTGATCGAATGGAAATGCTTGTTAAAAAAAAGGGTGTATCTTGCGGAATAATAACCTGCAGGACACGAGGGCTATGGGATAGCCGGGTACTTGATCTGATATACGGAGAAGAACCTATCCATGCAGTAAACCTTAGCAACCCAAAATTGATGAAACGATGACATGGACCGATAATCTCGAGAGCAGCAGAGTATGATTTGATAAGGGCGTAGGCCCAGTATGTTGAGAGGGATGGATGTGTTGCCCACCCTATGTTCCTATGATACCCGAGATCGTGGGAGGGCCGTGCTGAGACACGCTCCCCATGTATGTGTGATGACGATGGTCGGATGCCTGCTAGGAGAGGATAGGTCCGCTGTTCATCCGACGCTATCGCTCTCAAGTTCTATGTGGTCAGGTCGTTGAGTCCGACATCCACTTTTGTACTAGCAGAGGAAGGACAGGGAGGTTGTGGCAGTGGGTTAACGATGGGAGGATATGATAGTTAGTATTGTTAAGGGTTGGGCATTCATTGACTTGGAGTTAGTGGTAGTAGGTAGCCTTCCTTGTACCTAATTGATTGAACAAACGTAATCATAAAAGCAATGAAATGGAATCTTAAAGGTTAACTGATAAAATAAACGATGATGTTTTAGTAATATTATGATGAATGTGTACTTGTTCGGTTTGCATAAAGTATTATGAATATTAGTTAGCTGATATGCATAGAATATATATATGACATATGTTTGTAGTACATGTCTGTCTTGTGCATACGTTGGCCACGCATGCACATTATGCACATGCGCAATAGTATTGGTTTACAACATACTTATCAAGATTTAACAATGTTATAACTATCATAGGTAACTCAATTAAGTATTTACTGAATGACTTAATTAGTAAAAGATTGTCAAGTTCCAATGTGTAAAAGAAGTTAATTAGTCTTTGTGTGTGAACATGGAAATGAACGATTAAAATAAGTGTCATTAATTGCAAGTATCCTCAAGTGAAGGTGTCCTCGATATGAAGTATGATAGTTAAATAATAACACTAGAAGAGTACACTATGTAATTGTTGATTATGGTTAAGTAAACCATTAATTATATTTCATTACTTATACCTAGGGGTATGAGGTTGACACTTGTCAATTAAACAAATAGATATTTTAATTATTATTCACAATTAATTTAATCACTATTATTATTAATCATTATTGTTATTAATATTATTATTAAATTAATAATAATAGTGTTAATAATCCTTTTAATAAAGCATAGTGGATTGAATAATAATAAATTTATTAAATAGATTATTCATTTAATTAATTAGCGGAATCATTCCAAGTAAATAAAATGGAGTTGTTAAATGAATTATTAAATAATCCTACTGCTCAAAAGAAAAATTGGATGATTTAAAATAATATATATAATCCACCTTTTTAACTTAAAAAGGGGATGCATTAATGATTAGTACTTCCAAGACCACGACAGCTAGGGCGGTGGAGTGATAAGGAAGTTTGACTTTGGAAGGAGGTGGATTCCTATAAAGGGGAGAATTAACAAAGTAGTAAGGGGGTTATTGTGGGAGAACTGTGAGGTTTTTTGTGAAAAAGGAGGAATGCCGAAGAGGGGGTTAACTCGAAGCTTTGAGGAGGTGGGAAACTCAAAAGAAAAGACTGAGGAGGGGGATAACTCAGTGGATGATTACCATGGAAAGTGGTTGTCGGGATTATCGGTCTGTGGGCTCGGGGGCTAGGAAATTCGTTGATTTCCTAGGGTCAGCACGATAATAGCTGATCGGCAGGGTGGACACATCATTTTGGGGTTGCTAAGGTAACCTACAGAACCCTCTACAAGAATCTTCTTACCTTTGCTGCAAATCTACGGACTCCAGGTATTTTACTGAACCAGCTTAAGTAACGGGTATTTTCTTTTATCTCCAAATTACGTATGTTGAAAGAACTGGGTTAGAATGATGAGTCTTAAGCTGATGTTTAATTAATTTGCACAGATTTATGAACTTTTAGAAACCTGAAATATAGCCGGTTGATTCTTTTCGTTAGAAAGGAAAGGGAGAAAAACTTGGTATTTACATGAAAAGTTTTGAGATTTGTTTATTTAATTTCAGAGACATATAAACATACAGAAAACAGACATTTAAACAGAATAGGGACCGAGTGCCTAGTGAGGGCACTACAGATGGTATTAGAGCCCAGGTTCGGACTCTCGAACCTAACGGCCTACCGGAAATAGAAACTAAGCATCCCCAAGCAAAATATCTGTAAATCTAGGTAGAACTCTATGTAGAAATCTGAAATCAATGTTCACGATTCCCCAAACCTCCTTTCCTAATTTACGTAACAAACCTCCTTTCCTAATTTACGTAACAGTAGTTTATCTGCACAAACACAAAAATCAGAAATAGTCAGTTACATATATATATAGCCGTAGAGTAAGAATTCTGTAAACTTTATAAGAAAACAAGAAGACATTGCATATTTGGCGTAAGAAAACAAACATAAAAATTCATATTTAAGGAGGCCACTACGACCATTATTTTGAATTAAAATCAGAGAATTATGTTTAAAAAAAAAAAAAAAAGGAGAGAAATTTTGTTAATTAATTTAATTTCATGCCTTTTAACTTAATTTAATTTAATTAATTTAATGTAATGTCTTTTAATTAATTAATTAAAATTAATTTGATTTATTTTTTTTATTATTTTATTATTTTTTTATTATTATTTAATGTAATTTAATTTAATTGTGGTTAAGAATTAAGAGTTAAAAGTATAAAATATATATATATATATATATATATATATCAAGTACAATTCAAAGCTTATGGCTATTAATACCTTGTCTTGGAAGATATATCCTGTAAAAGTTAGAAATAGAAAATTGTCCTGAGGGATGCAACAGCTAATCCCAACAGTTGTGCCTAAAGATTAAAGATACTTGGAAAAACACTTCTGAAGGATTTCTTTAAAAAAAAAAAAAATTCAGAAGCTGAAACTCTTTTTCACAAACCTTTCCCTGCATACAAGCTAAGCACTCTACCTTACTGTCACAATGTCATCAATCTTCAAAATCATCCGAACACATTCTGTTGCCAAGGATATAGCACTAGTACTCACCAGCAGTGGCTGAACCACATTCTCTTCCAAAATGTTTGTTATCTGACCCTTCCTCACATTAATTCCTGTGTTTATCTCACCATTCGCATGCCGATTCTGAAGCTCTGTGACCATAGCAATTGGATTCAGCCCTGCATTTTCAGCCGGAGTAAACGGAATGACTTCTAGCGCTTCAACAAACGCGCGAATACAGTAACTCTCCATTCCCTGCAGAGTCTTCGCCCACACACCAAGCTGCCTTGACATTTCAATCTCCGGTGCACCACCCCCCGGCAATCAAAACCCTTTTGTTGACAAGGCACCTGACAACACAAGGCGCATCATGCAAACTCTGCTCTGCCTCGTCCAAAACCAACAGATTGACCCTATCGACCATTCTGCAGTGTCGAACGTACCGAGCCAATGCCTGCACCGCCCGACCCTGTCACGAATTTCAACCGACCATTCTGCAGATTTGACAACCCTATCAATGCTCCTCCTGCCTTGGGATGCTCTACAAGCCGCTTTAATTCACCCAAGTTAAACAAACGCCTTTCCACCATTTGGTCCAAATTCTCTAAACTTCATGGCAATGCGGTCTTTATCTTTGTTTCCTGAACAGAAGGCAGGCATATCTGTTTCATTATGAAGGATCTGAAGCTGCGCTGGGGTTTCACCTTCTTCTATTCTCTGCATAAGTATTTTTGCTAAGCTTCGGGCTCTTTCTCCCCTACGAGAACCGGATTCTTCTTCGTAACCTTTAGAAGGATTTTTATGAGTCTTCTAATCTCGTCATTTTTATTGCCGGTGGCTTTAGCACCATCCCCTAAACTTTGAAGTCGCAGCCTAGCAAGCCAGGCGCAGAAGGCTAGCAGGGGCTGCCCAAAACGTCACCGCGACATGTAGAGGAATTGTTCGGCCGTGCCCTTGGCGACGAACTTCTGTTATGGCATGATTTAAGATTCTTGCCGCCTCCGGAGTTAGTGTCTGCTACACGGTGCTTAGCCCTGCTTGCATCATTGCCGATAAGTAAATCAATCTTCGGAAACTATCTCCCACTGGGAAATTGCAAAGCCCCTCATTCCACGACACTCTGCCAGGTCAAATGGTGACCACCACGAAAAGCTACAGCCGATGCGTCGAGCACAAGCCTTCATATGGGCCAAACCCTAGCGCTCAGCACCGCGAGCCCTTCAGGCGAGGAGCAGCCAACAATGCCAAGTAAAACCTAGCCCTCCTCCTTAAATAGAGAAAAGCTGACAGTAAGGCGGTTTCCGCGTCGCCCATGGGTGGTTTACAAAATCGCCTTTTTGTATGCGGATGAGTAGGGGTTAGCCACGTGTCATGGTGGTTTTCCTTCCGCGACCACCGAACCCTGTTATCGCTCGAGCATGTTGCCGACGCAGGTGAAGGAGAGCCGTCGATCTCCGGCTCTTGCAACCCTCCCGATAAACGAACCTTATCGCGTCAAATCACCGTATTATTATTTTTATTATTTTCCTTTTATTTATGTTAGCGTGGGCGCCAATCCCACATGCAAAGAGAGCATTGGGCTCAGCCTGAGAGCAGTGCACAGGATCAAATCGTCCATGAGCCATGTCCCAGCCTTTGCTTTCGTTTTGAGATTTATATTGTTTTAATTTTTTTTTTAATTTTAAATTAATGTCTTTTAAATATTAATTTAATTTTATTAATTTAATGTAATGTAGTTTAACATTCATTTGATTTAATTCATTTAATTTAATTTAATTTAATGATTTTTCAATGTTAATTTAATTTTGTTAATGTTTTTTTTTTATATATATTTTAATATTAATTTAATTAATTTAATTTGATGTCTTTTGAGTAATTAATTTAATTAATTTATTTATTATTTAAGTTAATTTAATTTAATTATGGATAAAAAAATGGGGAAAAGGGGTTTCGGCAATTTCGAATATAATATTAGAGTGTTTTATTTAAATTTAATTAAATTAAATCTTGAATATATACTTATATAATGTTATAACCTAGGTTGTTAAAGAATTAAAAGTTAAATATTTAAAATATATATATATAAAGCCACTCACAAACTTGAAATTTAAAAGTTTGTCATAGATTTAAAAATCTTAAGGTCAATTATAGTAAGGTTGGAGTGGTTTGGAGAGATTATAATTTAACTTTTAATATATCAAATTTAAGTTATAATTTATATTTAGAGGAGAATTTAAAAATATTTAAATTTAATATATATAAATATTTAAATTTTGGGAAATAAATAAATATATATATTTAAATAAATAAATGAAGAGTGGCTTAAGTGGTTTGGTGGAGACCTAAGGTTTAATAAATTCAGGTATTTAATCAAACTCTCTTAGCATTTCATGTATTTAACATCCCACGTAAAATTAATTCAGGAGGAAAATATAGGTAAGTGTAACTATATAATGATACAAAAGGGGAGAAGATAGTTAGTGTTTCATATACAAAGCTTATTTAAATATAATTTTAAGTTTACCTTAAACTGGGTTGACAATATTGTGATAAAAAGGAATGCATGCACGTCAAAAGAACAAAAAAAAAAAATTATTGCTTTTGTAGTGGCATAATTGTCAAATGGTTAAGTTAAAAGTAAACACGATACTTTTAATTAAGATCGACACAACACATAAGTTATTATGGTCATAATCATAAATTAGTTTCACATTTAATTAATAAATTATTATACTCATAATTATAAATTTAAAATACACGTTAATAGTAAAAAGATTTAAATATTTCACAACCATTTACTATACAAGTGGTAAAGCTAATAGTAAAAGAAAGTCTTTTCAAATGAGATGAACACGACACATTTAATTTACCAATTCATATATTAGGGATGTTACTTACGTTAATTGAGAACAACTTTGTTACATCGACATTAAAATAAATAAATAAATACTCATGCAATGCTTAAACATCAATATTGGTCACAATTGATTTAACAAATACATCTAACAATAAGATCAAATGTCTCACAACTTATCATCCTAATTAGTCACAACAAAAGTAGAGACCACGATCACATTTACATTAATGTCCATCTTATGACTCGATTGTGTTGTTTTCATAATAAAGATTGATCACAATTTGGTCATTTTAACTTTCAGATTTATGTGAAAATAGAGACTAGGGTATTTGGATGGGTGTCATGGTCCAAAATGTGGTAAATAGGAATTGGAGAATGCACTCATGTATATATACTGATAGACTGGTGCAAGCTAACGCTCGTCTTTCATGACATGTTAGTGGTAAGGCGAACCTAGAAAAACAACAATAGGTTAACTCGGAGGGAGTATTCGAGATACTTACACGATGAATTCAGTTATGAGGATAAAGGATGAAATGTAGGAAAATGAATTATCTTTCTAAATATAAATTTTTTATTTATAGAAATTGTTTATAACTAGGTAAATTGATCGAATGTCGCTACAAAATATTGTAGAGATGTAGAGAACACATTTAACATGACAACGCCTTTTGTTATTATGAAATTTGCTATATCATTGAAATGACAACGTCTTATGTTAGTTCAAAGTAGAGGAGTTTAACATGATCGAACAATTATATTTTTTTTTATCATAGCTCTTAGTATGTTTTACTACACCATATTATTTTGCAGAAAATGCTTAAGTTGAAAAACGTTCATAGTAGAAACAAAAGAGGATATGTTAAAATAAATGCGGAATGGTGTTTGAGTTTTGAGTTCCTAGGTCTCCACTCCAAATTACGCAAACATCGATGTGTGTATATAGATAACTTGGTAAAAAATACAAATTAATGATAAGACTCATGAACACCCCATAATCGTATTTACAAATAAAGTTTTCATTTAAAAAAAATCTAAATAAATGTAACAATATACAAGTATTTTAGTTGGGAAACGTTAAGATATGAAATGTTAAGTAACTCAGAGAAGGAGAGACTTGGAAAATACATTATATATTATTCAAATAAGATAAAGGATGGGAATAAACTTGCTCGATATAAGGACTAGGTACCCTTTTGAATCGCATTAGGGAAAACACCCTGTACTTAAACCAGGAGATTGCATACAAAGTTTATTACAAGACTATTCTATTTAAGGGAAACATGGCTTTAGACTAATTAAGTTAAATATTGGTGTAATGGTGCGAAAAGTTTTTGAGAAAAATTTGGATTAATCATACCTAATATAGTGATGATCTCGGTTAATGATAAAAGAGCCCCAGGGATCTCAACACAGTTCTCAACTTAACTCAATTAAAGCGGTCATTAGGAAGTTCTAATATGAATGAACGTAGTAAGTTATGGCATATTCGTTCGACTTGTAGGATTGGAACAAAATTAGCTGTGAAATTCTTAAGAAATTTAAGCAGGAATGGTTTCTCCATAGATTATATTAGTTAAAGGAGAGAATAATAAATAAACATGGTGACAATTGTGTTTTGATAAGGACTAGCCATGAAAACCTTGTAAATGATGATAGTTCCCCTAGTTTAACAATGTTACGATACTTTTGTTATTATTTATTACCGATACAGAAACAATATATGACCTTAGGGTTTTGAGGACATGAACCTTCTTCCCCTAAAAGGTATACCAACTATAAGCGTCCTCGATAGTTGCGCATGGAGTGAATGCAAATTATGAGTTCTAAAGACCTCCATTTAAATTGTTGACTATTCCATGCCAAGTTGGATCAATAAAAGCTTCGGTAACCTCCGTTGTGTGATGGATAAACTTATCGGGAGGATGTACCTTAAAGAATATTGTAAAAGGGTATGAAATAGGATACTAAGGTGGATAGAACATGGTTATAACATTTAGGCATTCTAAGCATAATATTGAGATCCAACAAAAGGATTAATCTAAATGTTCTTCAATTATTAGAACACATATCATGAGATAAGAGAAGTAAAATTAAAAGATAATATTGGAATATTTGGTCAAGTCAAGGCTAAGTAGGACATGTACGGCCCGGACCCACCATTTGCGGAATTGCATAGACTATGAGTCAAGATTTTTCTGCACTATTTTGACCATAACTTCGGGACGAAGTTTCCTGAAGGGTGGGTGTATGTAATGCCCCATATTTTGACTAGGCCTGTTGGCGAGTTAGACCCCTTTCACTTTAAATTGCTTGTAATCTATTTGACTCAGCTAGACAGAGTGTATTATATTTTCGGCATGATAGACATGATGATATGTTGCTACTGTGGTAATGATGTTACTATATTCATGCAGTTATTAAGTTATGATTAACATGAGATTCTTTTATTTCATAATGACAGTGTATGTTTGATAATCGTCCTGGAGGAAATGTGATATATATGATGTGGTAATTATGCTGTGATCGATTTAATGATTTTATGTGATGAGATAAATGATGCTGACAATATGGATCAGACAATCATAGAATGTAAAATATATGGTGTTGTACGTGGATGCCATCCTATGATGAAATTGATAGAACTGTTATATTCCATGCATATCTGTGATACGATAAAATTGTGACATGAAATGAATGATGTTGATGATATGGATCAATGAGTGATCGAATGGAAATGCTTGTTAAAAAAAAGGGTGTATCTTGCGGAATACTAACCTGCAGGACACGAGGGCTATGGGATAGCCGGGTACTTGATCTGATATACAGAGAAGAACCTATCCATGCAGTAAACCTTAGCAACCCAAAATTGATGAAACGATGACATGGACCGATAATCTCGAGAGCAGCAGAGTATGATTTGATAAGGACGTAGGCCCAGTATGTTGAGAGGGATGGATGTGTTGCCCACCCTATGTTCCTATGATACCCGAGATCGTGGGAGGGCCGTGCTGAGACACGCTCGCCATGTATGTGTGATGACGATGGTCGGATACCTGCTAGGAGAGGATAGGTCCGCTGTACAGCCGACGCTATCGCTCTCAAGTTCTATGCGGTCAGGTCGTTGAGTCCGACATCCACTTTTGTACTAGCAGAGGAAGGACAGGGAGGTTGTGGCAGTAGGTTAACGATGGGAGGATATGATAGTTAGTATTGTTAAGGGTTGGGCATTCATTGACTTGGAGTTAGTGGTAGTAGGTAGCCTTCCTTGTACCTGATTGATTGAACAAACGTAATCATAAAAGCAATGAAATGGAATCTTAAAGGTTAACTCATAAAATAAACGATGATGTTTTAGTAATATTATGATGAATGTGTACTTGTTCGGTTTGCATAAAGTATTATGAATATTAGTTAGCTGATATGCATAGAATATATATATGACATATGTTTGTAGTACATGTCTGTCTTGTGCATACGCTGGCCACGCATGCACATTATGCACATGCGCAATAGTATTGGTTTACAACATACTTATCAAGATTTAACAATGTTATAACTATCATAGGTAACTCAATTAAGTATTTACTGAATGACTTAATTAGTAAAAGATTGTCAAGTTCCAATGTGTAAAAGAAGTTAATTAGTCTTTGTGTGTGAACATGGTAATGAACGATTAAAATAAGTGTCATTAATTGCAAGTATCCTCAAGTGAAGGTGTCCTCGATATGAAGTATGATAGTTAAATAATAATAATAGAAGAGTACACTATGTAATTGTTGATTATGGTTAAGTAAACCATTAATTATATTTCATTACTTATACCTAGGGGTATGAGGTTGACACTTGTCAATTAAACAAATAGATATTTTAATTATTATTCACAATTAATTTAATCACTATTATTATTAATCATTATTGTTATTAATATTATTATTAAATTAATAATAATAGTGTTAATAATCCTTTTAATAAAGCATAGTGGATTGAATAATAATAAATTTATTAAATAGATTATTCATTTAATTAATTAGCGGAATCATTCCAAGTAAATAAAATGGAGTTGTTAAATGAATTATTAAATAATCCTACTGCTCAAAAGAAAAATTGGATGATTTAAAATAATATATATAATCCACCTTTTTAACTTAAAAAGGGGATGCATTAATGATTAGTACTTCCAAGACCACGACAGCTAGGGCGGTGGAGTGATAAGGAAGTTTGACTTTGGAAGGAGGTGGATTCCTATAAAGGGGAGAATTAACAAAGTAGTAAGGGGGTTATTGTGGGAGAACTGTGAGGTTTTTTGTGAAAAAGGAGGAATGCCGAGGAGGGGGTTAACTCGAAGCTTTGAGGAGGTGGGAAACTCAAAAGAAAAGACTGAGGAGGGGGATAACTCAGTGGATGATTACCATGGAAAGTGGCTGTCGGGATTATCGGTCTGTGGGCTCGGGGGCTAGGAAATCCGTTGATTTCCTAGGGTCAGCACGATAATAGCTGATCGGCAGGGTGGACACATCATTTTGGGGTTGCTAAGGTAACCTACAGAACCCTCTACAGGAATCTTCTTACCTTGTTGCAAATCTATGGACTCCAGGTATTTTACTGAACCAGCTTAAGTAACGGGTATTTTCTTTTATCTCCAAATTACGTATGTTGAAAGAATTGGGTTAGAATGATGAGTCATAAGCTGATGTTTAATTAATTTGCACATATTTATGAACTTTTAGAAACCTGAAACATAGCCGGTTGATTCTTTTCGTTAGAAAGGAAAGGGAGAAAAACTTGGTATTTACATGAAAAGTTTTGAGATTTGTTTATTTAATTTTAGAGACATATAAACATACAGAAAACAGACATTTAAACAGAATAGGGACCGAGTGCCTAGTGAGGGCAGTACAAAACCCACTTTTGTTACCTTTCGAAATAAGGGTTCTCGACGACCTCCCATCCTGCTATCTGCTCGACCAACTCCTATCAAGCATCTGTCTGATATAGAGATGCACGCACGTAGAGAAAAAAAGGGCTTTGTTATAATTGTGATGAGAAATTCACTCGGGGACATAGACGTGTTCAACAAAAGCTCTATCTCTTGGATATGGGTTCTCCGCCTACCTCTAAAATTGGTGAAGAAGCTCCAAATACAATGGATGATCAGGTCAACATTTAGGAGCCGCTTATTGACCCCCATCTCAGGATGAACAACCAGAGATATCTATCCATGCTTTTCCCGGCGTCACCACTCCCCAAGCAATGTGGGTCGGGGGTTACTTCAAGAAGCTTCCTCTTATAATACTCATTGATTCTGGGAGCACTCATAACTTCATTGACCCTCGGATCGCCAAACATCCTGATTGTTTTGTCCATCCTTGTCACCTACCCAAATTTCTGGGAATTATTATTTTATTTGCAAAAATACTTTATGTTAATTTAAATTACAAAGTTTTGTAATTATGATCAGTTTTGATCATGAATGAATGTAATTACTAAATATTATTATTTAAATAAATTAATAAGGAGACAAACACCCAAGAGGACTGTTGAATGAGTGTTCACTGACCCACTAGGAGGAATGGAAGCTGTTGGAAAGTATGGGACACATGGCAGCAGTTGCATCACACCACTAGCTATTGGTTATGGGACAACTACCCCTAAAAATAGGGCATTATCCCCCAGGTGGAGGGAGTGAGCAGGAACCTTATTTAATGACCCAGTAACATCTAAAAAGGCCTAGGAAGCCTATACAGAAAAATTCGAATTGAGCAGAAAGCTCTTATTCAATATTTTTGCAGAATATTTTCCTCTTGTGAATCAGGTGATTACAAGAGAGAATCGTATAGGTAGATTAGTGGTGACTGTAATCTTGAATCTGCATTATTGCTGAGAGGAACCAGAAATGTTGGTGCAAGTCTATTGGATTGCTATCTATTGAAGATTAAAAAGTTAATTGCTACAGCAAGAAGAAGTCCTCATTCCTGGGTTTCTTCCTCCTGGTGGTTCAATAAACAGGATCGGGGGTCCTAAGATAGTATTTGACTGTTTTCTGGAATTGGTTGGGTGGAACAGTCTTCTTGGGCTGTTTGTTGCCCTACAAATTTTCTCAGGTTCTACAGAATTTCTAACTTATTCTCAGTAAATAATTCTGTTATGTTTAACTAGTATTTTCTGTTTTCCTGTTTTTGAAAAAGAATCTAATTCTAGAAATGTTTCAAGACTGAATGTTTAAGTTTAAAGTTAAAGTTGAATTGATAAACCAATATCCCTATTTTTCCACATGTTGTTTTGAAGCATCGTACACTAGTAGAGATATGCAAATTAAAATAGATTAGAGGATAGGCAAATGCCAATGATTCGAATAGATAGAACAATGATTGAAATTATGTTTTACTACTCTCCCTATATTTTCCAGTAGTAAATTACTGTATAGAATGGTCCTAAATTACAGCATTGTTCATAAATTATAAATGTTGTTCTCTTCTTTATGTATATATATTATAGTTTACTTATTCTATTAGTTTATGTAACATTTAAATGAAATTTGACAAACCATGTTTACACCATAGTACAAAATTAAAACAGTATTATCATCATCATTCACATGCTGCAAACAATAGCATTATATAGCAATTCTATATTACTCAGTTTTCACTTTACACATACACACACACTACTTGTATTTCTTATTCCATCATTTTTATAAATCTATAGTTAAAACAGATAATGAAATTAATACAATATTCCTTTGTTAGAAATTCGAACTGTAAGTATTAATTTTCAGACTGAGTTTTCGTAATAGTATCTAGTTAGTTTCACTTCTCTTTTATCGTATCGCAAACTTACATATACAAGTTTCGGATCATCCAAAGATCCTTGGAAAACTCGTTGACAAACTTTTATTTTCTTTTCAAACATTGGAAACCAATTTAGGGTTTGATCTTTTATTCTCTTTACAATTGAATTTTCTTTTATCGAACATCATACATTTTACAGCTCCTATCTTGACAGAGAACTTAAACTCTAACTAAAACACTTACAAAGCCAACCTACAGTAGTACGATTTATTTTTATACAGACCCGACATATACATTCACTCCCATTATCTATTTGGGGTTGATACATTACTTGAATCAACAAGAATCATCATTTTGGGCGTAGCCCGTTATTTCTTTCCATAACAAAACAAAAACCTACTCTATTATATTACAAAGAAATTTTAGACTTCCATTACTTTTTCGTGATCTTGAAATAAGTTGACAAAACACAATTCATAAGATAAATTCCAAACCACTTAAACCTAGACAGAGACATTGTGTTATCATTTACAAATGAGAGAGGTGTAATCTTTAAAAACGAGCATCAGCTTCATGCATCATGTGTATAACTTGAACAATACAATTCGTGCCTCAATGGATAAAGCCATTATAAGTCTCCACTACAAGTAAACATAGACGATATGCCCAAAAAATGATTGTTACAGTATGTTTTTCCAAAACGACACATACAGGGTTTTGTACCTAAAACTATTTTTGAGACGAGTTCTTAAAAGCCTTGTTATGGTCGAGTCTTACACTCTCGAGTTCAACGAAGGTGAATCAAATTGTAAAGAACCAACGACCTTTAACCAAACAAAATTTACAATATCGAAAATAATATCATTGGGTTTACAAATGGATGATTTGAAATTCTCCATATAACAAACAATGATGAGTCATGGCGGGACCAACTTCTCAACCTTCGAAACCTCATTAACATAGTCACAGAGCACCTAAAAGGTTCGGAAATACCCAGAGCTTACCGGTTGAAAGCTCGCCAACCTTGTAGAATCATTGCCCATTTCCTCTATTGCATAACCTGCAGCTGACAGGAAACGAAAGAGAAACTTCAGAAGACTATTATATTCTCAAAACAAAAGTAGAAACACAGTGAAGGAACAATTATATCGTTGTAAAAAATTATAGTGCAGTAAATAGCAAAGTTGTTCACTTTAATCAACTACAGGAGGAATCCACACTGAAAACAAGTCGAGCAACCCTCGGTCCATTTCACACCAAGGCAAGCCATGGATTCCAACTTTAACAACAAGTTCCAGAACTCCCAACTTTTAAACAATACAAACTAAGTTTACAGTCTCTCAAATGACACTAATTACAGAAGGAAGAGCAACTGTAACTCTCTCAAGCCAGAGGTCTCGAGGTCAAACCTCATACAATTCTAGGCTAAAAATTTGGCAGCTTGTCAGCCACAGACCGAGAACAATGGAGACAATAACCCTCAACTACCAAACTCATAAACCAAAACTTCAATCCATCACTAGGGTTCGATCCAACGGACAATGTTATTACTGATCAACGGTTGAATTTATGCCAACATACCTTGCACTGGGACGAACAACCCTAACTTTCAACGCACTGTCTTTTCACATGCTGGATACTTGCCACATTGGATCACTTGGATCACGTTGGATAGTTACCACTTCCAGCTCGGAGAAAATATCACTACGATTTAGCCACAGCATTCACCATTATAATGTTATCACACTACGTGGAGTGGTTTGATCCTCGTCACCGAGAATCATCATGCCAAGTCTTGAATGCAAAATCGAAGAACAATCTCCGGGTGGTTCAACGATCGTATCATATTACTGAGCCAGCTGCACCAACCTGCCAACATTCATTGTTATGTCAGTATTCTCTTCCCAACGACATGAATTTAAAAACCAAATTCATGACATTATAACATTACATATTATATTAAGTCAAAACTCCTGCGTAGTATGAACATTGAGTTATTCTCACGATATTTATTCCTATGTTTATCAACCAACTAGTATATAGTTCCGAGATAGGTCGAGTTAGAGACATGTGATTTTATAGGTTTATATTTCATATTGTTATATATAAACATTTCAAAGTGTATATAATCCCAAATTTATATTGTGGATTTAATGGATAAAAGTATAACTTAGATAATTAGTTATTGGGACAAATTAGGTCACATGTTGACAATGTTTCCCTTATGTCGTTCAATAAATAGATACAATCATGTTTAATTCAACATTATAACATCAAAATTGGTGTAGTCCATACACAAGAGACTTAACATTAGACTAGTGACATTGTCGGCATACATATAAATTTCATTTATTATAAGTATAGGTAGTCTATAGATTAGACATTTCTTAAATCTTTTGGCAAAAGGTTATTATAAAGATAATTATAGATTATGTATGCTTGTTACGTCCTCTCACTACAAACTTTAACATTTGCATTGAAGGTACTTAGTTGTCTCAAGACAACAAAAGGCTAGCCACTATCACATTGAAGATCTTATTGACCAAACTTTTAGCATATGACTAAACTTAGACGGTACTGTTCTAAACACTATGAAGTCATAAAATGATATCTGAAATAGTAACTATTACAGTGAAATCCATACTTGCTCTTTCCGGATGGTCGCAAACAGAAATTATAATATTCTACTTATTTATGACACTGAAAACTGAATTACACGTACTTCATTCTTACCTATCGTCTGCACATAGGACATTCAAGATGCTTTAGCATTACAGCTAAGTAAGCTCCAGGGTACCTCATAGGACACCCTTTTCATCAAAAGTCAAACTGTCAGCATCAATGCAAAAGGAAACAGTGTCGCATCAAACTATCGATTCTTTAATAATTTTGACTTTCATAGTCATGTTTACTAATTACACATTAAAACTGTCATTATCATACTGCTGCGAGAATAGAAATTAAAAGCATATATAGTACTTACATCTGTTAAATGCTGGATCAATTAACATTTATTATTCCACAAATCTTAAATTATCATAATTATTGCTGCATTCAAAAATTTTAAATTTTTATGAAAATTTTAAATTTTTATGAAAATTTGGGGTGTTGCATGTGGTATCAGAGCACAGATTCAAACTCTAGGCATGTGTAAAATCTCAATCACAGCTGAACCTAGCTACTGTGGATTCCTCACTGGTGAAAGATTGCACAACATTTGCAAGAATAGCAAAAAAAAATTAAATGAATGAAGAACCATAACTCATAAGATGGGTGAATAATGTCAATATTATTAACTGTCCAACCTTAACATAGGTTAAGAACACTCATATATACAAATCTGGAAGAATTCGAATCCATCTGGAGTGTTCACACTGATCTAGCTTAGAAAAAGCTCAAACCCCCCTAGGTTGACCAAAATATCCCAAACCATCCCAAACTGGTTTGAATCTGCTGTGTGAATGCTGGGAATGACTGGACAGGCCCATGTGACCTCACACATGTGAAGAAACTGGTTGGTTAGAGGTTTGGTAGCTAAAATTGGCCAAAATTATGACAAAGTTGGCAAGATTGTCCACAAACTGAGCAAATGCGCCCTAGGTAGAAGAGAAGCATGCTGAATGCATTAAATGACCTGAGGAGGGCGCTCTAGGCATGCTGAATGCATTAATTTCCCTGGGGAGCGCTCCACAAAGCTGGTTTGACTCAGCACTTGTTCACATTGCTAACCAGTTCATGATAATTTGACCATTTACCAACTAATCAACTTAGGGATCTAATCATTAATCACTTGGGCTAATTAATCATCATTAATAAATGATTAATGTACATAGGTGGAAAAATGTTCTAACACCCCCCCTTAAGCTAGACTTAGTGAAATATCAAAAATTAAGGCCTTGGCAACTAGGCTCAAGTCACCTTTTACATCATAAAATTTATTTGTCCATGTAACCAAGGTAAGGAGGAAAACCACATGGGAAATAAAACCTCCCCTCTAAAATGGACATGTGGCATATATCAAAATACACCAATCATCACCATGCATCACTCACCCCAAGCAAAGATCTAAGGTGAGTGAAGGTCTTCTCGGTAAAACACTTGGTGAAGATATCAGCAGTTTGCTCACTGGATGGGCAATACTACAATGCTATGGTCCGGTCATGCACCAACCCCCGAATGTAATGCATGTGTATCTCTATGTTCTTGGTCCTCTGTCTCTGTACTGGATCGATAGAAATCTTGATTGTACTTTGATTATCACACCAAAGAATAGTGGGTGAATCAAAGACAATCCCGAACTCTGCAAGAATACCTTGCAACCAAACACATTGTGTGGCTGCATTAACTGCTCCCCTGTACTCAGCCTCAGCTGAAGATAAGGAAATAGTGCTTTGTTTCTTGCTTGACCAGCATATAGGTCCATGTGCAAGCATAAAGACATAACCGGAAGTTGACTTCTGATCAATACAATCACCGGCCCAATCAGAATCTGTAAATCCTACTAGTTCAAGGGATGAACCAACAGCATAATGGATACCAAAGGACTTAGTACCCTGAACATAATGAAGGATCCTCTTGGCTGCCTTCCAATGGATCTCATGAGGCTCTTGCATGTGCCTTGCAACAGCCCCAACAACATAAGACAAATCTGGTCGAGAGTGTGTAAGATACAACAAGCTCCCAACTAGTTGTCTATACAGTGAATTGTCAACTAGTGGTGAAGAACCCCATTCTGTAAGCTTAACTCCTGAAAGAAATGGAAATTTTACAGACTTACATTCAGCCATCTTAAATTTCTACAGCAAATCTGAAGCATACCTTGACTGACATACATAAATTCCATTCACAGATTGATCTATCTCCAAACCCAGAAATTGTTTTAGCAATCCTAGATCGGTCATGGAGAATGCACTGTGCAATGCTCTCTTAACTGAGTCAAGTTCTTTGGTGCAGCTACCAGTGATCAAAATATCATCAACATACAGTACAATAATCAATATCAGATCACTAACATGCTGCATATACACATTTGGATCAGACTTACACCTCTCAAACCTCAAAGATAGCAGAAAATTGTCCATTTTTGCATACCATGCTCTAGGAGCTTGCTTGAGCCCATAGAGTGATTTGTTCAACCTGCAAAAAAGTGTATGATCAGAAATAAAACCTTCAGGCTGCTGCATATATATCTCCTCATTCAGATCCCCATGAAGAAAGGAACTTTTTACATCCATGTGATGAATCTCCCATCGCTTGGAAGCCCCAATGGCCAAAACTAGTCTTATGGAGTCCATCTTTGCCACCGGTGCAAATGTCTCTGTATAGTCCACTCCTTGGACCTGAGAGTAACCCTTAGCCACCAACCTGGCCTTATACTTCATATCAGATCAATCAGATCCAATTTTGGTTCTATAAATCCACTTGCATTGCACTAGTTTCCTCTTGGGAGGAAGAGGGACCAAATCCCAAGTTTTGTTCTCATGGAGTGAGTTCATCTCCTATTGCATGGTTGATTGCCACCTTGGGTCTGTACATGCTTCTGAATATGACATTGGATCAGATCCAACCATCAAGTAACATGCCTCACTTAGATCAGAATTATCACATGCAAAGGAATTGTGAAATTGAGATCTAGTTTTTCTAGCATCTTGGGGATCTCCCACAAGCTCTCCGGCACTTTGAATTGTTTTCTCTGCCCACTTGGGCCTTGAAGGGGGGATATGTTCAGAATCCATATCAACATCATCTTCAGCAATATTAGAATCAGAAATATCAGAGAAAGAATCACTACTTACTTCATCATCAAGACGAGGAAATGAGCATTCCCCATCACCTTGTTCACTAGCTTGCAAGAATTCTTCCTCTTCGAATTTGACACTTCTTTCGATGAAAGTTTTGTGAGTGGATGGATCAAAGAGCTTGTAGCCCTTGGAATCCTCTGCATACCCAACCATGATTGACTCCTTGCTTTGGGGCTGCAAGGCCTTTCTCTTCTCCGGTGGAATTCTGGCCCAAGCCCTTGAGCCAAAAATTCTGAAATGTGAGACATTGGGCTTGTGGCCCATCCATGCTTCAAATGGAGTGATTCCTTGCAATGCTTTGTATGGTGCTCTGTTATGAACATATGCTGCACAATTCATAGCTTCATCCCATAATTTGGGAGACAAATCCCTTGCTTGCAACATGCAAGTTGCCATCTCTTTCAGTGCTCTATTTTTGCGCTCTGCAACACCATTTTGCTGTGGTGTGTAGGGCACTGAGTGTTGCATCTGAATGCCATGCTCTTGACAGAGCTACTGCAAATTGTTATTGACATACTCTCTGCCATTATCAGTCCTCAAAACCTTCATGGCCTTCCCACTGAAGTTCTCAACCATGCTCTTAAAAATTTTGAAACATTCAAAGACTTCAGATTTTTGCTTAAGGAAAAATAACCAGCAGTACCTTGAGTAGTCATCGATGAAGGTGAGCACATATTTGCTGCAGCCATAGGAGGGTGTGGGGAGTGGCCCTATGAGATCAGAATGCACTATCCCAAGTGTTTGATCAGCCCTCCTTGCCTTCCCTTTGTCATACTTCTTTTCAGGATGCTTCCCAATCATGCAACCCTTGCACGTTCCACTTGAAAAACTGATTTGTGGCAGCCCTTGTACCATATTTCCTTTGCTTAAAACTTGAAGATATCTGTAGTTTAGGTGACCATACCTTTGATGCCATAGCTTGCTGGTCTCATTCCCATGTGACAGAAGCACACTTGGTGAAGAGAATTCGAGGAAGTGGGAGAACTTGTACATCTTCATGTCATGGTCTGCAACACCCTTTGCAACAATTTTCCCGGTGGAAACTTCTGATATCTCCACATCATCCTGAGTGAAGACCACCTTCTTTGCTGCTCCAGTATGTGTCATTTGATATACAGAGAGCAAGTTTGCTGCAAGATTTGGCACATACAGCACATTGGAGAAGAAGCCATTCTCCATAGAGATTTTCCCAATGCCATGAGCAGGGATTTCTGAGTCATCTCCCATTCGAATTGAGAGGCCACTGTAGGGAGCAAGTTCAGAAAACGAGTCTCTTGAGGAAGCCATGTGCCTTGAGGCACCTGAATCAATGATGAACAAAGGTGAATGAGATGAACTAGCCACCAAAGCATGGCAGCTCTCCTTGTCTTCAAAAACGCACTCCTTCTTCTTGGAACTTTCAGGAAGAGGAATATTGTTTTTCTGTAGGAGATGGGTCATGGTGTCTATGGTTTTCTTCATGCATGAGCTCTCTGGATGAAAACCTCTTTGACAGTAGCTACATTTTGTCTTCTCAGCCTTCTTTCCCTTGTTCTTGACAGGATTCAAAACCCCCTCAGAGGATTTGGGCCTCTCATCCTTCTTCTTCTTCTCTTGAGGTTTCGACCCCCTGGGTTTTTGCTTGCCTCTTCCACATTTCGAATCTCCAGCTGCAAGAACTTGATCTTTTTGCTTGATGGAGCCCATCAAGACCAGCTTGTCTTGCTCTTGAGTTAGCATCTCCATGAAGTCAGCCAAAGATGGCATCTTCCAACCTCTAACTGTGAGCCTTGTGGAGTTGAAGGAAGACACAAAAACTGAGTATTCAGAACCCAATTTGGAGAGAATGGACAACACCAACTATTCTTCTTTCTTCTCTATGCGACATTGTCTGATCTGCAAGACCAAGTTCTTGAACTTGGTGAAGAAGTCCTAGATGGAATCGAAATTCCCTGGGCTCAGTGAGACAAGCTCATTTTTGAGCTGGTGGCCTCTCATCTCATCAGTCTTTCCAAACAGTGTCTCAAGCTTGAGCCACACTTCATTTGGAGTTGCTAGACTTTCTACATGAAACAGGAGGTCTCTCGAAATGCTGAGACAAAGGAGGCCAAATGCCTCATCCATTCTGTTAAAAAACTTGGATTTCTCCACAGCTGAGTTTGGCTCAACCTCAGTGCCCATCGTAATTCTGTAGAGACCCTTAGATCTCAGCAAAATCACCATTTCTGCCTTCTAATCGAAATAGTTGAAGGGAGTGAGCACGTTTGGGTGAGATGGCTCCATTCTCCTCTGCTGCAATTCGCACTTGCTGACAATGCTGATCTTTAATACCTGCAAACAACTCTCAAATCACTCAGGAGGGATCTACACTAACAGATTCGAACCCTGTATGGATAGTGGGTGCATTCGGGAGAGCATCACACCTGAGAGGAGCCACTAGATTTCTCCAGTAAGCTCAAGGCAATGGCCTCAGGAATTATGTGGTTTCTCCACTGCTTCTGGCAATCCACTGCAACAGTCTTGCTGGTTCGAATTCTAGCTCCAAGAGCTCTGATACCATGTAAAATCTCAATCACAGCTGAACCTAGCTACTGTGGATTCCTCACTGGTGAAAGATTGCACAACATTTGCAAGAATAGCAAAAAAAAATTAAATGAATGAAGAACCATAACTCATAAGATGGGTGAATAATGTCAATATTATTAACTGTCCAACCTTAACATAGGTTAAGAACACTCATATATACAAATCTGGAAGAATTCGAATCCATCTGGAGTGTTCACACTGATCTAGCTTAGAAAAAGCTCAAACCCCCCTAGGTTGACCAAAATATCCCAAACCATCCCAAACTGGTTCGAATCTGCTGTTTGAATGCTGGGAATGACTGGACAGGCCCATGTGACCTCACACATGTGAAGAAACTGGTTGGTTAGAGGTTTGGTAGCTAAAATTGGCCAAAATTATGACAAAGTTGGAAAGATTGTCCACAAACTGAGCAAATGCGCCCTAGGTAGAAGAGAAGCATGCTGAATGCATTAAATGACCTGAGGAGGGCGCTCTAGGCATGCTGAATGCATTAATTGCCCTGGGGAGCGCTCCACAAAGCTGGTTTGACTCAGCACTTGTTCACATTGCTAACCAGTTCATGATAATTTGACCATTTACCAACTAATCAACTTAGGGATGTAATCATTAATCACTTGGGCTAATTAATCATCATTAATAAATGATTAATGTACATAGGTGGAAAAATGTTCTAACAGCATGAATGAGGTCCTAAACACACAGCAGAAAATTTTCATACAGCAGAAAATTGTACTAACTTGAAAATTTAATTATTATGTTATTCAGAAATTATCTCAGTTACAGGCATGGAGAACTCGACTGAACATTTAAGCGACAGGTTTCAGCCAAACAATCACAGTTCGGGACAACACTATGTAGAGGAAGGTCACGGGGAATTAAATAACAGTTCGACGGAACTGTTATGTGCGTTTCAAGATTTAAAAGCAGAAATCAGATCTGTGAAACTAGATAATGAAAGGATTCTAAAAGCACAAGAACAACTAAATCAAGTGTTATTTGAACACAGCCAAACAGAGGAACAAGAGAGAAACAATGAAGATATTTCCAAAGTTGAGGACATGCCTCACACTGATAAAAATCAGAACATAAAAATCAGCGAAGTAAAAGATAGCTCAACCTCATCAGGAGATGCTATTGAAGTACACAAAAGGAAGCATAACTATACTAGTGACAGCAGTGAAGGAGACTCCAAACCAGGAAGGAAATATCATAAGGAATATGAGCATGTTTCTGGAGAATTCAAGAAGATAAGACCTCCAACTTTCATTGGAGAAACTGAGAAGGGTGAGATAATTGAAGCTTGGCTGTCAGGGATGAAGAAATACTTCCAGATCTACAACTATTCATAGTTCTTAAAGGCAAAAATTGAGATATATAACTTGACCGGAAAAGCGGATATCTGGTGGCAGGACATCAAAAGGGTAAAGGGGATCAAAGATAAAGATGTAAGCTGGAGTGCTTTCAAACGATATTTCAAAAAGAAGTATCTATCTGAGCAGTACTATGAAGAAAAGTATAAAGAGTTCTACTATTTGAAGTTGGGAGGTATGAATATGAAAGAAATGAACAGTAAGTTTCTGAACTTACTAAGATATATACCATACCTCATAGAAGAAAAACCAAAAATTCAAAGGTACCTAAGTTGTTTGCCTTTCAGCATTAAAGACAGAATTGAGTATGATAGTCCTAAAACATTGGAGGAGGCTATGAGAAAGGAAGTTTTCTGTTATGATACCAATCGAAAAAGAGAAGGAATGTCAAACTGGAAAAATCATAAGCCCAGCAATTTTGAGCAGAAAAAGAAAAATTTCAGATTCAGTGGAAATTCCAAATTTCAAAGGAAAAATTCTTAGAACTGGAATTATCAAGGGAACAATTCCAGAAATAATTCACAGCAGAATTCTACAACACCCAGAAATGCACCTAATACTGCCAAGACCAGTGAGCCAAAAACACATATTAAATGTTTTGAATGTCAAGGCCCCCATTACGCATCAGAATGCCCCTTAAGGAAGCAGAAGGAAAACAACATCAACTCTATACAGACTGAACCTATTGTTGGAGACGTAGCAAGGGAGATGCCAAGAATTAAGGCAACACTTACCAACAGGCAAGCAGATCATCAAATCTCCATGGTAGAGATTGAAGGTATGATACATGACCATCCTGTTACTGTTTTAATTGACCCAGGTGCTAGTTTAAGTTATATATCACCAGATATTGTGGAAAGTCTTAAATTGAAAACTGAAAAGTCTAGTAAATCATGGCTAGTTAGACTAGAAACTGGAACAAAGAGGAAAGTATCAGATTTTATAGAAAACTGTGTGTTGTCCATGAATCATTTACAAACACGAATCAAGTTGAATATTCTACCTTTAGGTTCTTATGATATTATCATTGGGATGGACTGGTTAGAAGCCCATCATGTCATCCTGGACTGTTATGGAAAAAAATTTACATGCTTAAATGATGAAGGGAAAACTGTAGAAATAAAAGGCATTCCAAGGAAGGTAACCCTTAGACAGATTTCAACCATGCAAGTTAAGAGAGCGGTTAGGAAGGGATGCCAAATGTTTGCAGTAAACGTAGTAAATGATGAGTTTATGGATAAAGAGGACAAACTGAAATTAGAGGACATACCTGTCCTAAAGGATTTTAAAGATGTATTTCCTGAGGAAATTCCAGGATTACCACCCAAAAGAGATTTAGACTTTACCATAGAGTTGATACCAGGAACAGTACCAAACTCTAAAGCTTCGTACAGAATGAACATACTGGAGTTAAACGAATTAAAATCATAGTTGAAGGAACTTATTGACAAGAAATATATTAGACCAAGTGTGTCTCCTTGGGGAGCACCTGTCATCTTCATTAAGAAGAAAGATGGAACATTAAGACTGTGCATAGATTATCACCAGCTTAATAAGATGATGATCAAGAATAGATACCCGTTGCCCCACATAGATGATCTATTTGATCAGCGGCGTGGAGCAACAGTATTTTCGAAGATTGATCTAAGATCAGGATATCATCAAGTACGAGTTAAGGATGAAGATATTTTCAAGACAGCTTTCCAAACTCGTTATGGACATTACGAGTTCGTAGTCATGCCGTTTGGCTTGACTAATCCCCCGGCTGTATTTATGTGTTTGATGAATAATATTTTGCATAAATACTTAGACAAGTTTGATGTTGTGTTTATAGACGACATTTTAGTGTACTCAAAAAGCAAAGAAGAGCATGATGAACAGTTACGGATTATCTTACATGTATTAAGAGATCACCAACTATACGCCAAATTTAGTAAGTGTGACTTCCACAAAGACAAAATTCAGTATCTAGGACACATAATTTCAGCAGAAGGAATCTTGGTTGACCCCGACAAGATAAGGGCCATTAATGACTGGCCGGTTCCTAAAGATGTGACGGATGTAAGATCATTTATGGGCATTACGGGGTATTACAGAAAGTTTATAGAGAATTTTTCAAAAATTTCCAACCCCATAAATTCCTTGCAGACGAAAGGGAATAAATTTGTTTGGGATCAGAAATGTGCTGAGAGTTTTAAGAAATTAAAGAAACTATTGACGACAGCACCTATCTTGAAGATAGCTGACCCCAACAAGGATTTTTTCGTTTGTACAGACGCATGCAATGATGGACTCGGTGGAGTCTTAACACAGGAAGGACATGCGATAGCATATGAATCTAGAAAGCTGAAAGTACATGAAAAGAATTACTCTACTTATGATTTAGAGATATTAGCAATTATTCATGCCTTAAAAATGTGGTGTCATCGCCTTATTGGCAGAAAATTTACATTATTAACAGATAACATGGGTCTGAAATATTTATTGGATCAGACAAACCTGAATGCTAGACAAGCTAGATGGTTGACATTCTTAAGTGAGTATGATTTCAAAATTCAGCATATTAAAGGAAAGGAGAACAAAGTTGCAGATGCCTTGAGCTACAAGGAAAAACTAAATTTCATTTCAGCAATCAGTAATTATTCAACTGATTTGGAAAATCAGATTCTGGAAAAAGGTGAAATAGATGAAGAATACATAAAAATGAAGGAAAAGACAGCAAACAATAGTTCTGAGAATTGTATGGCAGATTACAGAATGAAGGAAAATGGTTTATTACTGTTTAAAAACAGATTATATGTACTAGATATACGAGAAATAAAATTTATGATATTAAATGAGATGCATAGAAGTCACTATTCTGGTCATCCAGGTTATCAAAAGACCATTACTATGCTAAGAAAAGAATACTATTGGCCCAGAATGAAATATGAAGTAGCAGAGTACATTGCAAAATGCTTGGACTGTCAAAAGGTGAAGGTTGAACACCAACATCCTGCTGGATTGTTGCAATCATTACCAATACCAAGCTGGAAATGGGAAGTGATCAACATAGATTTCATTACTGGATTACCTAAAAATCAGAAACAACATGATTCTATCATGGTGGTGGTGGACAAACTCAGCAAGGCAACGCACTTTATACCAGTGAAGACCACGCATAAAGCCCCAGATATTGCAGAAATTTTTATGAAACAGATTTTTAGACTTCATGGAATACTTCAAAGTAATAATTTCAGATTGTGACTCGAAGTTTACAGGAAACTTCTGGAGGTCACTATTTAAGGGATTGAATACAACTTTAAATTTCAATACAGCATTTCATCCATAGACGGATGGGCAGAAAGAAAGGTTAAATCAAGTGTTAAAAGATTTTTTAAGAATGTATGTTAAGGATCAGCCTGGTAAGTGGGAAGATTATCTACACTTAGCAGAATTTGCTTATAATAATCATTATCATGCATCGGCCAGACTTAGTCCTTTTGAAATTCTTTATGGTAGGAAATGTAATACACCTGTTTCGTCGAATGATACAGTAAATAGAGTTGTTTTAGGACCATAATTATTGCAAGAGTTAGAACTAATTGTGAAACAGGTCCAAGGACATTTAAAAGCTACCCAAGATAGGTAGAAAAGTCAAGCAGATTAAAAAAGAACTAATAAAGAGTTCCAGGTGGGTGAACATGTGTTTCTTAAGGTAAGACCAAACAAGAGTTCACTGAAATTAGGGAGTTGTGCCAAGTTTGCACCCAGGTATTGCGGTCCTTTTGAAATATTATCTAAGGTTGGAGCAGTGGCATACCAACTGGCTTTGCCACCTAACCTAAAAATAAATAATGTTTTTCATATATCATTTTTAAAGAAATATGTACACGATACTACTCATGTTGTAAACTGGAATAATGTACAGGTGGGACAAAATAGAGATTTTCCGATGGAACCGGATTGTATCCTCGGAAGGAGGGAAACTATTCTCCGGAATCGCAGCATTGGGCAAGTGAAGGTGCAATGGAAGCACCTTAGCCAAGAAGAGGCAACCTGGGAGTTGGAGAGTAGTATGCGGGAATCATACCCAACTCTATTTCAAGAACACTCAAGGAGTGATTAGCCAACATCGAGGATGATGTTGAGACTTAAGAGGGGCTGTATGTCACCTACCCAAATTTCTGGGAATTATTATTTTATTTGCAAAAATACTTTATGTTAATTTAAATTACAAAGTTTTGTAATTATGATAAGTTTTGATCATGAATGAATGTAATTACTGAATATTATTATTTAAATAAATTAATTAGGAGACAAACACCCAAGAGGACTGTTGAATGAGTGTTCACTGACCCACTAGGAGGAATGGAAGTTGTTTGAAAGTATGGGACACATGCCAGTAGTTGCATCACACCACTAGCTGTTGGTTATGGGACAACTACCCCTAAAAATAGGGAATTATCCCCCAGGTGGAGTGAGTGAGCAAGCAGCTCATTTAATGACCCAGTAACATCTAAAAAGGCCTAGGCAACCTATAAAGGCAAATTCGAATTGAGCAGGCATCTCTTAATCAATATTTCTGTAGAATATTTTCCTCTTGTGAATCAGGTGATTACAAGAGAGATTCGAATAGGGAGGTTAGTGGTGACTGTAATCTTAAGTATGCATTATTGCTGAGAGGAACCAGAAATGATGGTGCAAGTCTATTAGATTGCTATCTATTGAAGATTCAAAAGTGAATTGCTACAGCAAGAAGAAGTCCCCATTCCTGAGTTTCTTCCTCCTGCTGGTTCAGTAAACAGGCTCGGGGGTCCTAAGACAGTATTTGACTGTTTTCTGGAATTAGTTGAGTGGAACAGTCTTCTTGGGATGTTTGTTTCCCTACAAATTTTCTTAGGTTCTACAAAATTTCTAACTTATTCTCAGTAAATAATTCTGTTCTGTTTAACTAGTATTTTCTATTTTCCTGTTTTCGAAAAAGAATCTAATTCTAGAAATGTTTCAAGACTGAATGTTTAAGTTTAATGTTAAAGTTGAATTGATAAACCAATATCCCTATTTTTCCACATGTTGTTTTGAAGCATCGTACTCTAGTAGAGATATGCAAATTAAAATAGATTAGAGGATAGGAAAATGCCAATGATTCAAATAGATAGAACAATGATTGAAATTATGTTTTACTACTCTGCCTATATTTTCCAATAGTAAATTACTGTATAGAATGGTCCTAAATTATAGCATTGTTCATAAATTATAAATGTTGTTCTCTTCTTTATGTATATATATTATAGTTTACTTATTCTATTAGTTTATGTAACATTTAAATGAAATTTGACAAACCATGTTTACACCATAGTACAAAATTAAAACAGTATTATCATCATCATTCACATGCTGCAAACGATAGTCTTATATAGCAATTCTATATTACTCAGTTTTCACTTTACACATACACACACACTGCTTGTATTTCTTATTCCATCATTTTTATAAGTCTACAGTTCAAACAGATAATGAAATTAATACAATATTCCTTTGTTAGCAATTCGAACTGTAAGTATTAATTTTCAGACTGAGTTTTCATAATAGTATCTAGTTAGTTTCACTTCTCTTTTATCGTATAGCAAACTTACATATACAAGTTTCAGATCAACCAAAGATCCTTGGAAAACTCCTTGACAAAATTTTATTTTATTTTCAAACATTGGAAACCAAGTTAGGGTTTGATCTTTTATTCTCTTTACAATTGAATTTTCTTTTATTCGAACATCATACATTTTACAACTCCTATCTTGACAAAGAACTTAAACTCTAACTAAAACACTTACAAATCCAACCTACAGCAGTACGATTTATTTTTATACAGACCCGACTTATACATTCACTCCCATTATCTATTTGGGGTTGATACATTACTTGAATCAACAAGAATCATCATTTTGGGCGTAGCCCGTTATTTCTTTCCATAGCAAAACAAAAACCTACTCTATTATATTACAAAGAAATGTTATACTTCCATTACTTTTTCGTGATCTTGAAATAAGTTGACAAATCATGATTCATAAGATAAATTCCAAACCACTTAAACCTAGACAGAGACATTGTGTTATCATTTACAAATGACAGAGGTGTAATCTTTAGAAACGAGCCTCGACTTCATGCATCATGTCTATAACTTGAACAATCCAATTCCTGGCTCAATGGCTAAAGCCATTATAAGTCTCCACTACAAGTAAACAGAGACGATATGCCCAGAAAACGACTGTTACAGTATGTTTTTCCAAAACAACACATACAGGGTTTTATATCTAAAACTATTTTTGAGACAAGTTCTTAAAACCCTTGTTATGGTCGAGTCTTACACTCTCCAGTTCAACGAAGGTGAATCAAATGGTAAAGAACCAACGACCTTTAACCAAACAAAATTTACAATATCGAAAATAATATCATTGGGTTTACAAATGGATGATTAGAAGTTCTCCATATAACAAACAATGACGAGTCATGGCGGGACCAACTTCGCAACGTTCAAAACCTCATTTACATAGTCAAAGAGCACCTACAAGGTTCAGAAATACCCGCAGCTTACCGGTTGAAAGCTCGCCAACCTTGCAGAACCATTACCCATTTCCTCTATTGCATAACCTGCAGCTGACAAGAAACGAAAGAGAAACTTCAGAAGACTAATATATTCTCAAAACAAAAGTAGAAACGCAGTGAAAGAATAGTTATATCATTGCAAAAACTTACAGTGCAGTAAATAACAAAGATGTTCACTTTAATTAGCTACAGGAGGAACCCACACTGAAAACAGGTCGAGCAACCCTCGGTCCATTTCATGCCAAGGCAAGCCATGGATTCCAACTTTAACAACGAGTTCCATAACTCCCAACTTTTAAACAATACAAAATAAGTTTACAGTCTCTCAAACGACACTAATTACAGAAGGAAGAGCAACTGTAACTCTCTCAAGCCATAGGTCTCGAGGTCGAACCTCATACAAGTCTAGGCTAAAAATTTAGCAGCCTATCTGCCACAGACCGAGAACAATGGAGACAATAACCCTCAACTACCAAACTCATAAACCAAAACTTCGATCCATCGCTAGGGTTTGATCCAACGGACAATGTTATTATTGATCAACGGTTGAAGTTATGCCAACATACCTTGCATTGGGATGAACAACCCTAACTTTCAATGCACTGTCTTTTCACATGCCAGATACTTGCCACATTGGATCACTTGGATCACGTTGGATAGTTACCACTTCCATCTCAGAGAAAATATCACTACGATTTAGTCATAGCATTCACCATTATAATGTTATCACACTACGTGGAGTGGTTTGATCCTCGTCATCGAGAATCATCATGCCAAGACTTGAATGCAAAATAGAAGAACGATCTACCGGTGGTTCAACGATTGTATCATATTAATGAGCCAGTTGTGCCAACCTGCCAACATTCATTGTTATGTCAGTATTCTCTTCCCAAAGACATGAATTTAAAAACCAAATTCATGACATTATAACATTACATATTATTTTAAGTCAAAACTCCTACGTAGTATGAACATTGAGTTATTCTCACGATATTTATTCCTATGTTTATCAACCAAGTAGTATATAGTTCCGAGATAGGTCGAGTTAGAGACATGTGATTTTATAGGGTTATATTTCATATTGTTATATATAAACATTTCAAAGTGTATATAATCCCAAATTTATATTGTGGATTTAATGGATAAAAGTATAACTTAGATAATTAGTTATTAGGACAACTTTGGTCACATGTTCACAAAGTTTCCCTTATGCCATTCAATAAATAGATACAATCATGTTTAATTCAACTTATAACATCAAAATTGTTGTAGTCCATACACAAGAGACTTAACATTAGACTAGTGAAATTGTCGGCATACATATAAATTTCATTTATTATAAGTATAGGTAGTCTATAGATTAGACATTTCTTAAATCTTTTGGCAAAAGGTTATTATAAAGATAATCAGAGATTATGTATGCTTGTTACTTCCTCTCACTACAAACTTTAACATTTGCATTGAAGGTACTTAGTTGTCTCAAGATGACAAAAGGCCAGCCACTATCACATTGAAGATCTTAGTGACCAAACTTTTAGCATATGACTAAACTTAGACAGTACTATTCTAAACACTATGAAGTCGTAAAATGATATCTGAAACAGTAACTATTACAATGAAATCCATACCTTCTCTTTCCGGATGGTCGCAAACAGAAATTATAATATTCTACTTATTTATGACGCTGAAAACTGAATTACACGTACTTCATTCTTACCTGTCGTCTGCACATAGGACATTCAAGATGCTTTAGCATTACAGCTAAGTAAGCTCCACGGTACCTCGTAGGACACCCTTTTCATCAAAAGTCAAACTGTCAGCATCAATGCAAAAGGAAACAATGTCGCATCAAACTACCGATTCTTTAATAATTTTGACTTTCATAGTCATGTTTACTAATTACACATTAAAACTGTCATTATCATACTGCTATGAGAATAGAAATTAAAAGCATATATAGTACTTACAGCTGTTAAATGTTGTATCAATTAACATTTATTATTCCGCAAATCTTAAATTATCATAATTATTGCTGCATTCAAAAATTTTAAATTTTTATGAAAATTTGGGATGCTACAATCCTTGCTCCAACTTTGAAGTCATGGTTGCCAATGGGGGCACCTTACCTTGCAAGGGGAAGTGTCACAATGTGCGTATCTCTCTGGAAGATTATAACCTGCGCTCTGACATGTTTTCCTTGTCCCTAGGCATATGTGATGTGGTTTTGGGTGTTCAATGGTTACTCACACTTGGCCCCATCTTATGGAATTTTGCTGAACTTTGGATGCAGTTTTCAGTCAATGGGAAACAACACAAATTTAAGGGCTTACAACAAGGGTCTCTCCACATCATCAGTTCACATCACCTGGAAAATATCCTTAAGAAGAATTCACATGGTGTCATCGCTCAACTCCATTCCATTCAGATGCACCCATCAATGGTCTCCCATACATCCTTGGATAGATCTGCAGGTATCTTTGTTGAACTAGTGGGCTTGTCGCCTTCAAGAGAGATTTCCGGTAAGAATTTAGTTCCATCTACATCTCAGCAGGAAATGCTGGCTATTTCGCATGCAATACAGAAGTGCCAGCCATACCTATTAGGGAAATATTTTTGCATCAAGACTGATTTCCAGAGTTTGGAAAATTTCCTGGAACAATGGGTCTCCTCCCTAGCACACCTGAAAAGGGTTATCAAACTCATGGGTTATGCCTATGCGATCACTTACAATAAGGGTAAGGAAAATATGGTGGCAGATGCTCCTTCTCGCGCATTTGATGACCCAGTTTCTCTTACAGCTATTTCTCTGCTTGTTCCCAATTGGTTGCAATTTGTTCAACAGGGCTATCTTTTCTATGAACTCCATGCTTCTTCATCAGCAGGGCACTCTGGGTTCCTCAAAATGTATGACCGGGAACAATGTAACTTCTTTTGGCAGGGACTAAAAATGACAATTCAACAAACGGTGTCTGACTATGATACTTGCCAGGTCAACAATGGTGAAACAACACTCCTTTCGAGACTGCTCGAACCCTTGCCCATCCCTACATAGATTTGGCAACTATTTCTATGGATTTCCTAGAAGCACTGCAGTGGTACAATACCACATCTAAAAGGACATCATATGAAGCATTCTATGGATAGGAACCACCAGTTCTTCTTCCATACACCTTCAGCAACTCCCCAGTTCAAGAAATTGACTCGGTTCTTTGAAACCGCGATCAGATTCTTCTCATTCTGCAGGACAACCTTCACATGGAAAGAATTCGACTGAAACAACAAGCCGATCAGCACCGTTCTGAGCGCACTTTCCATGTAGCTGATATTTTTCTTCTTCATCTACAGCCCTCCATGCCACCCTACCTGAAAATCAAAAGGCTTTAGTGGTCTGGAATGCAACCCAAGAACGCTACAGGGGAACCACTCCAAATTCTGCATCAATTTCCACATCTAAAGCTTTAAGGACAAAGTTATTTCTAAGGGAGAGGGGATGTTAGGAACCCATGTCAACCCTTCTATTTACATTGTTAGTATATTGTTGTTGGACGTATATGCTTTGTAAGTCGTCCCATAGTATTTGTTGATCCATAGTTTGTGTTATTGTTGTTGGACGCATATGCTTTGTAAGTCGTCCCGTAGTAATTATCGATCAATATTTTGTATTGGCCCATGGTTTGGATTGACACATGTTATTGACCCATGGTATTGGTGCCTAGACCAATGAAGGCACTATGAAGTTATTCGTATTGAGCTTTCTCAAAGGAGGTTGCCCCCTCGAAGTGGCCTATGATCAATATAAAAGTGATTATGAGTTCTGTTATTTCTTCTATCTTGTGCGTTTTCATTAATTAAATATTGCAGTTTCTTCACATCATGGTTGTAACTATATTGGTGTTGTGAACGTTGATTCTTCTATTTAAGGGTGCTAGTTCAATGGAAGATAACCTCCCTTACAGACAGGCGGTTGGTGGTTCGATTCCTCCATGCCCTATCTATAGAAATAAATGACTAACTAAATGACCAGTTAACAACAATCAATGACTAAATGAAAGACTAGTTAGAAACATTGAATGACTAAATAAATGACCAGTTAACTGCACTTAATGACTAACTAATGACCAGTTAACTGCAATCAATGACTAAATACATGAATAGTTAAAAACAATCAAGGAGTAAATAAATTACCACTTAATAACAATCAATGACTGAACAAATAACCAGTTAACAGTAATTAATGACTAAATAAATTCCCAGTTAACAATAATCAATGACTAAATATACGACCAAACTGATAAATCAGAACAACCAATAACTAACTACAAAAATTTAGTCACATATTTATTCGTGTTATAAGTGACTAGCAATAAATGACTATTAATCACATGACTAAATTTAGTCATTTATATGCAATTTTTAGTAGTTTTTTAGTCATTTATCTCACTTTTTCTGCTAGTGATAACAACATATACATAAGCTCTTATGTATATTCTCATAGCACTTTCTTATATGCACCACTTACAAAAGAGATTCAATACATATTGGTCTCATGCTTTTGTATACCATATATATGGAAGTGCTTCCACACACACACACACATATCCATTTTTCATGCATTCTGTTGTTGCAGCAACATCCCCCCCCCAAAAAAATTTGTACATATTGGGGCCCCTCCTTTTATTTTTTTAGAAAGACTTCCTTAAGAGGTTAATTCTCCTTATTTACTTTGTTTTCAACTAAAGATCCTGCTTTGAAAATTTCAAGTTTTTCTTCTAAGGATAAAATTCATGAAATTCTCCTGAAGTTGCGGAACCATTTGAGAAAGCCTCCCGAAACTGCGGAAGTATTCAAGTTTGTCTCCTGAAATTCCGGAGAGTTTTCCTCTCGAAATTTTGGAACCATTCAGGTTTCCCTTCCGAAACTGCGGGAGCCATTCGCATAAGCCTCCCGAAACTCCGTGGAAAGACTTAGAAATTATTTCTTGAAACTGCGGAACCATTTGGGAAAGCCTCCCAAAGCTGCGGAACCATTCAGGTTTCCCTCCCGAAACTGCGAAAGTCATTCGCAAATCTTCCCCGGAGCCGTCGAAGGACTTAGTGTCTTTGAAAAAATCTTAAGTCTTTTCCTCTCGAAGTTGCGGAAGCTATTTGCGAAAGCATTCCGAAATGGGATAAGCATTTACGTTATTCTTCCGAAACCCCACAGAAAGACTTAGACTTTTATTCAAGTTGCAGAACCATTTCAGAAATCCCTCCCGAAACAGCGGAAGCGTTCAGGTTTTGTTAAGATTTAATATGCTAAGATAGAAAATAGCAGCATTACATTCCATTTCACAATAATAGCATATACAGGATCACTGAAGAAACAACAAGCACAGCATAAACACAAGAGACATAGATTTATCCTGGGAAACCCTCATGGGGTAGAAAACCCAGCAAAGCTTCCTCAATATAGATGACCAACAATATACAAAGATGCAAACCAAAGACATGATCTCTTCCTCCACCATAGCAGACCTCTCCTCCACAAGTGCGCTATTCTCAAGTGAGTGAGTGTGTGTTAAATGAGGAATACACCTCCTCTATTTATACACTACTCGGACTTGTCTTTTACACAAATCATGTAGGCTCGTATTTAACCATTGGGTTAAATACTCCATTACAACTAACTGGGCCGACCCCACTAGGGTGGTCTAACAACCCTTTGACCCACATAACACATACAGGGCCGAACCCCACTAGGGAAGTCTAATAACCCAAGTTACCATATTTCGACGGAGGAATAAACATCTCCGGATATATAATAAGATCTTCATGGAGGAATGAAACATCTCCGGAATAATAAATTACAAATATAATATTCTTAGAAGTTACAATATTCAACACTCCCCCTTAACGAGAAGGATATTATAACAACATCTGCAGGAGCAAGGAGTCATCGACTACATCATACATGATACATCTATAAATCATTGGAAGCTTTCTCAACAGCATCAGTAACTCAACCAGTTACTGGAACATCTTCAATACTGGAACATCAGCATCTTCAATACTGAGTCCTTATCTTCTGCAGCACTCAAACAGCTACAGCAACATCAACATCTGAATCCTCACGATCGTCAGCATCGTCATCACACGATCATCAGCATCGTCATCACACGATCATCAACATCGTCATCTAGATCAACATGATCAGCATCGTCACATCATCTCGATCTACAACATTTGGTTCATCACGATCTACAGCATCAGGATCATCTCAATCTACATGATCAGCAACATCGTCATCTAGATCAACACAATCAGCAGCATCGTCATTTAGATCAACATGATCAGCAGCATCGTCATCTAGATCAATACGATCAGCAGCATCGTCATCTAGATCAACATGATCAGCAGCATCATCATCTAGATCAATACGACCAGCAGCATCATCATCTAGATCAACGGTATTAGTATCCACACTAATACAAGTATACACATCATCAATACAAGTATCCACACAATAGCAGCATACCCTGCAACACACATGATCATATTACAAGATGATCAATCCTGCTCTCTTTAGCACATAGGTCCATGGATGATGCAATCCTGTCATGTACCTTTTGAATCGAGGTCCAAGGACGATCCAGTCCTACCATGTACCTTTTGAACCGAGGTCCAGGGATGATCCAGTCCTACCATGTACCTTTTGAACCGAGGTCCAGGGATGATCCAATCCTATCATGTACCTTTTGAACCGAGGTCCAGGGACGATCCAGTCCTATCATGTACCTTTTGAACTGAGGTCCAGGGACGATACAGTCCTATCATTCAATTCTTGGAGACCTCATGTCTACGACTCAATTCAAAGGACCAAAGTCTGAGGACGATCCAATTCCCTTACTTGTTCATTCAGGACTTTATTTTCGGAGACATCTTGTCTACAGCTCAATTCAAAGGACCAAAGTCCAAGGATGATCCAATCCTCAACCGTACATTTAGGACCATGTCCAAGGATGACTTAATCCTCAACCATACATTTAGGACCACGTCCAAGGATGACTTAATCCTCAACCGTACATTTAGGACCACATCCAAGGATGACTTAATCCTCAACCGTACATTTAGGACCGCGTCCAAGGATGACTTAATCATCAACCGTACATTTAGGACCGCGTCCAAGGATGACTTAATCGTCAACCGTACATTTAGGACCGCATCCAAGGATGAATTAATCGTCAACCATACATTTAGGACTGTGTCCAAGGATGACTTAATCCTCAACCGTACATTTAGGACCACGTCCAAGGATGACTTAATCCTCAACCGTACATTTAGGACTAGGTCCAAGGATGACTTAATCCTCAACCGTACATTTAGGACCACGTCCAAGGATGACTTAATCCTCATCGTACATTTAGGAATATGTCCAAGGATGACTTAATCCTCAACCGTACATTTAGGACCATGTCCAAGGATGACTTAATACTCACATGTCCACGAAGGACTTCATTCTCGAAGACATCTGTCTACGGCTCCTTTTAGAACATGTGTTCAAGGATGATGCAATCCCTCTTCTTTCTTAGAGACATCTGTCTACGGATCCTTTTAGAACATATGTTCAAGGATGATGCAATCCCCTTGTCACCTTAGACCCTATCTAAGGACCATCCACCAACCTCTCTGTCGGCATCACCAATATAGGTATCCACATCATCGACCTCACTGTCGATGCGGGCAATCTCATCATAAGTGATCACATCACTCCCCCTTTCGAGCAGGGTCCTTCTAAACTATATTAAGTTTGTCTCGGAAAGCTTTACTTGAGGTAGAGGTTTGGTTAGTACATCAGATCGGTAGAGGTTTGGTTAGTACATTGGTAACTTGTTACAAATTCAAACTTTAATTCCATTCTGCACCATATCTTGTATATAGAAATGTCAGATCTCTATGTGCTTTGACTTATCATGGAACACTGGATTCTCTGCCATTTTGGTACAACTCTGTTTGTCACATAGGATCACAGTTCGGTCTATCTCTAAGTCAAACAATCCTGAAGTCATACTTCTTCACAACTAGCAGAGCAAGTAGCCATATATTCCGCTTATGTTGAGAGCCATACTAGACTGCTTCCTGCTAAACCACAAGATCATGGTTGATCCCAGACAATAACATCTTCTCGATGTGCTCTTCCTGTCTGATACACTTTCTGCTCAATCAACATCTGTGTAGCCATCTGAAGTCATGATCTCATAGATCAAAGTCTATCGTATCCTTTAGGTACTGCTGTTAACACCCAAAAAGTGTTCACTACCTCATCTACCACATTATATGACTCATTCGTCCATTTTCCTACCATATTTACCTTAAAATCCCAAAAAATCCCATTAAAAAGCCTCCAAAGGGCCTAAAATGCCTCCAAAAGGTCACAAAACCATCAAAATAGCCTCAAAAAGGCTAAAAAACCCCCTTTTCCTCCAAAAATAGCAAAAATCCCCTAAAAAGGAATAAAAAATATAAAATAATGAGGAAAAGGAGGAAAAAACCCTATACAGCTGCCCTAAACCATGTGTTTCCTAAAACCATGGGTCAGCACTCCACCACCAAAAAACTATAAATAGGTGATGGAGATCCCTTATTCCATATCCACAATCAAGTATACCCTTACTCTGCCAAAATCTCTCTCGAAACCCTAGTTCACCATTGAACTACTTTCACCTTGAGAGCCCCTTTTGGCCCATTCCCACCATTGGAGAAAGAGAAGGAGCACATTGGAGCTTGGAGCAACCCTCTTGGACATTGCAAGGGCTTCATCAACCTCCACATTGGAGGTAATATCAATACAAAACCCTTGTTTACAAATTGTTGTTTATTTTTCATGCACATGTTTAGAGTAGTTTTTACATTTATGTTTTAGCTTAATAATTTACATTTACTGAACTGCTACTAAGGAGTCCCTTCTCCTTAGTAGGTTCTCATTTGCACAAGCTAGGGGTAAAACCCTAGCTACAGTTTTGGCAACTCCCCTAGATTTTGAATTTCTGGTTTCCGTTTAAAAAAAAAAAAAAATTCCCTTTCGGCTGTCCCTTTCGGCAGTCGTACAACGCGTTTTTCCCTCTGCAGTCGCGTCCCGACCGCGTCTTTCAGGCCTTTACCTGCGACCCGACCGCGGCTCTCAGACGGTTTCCAACGCCCTGCCGGCGGATTCAAGTCTGTTACCTGCGATCCGACCGCGGCTAATCAGCCTGTTTGCTGCGATCTGACTGCTCCTATCGGCCATTTTCCCGCGTCCCGACTGCGACTTTCAGCCTCTTTCCCGCGTCCCGACTGCGTTTGTTAGCCTTTTTTCCGTGACCCGACTGCATCTTTTTCCCTATTTCCTGCGTCCCGACTGCGTCTGTTGGCCCGAAAGCCGCGACCTGACCGTGTCTGTTTCCCTCAAACCCGCGGTCTGCCTGTTCTTATTCGCCACGGACCCGCGGTCTGATTTCTGCATTTCTCCTATTTTGAGCCCAGCCCCTTTTGCTGCAATATTTTCTGCATCTGAACGGCCCCCTGTCCTACCTCCAGCCCCACTTCCTTACAGCCTTTCTGCAACATAATTTCTGTTTTCTTTACAGAATCTTTTTAAAATTTCAGTATTCTTAATTCAGAAAATTTTGCAAGTTAAAGTTTCAATTTCAGTATTATTGATAGTTGGAAGTTGCCCCCCTTGTGGCACTTCTATTTTGGGTTCATCACCTCACGAGCAAACACTCTGTCACATAATTCAAGTGAGCCTTAAAAAGTACCTAACTAAACCAACATTCTAACCCCACTTGGGGAACACAAAAGAATCATGGTAGTTAGGTAGGATCGGGGGGATAGGATTCCAATAACACCCCTCGGTTACTTTCACTTGAGACATAGTTGTTGTCCAAATAGGGAACCAAAATCCCCTAGTACTTTTTGGCACGGTCATGACCAGTTTATCAGAGGGCCTCTCCCTTAGGAGGGTTGAAGTCGGGAGACTAGTTCCGGAGGCCTGAGTGGAATACCGCACTCCATTCAGTAACCGAAGGGCTACCTTTCGCGGTTCATGGGATATCCCTGTATAGGGGTATTGCGGTAAACGGACTAAACGACAGATTCACCTTTCTGGACGTGTCATGAACGGGGTATCTTAGTTGCCATTCTTCTAGGATTGACTACCCGGTATCCCTCCCGGTAGTGGGATATCATAGCCACTTGGCTTTCCTACTCATATTGTCTGACTTGGATTTCATCACCTTGCAGAGGATATGTTTAGTTGAGTCAGAATACTTTTAGTTAGGTGTTTGCATGCTCCTTTACCTCCCTTTGGTCTAGTGAGTCCACCATTTTTTATTTTTAGGAAACCTGCTGCTTGTTGGTATTCTGACCGTCTTTGTTGATACTCCACCTATTGTAGCACAACTGTTGCAGTGGGTGTTTTGAGTTGGTTGTTGGCCTGAGTGCCTTGTTTTTTAGCTCTCCTTCTGCACACTCGGTTGCATTAGGCTTTTTTGAGCTGTTTTTCTACTCACCTCAACCCACAGAGATTTGACACCATCCGTCACCATTGAGTCCCCGAGACATTCTCGGCGCCTCAGGGGCGATCCCCCACAGCACGGTTCTCTTGACACCACACGTCATAGATTCCGATCACCATCCGTTGATACCACTCATCACAGATCTAGAGCCTTGTCACTTGACTCCACTCGTCAGCGACATAGGACTCCGTCACCAGATATTGATGCTCCTTACTTTACCTCTGATTCTGACGAAGAGTCTGAGAACCCTATTTACACTGCCCCTACTAGCCCCATGGCTGGCACGACTTCCACTCCTTTTGTTATAGGAACCATTGGTGGCACATCCACCACTACACCAGTTACTACACCTGTTTTGGGTATGCCCTTCATGGGGCCCCCATCTACCATTCCCCTCACGGTACCTATTCCCGCAGCGGGAATCCCTATCCCCACTACATCAGTGGCTCACACTACCCATGGTGGTGCTGGACCATCCTCCACCACCTTAGTTCCCCCACTTGGGGGGACCATCCCAAATCCTGCCCCTCCAATTGGGGGCATTGGCCCCAACTTGGTCCAACCCACTACTGTGTCACATCCTTCTTCCAGTTTGCCATTCATGGCTAGCCTCAACCTACCTGACCTGGCCAGATTGACCAACGACCCTATTCGACACGACCCTACGTGGCCTCATATGCCTACCAAGCTCCCCTCTGACATCTCTAAGTTCGAGGGCAAGGCCGGTGAGGACCCACAAAACCATATCATGTCTTTCCACCTATGGTGTTCCTCTAACTCCATAGTGGATGACTCTGTTCGCCTCCGTCTCTTACAGCGCACCTTCACTGGCTTTGCAGCCAAGTGGTATATCGAGCAACCTCATGGGACCCATGCCACCTTTGCTTCCCTTGCCTCGACCTTCCTGCAGTTCTTCCAGTTGCCTATCCGCTATGACGCGGGCATTGAGATCCTCCTATCCTGCAGACAAAACACGGCTACCCATATCACGGACCACATCCATGAGTGGCGTCGACGCCGTAGCTTATGCAATATCAAACTAGACGACCATATCTTCCTAGATTGGTTCCTCAAATCCCTTCTCCTTGTTATTGCTAAGGATGTGGCATCAGAAAGACCCCAGTCTGAAGAAGAGGCCATCCTTAAGGCCCAACAGTTCAACCTCATTTACGCCCAGTCGGGTTACCTTTACACCATTATACCTGACGCCCCTCGCGGCGAGTCCTCCCAGCACGATGCGCAAGGGGCATCCCACGCTGCAGACGGTATCATTGGCCGTGTTTCTTCGCATCCCCAACCATTTTCTATAGCGCGCCCTACCCTTGGCCCCGACCTTTCGCGGGCTTCCTCACAGTCTGGAGCAACCAACTCGTATGCTTCCATGACACATCACCACCATTCCCATGGACCTAGCTGTCCACCTCAGTGCTTCGGTCATGCACCCTCTGCTTATAACCCCCCGGTCGCACCTCAGCCCTATTACCACCAGCAGGTGGCACCAGCTCCTACGCCTCCTCAGGATCAACCCGCTTATTACCACCAGCAGGCTGCCCCAGCTCCTACGCCTTCACAAGCTCAACCCGCTTATTATCCACCACAGGCAGCCCCTGTGGAAAACCCACAACCTGCTCCACAGCCATATCAGCAACCTCCTCAAGTTGCTACACCTGTTCAGCCTCCACCTGCATATCATCCCCTGCAGCCTGCTCCCGCACCTGTGCAACCTCAGAACCCACCTGCTGCCCAAGGGCAAGTCTACGCCCAACAAAATCCGTAGCAGAACTAGAACAACCAACGCAACCAGGGCCAACAGAACCGCGGCAAAGGCCGTAATCGTGGGAACAACCAACCTACAGACCAAGGTGGTAAACCGGCTAATCCCCCAGATAACAACAACGCGGCCCCCGCTAACCAAAATCCTGATCGCCCGCCCAAACAGGCTAAAAACCCTAATTTGCGAACGAACCATCCTTGTTCTATCTGCGGAGTCTATGGCCATTACACACATACTTGCCCAGATTTGGAGCGAGCTCGACAACTTTGGGTTGATGATGCCCATCGCCAATTGCAGGCATCTCCTCAAGCGCAGCCCAACCCTCCACAACCTCAGCAGCCACCTTTAGTGTTGCAAAACCCCTTACCAACCCAAGGCATGGTGAACACTCAGCCGTTGGCCCCCCCTCAAGCCAACGCGTAACCCCAACAACAATAGATCACATATGCCGCTCCTGATCAACCCATGTTTGACTCAGGTACCCACCACTTATTGATGATGTCTTCCGCTGATGTCAACCTCCAGACTCGTCGGAACCAGTATGGCTCCACCACTGACGTACCTCCCACTGATAAACCTACTAACGCTCATCCCACCGATCAAGCGTTACGTATTCCTCCACCTCCACTAGATGGCGCTCCCAAAGCCCCTCGTTTCCCACTTCGCCGTATCAACAATAACCCCAATGCGCATGCTGCGTCAAACTACAACATTGTAGACGACCTAGCCCAATCTCCCACAGCCATGTCTGCGTTAGAAGTATTGAAGAACTGCCCTTCCCAGCGCAAGACTTTACTCTCCGCCATTGGGGGGATTGACCCAAATGATTCGAATTTGATAGCATTTGATCTAGACCAGTCTGAACCTCACCTACCTTCCACCCTAGCATTCCAAGTTTCTGTTTCCATTCAGAATCTTGTCATCTATCGATGCATCATCGATGAGGGTGCCTCCACATGCGTCATGTCTACATTCGTGTGGCAGAAGTTGGGATCCCCCAATCTCCAGCAGTCCACCACTGCATTACGCGCCTATGACGGTCGTTCGGCTCAGCCCCAAGGCCTCCTAGCCAATGTCCCTGTCCAGTTAGGTGGCAAAACCGTACTTATTGACATTGAGGTAATCAATGCCCAATTGGATTATAACCTTTTACTTGGCCGCAGCTACATGTACGCCATGCGGGCGGTTTCCTCTTCCATTTTTCGCACCGTGATGTTCCCCCATGAGGGACCCGTGGTCAAGGTTGAACAGCTCACCTACTATGATCCCAGTGCTCCCGCAGCACCTGAAAATGTTCTCCCCATGGTTGAACAACCTGTTTCTCCTGCCACCACCTCGTTTGTTTCCTCTACGGGGCCTGGAGTCTACTCAGACGCGTCGATGACCTCCACCTTTCAATCCATTCCTCCCCCGTCATCTACGCCCGAAGTGTCTGACTTATGTACCTTGTCCCACGACAACCAACCACCTAACAATCAACCACCCTTGTTGCCTAAACCACCATTGGTACCTAGCCACATTGGTGTTACACCTATCCATACGATCCCCTTCCTAGTCCCTCCATCAGGAGTAGTAAGCGCCCCGGTCATGGCTACCCTTAGCCTCCCTGGGTTAACTTTGGGATTACCCATATGGTATCTTTCGCCTCCCGTTCGCCCGCCGACACCAGACGTCGTCCTCTAACCAGTGCAATCCATGGCTAATACCACTCAGCCACCTCCCGGTGTCTCTACCCCTTCGTCCTCCACGACTCTTCCTCCTACTCCCAAACCCACTGGGGGCAGAGGTCCACAACCTTACACTGTTGTACCACCTCCCAAGACAGTAAAAAACCCCCCAATATTTCACGCTCCTCCCAAATGTTCGCTATGCGATGAGTTAGGCCATGCCCCTCATCAGTGTCCACAGTTACCATCCTTACAGAAGCACATGCGGATGCTCGACGATGACCCCAACATCCCGGTTGTCGAACTAAACCCCACCCCTAAGCCCAAAGACAAATCCCTGCGTACCAATCACCCCTGTGCCATATGCGGTGTTTACGGGCATTACTCACATCATTGTCCCAATCTACCCGATTATAGAGCGGCTCTCTATGAGATGAACAATCTGGATCTTGAAACGGCACCACCTACCATTGAGGAGATCTACCTCCCAGACTCTTCACCTTCAGAAGAGGTTAACACCATTTATATGATCTCTTCCACCACTACTCCTTCGTCAACCGATTTGACGACGCAAACTTTCCGTACTGATGAGGAGATTCTCAAGGCCCTTACCGCCCCGGATTATCCCTGGGATGATATGCATCATCGTTCCTACTTCATCCCAGAAGAATCCTCCTCTAGCACAGCTACCCAATTCACAGTTGAGTCCAAAGACTTCCTTTCCACCAAGGTCGACTGGTTCAAGGACCCTATTCCTACTCCTGACGCCTTCGAGGAAGGTAACATGGATAACATCTCACCTGTCATCCAAATTGATATCCCTGCCCCTGGACGTGCCCCTGAACTCATTACTTTAGGAGCATTCTGCAGTAAACAAGAGATTGAAGACTACATAAACCTTTTCAGAGAATTCCGTGATGTCTTTTCTTGGTCCTATACCGAGATGCCTGGTCTTGACCCCGCCATTATAGAGCACCACATTGACACATGGCCTGATGTACCCCCTGTTCATCAGAAATAGTGTCTCATTCACCCCTCAAAGCTCCCAGCTGGTAAAGCTACGATTGAGACCCTTAAATTCATCACTTTAGGAGGCTCCTGCAGCGGGCAGGAGATTGAGGACTACAAACAACTCTTCCACGAGTTCTGTGATATCTTCACCTCCCCCCTCGAGTAGCATTTGCTGACACTCGAACAAGCCGATGAAGACCGTCGGGCTACTCTCCAGAACATCAAAGCCGGTTACGACAAACATGTTCACCCTCGAACTTTCCATGAAGGGGACCTCGTCCTCGCCTATGACCAAGCCCACGAAAAAACTGGCAAACGGAAGTTTGAATCCATGTGGCAAGGCCCTTACGTCGTGCAGACCTGCCTAGGCAAGGGGGCATACATCCTCGCCGACTCCGAAGGCCATCCTTTGCGCAACCCGCGTAACGGGTTGTACCTTAAATGCTTTTATCCTTAAATAACTCGCGGCCCCATTAGTCCACATTGTATAGTTTGCTTCCTTTTTTGTTTTAAACATATTTTCCACCATTGGAATCAGCACGCCGAGACCGTCATGATGGTCATCTCGTTGCATTATTTTTACACCGTCATTTTTTGCCCATTTTTCAGACGCCACTAGTCGCCTCGGTTTACGTGCCACATCGGCCGTTCTCCATTTTTCACATATTTTATATCATCGGATTCATTTTTCCGAGCTGGTGATGATGCTTGAGATCATTTCTCGCTCTCACCCCCAGATTTTTTGGGTATTTTTCCAAAACGCCCTCGTCGCCTCGGTGTGCGTGCCACATCGGCCGTTACCCATTTTTAACACCCTTTATATCGCCGGATTCATTTTTCCGAGCTCGTGATGATGCTTGAGACCATTTCTCGCTCTCACTTGGTACAATTTTAACATTGTGTCCCAAACACCTTGCTTCCTCGGTTTGCGCGCCACATCGGCCGCTATCGGATTGTTCCACATTTTTACATGAGCCATTCACTCCTATCATACTGCAAATGTTTCGTTATTTTGCCACCATTTCATCTACCCCGCAAGGAGGCCCACCAGTGTTCCCCCTACCCTCGTTCTTGATCATCATTACTGATCCTTGGTTGAACACTTCCTCCTTGCCTGGCCATTCCTTTTGTTCGGTATAATTTTATCCCTTTTTCAGGCCGAACAAGTCCTTTACGAAAAAGGCACTTAGGGAGTTTCCGTTAAGCTCTTTTCTGACTCCTAAAAGAATGAAAAGATCGCCGAGCAATCTTGCTTCCTTTCATGCTCGCTAAAGTACTTGAAAGGGCGTCTATCTGGTATAAGTTTAACCCTTTTCCGTACCTGGTAGACTAATTACGAAAAAGGAATACTCTAGTCACACCGGCTAGAAGAGTTCTTCATTGCATCCTTTTATGCTTCTTTGGGCCTTGGAGACTAAATCTACGAAAAAGCAACCCCCTGGAGTCTTCTTATTTGCTTTCAGACTCTCTAAAATTGAAAGCAAGCACGAGCATGAACGGTCCTGGGCTCATAAAATCCACACGACAGTACCATTCCATCATTTCAGAGTCTTCTTATCGCTTTCAGACTCCTTAAAATTGAAAGAAACCACAAGCATGAACTGTCCTAGGCTCGTAAAATCCACACGACAGTATCATTTTACACAAACTTCTTCTAGTTCCTTAACCCATGAAGAAGTCCCCACCCGTGCCTCCTGGCACTATGATCGATCATCTCGGCAGCACCCCCAATCAGGTCGCCTTTGTTCAAAGTATTCTGCAGTCTCCTGCCATTTTACCCCAACTTGACTCTCCCTCCAACCAGTCACCCTTCCCAGATCCCATACAGCTATGGTCCCTTTCCCCTCAGTCAGTTTCATATGCTTCCTGATCACTCCCATTATCATACTCTGAACAAAGGAAGTTTGATTCCACCTACTCTACTTGCCCAGTTTTTCCCTCCCAGTTTGTCAGTCCTACCATCAGTACTATCACATTTCGGTTCTTCACCTCGCGCTCCTGTCAAGGAAACATCATTTCCTTGATAGTTGCAGGTCTCCCTCTGTCGACGACAGCCCCTCTATTCCAGAGGATAGGACCAGAGGTCCCTACGCCTTGGACTTATCACCATCTGTGGTAAGTGCCTACAGACCATTTTGAGAGGAGTCATCATTGCCTCTCCGAGTGGTTGTTTCTCACATGCTCGACTTCAGCACCTTGATCGCATCGTCGAGAATTGCGTAGGGTTATATCCTTTACATTATGTGTCAAAGACCCCGGATTTCCCCCGACTCTAGCACATTGGTGAGTCCCTTCAGAACACCCAACTATATGTTCCCGTAGATGTCCGGGCTGCGTTTGGCATTTGTATTCGGAAGCCATCCAGTTACATGCTTCCTTGAGTACCCAGCCTCAGTCCCAGCTCATTTCCAGTTCAGTGTACCATTGCGAGTGTACCCCTTGTCACTCTGATCCAGCAGCTCATTAGTTCCTTTGGTACCACATTCAGTAGCACTGTTGATTGTTCCAGTCTATCAGTTCTTCAGCTCAGACATGGTCAGCCCAGCAGTATGTCCCTGATTTTGTGTCCCCTCTGGAAACTTATGATGTACACAGTGGTTCTCTATGTATCTTTCAGGTCCCTCTTTTCGGGCCTCACAGTTATTTTATGTATCTTGATACGAGCATGGGTATGCCTACCTCGTCCATACATTGAGATTATTCCTCAGTCAGTATTTGAGGTCATGTATATGTCAGGTCCCCATTTTTTGGACCCCATTGTTATTGTTATGTTATATCCTGATACGAGCATGGGAATGCCCGCCTCGTCCGTATGATCAGATGATTCCTCATCCATTATTGAGGTTATGTACTTTTAGTTCTTGTAGTTGTTTGGGATCGTCGTTCCGGGCTTCGGTTTGTTTCTTCTCTTCTCTCCACACCCAGGAAAAACCATTCATGACTTATGATGTCCATCGGCCATACGATGAGCTCCTGCCCTCGCACATCAGGGGGCAATCTGTTAACACCCAAAAAGTGTTCACTACCTCATCTACCACATTATATGACTCATTCGTCCATTTTCCTACCATATTTCCCTTAAAATCCCAAAAAATCCCATTAAAAAGCCTCCAAAGGGCCTAAAATGCCTCCAAAAGGCCACAAAACCATCAAAATAGCCTCAAAAAGGCTAAAAAACCCCCTTTTCCTCCAAAAATAGCAAAAATCCCCTAAAAAGGAATAAAAAATATAAAATAATGAGGAAAAGGAGGAAAAAACCCTATACAGCTGCCCTAAACCATGTGTTTCCTAAAACCATGGGTCAGCACTCCACCACCAAAAAACTATAAATAGGTGATGGAGATCCCTTATTCCATATCCACAATCAAGTATACCCTTACTCTGCCAAAATCTCTCTCGAAACCCTAGTTCACCATTGAACTACTTTCACCTTGAGAGCCCCTTTTGGCCCATTCCCACCATTGGAGAAAGAGAAGGAGCACATTGGAGCTTGGAGCAACCCTCTTGGACATTGCAAGGGCTTCATCAACCTCCACATTGGAGGTAATATCAATACAAAACCCTTGTTTACAAATTGTTGTTTATTTTTCATGCACATGTTTAGAGTAGTTTTTACATTTCTGTTTTAGCTTAATAATTTACATTTACTGAACTGCTACTAAAGAGTCCCTTCTCCTTAGTAGGTGCTCATTTGCACAAGCTAGGGGTAAAACCCTAGCTACAATTGCATCACATGATTTGCAACTTATCAAGTGAACACATCTAGTTTACACTAGATACTGACTCAAGGTGTTCACAGCAAAGCATATATTTGACCTAGTATTCGTTAGATACATCAATGACTCAATAATTTGTCTGTACATAGTTATATCCACTAACTCTGATGAGTCATCTGCTAACAGCTTCAAGTTGGAATCCATGAGAGTGGCCATTCCAACACATCAAGTCCTTTCAATATTTATCGGCATATTTTCCCTAGTTGAGAAAGATTCCTTCTGAGCCTTTCCATGCTTCTAGGCCTAGGAAGTAATGCATCAATCTGAGATCTTTCATTTTCATTTCTGCAGCCATCTTCTTCTTTCTTTTCATGATCTGTTTCTCATTCCTTGTCAGAAAGATATCATCCTCATACAATAATGATATGATAGGTTCATCATCCACAACCTTAAGTTAAAGGTTAGGATTAGCTTTACTTCTATTAAAGCCCAAGCTTTGTCAAGAAGCTGTCAATTCTCCATCATTCACACTCTGCATTGAGTGATCTTATGCATATCTATCTGTGCCAGCTCTCGTTAGATGGGTCTACTGATATCAGCCTCAATATCATTCGAACTCTGTGGTGAGTTCCTTCTTGCATCCATGTCATCTATGTATAGAAGCCATATTCAACCTTGTATCAAAGTTGAGATCCACATCACCCATGATGATCATTAAGCTCATCAATTGACTACCAATCCTAGGTACCCATACAGAACCTGAATCACAGTTCTTCTTTAATTACACCATTAGGAGAATGGTCTTATCTATCCACTTGGAGCAAACATCTTGTCATGATTCTCTTCCTCTATCTAGGAGAATCTTTTAGCCATGAGCCTTCTATATTTTGTTTGATTTGTAAATCTTCTTGTTGAACATCCATCACTTGTTCGGTGTTCATCATTCTTCATGATCTTTCCTACAAAACAAAATTAAGTACATGATTAGTAATACTTCATAATCATGAAATCATGTTGACATGATAACCTATTATGCATACAGATATAGTTATGCAACTATCTTGACCAATACTTTGGCACAACACTTTTCCATATCCTGTATGCATACAGTGGCTATCTAGATGCCTTCCATCTCTACCAGAACATACTATTGAGAGTGTGCACAGCTCTGAGCATGTCAGCAAAGAGGTTTCATTCTAGACACGCAACAATGGAATGTTTGTCCAACTTACCTATCATATGCATATGAATGTTTACACTCAACATGATATATTCTAGGAGTACAAATATGCATACAACTATTACAAGCAATATCATTTACTATTTCAAATAACAACTCAAATACTTATCTTTTATCTTTGTGTGGTTGCCTCCCGCTTGATCTTCTATATGACTTTTGAACTTCTATTTATTTTGTACCACTGTGCATGCTCAAGTGTGCACTAGTGTCATCCTCATACATTCATTAGTATAATCTCAATATTATCAAAACATTATAATTCTAAATAATCTTGAATATGTATAGATAATAAACATTAGTATTCAAGGTTTCAGGGAAGTCTTCTTTTACTCATGTATATTCTTGTTTGATCATAGTACTCTTCTGGTTAGTTAAATCATCAAGATAAGAGACATAATATGCATAAACCCTTGATTACTAACTTTATGAATAAGCATAACCAATCATACCAAGTATACTTATATAAGGGATCCTAGCACAAGGTAAGATTATAACTTGACATAGGAAAACATACCTGGATTGGTATACCTGCTTAGTTATGTCTAACATACCTAAACAATATCTTCTTTGTTCTCTTCAATGATTTAGAGATCTTGTGCTAGAACCTGCATATCTCATAGGTTAAGCAAAATATAACAAAGTCATACATACCTCGTAAGTAGAATAGAGATTATGGATGAGTCTTTGTCTTCATGTTGTCATGGTCATGGAACTTGATTTGTCTTTCATGATGTACCTGTATCTTGTTAGCAGACAACATCAACCTCATACAACACCATAATGCATTAGTACAATCATATAGCCCTAATCAACGAATGTCTTCGATCATTCACATGCATTCATACTGTTCCTAGGGTGATAAGACAATTCTAACATTAATCAAGATTGTACTAATAAATAATATGAAGACAAACACATTATGAACTTAATCAGGAATCAGATTTCAAGACATACCTAAACCTCCTTAAGTCATACCTGTCGAGACTTCTTGTAGTCTTCTTATGTAAGGCCTTAGGGTCAACTCCCCCTGAAACTTGATTTGGAGCTTGATTAGGTTTTGCTAAAGAAACCCTAAAAATTCAATCTTTGACTTTCACACTTATGAATGGATGGAAGGATGTGTCTTGTTGAGCTGATCAAACTAGCATACTTCAATTTTGAAATCTCCAAAAATTTGACCCCTCAAAATTGCCTTCGAAACTTCTGGATCTTCTTTACAGGATCCTGAATTAGGGTTTGATGAAGCCCACCCTTCTTCCCAATCAAAAGGTTCAATCCAAGGCTCTAAACTCTTATTTTTCTAAGGAGCTTCTAGCCATGGTCACAGACTTCAAAAATTCCAACTTTTGTTGAAGCCCTAATTTTCCATCTTTCTGATCAAAATCCCGAATTGGGGTTTGATCAAGCCCGGTTTTCTACCCAACCAAAAATTCGATCTTGGTCTCTAAATTTTGATTTTCCTGAGTAGCATTCAGCTATGGACTCCGATTCCAAAAATTCTAACTTTCTCCGAAACCCTAAATTCCGGAAGCCATGAATGAAGGTGCTCCAAAAATAATTCTGTTTTGACAGAAATATGTACCTGATTGTTTCTGCTGTAACTCCGAAATTTTCGCTCCACAAGGTCTAATTTTTTTTTTCTATGGTCTCCTGACCTGTCATCTTTCCATCCCAATAGGTTTGACCTCAATCTGATTTTGTGAGAGATAGTTATGCCAAGTGTCGCAACGTGACCTGTTTATGGGATAATACAGGAGAGCGAACTTGTACGACGTGCCACGTGTCACTGGTTCAGCTTCGGCCCCTGAAAACATTTCTTGAAATAGTAAAGTCTATGTACTACCTGTCACGTTTTACTAAATTTCATTTGGAGCTTCCTAGCCCAAGTTATGACCCTTTTTCCTAGGTCACCTGCTTTTGACTGAGATCTGGAAGAGGCAGAAACCCTAAGTTGTACTGATCCTAACTCACAAAGTACACCGAATATGAGGGTGCCCTTTGGACACAAGGTACCTGAGGATGTAATATACGACCTGTAAATGTTTCAGGTCCTGAAACTTCACCAAAATGTATTTATAGCGAAAGTTCCACGATGACTGGCTTTTGCTATATAAAACCCTAACCTTTAAATTGTCACAAGAGAAGCAAGTGTCGTAAGTGCCATAAATTGCCTTCCTTCAGGTTAGCTCTGATACAATGTTAAGGTTTAATATGCTAAGATATAAAATAGCAGCATTACATTTCATTTCACAATAATAGCATATACAGGATCACTGAAGAAACAACAAACACAACATAAACACAAGAGACACAGATTTATCCTGGGAAACCCTCATGGGGTAGAAAACCCAGCAAAGCTTGCTCAATATAGATGACCAGCAATATACAAAGATGCAAACCAAAGACATGATCTCTTCCTCCACCATAGTAGACCTCTCCTCCACAAGTGCGCTATTCTCAAGTGAGTGAGTGTGTGTTAAATGAGGAATACACCTCCTCTATTTATACACTACTCCGACTTGTCTTTTACACAAATCATGTAGGCTCATATTTAACCATTGGGTTAAATACTCTCTTACAACTAACTGGGCCAACCCGACTAGGGTGGTCTAACAACCCTTTGACCCACATAACACATACAGGGCCAACCCCCACTAGGGAAGTCTAATAACCCAAGTTACCATATTCTGACGAAGGAATAAACATCTCCGGATATACAATAAGATCTTCACGGAGGAATGAAGTTACAATATAATATTCTTAGAAGTTACAATATTCAACAGGTTTCCCTTCCGAAATACGGTGGAACGCTTTTGGAAAGAACTTAAGCATCTCTCTCAACTGCGGGAGCCATTCGCCAATCCTTTCCGAAACGGCGGAACCTTTTAGGTTTCCCTTCCAAAACTACGGAAGCGTTCGAGTTCTCTTCCGGGGAACCATTCAGGAAAGCCTCCCGAAACGGCGGGAGCCTTCATGAAATTGTTCCGCAATTACGGAAGCAATTGGCATATCTCCATCGAAATTACGAAAAGAAATCCAATGTTCTAGCGAAACTGCGGGACGACTCAGCGAAACCGCTCGCGACAAGTCTCCAAAGGTTGCATTTCGGAAGGATATGCCAATCTCTTCCGAAATGCCGAGGCAGTTTTCCATAACGTTCCGCAATTGCGGGTGAAACTCGTAAGTCCGCCCTACAAGTGACGGTTGCGCACAAATGCCGAGACGGCTTGAAATGACCACGACGTACAAGAAATTAAAACCCTGTTTTAATGGCACCACCAACCGGTTTAATGCCGCACATGTCCTACCTTTTAAAAGGATGGTAAGGGTTTAGTTGGTCACATTGTTAGTTTTCGTTCAAACAAATGTTGTTGGGAAGACCGCGCCAGACCGCTCCATCTCAGCTCGTCCACGACCGCGTCCACCTCACTCAGCCACTATCTCGTTGCCAGGTAGGTTTTTTAACCGCTATTTTTGTCTCATTTCCATGTCAAGTTACCTTTGGATTTTTTCCCATCCATAACGTGGTCGATAGACATTGGTTGCATATGTCGTTATTTCTGTTTTAAGCCCGCCGAGGCCTCTTTGGTTTCTCGTTCCTACCAGCTAAAAGCCATAACTGTGACCACCCGAGTATTTCACCGGCTACATTCCAGGCATCGTCACCCTCATTCAAATTTCAAGCCAGCCACACAACGTCTCGTAAATGTTATTAATAACAGTAGTGGTCAACTAAACCCCTCACCTTTTGATGAATGTGGAAAGCGGTCCCTTGTTTCGTCATAAGATCGTTTCACTCCAAGCTCACCCGCCACTGACCATTAGAAGTGCAATGATGAAGGATACCCTCTCCCCTAGGGCTAGGTGGGAAGCAGGTTGTTTCCACGTCGTATGCTTACCTTTTCGGAAGCATTCCAAAATTTGTCTCCTTAGGATAATCAAGTCTCAGAACCATATTTCTTGTTTGGAGTGATTTATTTTGCTTCCCTAACATACAACTTCATAATTTGTCTATGTTTTAGCATGTTGAATTGGTCCTTCTCGTTGTTAAAATCTCATAACAGGTTGCACATTTTTATAATGACTTGTATTTGGTTGCTAGCAGGGATAAGCCAGGATGCCAAAAGGTGGTAGAAAGAAGGCTAAAGTAATGGAACCAGAGCCAGTACCACGTAGGACTAAAACTATGTTCCAAGATACTAAGTGTACCACTGGCATTCCTCCCAAAGTCCGGTGGGGCAATATTTACAGGATGATCAGGGACCAAGATATCCCGGATGTGTTACTGGAAGAAGAGCAGATTTACATCAACATCAGAACTTTAGGCATAGCTAAGGCTTCTACCCACCCTAAATTGTTCCCATGTTCTTAGTTAATCGGGTGGATACTGGAACATGTTAATTTAGAAACAAGAGTATTACATGACAGCAGGGGAGAAGCTTTCGCTTCATTCCATCCAGCATATATTGTTGCATCCTATAAATTCTCACGTCCCCAGCAAGCTCTGAGTGATGAATGGTTGGGCCAGATGAACAATATTGAGATGGACAAAAAATTATTGGTCGCAGGCAAGCACTTAAGAAAGAGAGGTAATGATGAATACGATGTTCATAACCTAAGACCTCCTTTTAGGTTAATCGCCCTGATGCTATGCAGAATTTTCGGCATGCCCGATGGCACTGTATACAGGATACAGTGGGCTCCCAACATCCACTTCGTAGCATTGAAAGGGACTGTGTTTGACTGGGATACTATACTGTTGGACAATTTGGCATCAACAGTGGCTGCTGCAAGAGAAGGACTGCCCTTAAAAAAGTCAGAATTTTACATGTCTTCATATCTCATTGACTATATTTTGGCCAAGCTCTCTTTCCCCAGCTTAGGTTGCACATGGGATAAAGCCAACACCCCGATCTACACTGCTTACAAGATAATGTGGGCTCAAAATTACAGATCAAGCTATAAGCTCATCTGCGAGGAGTTCATCATGCCTCTATATGAGCAGATATTCAAGGAAGAGCCCAACTGTCTGTCAGAAAATGCCATGGAGATCCTGGAGAACTATGGAGATTTTTATTTCTTAGAGCAGGGCACCTACATCAGGATGTTTGGAGGGACCAAAGCGCCATACATTTTGCCAAAGTACGCTACTGACTATGTAGTCCTCAAGGAAGCAGTGAGGCAAATTTTCCTTGATGGAATTGGAGTGGTGCTTAACAAGCAGCATAAGGCTTCTTTCCCCCCTTTACCCTTTTGCATAGGAGCCTACAAGTTCTCAGGGGTTGCATCAATGGAGGAATTTGTTCAAGAGCTGAAAGATTTCCACTTCGGCGAACTGATCTTCCACAGAAATGATAGGCAGGGGAAAGTTGTCGAGCATTGCAAAGAAATTTATGCTCATTTTGAATATGCTCATTATTATGATGACGAGGAAGAGGCATTCAGAGGCATCAGCAACATGACTGAGTTGCAGATTTGTCGCCAAAGTAGTGGAGCAAGCTCTAGCTCCACCTTTGCCCGAAAAGCCAGTCTGCAGAAAGAGAGAGAAGCAGATGATGCCCAAGTCCAAGAAGAGCAAAGGTTGAAAGAAGAAGCAAGGTTGCAGCAAGAAGCCGAAGTTGCAAGATTGCAGCAAGAAGTAGAAAATGAAAGACTGTAGAAGGAAGCTGAAGATGCAAAGTAGATGGAAGAAAATGAAAATCAGTAGCAAGTGGAAGAAGAAGAAAGAAAGTGAAAAGCTGAGGAAGAACAGAAGGCAGAAGAAGAACCTAAGGCCGATGAAGATGCCCAGGCAGGTGGCTCCGGCACCCAGGATATGGAAACAGACATACCTCAAACAGGTGTTCCCGGCACCCAGAATGTGGAGGCATGTACATCCCAAACAGGTGTTCCCAGCACCCAAAATGTGGAGGCAGGCACTTCTCAAGCAATCCAGACCCCACAGCAAGAAGCAGAAATAGATATAATAGACCTCCCAATCGTCCCTTACACTCCATCAGAAGAGCATACTGTGTCCCGATGGGATGAATTTGTTTATGATAAGAAGAGAAAGGCAGTAGTTCTGAAATCGGAAGAGAGGATCAAGAGACTCTTCCAAGAAGATATTGTTACTCAGTGGGAGACCACAGTAATGCAAAATACGAATAAGGATCCCATAGCTATGGCATCCGCCGCTGTAGAAGCAGCAAAAGCAACGTAGGACAATGTGGCTGATATGGTTAAAGAAGTCGAGTCCACAAAGAGAAAGCTCGCATGTTACAACATACTGTGGCTAATGAGCATGCTTACAGGGATCTTGTAGTAAATAAGTATAATCGCCTGTCCGTGGAGCATAAGGAATTGTCAGATAAGTATGACCATTTAGAAAAAGAAAAGGAGCACCTGGCAGTCCAGATGATGGTTTTAGAGGCGGAAAAGAATGATTCGGAAGCTAGGGTGTCTCAGCTGCAAGCAGATAAGCAGGCAATGGCTGAGCAATTAGAGCAGGAAAAGAATAGAGCAATAGATATGTCTCCCTTCCATGAGCTGTCCTGTAGCATTCTGAGACAAATGCATGCCACACAAGAGCTAATTACTGAAGAAGTGTGCATGCTCAAAGCCATGATGGTTAGATTAAAAGAAGTTAATGCAGAGGCCAATAGGCTTGAGGGTAAATATACTCGGGTTAAAGCAAACATCCTGAGCCAGATGGAATGGAGAGAAGTGAAGGTTGATTTCCCCAAGCATCTCCCATTTAAATCTGTAGATGGTTTTAATGAAGATATAGCCCTCATGGAATTCTGCAGGAACTGTGGCCCTAATCTAATGGCTAAGATCCAAGGGACAATGGATAAAAGTAACAGTATTTATCAAAGAATCCATGGAGTGCATGATAAGTGCAAGTTGAATTTCCCCCAGTCTCTTGATGAGTTCCCAAGCAAAGAGAAACGTTTATCTGACTTGAAGGAAGAGCTGGGAATTCAAATGGAATATGTAAAGAAGATCGATGTCTTAGCCATTGATGATCTCCATCATTACATTGGGTTGTCATCGAAATACAGTCATTTGCTTCAAGAAATTCACCGAGCAGCAGCTGTAGAAATTTAGGGTATTGGAATAGAGCTTGGTAAAGATGTGATTTCCCAGAAGATCTTGCTCCCTTCCTCAGCTAATGTAGTTATTAGAGACACTGGTATCTGGTTCAGTTACATTGCAGAGGAGGAAAAGAAAGCAGCAGCAGAAGCAACAGTATCATCCAGTCCGAATGCTTCTCTCCCAGCAAGAGCGCCTTCCCAGGAGTGAACACGCTGACCCTGAGGCGTTGTGCCTATTTTTGTAATTTTTGGCCTTCCTTTGTCTAAAGCGTAGAACCATTGGACAGCTGTCCTTTTCTTTTGGGGAATTTTCTGTTTTAAGGAAAGGGTCACATTTTTGTTTATTGAAAGGGAAAAGTATGTAGGGGACAGGTGTAAAGAGCCAGGTGGCATCCCAAGGGGCATTTTGTAATATTATAAATAGAAGTTTAGGAAACAGTGTAAAGACTTTTGGTAGGGAAATAATTTTCTGAACTTGTACGAGCTACCTTGCACTTGTTTCAAGAAAATAAAATCTACCTAATAAGAGCCTGGAGAGGACGTCTTTTGCATGGAAATGGATATTGGATGCATGATGGATTTTTCCTGTAACTTCTATATTCTACTGTGAGACCTTTCTTTACTGTCTTGAAATATTTCTTTGTATTGAATCATCTTACTTCTCTCTATGCAAATGTATTTTCTCCTACATGAGTAATGGAATGTGTTATATTTAATTAGAAGCTATCTTCTGATATCTCTTGCTTTTACTGTGGATCTATCTTTAAGATTTAATGGCTGTCCATTTATTTTTAGATAACTCTTACAGCTCATTACTCATACTTACAATTTGCTCCTTGTAGGGATAGTTTAGATTTATTTCAGTTTTAGACACAAATTTGCTTTTTCCAGTTCTGCATTTAGATTAAGTTAGTCTAGGCACTTGCATATCATTCTAAAACATAAAATCAAAAGAATGGTGGATCGGGCCATAACCGGTATAATTGGAGCAAATATCCAAACCCAACGGTTGTCGGAACCGCTAACCGGATGGATTCCGCATACCAAACGGTGGACAATCTAATTGGGATAGTCTACCGGGGAGAATCCCTTTCTGATTGATGCCGCAATCTTCGGGGCATCAATAGTTTTTGGCACTAGAAAGAGGGCCTGAAAGTGCATGGATGATAAAGGAAAATCTCCCACTGTCATAAATGTTACTGAAAACCCGCTTAAAGACGACATTTCAAAACATCCCAAATCTTGAAGTAGCAAATCAAGAAAACCGCGTTTTTGATCCTGAGCCTCAAGAAGCATTATATGCTGTACCTTTTGCAGAAATTGAAGATTTGAGGAGGCATACACAATCTTACGTTAGACAGCTAGTTGGTTTAAACGCAGTAAATTTCCTCCCTAGGAAAAGTTTCCCTAGAAGCGAACAACAGTACACCCATGATTTGATTGTTGTGCAAAATTTTGAAGAGCTTGTGAATTTAACTTTAGAAGAAATTGCAGACCCTTTGAATAAGGTAGATCTTGAAAACCCAGAAAATAGTTTAGATCGGGAAAGCCTTGGAGAACTTATTACTCCAAAGAACACTCCATGGAACTCACCTTACAATTATCCACCAGATTCTCCACATATAGAGATGATCGTACCTGCTTGGAGAGCAAGGGGAGCATTGAATCTAGCTGGGCCATTCCACAATCTTTCAAAAAATCCAGAGAAGGTCATCTCAAGAGTTTCTACTTAGCTCTTAATCTTTTGAATGTGCAACATGAAGATGTAGTTTGTAGGCTTTTTCCATATACATTTGAGCCGAAAGTATCATCCTGGTATTTTAGTTTACAGCCTAGCTCGATCTCAAGCTGGGATGAATTTGAAAAATGTTTCTTAAAGAAATATGGAAACCAAAATACTGTAGCTACGCTTATGAAGGAATTATTGTCCATGATGATGGAAAAGAAAGAAAAGGTTCAAGACTTTAATCAAAGGTTCAAAACACTCTTAAATAATTTCAGTGAAGCAAATAAACCAGCAAAGGAATCTCTAGTTGAATATTATACAACAAATCTTGAAGGACCCATAGCAATGTTCGTTAAAAGATCTAAGAAAACCACCCTGATAGAGAACTTCGAAGAAGCTAGAAAGGTAGAAGAAGAAGTAGATAGCATTGCTAAACATGACTTAGATGCAGAACCAAAACCAACAGCCAGTAAAAAACCTTTGCTGCTCACTAGAGGTAAAGAAGAGTCATCTACAGACATAAAAAATGTAGTCAAGATGATGCAGAAGTTGTCCACTAAAATTGTAGATCTCGAGAAAGATAAGGCTGCCAGTACATCGAGGAAACCTTACAAGCCATTTTACAAAAAAAGGGAAGATGGCGATCAACCTCATCCACCCATGAATACTTCGCCTGTTTAAACCTCATTGAAATCGGGATGAAAAACTTCTGCACCTTTCATCAAGAACCGCATTCGGAAAAGAGCTTCCCACAATGGATTAACTCTATGAGTTTAGTCATGAACCAAATGCTGGATTCACAGATTCCAGATCAAGACGATCCTCTAGAGGAATCAAGCCCTGAATTAGAAGAACACCCTCTGGATACTACTATGGTGCTATGGGATTGGGTACCTATAACTGAATTAGCAGAAGAAGATCCCATAGAAAGCTCTCCCTCTGTTGTGAATATTAATACTCGCAGTAAAGGACCTATTACGGATCCTGTGCCAAACACGGCTCCTCCCAAGCCTAAAGTTTCAAAAGAACTGCCTAGAAGGCATATAACAATCATTCCATCGCAGCCTAAAGTTAGCCCAACAGCGGCCAAACAGCCAAACATTGACACCATAGTTCAGCAACCTAAGGTCACGATGAGTAAAACAGATCATCCAGCCCGAATTGGGAATGAGTTTGATATACGATATGACATTATTGGAGATATAAAGAAAATCAAAGCAAGTGTGTCAATATTCGACATGTGCAGTTTGCCTCATCAACGAGACAAGCTGTTGCATTTTCTACAGCCCCAGCCCAGCACTCCATTAACGGACTCTCAAGAAGATCCCAAAATTAATGAAGCTAGCATCGGAGAGAAATCTAAATCTCAAACATTGCCTTTCCTGTTGACCTTTGAAATTTTCAATCATAATGTTCACAATTGTTTGGTAGATTCTGGAGCATCTTCAAATGTCATGCCACTGTCAATTTGTAAAAAAATTAACGAGCAACCTGGGCCATCTCTGGCCCAAATTATCCAGTTAGATAGGATCGGGGTCAAAGTGATTGGGGAGATGAAGGATGTTCTCATTAGATTATCAGCTGACTCTAGAGTCTGTCAGTTTATTGACATAATGGTAGTTGATATTCCTGAAGCCTATGGTTTGATCTTAAGTAGGGACTGGTCTACCAAGCTGAATGGTTACTTTGCAACTAAAGCCTATGGTTTGATCTTAAGTAGGGACTGGTCTACCAAGTTGAATGGTTACTTTGCAACTGATTGGTCTCATCTGTGGTTTCCTTATCAGAACAGGTAGAATCAGATCAAAGTCCTGAGAGAACCACACATGAAGCAAAATGTAACTCAACTAGAGGGAAAGAATGAGGCTGTAACCTTCTCATCCTCGGTTTTGGGGAATTATTTATTAGAAATTGATCTAGGTAATTATCAGTCTGAAACCATCAGCCATGAATCCGATGAACAGTCCGATCTCCTTCACTTCTCTCGGACTGATGATGTTGACTGTAATATAGTTAGTTTAGTCACTGAATTAGATCATAGAAATACTAACTTATTTGAATCAAAAGATACTTTTTGGACATTATACTTTGACGGTTCTAAAACTCTGGAAGGATCCGGAGTCGGTTGTGTTCTGATGGATCCAAAAAGAAACAAGTATTTTTTGTCCTGTAGATTAGAATTTGATTGTACTAACAACACGGCAGAATATGAAGCTTTGGTACATGGATTAAAGAAGGCCATTGGTTTAAATGTTAAATACCTGAAGGTTTTTGGTGACTCAGAAATAGTTGTAAGACAGGTGAGAGACACCATTCATTGTCTCTCACCTCATTTGCAGGGTTATCAGGATGAGGTATGGGATTTAATTATGTATTTTGACGCTTTCAATATAAAGTCTATTCCTAGATTGCAAAATTTTGCAGCTGATTTGTTAGCAACATTCGCTTCTAGATTGGTGCCATCTAATAACAAATGCTCAATTGAATTAATTTTCAGGCCCTCCGTTCCCGATAACATCACAAACTTTAGAGTTTTCGATGATGACGAGCATATTATCAGTTTTCTAACGAACGAAGACAACTTCCAAGTAGCTGGGATAGATGAAGAAGAACATGATTCTGATTTGCTAAAGAAGGATGTAGATAAAGGAAATTTCATCCCCAAAGGGGTAAGGTCCCTCGAAATGCTGTTCGATCTTCAAAATAAGTTCAAAAGGCCAGCTAATACCAAAACTAACAGTTCATCGATGCAACATGAGTTAGTCAATTTAGGCACCGAGGCAGAACCAAAATTTGTCAACCTTGGCAAATGTTGTTCACCAGGAGAAAGAGATAGGTTCATCAAACTATTTAAGCAATATAAGGATGTTTTTGCATGGACCTATGAGGATCTGAAAACGTATGACATCCGCATTATTCAGCATGTTATACCAATGAAAGCGGGTGTCAAGCCATTTCAGCAGCAATTAAGAAGGGTGCATCCTACTTTGGAGCCTCTGATTCAAAAGGAATTAAAGAAACTCCTGGACGCTAAAATAATCTTTAAGGTTCGGCATTCTGAGGGGGTTGCTAACTTAGTTCCCGTAAGAAAGAAGTCAGGAGAGATAAGACTATGTGTAGACTTCAGAAATTTAAACAGAGCTTCGGATAAAGACAACTACCCCGTCCCTTCAATGGAACAAATCCTTCAAATGGTGTCGGGATCTGAGCTATTTTCTCTTCTCGATGGTTTCTCTGGCTACAATCAGGTATTAGTAGCTGAATAGGATCGTCTTAACACTACTTTCCGCACTAAGCGGGGAACTTTCACATATAGAAGGATGCCATTTAGCCTGATAAACGCAGGAGCTACATTCCAACGAGCAATGGATATCGCCTTCCGAGGATTGGGCTGGAAATGTGTTGTTGTCTATTTAGATGATGTGACAATTTTTTCAAAGAAAAGGGAAGATCATGTTGTCCATTTAAAGCATATTTTTTATCGCTACCGAAAATATGGTATTTCTTTGAATCCCAAGAAGAGTGTGTTCGTTGTTCCTGAAGGTAAACTCTTGGGCCATATAATATCCAAAAGAGGAGTGTCAATAGATCAAGAAAGAATACAAGCTATCAATAAGATTCCAATGCCTTATAACAAAAAATCTATGCATTCCTTTATGGGCACTATCAATTTTATCCGAAGATTTGTTCCAGATTTCGTGCAAATTGTTAAACCATTACAACAGATGGTTAAACAAAGCATACAGTTCAAGTGGACAGATTTAGAAAAGGATGCTCTTAGAGACATCAAGGAAGCTATAGCTAAAGCTCCTTCCTTAAGAAGCCTAGATTTTGATAAGGATTTTATCCTGTACACCTTTGCTTCAGATGACTCCCTCGTGGTTGTACTCACTCAAAAGGTGGAACTAGGAGACGAGTTCCCAATCCCGTTTATGAGCACTGGTCTGCAGGGGGCTGAGCTAAATTATCCCATGGTGGACAAGCATGCATACACTGTCTTCAAAGCAGTCAAGCAGTTCAGGCCATATATTCTTAAGAACAGAACTAAAGTTATAGTTCCCCATCCAGCCGTTAGATCCCTTTTCGTTCAAAAGGAACTAGGAGAAAGGAGAGGGAACTGGGTCACAGCTCTTCAAGAATATGTTTTAGAATTTAAACCAGCCACAATCATCAAAGGGAAAGGCCTATGCAAATTACTTGCGAGAAATTCGACTGATGAAGAGCAACATTGGAAGAACGAAGCTGAACTAAACTCTGTTGAAGTATGTCCTATCTTTTCAACTCCTCAGTCATGGTATAGAGATCTGGTGCATTATTTACAGCAAGGGTACCTACCTGAGCACTCGAACTCTAAACAAAGAAGGGCACTCTGTTTGAAATCAGCACCTTATCAAATCATTGATGGGATACTTTTCAGAAAGAATTATGATGGAGTTTTCCTTAGATGTCTAGAAAAGGAAGATGCAAGTAAGGTTGTTAAAGAATTACACGATGACCCCGCAGGTGGACATTATTTAGGGGAGACAACAACACACAAGATACTTAGAGCTGGATATTATTGGCCCACTCTGTTCCGAGATGCCCATACGTATGCACGAAACTGTGATGTATGCCAAAGAAGTGCCGGGAAATTACATAAGGCAGTAGGACCCTTGCAGCCGGTTATTATCTCTGAGCCTTTTGAGCAGTGGGGTATATATGTTATTGGAGAGATAAATCCAAATTCTTATTTGCAACATCGATACATCCTGACGGATACCGACTACTTCACTAGATGGACGGAATATATCCTGTTGCACAAGATCAATGAAGATACAGTCATCCGTTTCTTGAAAGAAAACATCATAACCAGGTTTGGGGTTCCAATTTCCCTTGTTTTTTATAATGCTCCCTATTTTTCATCTTTCAAGATAAATGAATTTGTTTATGAATGGGGAATTAAGCTGCATTATTCAACCAATTATTACCATCAAGGGAACGGATTAGCTAAATCTTCAAACAAAAATCTTATTCGAATTCTCAAGAAAACTGTGATAGAAAACAAACGAAGTTGGCATATAGCTCTCCAAAACGCCTTATGGGAAGATAGGGTGACTCCAAAGAACGCATTAGGGGTCCCCTTTAACTCTTGTTTATGGCAAGGAAGCCATCCTTCCCCCCAACATCTTGCTCCCATCCTTACAGTTGTCCCAAGCTTCTCGGGGGTCCGGTAGCCAAGTCTTACAATCCAGGATCAATATCCTGCTTCAACTTGAAGAAGCCCGACAGAAATCTAAAAACCGATTCCATCAACACCAAGACATAGTTAAGAGATGGTTCGATAAGAGGAAGTTCGATAAAAGAAGTTTTGAAGTTGGGTATTTAGTCCTGAAATGGGACCATAATCATGAAGGCAAAGGAATGCATACGAAATTTCAACATTTATGGGTAGGCCTGTACCAAATTTCGGCAAAGATAGGCCCATCCACTTATAAGTTGACAGATCTCGAGGGAGAAGAAGTGACCCTTCCTCTCAATGGCCTCGCCCTGAAACAATACTTTGCATAGTCTCGCTCAGACTTTCCGTACATAAATAAAATTTTCTTTTATTGTTGCTTTAGCCTTTTGTTTGCATTATTTTCAGCCATTTTGTTTCTTTTCTTGTCATTTGAACCTTTGCACAAAGTTTTCTTTCTGAAAGCCCCTGCAGTTGAGTTTCTCATCAAGATAGGTCTCTTAAAGAAATCTCACAAACCCATGAGTCCGGAACTATGCTCGAATGAAAGTTTATCTATGTATTGTGCTCTTGCTGAACTTTTTCAGAAGGAAGGAAGCCTACTCTGCTAGCCACACTAATCTTGTTTAATTAGACGAGATCTATGACTATCTTTATTACTATCTTTGGGCTCCACCCACTCTCATACTTAAAGGCATCTCAAGAAGGTTATTGAAGTTGGACCCATGGAAAGTGGCACATCCTGAGGGCATAGGGTATTGAAATGACTCCATGCTGCAAATTTAACAGCCAAAATGGCTTATATTCAAGGGTCTATTTTCCAAAGATTCTCGCCTCAATTGAAGCATGGCTGAGACAAAAGCAAAACATGTAAAATCAAGAAGGTTCTCCAAAAGACTCAGCTCAAAATAAGCTCCTCTCCGTCTGTGAGGCTTGATCAAACCAATAAAATCTCTCACTCACACAAAAGGACATTATGGATTGAGGAGTCTAAATCAAAGATCATGTCTAAAGAAAATGTCTCTGGAAGGCTCAGACAGCAAAGCTGTCAAAAGTAAAAACATCCAAAAGGATGCAAGCGGCATGGGAATGAGGAACAAGAGCAATAGCGTCCATGAGAAAGTGTTGAAAATCCTGTGGATTCCGACAGTAGTAGCCATCTGAAAGATGAATCTTCTAAAATGAATCCCATATGTTGGCCCTTTGAGAGATTTAAAGATGTCTCTGTCAAAGCTCCCCTTTCCCCAATGGCTAGCAGATAAAGTGCCTTCTTCCTTCACCAAGATTCAAGTGCTCAGCTGAATATTGCATATAAGATGGATGTCTTTTAATGAGGTTTCGGATCATGGAGAGGAACTTTTCAGAGATCTGTGTTTGCCAGCGACTCGCCATTTGTTGTTGTAGCAACATCCCCCCCAAAAAAAAATTTGTACATATTGGGGCCCCTCCTTTTATTTTTTTAGAAAGACTGCCTTAATAGGTTAATTCTCATTTTTTACTTTGTTTTCAACTGAAGATCCTGCTTTGAAAATTTCAAGTTTTTCTTCTAAGGATAAAATTCATGAAATTCTCCTGAAGTTGCGGAACCATTTGAGAAAGCCTCCCGAAACTGCAGAAGTATTCAAGTTTATCTCCCGAAATTCCGGAGAGTTTTCCTCTCAAAATTTCGGAACCATTCAGGTTTCCCTTCCAAAACTGCGGGAGCCATTCGCATAAGCCTCCCGAAACTCCGCGGAAAGACTTAGAAATTATTTCTTGAAACTGCGAAACCATTTGGGAAAGCCTCCCCAAGCTGCGGAACCATTCAGGTTTACCTCCTGAAACTGCGGGAGTCATTCGCAAATCTTCCCCAGAGCTGCCGAAGAACTTAGTGTCTTTGAAAAAATCTTAAGTCTTTTCCTCTCGAACTTGCGGAAGCTATTTGCGAAAGCCTTCCGAAATGGCGGAAGCATTCACGTTATTCTCCCGAAACCCCGCGGAAAGACTTAGACTTTTATTCAAGTTGCGGAACCATTTCAGAAATCCCTGCCAAAACCGCGGAAGCGTTCAGGTTTCCCTTCCAAAATCCCGCAGAACGCTTTTGGAAAGAACTTAAGCAACTCTCTCGATTGCGGGATCCATTCACCAGTCCTTTCCGAAACGGCGGAACCTTTTAGGTTTCCCTTCCGAAACTGCGGAAGCGTTCGAGTTCTTTTCCTGGGAACCATTCAGGAAAGCCTCCCAAAACAGTGGGAACCTTCGCGAAATTGTTCCGCAATTGCAGAAGCAATTGGCATATCTCCATCGAAATTACGGAAAGAAATCCAATGTTCTCCTGAAACTGTGGGACAACTCATCGAAACCGCTCGTGACAAGTCTCCAAAGGTTGCATTTCGGAAGGATACGCCAATCTCTTCCGAAACGCCGAGGTAGTTCACCATAACGTTCCACAATTGCGGGTGAAACTCGTAAGTCCACCCCGCAAGTGACGGTCACGCACAAATGCTGAGACGGCTTGAAATGACCACGCCGTACACGAAATTAAAACCCCGTTTTAATGGCACCACCAACCGTTTTAATTCCGCACGTGTCTAACCTTTTAAAAGGACGGTAGGGGTTTGGTTGGTCACATTGTTAGTTTTCATTCAAACAAACATCGTTGGGAAGACCGCACCGGACCGCTCCAACTCAGCTCGTCCATGACCGTGTCCACCTCACTCAGCCACTATCTCGTTGCCAGGTAGGTTTTTTAACCACTATTTTTGTCTCATCTCCACGTCAAGTTACCTTTGGGTTTTTTCCCGTCCATAACGTGGCCGATAGACATTGGTTGCATATGTCATTATTTTTGCTTTTAAGGCCGTCGAGGCCCCTTTGGTTTCTCGTTCCTACTAGCTAAAAGCCATAACTGTGACCACCCGAGTTTTTCACCGGCCACATTCCAGGCTTCGTCACCCTCATTCAAATTTCTAGTCGGCCACACAATGTCTCGTAAATGTTATTAATAACAGTAGTGGTCGGCAGAACCCCTCACCTTTTGATGAATGTGGAAAGCGGTCCTTTGTTTCGTCATAACATCGTTTCACTCCAAGCTCACCCACCATTGACCATTAGAAGTGCAATGATGAAGGATACCCTCTCCCCTAGGGCTAGGTGGGAAGCAGGTTGTTTCCACGTCGTATGCTTACCTTTTAAGAAGCATTCCAAAATTTGTCTCCTTAGGATAATCAAGTCTCAGAACCATATTTCTTGTTTGGAGTGATTTATTTTGCTTCCCTAACATACAACTTCATAATTTGTCTATGTTTTAGCATGTTGAATTGGTCCTTCTCTTTGTTAAAATATCATAACAGGTTGCACATTTTTATAATGACTTGTATTTGGTTGCTAGCAGGGATAAGCCAGGATGCCAAAAGGTGGTAGAAAGAAGGCTAAAGTAATGGAACCAGAGCCAGTACCACTTAGCACTGAAACTATGTTCCAAGATACTAAGTGTACCACCGGCATTCCTCCCGAAGTTCGGTGGGGCGATATTTATAGGATGATCAGGGACCAAGATATCCTGGATGTGTTACTGGAAGAAGAGCAGATTTACATCAACATCAGATCTTCAAGCATAGCTAGGGCTTCTACCCGCCCTGAATTGTTCCCATGTTCTTAATTAATCGGGTGGATACTGGAACATGCTAATTCAGAAACAAGAGTATTACATGACATTAAGGGAGAAGCTTTCGCTTCATTCCATCCAGCATATATTGCTGCAGCATATAAATTCTCACGTCCCCAGCAAGCTCTGAATGATGAATGGTTGGGCCAGATGAACAATATTGAGATGGCCAAAAAATTATTGGTCGCAGGAAAGCACTTAAGAAAGAGAGGTAATGATGAATACGATGTTCAGAACCTAAGACCTCCTTTTAGGTTAATCGCCCTGATGCTATGCAGAATTTTCAGCATGCCCGATGGCACTGTATACAAGATACAGTGGGCTCCCATCATCCACTTCGTAGCATTCAAAGGGACTGTGTTTGACTGGGATACTATCCTGTGGAACAGTTTGGCATCAATAGTGGCTACTGCAAGAGAAGGCCTGGCCTTAAAAAAGTCAGAATTTTACATGTCTTCATATCTCATTGACTGTATTTTGGCCAAGCTATCTTTCCCTAACTTAGGTTGCACGTGGGATAAAGCCAACACCCCGGTCTACACTGCTTACAAGATAATGTGGGCTCAAAATTACAGAGCAAGCTATAAGCTCATCTGCGAGGAGTTCATCATGCCTCTATATGAGCAGATATTCAAGGAAGAGCCCAACTGTCTGTCAGAAAATGCCATGGAGATCCTGGAGAACTATGGAGATTTTTATTTCTCAGAGCAGGGCACCTACATTAGGATGTTTGGAGGGACCAAAGCGCCATACATTTTTCCAAAGTACGCTACTAACTATGTAGTCCTCAAGAAAGCACTGAGGCAAATTTTCCTTGATGGAATTGGAGCGGTGCTTAACAAGTAGCATAAGGCTTCTTTCCCTCCTTTACCCTTCTGCATAGGAGCCTACAAGTTCTCAGGGGTTGCATCAGCTGAGGAATTGTTTCAAGACCTGAAAGCTTTCCATTTCGGCAAAGTGATCTTCCACAGAAATGATAGGCGGGGGAAGGTTGCCGAGCATTGCAAAGAAATTTATGCTCATTTTGAATATGCTCATTATTATGATGCCAAGGAAGAGGCATTCAGAGGCATCAACAACATGACTGAGCTGCAGATTTGTCTCCAAAGCAATGGAGCAAGCTCTAGCTCCACCTTAGCCCGAAAAGCCAGTCTGCAGAAAGAGAGAGAAGCAGCTGATGCCTGAGCCCAAGAAGAGAAAAGGTTGAAAGAAGAAGCAAGGTTGCAGCAAGAAGCTGAAGTTGCAATATTGCAACAAGAAGTAGAAAATGAAAGACTGTAAAAGGAAGCTGAAGATGCAAAGTAGATGGAAGAAAATGAAAATCAGCAGCAAGCGGAAGAAGAAGAAAGAAAGCGAAAAGTTGAGGAAGAACAGAAGGCAGAAGAAGAACTTAAGGCCGATGAAGATGCCCAGGTAGGTGGCTCCGGCACCCAGGATATGGAAACAGACATACCTCAAACAGGTGTTCCCGGCACCCAGAATGTGGAGGCAGGTACATCCCAAACAGGTGTTCCCGGCACCCAAAATGTGGAGGCAGGAACTTCTCAAGCAATCCAGACCCCATAGCAAGAAGCGGAAATAGATATAATAGACCTCCCAATCGTCTGTTACACTCCATCAGAAGAGCATACTGTGTCCCGATGGGATGAATTTGTTTATGATAAGAAGAGAAAGGCAGTAGTTCTGAAATCAGAAGAGAGGATCAAGAGACTCTTCCATAAAGATATTGTTACTCGGCGGGAGACCACAGTAACGCAAAATACGAATAAGGCTCCCATAGCTATGGCATCCACCGCTGTAGAAGCAGCAAAAGCAACGCAGGACAATGTGGCTGATATGGTTAAAGAAGTCGAGTCCACAAAGAGAAGAGCTCGCATGTTACAACATATTGTGGCTAATGAGCAGGCTTACAGAGATCTTGTAGTAAATAAGTATAATCGCCTGTCCGTGGAGCATAAGGAATTGTCAGATAAGTATGACCATTTAGAAAAAGAAAAGGAGCACCTGGCAGTCCAGATGATGGTTTTAGAGGCGGAAAAGAATGATTCGGAAGCTAGGGTGTCTCAACTGCAAGCAGATAAGCAGGCAATGGCTGAGCAATTAGGGAAGGCAAAGAATAGAGCAATAGATATGTCTCCCTTCCATGAGGTGTCCTGTAGCATTCTAAGACAAATGCATGCCACACAAGAGCTGATTACTGAAGAAGTGTGCAGGCTCAAAGCCATGATGGTTAGATTAAAAGAAGTTAATGCAGAGGCCAATAGGCTTAAGGGTAAATATACTCGGGTTAAAGCAAACATCCTGATCCAGATGGAATGGAGAGAAGGGAAGGTTGATTTCCCCAAGCATCTCCCATTTAAATCTGTAGATGGTTTTAATGAAGATATAGCCCTCATGGAATTCTGCAGGAACTGTGGCCTTAATACAATGGCTAAGATCCAAGGGACAATGGATAAAAGTAACAGTCTTTATCAAAGAATCCGTGGAGTGCATGATAAGTGCAAGTTTAGTTTCCCCCAGTCTCTTGATGAGCTCCCGAGCAAAGAGCAACATTTATCTGACTTGAAGGAAGAGCTGGGAATTCAAATGGAATATGTAAAGAAGATCGATGTCTTAGCCATTGATGATCTCCATCATTACATTGGGTTGTCATCGGTATACAGTCATTTTCTTCAAGAAATTCGCCAAGTAGCAGCTGCAGAAATTCAGGGTATTGGAATAGAGCTTGGTAAAGATGTGACTTCCTAGAATATCTTGCTCCCTTCCTCAGCTAATGTAGTTATCAGAGACACTGATATCTGGTTCAGTTACATTGCAGAGGACGAAAAGAAAGCAGCAGCAGAAGCAGCAGTATCAGCCAGTCCGAATGCTTCTCTCCCAGCAGGAGCGCCTTCCCAGGAGTGAACACGCTGACCCTGAGGCGTTGTTCCTATTTTTGTAATTTTTGGCCTTCCTTTGTCTAAAGCGTAGAACCATTGGACAACTGTCCTTTTCTTTTGGGGAATTTTCTGTTTTAAGGAAAGGGTCACATTTTTGTTTATTAAAAGGGAAAAGTCTGTAGGGGACAGGTGTAAAGATCCAGGTGGCATCCCAAGGGGCATTTTGTAATATTATAAATAGAAGTTTAGGAAACAGTGTAAAGACTTTTAGCAGGGAAATAATTTTCTGAACTTGTACGAGCTACCTTGCACTTGTTTCATGAAAATAAAATCTACCTAATAAGAGCCTGGAGAGGACGTCTTTTGCATGGAAATGGATATTGGATGCATGATGGATTATTCCTGTAACTTCTATATTCTATTGTGAGATCTTTCTTTACTATCTTGAAATATTTCTTTCTATTGAATCATCTTACTTCTCTCTATGCAAATGTATTTTCTCCTACATGAGTAATGGAATGTGTTATATTTAATCAGAAGCTATCTTCTGATATCTCTTGCTTTTGTTGTGGATCTATATTTAAGATTTAATGGCTATCCGTTTATTTTTAGATAACTCTTATAGCTCATTACTCATACTTACAATTTGCTCCTTGCAGGGATAGTTTAGATTTATTTCAGTTTTAGACACAAAATTGTTTTTTCCAGTTCTGCATTTAGATTAAGTTAGTCTAGGCACTTGCATATCATTCTAAAACATAAAATCAAAATAACGGTGGATTGGGCCATAACTGGTATAATTGGAGCAAATCTCCAAACCCAACGGTTGCCGCAACCGCTAACCGGACGGATTCCCCATACCAAACGGTGGACAATCTAATTGGGATAGTCTACCGGGGAGAATCCTTTTCTGATTGATGTCGCGATCTTCGGGGCATCAACACATTCATATATGGAATTGCATTTACATGAAAGTAGGAAATTCCACATTATGAAACCTATATGGCATGGATTATATAAATGAATTTAGGATATATATAAATTCACATACAAAAAATCCTTCTAGAATAACATACAAATGCACATATATGGGTTTCCACTTTCTCATATTCTATGCACATATATAGAAGAACTTCCATATATGGATTGCTTTCATATTGTACATGTGTATGCTACATGCATAGATTAAAGTCCTCCATAGTATGTGCACAGCATACAAATGCTCATATAAATAAGAAAACACTTGTATATGCACCACTTCTATATATGTGCATTTATATGTTGCATATGAGGAAGCACTTTTGTATATGTTTCTTTCCATAATATCAAATCTTGATTCCATATACGCATGCATGAAGCACTTCCATATATGCACATACTGAGTTCATATGTAGTGAGAAAAAACTGTGGTGGGGGTGAAATATTTCATTGATAATGCACATAAAAGTGGCAAGAGCATTAATGGTAAGCACAAAAGGCATCACTAACCACTCATAAAGGCTAAACATGGATTTTAATTCTATTTTAAATTCTCCAAGGGATCCACACGAATCTTATGGGATTCAAAGGTTAAATCCATGTTAGGTGCTTTGGAGGTGATGCAATAAGTCTTGTATTTAAAACAATGGATAACATTTTTTTTTTTTTCTTCATTATTGGGAGATGGATCTTGGCATGCTTCCATATAGATAGATAGATATAAGTGTTGGCATTGTCTTATTGAAAAAAAAAATTCTAATGAAGGTTTCCTAGAACACGAACACATCAACCTATGATTGTATGGAATATCGTTGATTTCTAAGAAAGGACTAATATAGTTCATTGAGACTCATAGAAGATAGTTTTACTTCATATGAGGTTTAATGGAGGCCATAGAGACCTAGGCACACTAACCTAAAAAGTAAAGTAAGATTTAGTAAAGTCAATAGAGAACCAAGTGCATTAGACATAACTATCAGTTTATGTGTATGTTGAATCCCTAACTTATCCATTGATTGTGTATGGATATGGCTATGGCACCATTGCATATTCACATTTTGAGATGAAATCAAACAAGGTGTGATTCTTTTGGTTTCCTCTAAAAAATTAAATGCAACAATTCCCCCTTCACTCACATCTATGAGTGGAAGAGGTGATCACCTTCCTTGGGACCCTAGTGTTCATCTCGTATATCGATTATTTGCTTTCCTCTATTCATGGAATCTTGTGGCATTGGGGATGAATTAGAGGTTTGGGTTTTTAGTTCAACAAAATCCTAAAATCCCAAAACCCTCTAAGAGTTGAGCTCATGAAAGGAATGCGGGATTTGAGTAGCCTAGTTGACATTATGGGTTATTAAATACTTATGTAAGGACATATTAACAATATCAATACAATCCCATAGATAAACATAAAATCAATAGGCCATGATTTTCTTCTATCTTCTAAAAATTACTTGAAATTTCATGTTCCATAGTATTGCAAATACTATCTCTCAAATCAATGACACATAGAATGCAACAACATACCGATTCTTTGTTATATGCAATTTAATACTTAGTGCTATAACTAATAACTACTAATGAAAAGCATTAATTCAAGTTAATGAGCCAGGTTTGCAAGACATATCCACTCCAAACAAAAATCCTAGTTTTGGAAAGTGCTGATAAGTAAGATCTTAAATTAATAGCTAAGTTTGCATATGCCCTCTTCCATCTCAGAGAGAGAGTTGGCAAGAAATTCTGCAACCAATATACCTAGAATGTAATGTATTAGAAGATGACATAAAGTTATGTAACATGTTAAAATCCAAAAAGGGAATGTTAAATTCAGATATTAATCAAATGATTAAATATTGATAACATTTTTTTATAAATTATAGATTAAAATCTATTCATAACCATTCTTATGTGATTCATTTTCTCCTTAAAATCTTGACAACCTATAAATGGGGGCTTGCAACAAATAATTCTAGTAAATGTCTCATGTCCTCAATGTGATCTTGAATTGTGCAAATTCAACTTAGTCTTTCATGTCATTCAAGTTAGCAATAAAGCTCAAAGAGAATTCATGTAATTCAAGTTAGCAACAAACATCATTGATGGTGACCTTGAGTATTGATTTAAAAACCTAATGATCACCATCATTTCTTCCATTGCACAAATCCTAGTGATACACAAAAACCTTCTTAGAACAAATTTTGTGTCTATAGCAAATTTTCCAAAGGTATTAATTAATCCTTGCGAGGCTTGTTGAATCCACAAATGAAGCATTATTGTAGGGAAGAGAATAAATGTACTACCATTGCAAAATTAACACATAATCCTCATCGATGATGAAAATAACCCTTTTGCATTAACTCTCACTGCCTCAAAATTTGAATCTTGCCATCGAAAGGAAGAACTACAACCAAGTAAGCAATTGTGATAATCTCACAATTATCTCATTAAAATATGAATGTGATGTACATAAAGAAAATTAAAAAGAGTGTAAGGAACTCATTGCAATAGGTATAACCCTCATTAAAATAGTGGGAGATAAGTTCATGTAAATTTTTCCCAAAAAAGACATTTGTTTGTTATATATGTTGTATATGAGACCAAATAGAATAATAATAAATATTGATGTGTATAATCCATGGTATTCTACGAGCCCATGGTATTGCAAATAATGTACTTTATGAGAACCTATATGTTAGTTTTTCAGAATTTACTTCAATCTGATCTAGGATCTTAACTGAGAGAACAACATGTACAGCATATCTATAGTATATCAATCATGGACACAATAATGCACAAGAGACACAGAGTTTACTTGGGGAAAACCATAAAGGTGAAAAACCCCAATAACTTCCTCAGAGATAGATAGAGCAATGATACAACCCAAGCATAAGAGATAGACATCTCCTAGCAGTAGCTTCTCCTCATCCACAAGTGTGCCACTCTCCAAAGTGTGTGAGAGAATAGAATGATGAGATAGAGTGCCTCCCACACTTTATTTATACTTGATTTGACTTGCCTAAAAACCTTTACTAAGTCGGCCTTAACTTAACCACATAACATAATGTTGACTGGGCCGACCCCCAATAGGGTGTTCTAATAACCCTTTGACCCACATGACTTATATAGGGCTGACCCCAACAAGGTGGTCTAATAACCCATCAAGTATAAGTTACAACACTTACAATATAAATGAAAACACTTCCGTATAGAGGAATAATAACATCTCTATAGGAATACAATATACATATATGTGAAATACATTCTGAAGTTACATATACATCGACACTCCCTCTTAAATAGGAAGGTATTTCTTGACACAGGTCTTCTAGCACAAGTCTTCTTCTATGGATCATCGTCATTGGATAATCATCATCGAGTCATCGTCATCATCACTGCTGCTGCTATCTCAATCAATCTTTGAATCTAATCGTCATAGGAATTTCTACAGAGCCGGTCCTTTTTCATACTGTATGTAGACCCACCATCTGTAGGTCTTCATCATCACTTGCCATACTGTGGAATCCTCAGGACTTATTACATGCATCACAAAACCTCGCAAGAGCATCCCAGGACTGATTACGAGCACACAACCCAACCTATCGGATCTCCCAGGGAGCTATTACATGTGACTGTCACAAAACCTTAAAAGAGTCTCTTGACTAGCAAGAACCCTAAAGAGCATCTGAGGCCTTTTTCATCCTGTCCAAATATTCAGGAATTATTACATGTGACCCCCACCACAAAACCTTAAAAGAGTGTCTTGTCAAGCAAGAACCCTAAAGAGCATCTGAGGCCTTTTTCATCCTGTCCAGATCTCTAGGACTTATTACATGTGGTCATGGCAATGCCTCAAAAGAGCATCTGAGGCCTTTTTCATCCTGTCCAGATCTCCCAGGTCTACTTACATGCCATAGGACAAAACCTCGAAAGAGCATTTGCTAGATCTCCTAGGGAGCTATTATATGCCAACGACAAAACGTAGCAAGAGAATCTGTAAACCTCCCAGGGCGCTATTATATGTCCTCCCAAAGGAAAACCTTGAAATAGCATTTTCTAGATCTCCCAGGGAGCTATTATATTCCAGTGGCAAAACCTAGCAAGAGAATCTACAAACCTACCAGGGCGCTATTATATGCTTATATGCACAACCTAACCACGGCCACAGAGTATCAACCTGATACTCACCATACATCATCCTGATGTACACATGATCATCCTGATCATCATCACTGCATCGTCCTGATGCATGTCATCTGGAGCAACATCCTAAAGCTCATCATCCATGATCATCTTGAACATACAATGCATCCACCTGATGCATACACAGTATTTTCCTGATACATATCATCATACATGATATACCTAATCATACAATGTATCCACCTGATACATATACAAATACATGATCCACCTAATCATACCTGATACACATCAACATACATGATCTACCTGATCATACTATGTATCCACCTGATACATATACAAATACATACACATGATCCAACTGATCATATCCAGCATCCAACATGATGCATACATACATACATAAATGATCCAACTGATCATATCCAACATCCAACATGATGCATACATACATAAATGATCCAACTGATCATATCTAGCATCCAACATGATGCATACATACATAAATGATCCAACTAATCATATCAAGCATCCAACATGATGCATATACATATACAGAGCAGTAACTGGAGCATCGTCCTAATGCTCATCATCCAGCGCTTACATCCACAGCCATGTGAAGGATCCTCCTTCCAACATGCTTGGAATGGCTTCAGCAAATGTCTCCATCACTTCTTCCTCGAAGTGTCATCGATCTGAAGAACACCAAGCCTCTCTCTGAAGTACTCGAACTTCACTCTAGCTAGTGGCTTCATGAACATATCTGCAATCTTCTCATCCGTCAGAACATACATAAGATTCACTGCTCCTCTCTGCACCATATCCCTGATATAGTGATATTTGATCTCTATGTGTTTCGACCTGTCGTGGAACACCGGGTTCTCAGATAGCTTCACACAACTCTGGTTGTCACAAAAGATACCAGTAGCCTCCAGTGGGAGATCAAATAACTCAGATATTAGCTTCCTAAGCCATACTGCCTCACAACTAGCCGAACAAGTTGCAACATACTCTACTTTGGCTGTACTCAGTGCTACGCAGGACTACTTCTTGCTAAACCAAGAGATCACACCTGATCCCATACTGAAGCAACACCTAGAAGTGCTCTTCCTATCTGCAACACTGCCTGCCCAATCTGAATCAACATAACCCTGCAGGTTAAACTTTTGATTCGCATCATACTTGAGCCCATAGTCAACCATACCCTTCAGGTAACTCAGAATATGCTTTACATCAACCAGGTGAACACCTCTAGGATCCGTCAGGAACTGGCTCAATGTGTTTACCGCAAAGCAAATATCTGGTCTCGTGTTCGTTAGGTACATCAAGGACCCAATCATCTGATGATACACAGTGACATCAACCGGATCAGATGAAGCATCACACAAAAGCTTCAGGTTTGATGCCATAGGTGTGGCCATGGTCTTACAGTCCATCATCCCGAACCTCTTCAGGATCTCTACTTCATAATTCCCTTGTCCAAGGAAGGTTCCATCTGCACTCTGCCACACCTCCATACCAAGAAAGTAGTGCATCATTCCCAACTCCTTCATCTCGAACTTGGTAGCAAGCTTCCTCTTCATGTCGGCAATCAATCTATCCTCACCTGTTACAAACATGTCATCCACATACAATAGTAGTATCACTGGATTGCCTTCCTCAACCTTGTAGTAAAGGTTGGAATTTGCTTTACTCTTGGTAAATCCCAAACTGGATAGGAAGCCATCTATCCTACCATACCAGGTCCTGGGTGCCTATTTCAAACCATACAAGGCTTTCTTCAGTTTGCACACATGTGACTCTCGGTCATGTGTCTCAAACCCGAGTGGTTGCTCCACATACACTTCCTCTTTGACTACACCATTCAAGAAAGTTGTCTTGACATCCATCTGGTGTATCTTCCATTTCATCATTGCAGCCAGAGCAAGAACTGATCTGATGGAAGTGTGCCTGGCTATAGGTGTAGAAGTCTCTTCATACTCAATCCCTCTTTCTGGGAGAAGCCACGAGCTACAAACCTCACTTTGTATTTCTTCATGCTACCATTTACAGCATGCTTGAACTTATAGATCCATTTGGAAGTCACAATAGACTTCCCTTCAGGTCTTGGGACTGCATCCCAAACATCATTCTTCATGATCGACTGGTACTCCTCGATCATGGCATTCTTCCCGAATCTTGGGAACTTCAATATCTTCAATAGATAACTTTGTTGCTGAACAAATGTTGTAGTCCTTTTGTAGGTGATGGTATAGGATCTTTCCTACAAAACAAGTTAAATTGCATGATTAGAAACATCTCATTGTTTTCAGAACAAATTCTTACACATAAATAAATATGTCATACAGTCATGCAATTATCTTAGCCAATGATTCAATACAACATTTATCCATATCCTGTAACTTTCTAGATGCCTTCCAATCTCTACCAGAACATTGTTAAGAGTGTGCACAACTCCCAACATGTCTGCAAAGAGGTTTCATTCTAGATAAGTAGCAATGGAATGTTGTACAGTGCCATAGGCCACTTACCCATCACATGCATATTAGTAGTATACTGTTCATTAATGCAATTATTCTAATATGCATAATACACACCCTAAGTCTAGGAACATAAGCATAAACATCATTGAACAATATTATTTAAACAAACAAATATGCAAGAAATGACAATTCAAATACTTATCTTTGTTTGGTTTGTAGGGTGGACTCCCTCTCAATATTTGCTTCCTTGCAGGAGCTACTGGAGTGTGCTCCCTCTTGATATTTGCTTCCTAGATTACCTATCCTTGAACTTATATCCATCCTTAATCACTATGCATGCTTATTAGTATCATCATTGTGTTATCCTCGAGGTCTTATACATAATCACACATTCATTAGTATAATCTTAATACTATCAAAACACAATAATATTAAACATGTATAGTCATGATCATTTCAAACACAGATAATAAACATTAGTATTCAGGGTTTCAGGGAAGACTTCTTTTACTCATGCATATTCTTATTTGATCATAGGACTCTTCTCGTTAGTCAAATCATTAATCAAGATAAGAGACATAATATGCATAAATCCTTGATTAATTATATTTCTAACTTTATGAATAAACATAACTTTATTGTTGATTGCTATCTGTTTTATATCAACTAGTATCAAAGCAAAGTTCCTCGGAGATTGTGTGTATGCAGGGTCCATTTACAAGTGATTGTAATGGAGTGAAAGATAAACATTGAAAATCACAGTGGGGCAAACTTCCCCATATGGAGATAAAAAATGGAAGATATACTCACCTTAAAAGATCTACAATTACCAATTGAGGGAAAATCGAAGAAACCCTCATCGATGACTAATGAATATTGGGAGAAGTTAGATTGGAAGACAATTGCCACTATATGGAAATATTTGGAAGACATAGTATACTTCCATGTTTCATAAGAAAATACATACAATTCATTATGGAAAAATAGTTGTGATTTATTTGAATGAGACACAACAAATAACAAGTTATGTTTGATGTTCATAGGTTGTTTAATCTCAAAATGAAATAAGGGATCCTAGTGGTTGAATATCTAAATGAGTTACACATAGTGTTAAACCAACTCACTTCATTGAATATTATATTGTATGATAATATTCAATCCCTCCTACTAATGAGTTTCAATGCCTGATAGCTAGTACAACCTGGTTGTCACTATAATTAATGCAAAACCAAAAGGTAAATTGTCTTTTGAATATGTTTCTAATAGTTTATTGAATGAATAAATGCACAGGAAATCTATGGGAGTGGAAATGCCAAATATGGAGGCACTAACCCTTGGTGACCATGGAACAAACCAAATAGAACGAGACCAAGGAGATCAAAATCAAGAGGCAAGTCAAACTCTAGGCATGGAAGAATAATCTACTATCATTGTGGAAAACCAGGCCATGCCAAAAAATATTACAAGATACTAAAACATGAGCAAATGGAGAAAATGGAAACCAACAACACGAAGAATACTGAGGAAACTACTGCTATCACATCAAATGGTGAGGTATTAATTATGGTTTCTTATGAGGAATCATGAATTTATACTTATAGTCATGACAATGGTTGGATTTTAGATTCTAGAGCCTCCTACCATGCTACTAGAAGAAAAGAAAATTTTATTTCTTATAACTCTTGTAATGCGAGTAAGGTTTGCTTGGGTAATAATACTTTTTGTATCTTTAAAGGAGCGGGGGATGTTCAAATAAAGAAAGAAGATGGTTGTGGTTTATTTCTCAAATATGTTGGGCATGTACTAGAAATTGGAATGAATCTAGTTTAATTTGGGAAGCTAGATGATGATGGATACCACATAGTGCTCGGCAAAGGAAGATGGAAAATTGTAAAGGGTTCATTGGTTGTTGAAAAGGGGTAGAAAATAGGCACTCTCTACACATTCAAATCGAAACTGCAGAAATTATATATTGTAGTGGTTTCAAAGAAGGATTCTATAGCATATATATGGAACAAAAGACTTGGCCACATGACTAAAAGAGGACTACAAATCTTTTCTCAATTTTTTTTTTCTTGGGATAAAAGGTACCAAATTTAAATTTTGTGAACATTTATTATAGGTAGATAGAAAAGGGTATCATTTATCAAGAATGGTTCTAAAAGGAATACATAAATATTATATTAGATACATTATGATGTTTGTGGCCCAATTAACGTAAAATCATAAGGAGCGGTTTCTTATTTTGTTACTTTTATTGACGATGCATCAAGAAAGGTGTGGGATTTTCCTATTAAGACCAAGGATCAAGTTTTAGAAGTCTTTCAAAAATTTCATATGGATTTTGAAAGGGAAACTAATAAACTATTGAGATGTATTAGGATAGATAGTGGTGGAGAGTGTTGCTCAAAGGCCTTTGAAGAATATTGCAGTAAGTATGGCATAAGGCATATAAAGATAGTTCCTCACACTTCACAACAAAATGAAATAATGGAGATACCGAATCATGCAAGAATGGAGAAGGTGAGAAGTATGCTTTCAAATTCTTGTTTTCCTAAATATTTTTGGGAAGAGGTTCTCTGTACAACCTGTTATTTAATAAATCACTCTCCCATAGCGTTATTGGATGGTGCATTCCTGAAAAGCTATGGACTGGTAATGATTTATGCTACACTCATTTGAAAGTGTTTGATTGTGAGGAATATGTGCATATTGCTAAAGAACAAAGGTCCAAGTTGAATGAAAAGTCATTGAAATGCATTTTCTTAGGATATGATGATAATGAGTTAGGTTACCGGTTGTGGTATTTTGTAAAAAGGGAAGTTATTAGAATTAAGGATGCCATTTTTAATGAAGAAAACATGTTTAAAAATTCTAGCAAAGATGTTGAGGAACATAAATTTGTTGAAATTCAAGGACAATAGGAAAAAAATCAAGAAAATTAGCTACCATTACAAGAAGACAGTGAGTAGCAAAATGAAAATGAGGTGCAACAACAAGAAGAACATGAAGAACACCAATATCAACAACCATTAGGATAAATTCCACTGCAAAATTTATCAATTCAGAAGTCTACTAGGATGCACAGGCCTTCACAAAGGTATTCTCTCTCCCAATATATTTTATTGACTAGTGAAGGTGAACCTGTTTGTTTTAGGAAGCATGTGAAGGAGAGAATAGTATCAAATGGAAAAAGGATATGCAAGAAGAATTAAAATCCTTACATGATAATACGACATCAAATTTGGTTGAATGACCAACAGAGAAAATTTTTAAACAATAAGTGGGTGTACAAAATAAAATAAGAAGGAAATCAAAATCAACAAAGATTTAAGGAAACGCTAGTGGTGAAAGGATTTGAGCAAGAACAAGGTATTGATTTCACATAAATTTTATTCCCGGTTGTGAAAATGTCCTCAATAAGAGTAATACTTGGTCGTGTAGCTTCTCTAGATTTAGAATTGGAACATTATATGTTAAGATAACCTTCTTACATGGAGATTTGGAAGAAGAGATATATATGGAGCATCTAGAAGGATTTGTTAAAGAGGGTAGAGAAAATTTCGTTTGCGAATTGAAGAAGAGTATGTATGGGTTGAAACAATCCCCTCATCAATTGTATAATAAGTTTGACTCTTTTACGCTTAATCACGGTTTTAAAAGGATAAATGCATATAATTATGTATAAATTAAAAGAGAATAAAAGGGAAATTTTATTGTTTTACTATTATATGTTGATGGCATGTTGATTGTTGGAAACGATAAGTTGATGATTAATAGGTTAAACGAAGAATTAAACAATAGGTTTTTTAAATGAAAAATTTAGAACTAGTAAAGTAGATTTTGGGGATGCAAATTATATGTGACAGGAAAAGAAGGAAATCATGGCTATCACAATAGAAATACCTTGGAAAAGTATTAGAAAAAATTAATATGGCTAACGCAAAATATGTAGGTACACCACTTGTGTAACGTACCCAAGAACCTCTTTAACCATTGAGACCACGGGGTACTCAAATATGTATCCAAATTTTACCAGATATATCCAAATTCATTTTTCTCCTTTCATTTAATTACATAATGGAAATAAATACATATACAGTTTCCCAAAACATCATACCGCATTCACAATTCCTTTACTGACAATTCAAATAGTGAACATGCATACAATTCCATTCACAGATATGAACATAAACATTAATTTAATAGTAAGGAAAGACAACATTGATCATATCATTCATAGAAAATTAGATACTTATCTTTTAAACCAAATATTCTCCAATTGGTTGCATGTGAAGGATGTTCCTCCTAGCCGTATTCACTTTCAAGCCAAGTCTTACTTTGAAAATCCACCCCTAAGCTGGGGCTATCAATCCGCAAAGGATAAGTCTTTCTCCACAGCTTCGAAATAGCCCAATATCTCATGAAACCAACTGGTTCCCAAAACCGCTCCACGACTATCCCAATCCTCAATTCTCCTTCCCCATCATCCTACTCAACACTAAGAATACACCCCCTTCTCTAAGTTAACAGTCCCTCGAGCAACCTCCAGTTCCCTTCTAGTGCTCCAGAACATGATGGATAGGAAGTCTCTGAATTGGAGACTCCAAGGCTAAGCTACAAGCCATGTTTGTCTATCTAACTAGTCTACTGGGTCAATGGCATGCAAAATTAATATTCATAATTGGCTTCACACTCCTCTATCACAGCATCAAGATCAACTCTCCAAGGTGATGGTAAGGCTCACGGTGAAGGAAAATTTGAATGGTGGAATGGTAGAAGGAACAAACCCCTCTCAAGGTCCAATTCTTACTTTTAAAGGCATGTATCATATTTCCATGTGGCCCATCCACATGGAACCACTATTAATACCCTTTTGCATAATTAAATAATGCTTTAATTAAATAAAGTAGGCTCCTAATCATGGCTTAAGAAAATATGGTTAAATGGATACGGATAAGGATATAAGCTAATCCCCCTTGGGTCATTTCCGTTATCCCACTATCACTTCCCCTCTTGTGGATTCATAGCCCCCCATCTCTTTTTTGTCCCTCTTCCTTTGTAGCCATTGTTTTTGGCTTCTAGCCTATACAAGAATATTTACAAATTGACATCACAGGATCAAAACTAGGGTATTACATTCCCCTCCCCCTTAATTTATGCATTGTCCTCAGTGCATCATCAACACTATGTACATTTATAAAACTACGTCAAAGTTTCAAAATAGTTGCGAGCATGCATCCCGCATCACATCCTAGAGATACCGCATTGCTTCTTCAGGAATCTAATGGTTCCATTGGACCTTTACCTATCCGATGGCCATGTTCCTCAGCAACACAACTCTCTTGTCTAGGATGCACACCTACTGTACCAGAATATTTCCTTCCAATTCCACCTAGATCACATCCCAATCAATTATGTGGTTAGGATCAGGCACATATTTCTTTAATAAATATACATGAAATAGATTATGCACACATAGACAAGCAGGCAATGCTAATGCATACGCTACATGCCCTATTATATCGAAAATTTCAAATGTCCCACAAAATTGGGTTGCAATCTTTGGACAAATTCCCAATTTCAGGAAACTCTTCTTTGGTCCGACTTTCCGATACACGTGATCCCCAACTTTAAATTATTTTAATGCTCTTCCTTTGTCTGCACAACTCTTTTTTCTGTCCTATGCCACTTTCAAATTCTGCCTAATTTTTACCATCTGCTCTTCCATTTCTCTAAGTAGTTCCAGCCCAATTATTACCCTATCAACTGGATTGTCTCAATTGATTGGATTATTGCACTTTCTACTATATAATGCTTCAAATAGATGCATATGCAAAGAAGCATGATAATCATTATTATATGCAAACTCTACCAGATACAGGTAGTCTTCCCATTTTGATGGTTTATCTATCACAAACATCCTTAACATATCTGCAATAACCTGGTTGACTCTCTCAGTCTACCCATCTATCCGTGGATGATATGTTGTTCCCAAATCCCTTGAACAACCCCATCCAAAAGTTTGAATTAAACTTTGGATCTATATCTGAAACTATTGCCTTAGGTATCCCATGTAACCTGACAATCTCTTTCATATAAATATATGCTAGATTAGTTTCCTTATGAGTTGACTTGACCAGTAGAAAGTGAGCAACTTTTGTTAACTTATCCACCACCCTCATGATGGAATCATATTTTTTTCTTGTTTTTGGAAACTTAGTGATGAAGTCAATGGTCATGACATCCCATTTCCACATAGGTATTGGAAATGGTTGAAGAAATCCTGCTAGATGTCTATGCTCAACCTTTAATCTTTGACATTCAGTGCACCTTTCTATATAATCAACAACATCTTTCTTCATTCCTTGCCAAAAGTATTGACTTATTACTACTGCAATTGTCTTTTGGTATCCAATATGTCCTACATATGGTACATTATGCATCTCATTCATTATAAATTTCCTTAATTCCATTGAATTAGGAACATAAACTATGGTTTTGTGTGTAAGAATTCCATCACCTTCCAACCAGTAACCCTCATATTTCTGTTGTATATTTTCCTGTTGTAATTCTTTTTTTACCTGAAGGTAATGTTCATCTGATATGACAGATTCAATAATTCTGGTTTTTAAACTTGATTTACATATACTAATGGATGAAACATGCATAACACAAATTTTTCTACTCGGTGCATCAACAACTTTGTTTTCGTTGCCTTTAATATGCTTTATATCAAAATCAAACTCGCATAGAGATTCTAGCCATCTTCTTTGTCTTACATTCAAATCTTGTTTCTCAAAAAAATATTTCATCCCACTATGGTTTGTTCTCATCTCAAATTGTATTACCATGAGATAATGCCTCCACATCTTTAATGCATGGAAAATAGCATCAAGTTCCAAATCATGCTCTTTAATTTTTCTAGATTCATAAAAAATCACATGTCCATTTTGCATAAGGACTCCACCAATTCCTTCTTGGAAAGTATCTGTGCATGCTATGAAATCTTCATTTGGACCAATAATATTTAGAATTGGTGTACTAGTGAGCAATATTTTTAACTATTGGAAACTTTCTTCATGATGTGGTGTCCACTAAAACATAATTCATTTCTTTTTCAATGATGTAATTGGATATGCCGCTTTGGAGAAGCCTTCAATAAATCTCATGTATTATCCATATAACCCCATGAATGACCCTACTTATGATACATTCATGGGTGAAGGACATTCCATAATAGCTTATATCTTCTCATGATCCACGACTATTCCTTCTTCAAAGATGATATGTCCAAAGTAATGTATTTTCCTTTGATAGAAAGAAAAATTACTCAACTTGGCGTAAAGATGATTTTCTCTTAACACTTGTAGTACCAATCTCAAGTGCTCCTCATGCTCTTCTTCTGACTTTGAATAAATAAGAATTTCATCCAAGAATACAATGACAAACTTATCCAAATACTTCATGAATATCCCATTCATCAAGCACATAAATGTAGTTGGTGCATTTATTAATCCAAATGGAACCACCATAAACTCATAATGACCATATATGGTCCTAAAGGTTGTATTTCTATTGTCTTCATATTTTATCCTCACCGGATGGTAACCATATTTGAAATCTATATTTGAGAAAATATTTGCTCCTCTGAGCTGGTCAAATAAGTCATCAATTCTAGGAAGTGGATATTTATTTCTCATAGTGACCTTATTCAAGTACATGAATTCAATACATAACCTCAAAGTGCCATCCTTTTTATTTACAAAGGTTATCGGTGCTCTTTAGGGAGATACACTTGGGCATATATACCCTTTCTTCAATAATTATTCTAGATGAATCTATAACTCTTTTAACTCAGGTGTACTCATTATGTATGGAACTTTGGAAACTGGGGCAGCTTTAGGCATCAAATCAATAGTGAAATCAATATCTCTCTTTGGTGGAAATCCCGGTATCTCTTCAAACACATCTGGAAAATATTGCAATATTGGAAAATATTTTAAATTTGGGCTTTTGCACTTTCTTGTTTATTGCACATGTGCTGCATACAACTTACATCCTTTTTTGAAGCCTCCCTTCAAATGAAAAGACACAATTTCTCTTATGGAAATAGGATTCGAAATTCCTTCTCCTATCTTTTGCTACCCTTCTTCATCAAGACAAGTAAGTGACTTGTTATGACAATCCATAATCACCGGGTGTTCATCTAACCAATCCATCCCAATAAGTACATCATATGAACCAAGTGGGATTATTTCAAATCTGCAAAAGTTTTCAGCCCATTCATATCCAATGGAAAACTCTTTACCAACTCATTAATCTTCCTTTGTATTCTAGTACTAACTGCACCATCCATGTTCTATCATGCTTACTTTTCTTTAGTTGAAATATTTCAACTAAATTAGGAGCAATATAACTATGAATTGCTCCCGAATAAATGACAATAACAATGGGTTGATTGGAAATTTTACCTTCAACCTCAATCATGTTAGACTAATGATATGGATTTCTATTGTCCAACGATGCTTATATTCTAGGAATTTTCTTCCTACATCCTCCACAGTACCTACTTCCTGTAAATTGTGCACATTTCTCATTACGTCTCATCTTTGTGAACAATCTTTATACATATGGTTTCCTTCACATCCCCAACATTTTAATTGCTACCTCGTTCCTTTTCCAACATATTTTTTCATCCTGAGCCCATTCTAAGTTGGATTACTTTGTTGATATGAATTTTATGTTGGTTCTTGGAGAAAGATGGTTTGAATCCTTTCTTTCTTTCATCCTCCTTATCCTTCACCTTATCTCTCCAAGATTTCTGAAAATTTTTCCTTCCTTTGTTTCAAATTATACATGTGCTTATCCTTTCGAATTGTTTCTTTAGGATTCTTGGGTTCATCATACTGAATTTTATCCCTGTAAAATGACGAAAAATTGCTTAAAAACCTTTGAATCTTTACCTTCTCCTCCTTAATAAATACAACATATCTTAACAACTCTAAAAATTTCCTTTCATACTCATCCATATTCATGTTTCCCAACTTGAGTTCAAAGAAATATTCCATCTTCTTATCATAATAATGTTCTTATAAGTACTTTTTTCTCTAAGTATGTCTTGGATTTCCTCCATGAAATATTCTTTTCACATATATGTTTTACATGAACCAATTGGTCTCACCAAATGGAAACATTGCCTTGTAAGTTGTAAATGGAAATCCTAGCTTCCATGTTATATGAGTAATTATGTAAATGAATATATTTGCTCATTCCCAACCACCAAGATTCAACATCTTCTCCCTTCTTGTTCTCACCATCAAATGTAGGAGGTTTAAATTTTCTAAGTTCCCTTTGAAAGTCATCTATCACATGCCATCTTTTATGATGTCTAACCAAAGACATTTCTGGGTTGTTGCTTGAACTTTCATATATATATGGTTTTCTTCCTACATAGTGAGATGTGTAGTGCTTCTTATGACTCATGGCAGCACTTTAAGAGTGTTCATAATTTTCATGTGATCTCTTCCTTGAGTCCTTTTTTCCTTCTTTCTCCTTAATTGAGGATGATCCCATCTTCATTTGTCTCTATAGAATATTCAAACTATGCACTAGCTAAGTGTTCATCTCATTTTCTTGTTCTTGGTCCCCACGGGGGGGGGTTAGTTGGTAGGAAATATTCTATCACGCCCATTCATATTGGGGAATAAACTATGATATAGAAATGAGAAAATATATTTCCATGTATTAAGGGGACAAGGGGGCTTAATTATGTTATATGGAAATACAAATATTTAGGGTATATTTTATTACATTTCATGTAGAAGCGATGGGGGGGAGGTAGAGGGAAAACCAGGGGACAAGGGCACGAGGTATTGAGTTTGATGGACAAGGGATACTCAATCGGCATGTAGGATGGTTGATTCTAATGCTCTATTGAAGGGTTTTCATGTTTCTCATGTGCTTGGTTGGTTAATGGAATTGAGGTAATGAAGGACTACTATTTGTATCTTTTATGTGATTGTTATCAATTGGAAGTGTATTATAGGTGCATATTTTGTGTCTAGAAATCATGTGTTTTTTTATGCCTTTCAATGTAGCTTTCCTCCTTGAGTCCATTTGAATTTTTTTTTCTCTAGAAATTTCCTTTTGTGTGATCTCTAAAACCATCCCATTCACTAGAGAGCATCTAGGTTTGTGCATTGTAACCTTGTCCCTTTCTAATCTTCCTAAAGAAATCCTCATGCAATCCTTGGTTGACCCCATTTTCCCATTGTATAAAACACTAGTCTCCAATTCCTTCATGACTCTTATATTTTACAAAAACCAAAACACTTTGTTTTTCTAATGTTACACATCATTTTCACCATGTACTACATTGTTAAACTCTAGCAATCCTACCCTAGGAACTCCACCTTTGAGCCAGAGAAGAGATAGCCTAAAGAGAAAAAAAAAGGTTAGGTGTGGTGACAATGGCTTCCCTCTTAGTTGTCCATAAGATTGATTTTAGGAATTCAATCTTAAGATGCTAGTTTGTGTTCTAACGTGGAAGAACAAGCATCTCTAATATGATGGATATATTCTTAATGGTAGAAACATTGGTGGAGGAGGTTGAAAGATACAACCATTGGGTAGGAAAAAATGGATTATCTGATCAACTACTTATTCTTATACGACTAGAAAAGGAGTATATAAAACCTCCATTTCCTTTTTAAATATAGTTTAATTTATGGATTTTAATTTATTAAGATTATAGAAAACATGAGCTCTCTATGTCTATACTTGTATTTACAAGATATAAAATTGGTAGATTGGCAAGATGTGGTGTGAAACATATACAATTATCATCTTTTCTAAGCATTTCACTCGCTATTGGAATATTGGTCTTTTACATTCTTTGTCACATTGATAGCTTGATTGGTTTCCTTTTACGCATTTTTACTTCCCCATTACTATTTTCGTTTCTTCTTCCACTATGCAATGCTACAAATTGATCATTCGCCCCGACAATACTAGTGGGATTATTATTAGCATTATACTATTATTTCATTTAGCATCACTTTGCTTAAACTAAGATGCGTTAGGGCTCCTGTTTGTTACAACTTGATAATCGAATATAAATGGGGTATTAAAAATGGGTTGGTAAACATGGATACCTACAGTATCGGGTAAAACTAGGGCTTTTCTTCATTGGAAAAGTATATTGGGAGGGGCTTTCAACAATACAATTTTAGGAGGCATTTTCCAATATTTAATGAAATTAAGGATATTCTTTAATATTCTACGAATGGTCGTGCTATGTAACAAGTTCACTGAGTGAACCCCCGATGTTGGGCCCTCAACATCCTTTCATTATCTTCCCTATAACTATGTACCAACATACTCAAAATTCTCATGGTTTCTACAAATTCCTATGGATTTATATCTTCCCTATGTCCATTTGTTTATGTTCATGCATTTCCCACACTGATATATTGACCTATGACATCTTCTTCATGGATGTATGGAAGCTATCCTTCTTCCATTTTACTGGTCTTTTTTTCTCTAAATTCTGTCCTATGATTCTGTTTAATTCAAAACTGTATCTGCAATGTGTTCATGTTCTTACAATTGTTAGAAAAAAATTAATTCTAAAAATTCAATAAAACATTCCATCATGTTTATTATCAATTTGATAAGTTTTGTAACAATTGTAGCCATCCTTAATTTTGATACATAAGCTAAAAATTACAACTGTTTATAATCCAAATTTTTTCCCAATTTTTATACTAATGTGTAGTTTCCCCCAAACTCAGAATCTAACTTAGTTCATTTATTAAAAATAAAAATTAGGGTCAAGGGGGATTTCCCCCCTGCGGCCTCCCTATGTCGCTGCAGGGTGGGTCGAGGGAAGCGCTCTAATTTTTTAATTAGATATAAATCGTCCGATTTCATGCAATATGGTGCATGAGTTCAACTATAATTTCTGATTTCCGATACTTGAAAATAATTTATGAATTTGTTGTCATTTTTTGTTAATTCTTGTGTATTCATGGCGCTAATTTACCTTTTTCCCATAAATGGTTTTTCGTTCACTTTTGAATGGTTGTACAATGGATGGTAATGGTTTGCTGTCACCAATTTCTAGTTTCTGGTTATCGATTTCCCTTTTTTTGGCCATTCACACATCCTCCTGCATTTCTTCCACGAACGGTCACGATGTAATCTTCTTGCCGCCCCAGATTAAATCTCAGCCATTCACAGTACAACCCCTCAGAATACACCGCAAATATCTTTCCTTTCCGTCAATGACCTAGATTAAGATTTGGAATATATGCAATTTAATTCTCCCCATTGGCAGTAGGGTGCGTTTACTACTGCTTGTTTATTTTCTCTTTTCCACTAACGACCAGGATCATGCAATGTAACTTATGTGATCAAATGTCCACTATTGGAGACATGAGCCTTGGATTGAAGCCTACACACATTCCTTTTGTGTGAATGGCTCAAATATTCCTTGATCCAACTTGTTCGATCCATCTGGACCATTGACGACATAACCCTTTTCTAAGAATTGCGATCACCTTTAAACTATGTGAATAGGAATGATCATCTGATCAGACTTACATGATGAGATCTGGACCGTTGACACTAGGAATCTCCTATGATAACCTCTAATCCAATATGATATGATAATGGTTCAGATCTGCTTTGGTGGAACTTGCACAATGGATCTCGGCCATTGATGGCATGTACAAACTCCACCTATCCTACGTGGATGCCACCCATGCATAGGACCCCTTCCCATGCTACCACATGTCCATCGAATCCACATGGTTAGTCCATGTCACACTTGTTCACGAGGCCAATGTAGGGCCCACACCAAATTTCCCCAAAAATGTATGTAAACACTTAGATTTCGAATTCTTTGAACATGTAGCTAAAATAATATTATGTTTGGCATCATTCCATCAACACGTATTCCCCTGTGACTCACACTTGGTCAATAGAGGATTAGGACGGCCTCTTTCCCTTTGACAAAAAATTTCATGTTTATTAACAAGGAATGTAATCTTGACCCATGTTCAAATCTTCACCAAACTTTTATAAGAATATTTCAACAAATAGTTAAAAAGCATGTTAACTCCTCGTATGTTGAAATACTTTTAAGTGATTTCTAAGAGAATGCCATTAAATTTTTTCATTTTTCTCATAAATTTGTAAAACTAAAATTACAAAATGATTATTAAATATTATTGTTTAGAAATATGATTTTATTATTATCTTTCAACATCTAAAATTTATCATTTAAACCTATATCTTTTAAATAAACTCTCATATAAACTAAATACTCACAACGGACATCTTTTAAATAAAACTTTCATATAAATTATGCATCTTTTAAATAAAACTTAAATGATCTTTTTGTGTGATTTTATAAATCATATGTTAATTTCTGCAGCTTAAATTTCATTTACATGCACCATGCATTATTAATAAGTTTTTTATTTTTTTCATCATTTTAAAATAAAATGAAAATTAATTGGATAAACACTTATTTTCTTGATCATTTCACATTAGTAAAGAGGTACTTTACAATTGACTATGATGTATGATATATATAATTGAGATGATGTCAAGTTAATTTATAAAAAATATAAAAAGTAATTACAAATTTTTAGTTCTTTCAAAACTATAAAAATAAAATCATTATAAAACAATCTTAAAATTGTTTTTTATAGATAATCTTATATATAAAACATAAAGGAAATAGACCATCTTTTTTTTACTCCATGTTTCTTGCACTACTTTTATTTTTATCAATAACAATAAAAATTATATAATTACTTAATAACACTTCTTTATAAATTTTAATTTTTTGAAAATAAAAATAAAATTTTAAGTAATCCCATATATGATTAATTCATCATTTCTGGTTGTACTGAGTGTAAACGAGGTGTTTACAACCTAGTATGGAGGAGATCATGTAACAGATGTCACATGTCACATGTCACATGTAACCTTTTCAAAACTAATTAAATGTAAAAAGTAATAGTGTGGGGGAGATCCCGTAAAGCATGTCACATGTCACATGTCACATGTCACGTTTGTAGTATGGGGGAGATCCTATAATGAATGTTACATGTCACATTTGTCACGTTAAGTTACAACCCAGTATGGGGGAGATGTTGTAATGTTTGTCACATTTGTCACGTTACGTTACAAACCAGTATGGGGGAGATGTTGTAAAGTTTGTCACAATTTTCAAGTTTGTCACGTTACGTTTCCATGTCCGCTCATAACTTATAAAAAATAAAAAGTAATTAAAAATTTCATGTTCACTCATAACTTATCAAAAGTAAAAATAAAATAATTAAAAAATTAAAAAACAGGGATCCAATTTCTTGAGGGGTAATTTTTTTCTTAATGTGTAAAAAGTTTAAGATAAAACAAAAAAAATTACACCTCATGAAATTGAATCCCTCTAGGTGCTTGATAGATCCGGGTTTGAGATGGATCTATGTTGGTCACGTTACAACCTAGTATGGGGGATATGTTGTAAAGTTTGTCAGGTTTGTTACATTTGTCACGTTAAGTTTCCAGTTAAGTTTCCATGTAGGCTCATAACTTATAAAAAATCAAAAGTAATTAAAAATTTCATGTTAGCTCATAACTTATCAAAAATAAAAAATAATAATTAATAACTCTTAGGAGGCACTTCCTAGGTACACTGGCAGCAGTCTGTCAGCCTTTGACAGACTGTTGTTCACTGCATTTTGTTTACTGTTTGGGAAAACAAATATGGAATCTAATCAGGCCATTTGCACCTTCTGACTTTGGCGTCACCCGTCACCAACTTCTAGTAATTTCCAGACAGCCATTACTAGATTGACATATAACTGAAACCCTTTAAGAAAAGATAGGGTATAGGCCGAGTACCCTGGTGTGACGGAATGGGATTAAAAAAGGGCGCCTGGACACCTGAAGAAGATAAGAAACTTATCTCTTTTATTAACTAGCACGGCCATTGAAATTGGCTTGAACTGCCCAAGCAAGCAGGTCTATACTGTGCCCTAGCTGTGTCATTATAATGTGCGAGGATTAACTCATTGAATCGTATTTTGTATTATGTCGTGCAGGACTTATGCGATGCGGGAAGAGTTGTCGACTGCGGTGGACAAACTATCTGAGACCCAACATAAAACGTGGGAACTTTACTCTCCAGGAGGAGTGGACTATCATTCAACTGCATCAAATACTTGGGAACCGTTAAATCTCTTAAGAACATATTCTTATAAGCTCTTCTTCAGGCAGAGAAAATCATTAGAATATGTGCTTTTCAAGGGCATGGAAGTATAAAATCAGCTTGGACTAAGAGAAAACAATTTTGCTTTTATTTATCTTTATATTTAAAGAAAAAATCAGGTTAATTTTAAAATGTATATGTACACAACAGTCAAGCCGTTTAGCAAACAGATTTGTAGAAAAACCCTACTTTGATGTAAACTCTATTTCTGATTATTCTGTAGAGTATAAAAAAATGTCATTGTCATATTATTAACACAATCACTTTTGAATCATGGTCAGTGAATATTAATAGGTTATAAGTTATGATTCATTGTTGAACTTCAGGTGTAGCTATACATAGATTACCTATCATTAGCAAACAAGTCAAGCAGTTTAACAAACCTATCTATAAAAAAACCCTACCTTTCCTATTCGGTATCTACTCTCCTTTGAAAATTATTCTCTAGGGTATGGAAAAAAAGTTATTGTCATATTATTAGCACAATCACTTAATTCATGGTGAGTGAAAACAGTTAGGTTAAATAAATTTAGTGTCACTGTTATTCATGTGTGATTATGCATACATTAATTATCAGTTAATTTTTATATTTTTTGTTATAATTGTTTATTTCAAATTTGTAAAGACTACCATAAAATCAATATGGACTTATCATTCTCATGTAATCTAAGAAAAGCATAGATAAAAATCCATCCCAAATCTTAAAAGATAAACAATAAATATTTAATGTATAACCATTTTAATTTTTATTTTGTTATTGTTAAAACTATTAATGAGATTTATAAATAAGTAAGTAACTATAAAAAAACAAAATAAATTTAAATACATCTCAAAAAACAACAAATAAAAGGAAAAAAAGTCAGAAAATAAAGAAGTAAAAGAAATATAAAAACATTCTTATAAAGAGTACGGTAACATATTATAAATTATTTAAAAATATATTTAACATTCTTATAACAAAATAAAAGAAAGAAGTAAAAAAAATATAAAAACATTCTTATAAAGAGTAATGTAACATATTATTTAAGTTATTTAAAAATATATTTAACATTCTTATAAAAGTACTCTTATAAAAGTACTGCACAACATATTTTTACTTAACTAAAGATATATTAAAAATATTTTAATAGAAGGAAGCTATAAAAGACATAAGTACAAGAAATAGATATTGGAAATATATTAAGTTATCTAAGTGTACATATAATTATTGTTGTAAGTATTGGTTTTCTAAACATTTTCAATTATCTAACTGTATACATAATCACTTTTTTAGAGTAATGTTAAGCCATATAACTAGAAATGTTTGCACGGTTAATTTTAAGGTTTGTAATGAAAAAAATGATGTTTATTTATTAATCTTTTAGTAATTTATAAAATAAAATAATAAAAATATTAATATTTTATATTTATTTAATTAATATTTCATTTTAAAGAGTTGTATAACTATAAGGGACTTATTTTATATTTATATTAAAAATTATGTACTTTGAAAATAAATTATAGATTTTTTTTTTCCTTTTTAAAATAACCTTTTAAATTTTCAAGTTGAATTTTTTTATTAATATTTTTTTATATTTTCATTTTTAAATTATTTTAAATTTTGAAGTTGAAGTCCTTTATTAATATTTATTTTTTATGTTTTCAAGTTTAAATTTTAGATTTATAAATATAAAAAAAATCAAATTTTTTAATATGTATTTTTTGTCATTTAAAATAAATATAGATTTGTTGTACTTTTATTCAATTCTTTATATCTTAAAACTCATAATTTTTTAAATATAAATATGTAAAAATATAATTTTAATTATTAATAAAAAAATTATATTTACATTGTTACAATATTTTAAAATTTTAATATAAATATTATTTTATTTTTGAAACTAGGATGACTAATTACAATTAGGTCTTGGTGTTCATTAATATAAATTGAATATAATTTTACTATGTTATAAATATTTGATTACTATTCCTACAATAATATACTATTTTTTCTATGAAAATTTTCAATGATGACTTAAGAAGGCCCATGGGGTATGCTTATAATAATTATGAGATTTATACTTTTATTTGGGTAATTTCTATGTATTCTAAAGACTGGTTTATCTTTATGTTTTTATTGTTTATTTTTTATTTTAATGTTACTGTGATTTCTAACCATCCAAATTATAACCAATGGTCTCTGATTTGTAATTTAATGAAGTGAGTGCACAATTTATTTGTATGATGTAAAACCGTGTTTAAAACCTACCTACATTGGACCTTCACATTGGGCGAGTATCCCACCCACCGGAATTCCATGCCACTAGTCCAATGAGAGTATATGTGCCGGCACTGGTGGTGTACCACTGAAACCCCGCATGTTACATTGGCCAAAAAAGTCTAGTTCTGATTGGATTAACTTCATTGCTTTGAAGGACAACAATCATTCCTCTCAACCACTCAAGTTACAACCAATGGTCTGTGATTTGTGGTTTAATGAAATGAGTGCACAGTTTGTTTGTATGATGTAAAACCCAGTTTAAAACCTACCTACATTGGACCTTCTCATTCAGTGAGTATCCCACCAGAATTCCATGCCACTGGTCCAATGACAATATGTGTGCTAGCAAAGGTTGGTGTACCAGTGAAACTAGCATGTTACATTGGCCAAAAAAGTCTAGTTCTGATTGGATCAACTTCATTACTTTTGGAGGAGAACAATCATTCCTCCCAACCACTCAACTTACAATCAATAATCTGTGATTTATAATTTAATGAAATGAATACCCAATTTGTTTGTATAAAGTAAAACCCCGTTTAAAACCTACCTACATTGGACCTTCTCATTCCGGGAATATCCACGCGAATTCCATGCGGCTGCTCCATTGACCGTATCCGTGCTGGCACGGGTCGGTGTACCAGTGAAACCCGCATGTTACATTGGCCAAAAATGTCTAGTTCCGATTGGATCAACTTCATTGCCTCCGGTTTTTCTCCCCTGCGCAGGGGATTCAAGGTTGGTGTTGTAAATATGTACTACGAAATATTCAAATATTTAAAAATAAAACAAAATTTTGACTTAGTTCATTTATAGCGAAACAAAAATCTCTGAACCTGTAACTAGTCCATCAACATTCAAAACATTACCATACATTTTTCCTCATCAACATTCAAAACATTACCATACATTTTTCCTGTGTGTTTTCAGATGGTCAGCTATTGCATCGCACCTCCCTGGAAGAACAGACAATGAGATAAAGAATGTATGGAACACTCATTTGAAAACACATTCAGAAAACACTTGATGATCAAAACATGGTAAATTCGGATCAACCTGTAGACTGTGACAGTCTCAACACTTCAGACAATAATTATTCATATTCGAGTGCCTCGTTGCGAATGCTCTCAACAAAACCAATAGAGTTCGTTTCTGGTGCATCTCCGTTCGGGCTCTACAGTGCGAGGGATAAAGGTCAGACTAAATGTGAAAAACTAGCTGCTGTGATGCCCGTGATGCCCTTAGATTATACTCAAACAGGTAAGAAGATAATGCCTGCCATGGATTATACCAGTTTGCATCAGTCTATCTACACTGATTCCTTGAAGTTTATGGTCTATGACATTGGAGAAGATTTGAATTCGAGCGAGTTGATTCAAGTCAACTGGAAGCATTTAGCTGCAAATCAGCTGAATTTCGACAGCTTGAGATGCGGGGAATTTCAAGAACATGACAAGGCAGTCGTTCAACAAGAATATCCAGAGGGCAATGTAGCTTACGATTCTTCCATGTTAAACAACAATGTCGACTTCCGGAGACATGAGCTATGTCTGTGGCTAGGAACAGAAAATAACAAATTGGGCGACCAAGTTGTAGAGTACTCATCCAGCTCGAAAGGCGCAGCAATTTTGAGCGGGCAGCAGCAAAACCTAAAACAGGAGCGGGCAATTTCTTGAACCGGCGGATCATAGGACAGACACCGGCACCATTATGGAAGGCAGAAGCAAGGTCAGGGAACGGAGAACTAGGTTAACCTTGTCAGGCAAGCTGCTCCATTGCCATACCTCGAGCCTCTATTTACGATCGCTGGGCAGACATGAGGGCAGCGATCCTGATATCGGTACCAAGTTGGTCCATTGCTGTTGCTTTAGATGATTTGTGAACTAGGGATCGCTGAAATCTTCGTTGGAATTTTTACGTGCATTGGCAGAGGTTTTAAATTCTCTCTAAACTGCTTTGTTTGTCCAATAATCCTAAATTTACTTGACACTACACTTCTTTACATTATTTTCACGTTTTAAAATGCTTGCATGACTCTGAGGCTTCAGCAAAACCATATTTACTATTGGACTGCGTTATTATCAATGCTGATGTAAAGTTTTGTTACATTGCAATAACTATTAATGGTTATATACAATTTTTATAATTGATATTTAGTAAATGTATACATTGTAATAGGGACTAAAGTTTTGTTACATTGCAATAATTATTAATGGTTATATACAATTTTTATAATTGATATTTAGTAAAAGTATACATTTACATATAAATATTATAAATATATTTGGGCCGCCCAAATATGGATCGGTTTACCAGAGATTATTTATTATTGCATACACAAAGTCCATCTAATATAATATATGACGGATGATAGGTAATTGCTTCATGCTTCATGCTTCAGATTTATAACCTCCGTTCGTCCTACCACGGCATCCTTGCTTGCCTCTACCATAACAGGCAGGCTGTTACCCCTAAGGAATGAAGAGCTTGACGGCGGAGGAATTTTAAAACCTTTTATGGAGTCTTTTTGTAATACGTATGTAATTACGAATTAGTACTGATTAAAAGGCTAAGTAGAATGTAATGATGTCTAGTCTGATCAGGATTAGTAGTACTGCAATTATGTAACACTTTACATTTTATCAGCATGAGAGTGTAGTTAGCAATACTCAGTAGAGTGATAGTCCATGAACTTGAAATCAGAGATAAAACATACGTGGTTAAGGTGATCTGTGATACAGTTTATATACTAGATGATTAGAGTCGAATGATCCTGCTTATAGATAGAATTCATGTAATTAGTGTAGTAACTAGATCTCCTGCTAGAGATATAGTGAAAAGCAAAGGAGCAAAGCGAACCAATCTTTCATTATGTCATTACGATCTTTATCTAAATTCTTGCCCTGAAAAACATGTGAAATCGTTGAAACAAAGTCATGTTGTATATCCCTATCTTATCGGGTCAAGAGGGAACACCTACATTAAATGGATTAACATGAGTCAACGTCAGAATATCACGCAACTGAACAGAAAAAGCTTAAAGATTTGGACCTCCCAGCAACGACCCGCATTTATCGAGCCTTTACTTATAAAAAGTCTTGACGATTATGATATGCTTTATATATTTAATTATTCAATTTTTTTAATCGATGAGAATTGAGAGAATTGGCAACCTGCTCCGAACCCGAGTCAAGAAAAAGAAATAATTCCATCGCCCCGGCCGGCTATACCTTGTTCCTGTTTATCATGGGAAGATCTTATAGATAAACCTACTTATGCATAAGATTCCTCAGCATATTGGTCCCCATCCCAATGGTCAGCCAAGAATGAAATCTCTTATACGTATGATCTGAAGAAAAGAAAGAGTATATATCCTTATCACCATATTGGATAGATATATGTTTATCTAAAGACCCTTATTGTACTTAGAGCTGAGTTATACTTTAAACAAAAAAATATATCCTACTTATTATTCTTACCTTTAATACTAAATCATAAATCCTAATCATACTTTTAGATACTTTCAAGCCTAAACACTAATACTAAAAGTATTCCTACCTACAAACTCATGCAATCTACACTAAAAATAATTTGTTATATTCCATAACCGTACAATCTGAATCCTAGTTTTTAGAGTTGTATGAATCCTACCTAGTTCATTGACTTTAGATGTTTATGAAAAAAAAATCATAATTAGTTTCTCTTTGGATTTGTAAAACTAGATGTACACAAACAACAATCATGGTTATTCTTTCCTAGGCTCCAACTTACTTACTTACTTGTGGCCCTAACTAACTTGTAACCTATAATCCAACTTGATACAACTTGCATATATCCATAGGAACTGGTTGTTGGTCCATAGAAACTATATTCACTGAAATATTTGAACTTGAAATAATTTATTTTGAGAATATTAATATGAAATTTGATTATGGTTGATTTTATGGTTAACATTAATTGGTTCAGCATGGTTGTTCATAGTTTTTCTTGTTTGACTATGGTTGACTATGGTGTGACTGTGACTATGGTTAACTATTGTCAATTATGTTTTATCATAGCTCGTTGACCATGGTTGACTATGGTTGACCCTTGTTGTTCATGGTTTACTATGGTTGTTCATGGTTGACTGTGGTTAGCCATGGTTGACCATTGTTGTTCATAGTTGGCTATTGTTGACCATTGTTGACCATGGTACCTAGACCAAGGTTATCGATGGTTGACCATAGTTGTTCATAGTTAACTATGGTTGTTATAGTTTATCATGGTTTACTATGATTGATTATAATCGAATTATTGTGCTACTTAATGGTAGAATATGGTTGAATTGTTAGGTTCCTCAAATACACAATGTCACATTTAAATTATTTCAAATAAAATATTTAAACTTGTAATAACTCACTTGGACAAGTCAATTTTATATTCAAAGATAATAACCTAACATTATTAAAAAAATATATATATATACTTCATAATCAATGGAAATTTATTAAAAATTATTAAAACAATAAGAAATGTGTTTTTAAATTTATACACGTTTTCACTTATCATGTAAATTTTATTTTCAAATTATATAAATTTACTCAAAGTCATCAATTCTGTTCACAATTTTTAATTTTTATATTTTATGTATCTAAGAAAAATTAGTAAATTAGAATTTTTAATTTTTATATTTTATATATCTAAGTAAACTTAGTAAATTAGAATGTAAAATTTGTGAATATTAAAAGAAATCATATATATATATATATAATTAATTAAAATATGTATCATTGATATTTTGAGTGGATAAAAAAGGAATGATGTCTAAGAGAGTTGTTTTAGATTTTTTTGTAAGGTTTAATAAGAGTATCATATCTTTTATAAGAATTAAACTTGGGTGGGGAAATAAAAATCATTCCTCCCAACCATCCAAGCTACATCTAATGGAGAGTCTTACATTACATATATGAATATATGATATATTATATTGAAATATTTTTATTGAAAATATAAAAAAAATTATAATAAGAGTATTCCTTAAATATTATATTTGAATTTTATGGTAAATCAATATAATTTGAATTTATTATTTTTACATGAAAATTTATAATTGTCCAAAAATAAGTTTGATTTAAAAAATGAACACAAAAAGGTTAAATATTTTGAATAAAACAAAAAAAATAAAAACACCATATAATAATTATTTTAAATTTTTTTTTATAATAATTTAACCCACTTAAAAATATAATCAATATTTAAGCAACGAATATAAAAACACCTTATAATAATTATTTAAACTATTAAAAAACTTATTTATAAAACCTCATAATAATTATTTAAACAAATTAATATTATAATAAGTTTATTTTTCTTTATATTTACATTTTTTAAAAATAAGTACCTTTTTATGTTAAAAAAATATACAAAATAAGTCTAAAAGATTTTAAAAATGTTTGTCACCCGTTCTGAACAAAAACCGTGATAAGTTTGAGAGTTATACAACCATTTGACCTAATGCTCCTCCCCCGAAGGAGAAAAAAGAGCTTACATATGTTCGAAAATAGCACAATCAACAAAAATCCCTTATGGCATAAGAAACAACACGAAAAAACCACTAAAGCCCGAACCAACTAACAGTCAAAATGCTAACAACCCACTAGAACATGCTTGGTCGGATGTGGAACACCTTCCACCCTAGTCGCTTTTGCATTGTTGGCAGCTGTCTGCATATTCTGCACTCGTTGAGAAGCGAAGTAGCCCATCTTTGGGAGTGTAAAATCCCTCAATAATCGTAAATAAAAAAAAAATGTATAAGATAAAAACTAGTAATTCTAGATGAACAAAATCTTATGGGCATTCCAGTAAAAAAAAAAAAAAATTCCTTTAAAGTGGAAAATCTCTTGCCTTCTTTTATGTGTCACATAAACCTAGCTATGTGTGTAATTGTCTTGTAAAAAACAAAAATTGTTTTGATTTGTTCTAAGATAACAACTCTAAGTGAAGGTGTTTTACAAACTTAAAGTATCATCAAGGTCCTTCGAGCAGTCAACGAGACTTACTTAGCTTATCAAGCTAATGCATATGGAACCTTTCTTTGCACAAGTGAACAGGTTGTTTTCTTTCCCATCCTTGGTTAGAAACGCTACAAGTTTTCTAAAGAGACAACTCCAAAAGTGGAACCTATAAGAAGTAATCTTATCTCAATGAAGAGGAAAGTCCCATCCTAAGAATTTTTAAGCAAACTAAAGTAATTGTGTTTGCTCCAAGGTGCTACCAAAAAGAAAGGATGAAAGGGAAGTGTTCGAACTATACAATGGTGGGTTTTCTTAAATGAAATCTTTTCAAAGTAATGGGGACCAGCTGTTGAAAAAGAATACTATCACGTGATCGCACGCTTGATGTTAGTTGACAACCCTTCGAGAGGGTTCCTTTGTCACTTGGGATTGTTACGAGGAGAGGAGGGAGGAGAGCCGAGCTCTCTCCCCATCTGCCATAGTTGCCCTGGCAGTTTGGCATAAACCTATATACCAAAACCGTGCTGTGAGAGCTTCATGCTGGTTGTTAGCCGGTGGAACAACCCTGGATTTTGTTTCTTGTCTTCGACATCGGCCGTGAACTATAATTTGCAGGTAAGGGTTTCAATGTAAAGTAAAAAAAAACGTTCTCATCTTTTGTTTTATAATATAAATACGATTCGTCTAAAAGTCTGTGGTGTTGACAGGTTTTCTTTTGAAACTTCAAGATACCTGGCTAGTAGATGGCGAAGAAGGTTGAAAAGCTGGAAGTCTCCATGACTCTTCTGACCAAGTAATTCTCGGTTCGGTCTTGCTCGTTGAGACCTCGATGGACTTCTACGTTTGGATGTAAATGTGGTTTGAGTTGTCCAGTTGAAGAAGTAGTTGGAAATGGAGAGGTTATAAATTAAAGGGTTCTTTGGTCCTCCATCATTCTGGTGTAGAGTTGACCCTGTGGTGAAGCAAGGTTTTATGCTTGCGGATATGTGGTTTTGGACTAGCCAAGTAACTATTAAGGTCTTCATTTTTGTCTGCAGTTAAAACTTTCTCGGATGCATGTATAAAATTTGTTTATTTAGACTGTTGTTATTTTAACCATACGTTTTGGATAAAAATAATTTATACCGTAAGTTCGTCTTTGCAAGCCTTATTAGTTGACGACTGTGTTACCGTAAGTTCGTCTTTGCAAGCCTTATGGATAGGAACGCTCTGTCTGAAATTAATAATTTAATTTAGTGTATTTTAACTGTTTTAGCCCTAAAAATTTGGGTGTATATAGTAATTATTGTGAATTCCGTCCATACTAAAATCCACAGATTTTAATCTTGAAGTTTTTAAATTGGGAAACCCTTGGAGAAATTCAAAACCTAGTGAAAGGTTACATTTCAAATTTATTCACTGCAATTTATTACCGGGTTTACTCCATTGGGTAGTAAAGCCTTTATCATACTTTTTATACTTATGCCAAAAGATCTGAAACATAAAAGTAGTATATTACTTGAAATTCGCTGGTTGTAACCCTACGGGTTTAGAATGCTGGTTTTGGTTTTAAATAAAAATAGATGCTAAAAAAATGTTTATGCAAATGATTTAAAAAAAAAGAGTGCAGGGTAGATTTGTTAGAATAGATTTCTTTCACTTATAACGCAGTCAAAAAAAAAAAAAATTAACTTAACCCTAGAGTCTTGTCCATTAAAAATGGTGGAGAAACGAAATCTCTTGTTTAACGTTTATAACTATTTAGTTAATGCTTTACCAATATTAGTACCTATACTCTATTATCGTGAAATTTCTATAATTCGCTTCTGTAGAGACAATCTAGGAAAATTCAGGTTATAAAAATAAAATATAAAATAAAATAAAAGAACTGATATGCATAATAATAAACATTTAAAAGAATTTCGGATAGCATAAGATATTTAGATTTTAATCTATTTTTTATAAGCGAAAGGCTTATTTCTGTTATACTACCCTAGATTTTTCACAAAATTTAATTAAAGTTAACCAAGCGGTGTACCGTAACTAAGCAAACCAAAACATAACAGAACTGAAATACAATAGAATAAACAGAATGATTTAGGATAAAATTTCAGTAAGGATCTAATAATTTTAAACACCCAATAACATAGAATAAGAACCTGATAATAAAGCTAAGAAAACAAGAATGGCTTCGTTGTTCCACCCAACCAATTCCTGGAGCAGTCAAGCTCCAAAACCCCTGAGCTCGTATGCTGAACTACCTGAACAAAAATCCTCCGTGTGCCATCTCTTGCATTGCAATTCTCAATCCCTGTCCAATGCTAGCCTCCTGCTGCTCATGGACTTACTATTTGTAGTATTTGCCTAGGTCTTGGCCATTTATGAGCGTCCTGCTCTTCAGCGCTCAACTGGGAGTGGAGGCCTGATTTTTAGGGATGATGCCTCCTGCATTTTTAATAGTAGTTGACACTCGTCTTTTTCCTCAAGTAATTCAGCAGACACTCTTCAACAGCTAGGTCCATCCTTGTCTCCTATTTTATTATATTAAATAATCATAAAAATAATATTCTCAATACAACTGTTTTATTTTTTACTTCTCAGTCAAAAATAACAAAATAATAATTAATTTTTTTTTATATTCTTTCTCTTGCAGAAATAATAAATTATTTATTATTTGGGGGTGTTACGGGGAGAAAAGGAATCCCAAGCTCTTTCCTTGTGGTGTCGATTTTCATATGTAGAAGGCAGATATCTGCATACAGATTCTTTCAAAAGGCCATAGGGATATCATCCCCTCCCAAGATCTCATCCCTCTCCAATAGAACCCTGCTCAACAGACGCTTAATGACCCAATATAAAGTCATTGTTTTCTCATAAAGACCTTTTCTCACTCTTGATAAACCTGGATCTTGATTCCATCTTTCAAGCATCGCTTTATCCAGTGATGGCGCGTTCTCCGCTACCTCCCACCAAACCCTGTTCTCCGTCATCTCGATATCAACCCGAATGTAGGGTGGGATAGTCGCCCGATAATGCCAAGCCTCTTGAGCTGCATGGGTTTGCTCCCCTCTAGTGCGTTGCTTTCGTTGGTGCTCTCCCTTTCTTGAATTCTTGGCTGGCTCCATGATGAGCACGACAATTAATTAACACTTGTCATCACCCACCAACCAACCACCTCGCCGCTGCACTATTCCTCTCAAGCTCACTTTGCTGCATGATAGGTCAACTATCCCTCTACTACTCTTGTTATACTTGGGATCACACAAGTTCAGAAAATTTAATGGAGCGGCAAGGAGAATTACCATTAATTCTTACTTGACCTTCCCATTATGGCTCCTCAGCCCAGGGCAATTCCCCTGACTTTCCATAATTGTCTTTGTATGTTTCTAGTCGCTCCCTATACGTGCAACAAATGCCATATTGTAGCTCGACCGCCTTCTCATACTACTTCAGACCTTGGAGATCACCCACATGCGTGCTCCCGTCAAACCGGTCCACTTACCACCTTCCTTCATTAATGCACTTTTTTCGACGTGTGTTAACCTAAATTGTACTCCCGTCACCCCCTCCCTCTTTCCACCTACCTTCATTAAGGAATCCTCGTTGACACATTTTAACCTAGGTTGCATGCTGCAAGGATGCCATGTTTCCATAATCCCAAGACTCGCCCGCATCCGGGGATGTTTGATCTCCAACTGCTATTTGAATACATTGGTCTCTTATCTCGGGGTCCACCAGGATATCTAAGGGGCCCTCCTAGTAACTATCCTTCTTCTTTGTCGCCATATTAGCCAGTAACTCGGCCATTTTGTTGTCAGCACGTTTACCATGGCTAAAGAGAAAACCATGTCTGTTCGTGAGGGTCCTCGAAAGATTCTCCAAGTGGCAAATCCAACCGCCAGTAAGCCAAGACCTTTGCGACGGGTCTCCTTGGTTGTAATTTTTATACCATTTTGATGATTATTGCAGAGTCACCTTCCAAAATTACCGGAAGAGAGTTGGTCACTATTGCACTGTGTATGCCATGAATCAAACCCTCAAGTTCTGCCACATTGTTCGACTCCCTACCGATATACCCTCCAAATACACAAACGATGGTACCAGTATGATTGTGAATTACTCCTACAAAGCATTTATGGCCTGGTTACCTTTCGATGCTCCATCGAAATTGAGCTTAAAAATCCCCAATGGAGGTTTATCCAAGTGTTTCGGGATCCTTTTCTGCCCTGGGTTTATAGAAGGTTTTTCAATGTAGGTAGGGGTTTCTTGGATACCCCAAGCCCCAAGGATTCTTACGTCACTACCCTTAGACTGGATGACTATAACACCCCTCCTTTATCAACCTAATGTAATTAAATTGTTGTAATTGTATATATGTAAATGGCCCTGGTGAGGAGCTCAAGGCCAAGACCCCACGAGTGGAACTCGACAGTATTGTATGTTATTTCTTAAGTTGAAAATGCTAGCAGAGTGTTAAGAGACTAAAGTCGGACGCAACGAAAGAAGTGACAGACAACAGAATCCACTAAGAGGTAAGATGGAAAAGAAACCATGGGAGTTCATTATGAGGCAAGTGTCATCTTAGTGCCATGGGAACGGGAAGATAATGAATCAGGTTCCCCAATGGCCTAAATAGTTTAGAGTGCCATCCAAATTTGGAAGTATGCTTTTAACTCGAATCTTACTCGCTATAAACTCCATGGTATTAATATCAACCTAAACATAGGCACCAATATACTATATAATAGCTAGCGACGATGCTAAATAATATTATCTTAGAAGTTTATGTTACTAATAGTTTTAATTCTCCTAAGAGTTAAAAACCTTAAGTATAGTCACTTAAGCTGGATCTCAATGAATGATCCTAAAGTGATTCTCTTTTAATAATACATATATGCAAAATATATAAAGCATTATATTATATATAGAGAGAGCAAAAAATATATATATATATAAAGAGATTAATTATCTAAACTATGCAAACCCATGCCTACCTACGAAAATATTGCCACATCGTGGGCATCGAATACTTAATTGGAAAGACAACCACATTCTTTACGTTACCTACGATTACCTCATTTTTTGACAAGTGGCTGAGTTAGAGAGATTCTGTTGAATACTGGCTCCTTGAGTCTTAGCACCGAGTCGCTCTAGGTCGGACGAAGTTTACAAAGAGGAGCTCAGTCAAGTGTCGTGTCATCAAGGAGCCACTTGTGGGTTTGAGTGAGAGGTGGCGCCATTACCTTCACGGGATGAGGTTGCTAGGTGTTGATATCGAGATGATCCATTCTATATTAGGGGGAACTCTGCGCGGTAAGGAGGAATGGGAGAATACTGATATTTTTCATTTACATTTTGGTTACATCTACTGTGCGAAATTCCTGAGTGAAACTCCGCTATATTAGAGTTGAGTTTAGCAGAAACCTTTGCAACAGAGATAGTAGAAGTGACTTTAATGGATTCACTACTCAACAAAAGGCGTGCTCAGATAAGTGATTTTGTATTTTATTAAACTGTAGAGTTTTCATTTGATAAAGGGTCGCTATTTCTTAGATAAATTTCTGCATTTTCATCTATTGAAATGGATTAACTAATCCCAGGAAATCATATCATGTGCTCAATCCGAACCTAGGCATTTCCCATCTTATAGAGATATTATATTAGGAGGGTAGCCAGTTAAGGCAATTTTAGATTAAAATTTCTCCTTTATATTAGGAACCAAACGATTTTATTTATAAAGGATTCTTTTCGCACAGATATATCTTGAAGTAGTTGGATAGATAACGTCATGATAAATAGAATGGGAAAAATTACCAGGTGGAAGAGCGAGCCAACGTGAAGAGGGTTCTGCACCACTGGGTGGACGGAGACACAAGTTGAGCTGTGGTGGATTAGTCTTCGGAGGAAAGGAAACGATGACAGAACTACGATTGACTGAAAACGTTAAATTAGATAAGAAGCCCTATGTTTTCAATTTTGATTTATATTATACTATTTCCTTTTTTGTCCTTGTATCGAATTCATGCCATAGAGATTTTGGTTTGAAATTATATTACTTGATCAAATTACCGTGTCCTTTTGAAAGATGTACATTTAAGTTCTTACCTGTTGTGACGGGAGGAGGATGGCTTCACAAAGCCTGATCCCAAAATCGTCGATCTCCTTGTAAGTATAGTCTTTACGTCGGTTCATTGACCTCATAGGTACCTGTGATTTCTCCCTTGTCCCGTGACCAAAATAGGAATGGAGCGAATCCTTTTTCTTAGGGTTTGTGTCGATATCTTACAATTTACAGTTTGTATGGATTTTTTTATTTTCCGTGATAGATTCAGATTGCGTCCTGAAAGCCACCGTTACGTAGAAGTTATATATTCTTTTATTTATTTATTATTTAAACATTCTTTGGAGAATGCATCTACACCTTATGATCAGAAGGGAAAACTCTACATAATCTTCATGCCATTAGTATCTCTTGCGTTTTAGTTGATCGTTCGGGATCTTGGAACTCTGTGTATAACTTTATGCTGCCAACAAATAGTGTGGATTCCTGCGATCTATTTTTATGTCGGCACTCATCCACGTACGAAAGAGAATTGCGACCTATCTCTTTATCTTCTTGTATAAATACTCTGTCCTTATGCTTAGTGCGAAATCGCTAGAAGCTATTTTACAATTTGGTGAAGATCTTTTATATATTACTTCCTGCCTTGTGAATGGTAAGTCACTTGGAGAAGAATAGTAGAGTTTTGATTTCGAATTGTATTAATATATATATATGGTTAGTATGTCACCTAGGAAAGGTAGTAGGGTTTAATTAGTGATATTATATAATTAGGTACGATGAGAGATGTAAAACTGGTGTATATTTATGCTAGTGATTTGACCAGCTCTCTGTCAGAGCGATGCGGCCAATGTAATTTGGCTATTATATTAACACTCTACACCTTCATTTATTGTGTATTCGTTGTAGTGAGAATGGAACTATGTTTAGAGCATAAGATTTATGCCATCTTTATGATGTAGCGTTGAAACGCTGGAAAGAACCATGTGAAATTATTAGAGAATAGGTTTCAAGTGTGAAGGTATTTAGTGCAACAAATGTGTTGCAGGGTGTAGACTCTCTTTTGAATGTAAATCTCTACTTGATTAATAAATAAGATACGACGGTTTGTTGCACGTAGCCCAAGGAGTGGGTGAATGATGTATATGTGCCTCTCTCTCATGTATATTATGATATGTGCTTCCTCTTATGTATGACATGATTTGATGTTATTACTGTTCATTATATTTTTGAAGTAAATCGCTATTATTAAGTACCGTGTGTCTTTTCGAAGGAATTACAAAGAGTTGTATAGTTTTATTTTGTTAATTAATCATCTGCTATGCTATTGATGCAAGATTTTTATGGTTTACGAAATATTTGGAAATTTTTTACTAAATTACTTACTTAATTAGTTGGGTATGTTACAATGACATTGTTAGGCCAGGCCTATAGGAGAAATATATTTACATTTATATTTATCAATAAAAACTACATAGATTTTTACAATCTTAGTATTCCCAAACCTTCTCAGCCAATTCAATTTTACCAAACCCTCTAAGCCAACTCATCTTTCCAATGGTGAAAAGGGAACCAAATCGAAAGATGAAAATACTAATTGTCATTGCAATTTTTGCGGGAAATATGGTCATGTGGAATTTAAGTGTTTCAAGATGATGGAATCCTTGGAAGCAGCAATGAAGAAGCAGAGTATCAACCTTGATTCATATTCTAATTATACAATTCATGGACATGCACTTTCCTCCTTTGGTTTTTCCTTCAATGCATCTTCTTCCTCTTCTTCTAATAGAGTATCAACCTTGATTCATATTCTAATTATACAATTCATGGACATGCACTTTCCTCCTTTGGTTTTTCCTTCAATGCATCTTCTTCCTCTTCTTCTAATAAGTGAATCATTGATTATGGATCTTCTTATTATATGGCTAAGAGAAAAGTCATATTTTCTGCTCTTTTCTGCTCTAAATGAATGTAACACCAAACAAGTATTTGTTGGTGATGATAGATATTTAAATGTTGTAGGATATGGAATACTTTAGGTAGAGGAAGGTTAGTTCAATGATATATTATATGTTCCAAGAATTTCCTGCAATTTGTTGTCATTATATCAAATCACTCATTTTGGTGAAGATAAGACTATAGAGTTTACACCTGGCCATGTTGTAATCAAGCATTTCAAAGATCCTAAGCATGCCCTAGCTACTGGAATTGTTTATGATATTACCTAGTTGCATAGATTCAACAACTTTGGGTCATGAATTTTTCTCTCAATTTTTATTGCTCATAGTGATGACTTGAGAAAATTTTGGCATGAGTAATTTTTTCATTTAAACTATCACTCATTTCAACAACTATGTAATCAAAAAATGGTGTTTGTTCCTCCTCTTGTTTCTTGCAGAGATGATGTTTTTCTTGGGTGTGTTCTCAGCTAACATCATTGGTAAATTTTTGAAAAACATGCCTCTTGGGAGGCCTTGACCCCCTTTCATCTTTTTCATAGTAATTTGTGTGGTCTGCTTCCTTCTTCTTTTTGTAGCTTCAAGTATTTCTTAAATTTCATTGATGATTTCTTCAGGTGCAGTTGGGTTTACTTATTAAAATTTAAGGGTGGAATTTCCAAAATCTTTTGTCCTATAAAGCCCTTAAAGCCCTTGTAGAGAAATAACATGGACATCAAATACACAAATTAAGAAGAGATAATGGAGGTGAACTTGTAAACAAGTAATTTACTACTTACTGCAATGCACAAGGAATTCAAATGCAACATATTGTTGCATACACACCACAAAAAAATGTTGTTGCGGAGAGAAATAATTGCACATTAAAAGAAATGGCCAATTGAGTGCTCCAAGATAAGGGATTAATTCTTTAATTTTGGGTTGAAGCTATTAATTGTGTCAATTACATAGTTAATCTCATTCCCGCTAATTCTCCAAAAGATATTGTCATGTCCACACCCATCAATCCGACCACGGAGAGGACATGAGCGATCTGTGGGGGTTTTAAATCCCCCCCCCCACGACCATATTACGAAATTCATAAAAATTTAAATGCGTGTGCAGATGCATAATAAAAATACATAGTGGGAAATAAATCATTCCACACACACACACATCATGCATATACCGACATACTCATAATAATAATCATAACAATAATAGTAGTAGTAAGAATAATAATAATAATAATAATAATAATAATAATTTATGCACATTCAACAAGACAATAAATCAACAAGGGACACTTATCTTTTAATTGAATTCGTTTGAGAAACTAGCTATGGAAGAGCAACGTTCCACCCAACCATAGGTACTTTGTCCATCACTTTATCCCTCAATTGAGAGGCCACCCATGAGATGGGCTATGTATCCACTAATGAGGAACTACAAAGGCTCACTCACAGCCATAGAAACTCAATCTCATGCTAATCCATCACACAGCTTGGTTTATCATCCCCTAATTTCTAGCCCCAATGACTCAGTCATGCACCAATCCACCTCAATTGACTAGCCATTCATCATTAGTGGCCATTGGACCTTATCGGGAGATGGTTCCAATGCAAACTAAGCATGCCACTTGTGTAGATTCCAATTGCCTCTTAGGGCTTAGGAATATCTCCTTTGGAGATGTATTATTTATGTACACATTTTAATGAGTAATAGATGTAATGGAAATTTTTCCAATTGTTTTTCAATCTCTTGTGTTGTAACACAGTTTTTCCTTCTCTATTTTTGCTGCTCAATTATTTTGATCTCTATTAGACTTAGTGTCAATTTTATCTCTGTCTCTAGATCTTTGCGAGAATTTAAAAAAATATCACATGGTATCAAATATTTGCCGAGCAAAGTAATATTCCAGAGAGTTTTTCATATCTTTTTTGTGTAGGTATTCTATAACAGCTTCCATGAATCTAAAATCAGTTCCTCCTCACTCTCCATTCAACTATGATAAGTGGAAACCGAATATGATAGCATATCTGAAGAGACAGGGTCTTTTTGATATGTGTATTGGTATTATGAGAGATTTTTCTTCCTATGAAGAGGAGAATGATTAGATAAATGAATGTGACAGAGCCTTTGGATCAATGTGTATTTCTATGTCTCCTAGTATGTGCTACCTCATTGATATTGCTGATACCCAAGTGATCTCTGGACCAATTTGGATAAAGAATTTTGAAAGCAGAAGGAAGAGGATCATGCTATCCATTTGGATAACAAGCCCAGTGATACACAGCTTGGAGTCTCATCCCCTATTTCTAGCCCCAATGACTCAATCATGTGCCAGTCCACCTCAGCTGACTAGCCATTCATCATTGGTGGTAACTAGACCTTATCGAGAGATGGTTCCAATGCAATCTAAGACTGCCACTTTTGTGGATTCCAATTGCCTTTTTGGGTTCACGAATTTCTCCTTTGGAGATGTATTATTTATGTACACATTTTACTGGATAATAGATGTAATGGATTTTTTCCAATTGTTTTTCATTCTCTTGTGTTGTAACACAATTTTTCCTGCTCAATTATTTTGATCTCTGTTAGACTAGTATCAATTTTATCTTTGTCTCTAGATCTATGTGTGAATCTCACAAAATCACACATGGTATCGGAGCTTTGATGAGCAAAGTAATCTTCTGGAGAGTTTTTCATATCTTTTTTGTGTAGGTATTCTACAACATCTTCCATGAATCTGAAAGCAGTTCCTCCTCTCTCTCCATTCAACTATGATGAGTGGAAACAAAAGATGATAACATATCTAAAGAGATAGGGCCTTTTTGAGATGTGTATTGTTGTTATGAGAGATTTTTCTTCCTATGAATAGGAGAATGAATAGCTAAATGAATGTGACAGAGCCTTTGGATCAATGTGTATTTCTATGTCTCCTAGTAAGTGCTACCTCATTGATAGTGTTGAATACCCAAGTTATACCTGGACCAATTTGGATAGAGAATTTGGAAAGAAGAAGGAAGAGGATCATAGTATCCATTTGGATAACAAGCCCATCGATACCTCCTCAAGTATTCTCTCTAATTATTTCTCGACCTCAAGCATCTATCATGATGAAGTTGTTCAAGATGAAGAAGAAATTACAGATCCAACTACTCAAGTTTCTATTGAAGACTTTCCTTCCTCTATTGCTCTAGAAGTTGAAGACAATTTCAAATTGTCCCCTTCGCATGTAGCTGATGCAAATGAAAGTGATACAATTAATGAAGTTGATCTTTTTGGAGAGATTATCCATTTCCCACTCATGTTCTCATGTTCTTCTATTTCGAATTCTGAGCAAGATATGTGAGTTACTACTTTATAGGTTGAAGAAATTTTCAAATTATCTATTTCCCATGAGCTTACTGATGTGCAAGATTGTGATCTATTAGATGTTTTTGAGGCTAGATCAATATTTGGAGCTGTTGCATATGCTCTTCTTGGTTCCATGACTCCTCCCTATTCCATAATGATCAAATGCACACTTCCTCAAGATGCAAATGAAGTTGGAGATATTCCGCATTCGCTTGGACACTTGCTCCTCTCACTTGGAGCTAATTTGAATTCAAAACCACCACCATCACATCATGGTTCATTTGGTTTTGATATCACCTACATTGATTCAAAGGAGATATCAAAGAACCGTCTACACATTCTTGGATTTTATCCTACCTCAGCTAGTTCGAATTTCAAATTTCATGATGATATTCATATTTTTGGATTTTTTCTCACCATGTTTGGTCTGAAGAGAAAGTTAAGAGAGCCTCCATATTCACTTGCATCCACTGAAGGAGAACTAAAGCACATGTTTTTGGAGCGTGATCCATTTCTTCAAAAGAGGAATATACCCCCATACATTGATTCAAACATCACACCTACTTGAGATTGGAGCACTTAATATATTTTTGGTGTGATTCATGTCCATCTTGAGGTAGGGTTTTGTTCCCATAGGGTTTTCCCTTTTTCCTCACTTAAATAAACTCATAAATTTGTAAAGGGTGACCTTTGGTCTCAGTTAGCACAACATTTTTTTTATATTTCCTCACATTGTCAGGCTTAAGGGGGGTATTGGAATATTCTACCCATCTCATCTTGGTTTTGCTTGTTTTGCATGCATGCATTCCATGCAGTGGTAGTTGAGTCTCGTAGCACCTAGTCCTTATTTTTGGCCCCTAGATCTTAACTTTGGTCATCATTATCCCTCTTATCCACTCAAATCACCTTGGTTACATCACTAAAGTCCAAAGGCTCCCTCATGCATGCTTTTAGGAGTCAGTACAGTCATTTCCATGATTTCGGGTGTCTTGTCCCCTTGATTACCCAGTTAACTAATTGTTACACCTATTTTCACTGCTACTGAGTGTAGGAGAGCCTATTTTGACCAATACAAGTCAGTATTGTGACTCCTTAGAGTCTAATCCCCTAATTTCTAGCCCCAATGACTCATTCATGTGCTAGTCCACCTCAGTTGACTAGCTATTCATCATCAATGGCCACTGGAGCTTATCAGCAGATGGTTCCAATGCAAACTAAGCATGCCACTTGTGTGGATTCCAACTGCCTCTTTGGGCTCACGAATTTCTCCTTTAGAGATGTATTATTTATGTACACATTTTACTGAATAATAAATGTAATGGAATTTTTTCCAATTGTTCTTTATTCTCTTGTGTTGTACACAAATTTTCCTATTAATTTCTTTTGATCTCTATTAGACTTAGTGTGAATTTTATCTTTGTATCTAGATCTCAGTGAGAATAAATCCCAAAATCTCACATATACAGTGGCCCAAAACATCATACACATTCACAATTTCTTTACTGACAATTCAAACAGGCAAAAGGCATCTAATGCCATGCAATTCCATTCACAGATACGAACATAAAAACTAATTTAACAATAAGAAAACACATTATTAACCATAGCATTCATAGATAATTAGATACGTATCTTTTAAACCAAATATTCTCCAACTGGATGCATGTGAAGGACATTCCTCCCAACCATAGGCACTGTCAATCCAAGTCTTACTTTGACAGGCCACCCCCGAGTTGGGGCTATCAATCTACAAGGGTTAAGTGTTTTTCCACAACTTATAAACAACCCAATATCTCATGGAACCCACTGGTGCCTAAAACCCCTCCAAAAAGATTCCAATCCTCAATTCTCTTTCGCCGTCAACCTGCTCAATACTAGGAACAAGCCTTCTTCTCTGAGTTAACAGTCCTTCATGCATCCTCCAATTCACTTCTAGTGTTCCATAATGAGTTGGACAAGAAGTCTTTAAATTGGGGACTCCAGGGATAAGTTGCAGGCCATGTTTCTCTCTCTAGCTAGTCTACTGGGTCAATGACATGAAAAATTCATATTCATGAATGCCCTCACTCCTAATCATGTCTTAATAAAATGTGTTTAAATGGATAAGGTTAAGGATATAAGTTAACCCCCCTTGGGTCATTTCCATTATCCCACTGTCACTTCCCCTCTCGTGGTTTCATAGCCCCCCATCTCTTCTTCGTCCCTCTTGCTTTGCAGCCATTGGATATTTTATATTAATATCAAAATGTGCATTATATTTACATAGTTTTGGTCATCCTAAACTTGTTTCTGGCTTCTACCCTTTACAACAATATTTAGAAATTGACATCACGAGGTCAAAACTAGCGTATTACAACTTGCTTCTAATTTGAAATTAACAACTAAAAAATGTCCCACTAATATTGAAGGAAACGAAGAAATTTCCAAAGTTGCATATGCTTCAATAGTAGGAAGCCTAATGTATGCAATGGGATGCACTCGCCTTGATATTGCACATTTAGTGGGAATTGTAAGTAGGTTTCTTGCAAACCCAAGTAAGGAACATTGGAATGTAGTTAAATGGATTTTAAGATACATTAGAGGCTCAATTGATTATTGTTTGTGCTTTGGAAGGATTTATAGATGTTGATATAGTAGGTGATGTGGATTCTAGAAAATCCACAGCATGATACATCTGTATTTTTGCAAGAGTTACAGACTCATGGACATCTACATTGCAGAAGGTGGTGGCTCTCTCTACTACAAAGGCTAAGTATATTGCAAAAACGAATTTATGTAAGGAGATGCTGTAGATGAGGAGGTTCTTGGAGGAACTAGGTTTGCAGCAAGTAAAGTATGTAGTAAATTGCGATCACATTGTGATAGCCAAAGTGCAATCCATCTTGCTGAAAATTATGTTTTTCAATCTAATACAAAACACAATGATCTAAGATATGATTGGATTCGTCAAGTGCTAGATGATGGGTTTCTATAGTTGGAGAAAATCCACACAATCCTGGTGATATGTTAACAAATATTTTTTCAATGGATAAAAGGGATAAACATGAGATTTGTAGAACCTTGGGTGGTAGTATGATGCAAATGGAATAAAATGTGTTTAAGGATTGGATCAGTAGTAAGGAGATATATTGAATAGCAACAAAACAAATAAATAATCCCAATAATGAATATATGGAACAAAAAAAATGTAATAACTTAGACTTCGATATTTATAACTTGGATATAAAGGTAATTGAAACTAGGGCTAATGCACAATCATGGACTCCTTTAAAGACAATTTGGATGCCACATAATATTGAAAAAACATGGAACCTCTCACTTTAGGTGACAATTAGGGGTACTTGTTAGAAAAACAAGATCGCAGAGCAATAACAATAAACAGAAATGCAAATATAATCACACATACACATTACAAGAGAGACACAAATATATCGTGGTTCACCCAAGATGGGCTACGTCCACACTGAAGTTTCCAGTCCTTATTATTATACCATCCAGCAAAGTGAAGGGATACAACCTACAGCACAACCACTGCACTTCCTCTTCACTATCTCACAGTCTCTCTTCTTGATCTCAGAGATCTTTACAATGCATAAAACCTAATACATCAACCCTAGCCATATTACAATGTCTTTCTTATAAAGGGGAAATACAATGGGAAAATACCACGGGTTACCCAAAACCATGGGCCCGTAAACTGTTTGGCGAAAACAACCCCAAAATTTTTTCTCGGGGGAATGAGTGTATAGTCCTTTGAGGTGCACGGCAAAGACAATACCATCTATGAGACTGGAATATCTGGCTCCACAACCAACAATCTCCCACTTGGATACTGATCACAACAACTCCACCGCTGCTATACTTGCTGGACCTTGGACTTGGAAACTTTCTCATCTTCACCTTCATGCTAGAAGGCCAACTGAAACCAAGCAGGAACTCAGTTTCTATCTGGTCACTACCTTTGTGAACATGTCTGCAGGATTCTGGCTAGTATGTATCTTTTCTAGCTTCAACAGTTCATCTTCCAAAATAGAGCGTATGAAATGGTACTTGAGCTATATATTTTTAGTCTTGGAATGGAATGCTGAGTTCTTTGCAAGATGAATGGAGCTCTGGCTGTCACTATACAACATGCTATCCTTTTGATTCTTACCCACTTCCTCTATAAACCTCTGCAACCAAATCATCTCTTTACTAGCTTCTGTAACAGTAACATACTCTGCTTCCGTTGTTGAAAGTGCAACAACCTTTTGTAGTCTCAAAATCCAATTTACTGTTGTTCCACCTACAGTAAACACATACCCTATGGTGCTCCTCCTACTATCCTTATCACCTTCCATATCTGCATCAACATATCCCTATAGAACAGTGTCTTGTAATATCCTTGGTAATATTCGACCAAGATATTAACTCCAATTTAATTTTTTTACCAAAATTACTAGTGATTTTTCTTGACAATTTTCTGAGCAAAATGGGTAGTTTGTGACGAGCACTGAGGCTCAAGGTGAGTTTGGTAGGATGAAATTTTAATTCTGGAAAATATATGGCATTAGGTGCAGCAGCAGGTCTGAAGGTCAGAATAGATGTTTCCTTTGCACTAAGTACCAGAACCATTCACTTTTCAACAATAGTGATGCACTGTTGCCTACTTCGAGGCTCCTTGGGCAGTTGGCATATGCAAACTAGAAATGTAGGGTGATACTGGGGTCTATGGAAGAGATATAATTAGTCATAGAATGTATAGGAAGATGCTTGAGCAGATTTGGGGAGGTTTGGGAAGTATTGGATGACAGAGGCTCAGGCAAGATTGTGGAGTTAGGAAATTTGTTGGCTTCCCAAACGCAAGGGAAAGGCTTCCAAATTCTGGTTTTGTGGGATGATATGGTTAATATATGAAGTTATTGACCTACTGCAAAAGAAAGGAGGTCAAATGGGTGCTCAGATTGCATTTTACAAAGAAATCACTAAAACTAGTCTAGGAAAACCATCCAAAGAGCTAGTCTTGCCTTTTAACTGAAAAAATGACTTTAATGAATTAAAATATCTGTACTGAAATATTATGTAGCTCTGATATACTCATATGAACAGTGACACATTTATTTTATCATAACAGAACCATCATTTTATTCCAGTGGCTTTCTTCTCTAAACAATTTGCCTTACATGCTAGAAATTACAGTACATTGGATGGAGAACATGAAAAGAGAAGAGATTTGTTAAAGGGGATCTGTTCTGATGTAGTGATCAGGCCCTCTACAAATCAGAGGATTGATTTGGCTAAAACCAGTGCTGCAAAACTCAACTGCTGCACCCTCCTTCAACTGATTGTCTCCACCAGTGGAAACACCTCTAGATTTGGTTGAACAACTGGAGAAAATGGGAGAGGGATGAGAGATCAGGTCTGAAGTCGACCTATGAACATGGAAGCCTTTGATAACTTCTGATAATAACTTCTGGAGCTCACTGGAAGTCCTGGGTACTCTCCTCCTTAGCTATCTTCATCTGCTGGTGAACCTTCTCCAAAAGTAGCTAGTAAATTGCTGCTCTGGCAATCTCCTCTCCAAACTGGCACTGAATCTTCAAGGGTGACCTCAAATGAATATCAATGGCTGCAATACTGAATGTTGGACCTGAATAACACTCACAGGAAAACTCACATGGCCATGGGGCACATCACCCAAGAAAAGTAGGCGAGGCACACCACTCAATTGGAGGGCTTAGAGCTCCCATGCAAAATTCTCACAATGATCAAAAGTATGAGATGGAGTTGGAAACTTAGCTAAATAGAAGAGATTACTTCTTCCTCAAGCCAGCCACATGTGTGGATGAAGGAAGGCGCCTTCCTTGCTAGGATTATAAACTTCTAACTAGAAAAACTTGCCATCTTTTGTCTTTCTTCACTCCAATTAGCAAGTGCGCCTTAGGAAGCTTTCTGGATGTTTCTAATTCTTTTCTTACATCTTTTTTTGTTTTTTTCACTTTCATTACTTTCTCCTTTTCTTCTTTTGTCTGATTTTTCCAGCTTTTGTCAATTTCCTTCTTTGTTCATCTTGCCAACTTGTCTTCCACTAGATTCCTTGGCTTTTTCTGAGATTTATCACTTAGCAAGATTGGCCTACTTGACCAATTCGAATTGCCTATCCAAGTCATCAACCACTTGGCACATTTATTAGTAATAAACATTTAAATAAAAAAATACAACCCAGAAATAATTTAGCTAAGCAAATAATTAATTATCCAGTAATTAATTAACTACTATGGTGTAATTGCCTTAAAATTTCCCCAATTAATTAATTTATCAATTAATTATGAACTTAGACCTCTAGGGATAGGAGGATCCAAGTCATAACCAAGGTTACTAGGGAGGTGTTATGACAGTCCTCCCTTCCCAAGACCGCTTGTCCTCAAGCAGTTTCAAACCAGGATGCTGCAGAATATTTTCATCTTCCCAGGTGGCATCTTCACTAAGCAACCCTTTCCACTGTACTAGGTATTCTTTAATAATTCTACTTCTCAGCTTTCTTTCTCTAACCTGCAATATGTCTTCCGGTTCTAGGACCAGATGTCCTTCATCATCAAGGGGGGGCATAATTTCTGAAACCTTAACTTGCTATCCCACTGCTTTCTTCAAACATGACACATGGAAGACATTTTGTATCTTACTCTCTACTGGAAGATCCAACTCATAAGCTACTTCACCCACTTTTCTTGTTATTTTGTAGGGCCCATAAAACCTTGGCAATAATTTTTCATCCCCCTTTGTCTTAAGAGTGGTTTTCCTATTTTTCTGCAATCTCAGATAAACCAAGTCTCCTTCTTGGAGAGTTCGATCTGTTCTATTCTTATCTGCATTGATTTTCTGCTGGTTTTGTGCAACCTGCAAATTTTCTTTTAGTGCTTTGACGATATCCTATCCTTCTTGCATCCAATCCTTTGCCTTTTGTGCTTTACAGTTTCCAAAAACCAGATCTGCAAAAGTGGCAGACTCATACCCATACAAGGCTTTGAATGGGGTCATTCCAATGGACATGTGGAATGTGGTGTTATAGCAGAACTCCCCCAGATGTAACCAGTTGACCCATGCCTTCTGCTACCCTATAACATAGTTCCTGAGATAACCTTCCAGCCATTGGTTAATTCTTTCAGTTTTTCCGTCTGTCTGGGGATGATAGCTAGTACTGAGGTTTAAACTAGTATTTACCAGTTCAAACAAAGATTGCCAGAAGGCACTGGTAAACTTACTATCCCTGTCACTGATTATGATTTTTGGCATCCCATGCAATCTAAATACTTCCCTAAAAAAAAGGGCAGCAACTTGACTAGCATAAATAGTAGATGTGACAGCAAAAAAGTGAGCAAATTTGGTTAATCTGTAAATTACTACAAAATACTGTCTTTACCCTGGGATTTGGGAAAACCTATGATGAAGTCCATTGATATGCTTTCCCATTTTTGTCCAGGAATTGGCAAAGGTTGTAGGAGACTAGCAGGATGAGTGTGCTCAACCTTGTTCTGCTGACATGCAGTACACTCACTAACATGCCTTAGAACATCCTCCTTGAGGCCCTTCCAGGTGAACCTTTCTCTTAACTTCTGGTAAGTTTTGAAAATATCGGGATGGCCTGCTACTAGTGCATTGTGGGAAACCATCAAAATATGTTCCTTCAGCTTGGATTCAAGAGTTAAAAAAATTATGTTCTTATAATAGATGACATCATTGATAACCTGGTAATGATCTTCCTAATTTACTCTATCTAGAAATTCACAAGCAAACTGATTTTCTGCATATTCCTTAATTAGTTGTGCCTTCCAGTCAGTAGGCACTTGCAGCAAAGAAAAAACAGGCTTCTTAGAGAGGGCATCAACAACTACATTCAACTTACCCTTCTTATATTCAATATCAAAATCATAAGATTGAATTTTGCTTACCCATTTTTGTTGCCTGTCATTCAGCTCCTTTTGGGTGAGGAAATGCCTCAAACTGATGTGGTCTGTTTTAACTATGAATTTACCTCCCACCAGGTATTTCCTAAATTTATCCAATGCATGCATGATGGATAACATCTCTTTATCATAGATAGATTACAACTTCTCATGGGGCTGCAACTTTCTGCTCTCATAAGTAATCGGGTGTCTATTCTGCATTAAAACTGCCCCTATGCCTTCACCCGAGGCATCACACTCCAATATAAAAGGTTGGCTGAAATCTAGGAGTGCAAGTACTGGGAAGCTTCTCATAACTTCTTTCATTTTATTGAAAGCTTTTTCAGCCTCCTCATTCTAGCAGAAAGCTCCCTTCTTGGTAAGGTCTGTCAAGGAAGAAGTGAGTTTGGAAAATACCTTCACAAATTTCCTGTAGTATGTGCATAAGCCTACGAATCATCTTAAAGTAGTTATATTCTTTGGGCTGGGCCAATCTAGGATGGCTTGAATCTTCTCCATGTGTACCTTGACTGCTTCTTTCCCAATGATGTGGCCAAGATAGAGAAGCTCCTTCATACCAAACTCACACTTCGACAGATTGGCATAAAATGATTGTTCTGCAAGTAGAGTTAGTACACTATCCAAGTGCTGCAAATGTTATTCCCATGTCTTACTATAAATCAGAATTTCATCAAAAAATACAAGTACAAACTTACGGAGTTGTTTGCTGAAGATTCTGTTCATGCAAGACTGAAAAGTTGCTGGTGCATTTATCAAGCCAAAAGGCATGACCATAAATTCAAAGTGCCCAAAATGGCACCGAAAGGCAGTTTTCTGCACATCTTCGCTTCTCATTCTGATTTGGTGGTAACCAGAACGAAGATCAATCTTGGAAAAATATTTGGCTCCATGCAGATCATCCATCAACTCATCAATCCTTGGAATAGGATATCTGTTCTTGATGGTTTTCTTATTTAAAGCTCTGTAATCAATGCACATGCGCATTGTTCCATCTTTCTTTTCTATCAAAACCACCGATGAAGCAAAGGGACTTTAGCTCGGTCTTATGTGTTAACACCCAAAAAGTGCTCACTACCTCAACTACCCCATTACATGACTCATTTATTCATATTTCCTACCATATTTGCTTCCAGAACCCCAAAAAACCATTAAAAAGCCTCCAAAAGGCCCAAAAACCATTAAAAAAGCCAAAACCCCCTTTTTTCCCCCAAAATAAGTTAAATTCCTCCAAAAATAGCAAAAACCCTCTAAAAAGGGAATAAAAAATACAAAAAAGAGGAAAAAGAGGGAAAAAAGGAAGCAAAAACCCTATACAACTGACCTAAACCATATGGTGCCCAAAACCATGGGCCAACACTCCACCACTAAAAAACCTGTAAATAGGTGATAGAGGCTCTCCATTTTACATCCACAGTCATCCCTATCCCTACTTTGCCAAAATCACTCCTGAAACACTAGCTCACCCTTTTGAGCTATTTTCACATTTGAGTGCTCCTTTGGCCCATATCCAAAACACTTTGGAGAAGGAGAAGGAATCTATTGGAGCTTGGAAGCAGCCCTCCTGGACTACTGCAAGAGATTCACCAACCTCACATTAGAGGTATAATCAATACAAAAACCATTTTTAATATCTTTTATTGTCTCATGCACATGCTAGTTTAAATTTACTATTTTCATTTACTGTCTTGCTGTTTTTGTTTTTCCTGAACTGCTACTAAGGAGTCCTTTCTCCTTAGTAGGTACTCATTTGCACAAGCTAGGGTGAAAACCCTAGCTACAGTTTTGGCGACCCCCCCAGTGTTTCTTTGAATTTCTGGTTATAGTTTTTAGAGGGTTTTAGTTTTCTGCAATTTTTTTTTGTTTTTTCCTTTCAGTTGTCCCTTTCGGCAGTCGGGTTTGCTGCCGTAAATCGCGTATTTTGTCCCCACAGTTGAAATCCGACAGCAGCTTTCAGACTATTACTTGCGATTCGACTGCGACTCTTAGAATATATCCCGCGATCTCACGACGGTTTTCAATCTGTTACCTGTGATCTGACCGCGGCTCTCAGCCTGTTTCCTGCGATCCGACCGCGGCGGTTTATCCCTTTCCTACGATCCGCCTGCGGCCTTCAACCATTTTCCTGCGATCCGCCTACGGCTTTCAGCCATTTTCTTGCGATCCACTTGTGGCTTTCGACCTTTTTCCTATGACCCTCCTGCGGCTTTCAGCCATTTTCCTATGATCCACCTACGGTTTCAGCCTTTTTTCTGCGACCCGCCTGTGGCTTTCAGCCTTTTTCCTGTGATTCGCCTGCGACTTTTAGCCATTTTCCTGTGACCCGCTTGCAGCTTTCAGTCCCTTTCCTATGATCCGCCTGCGGCCTTCAGCCATTTTCCTGTGATCCGCCTGTGGCTTTCAGTCATTTTCCTGTGATCCGCCTGCGTCTTTCAGCCTTTTTCCTGCGACCCACCTGCGGCTTTCAGCCTTTTTTCTGCAATCTGCCTGTGGCTTTCAGCCATTTTCCTGCGACCCGCCTGCAGCTTTCATCCTTTTTCCTGCGATCCGCCTGCGGCTTTCATCTTTTTCCCTACAACTCGCCTGCGGCTTTCAGCCTTTTTCCTGCGATCCGCCTGCGGCTTTCAGCCATTTTCCTGCAACTCGCCTGCGGCTTTCAGCCTTTTTCGCGCAATCCGTCTACGACTTTCACCCATTTTCCTGCGGTCCGCCCGTGACTGTAGACCTGTTTCCCGCGATTCGACTGCGCAGTTTCGCTGCAGATCTGCGATCTATTTTCTGCATTTTTTCTCTTTTTTGAACTCAGAACTTTGCTGCAATATTTTTTGCACCTGCACAGCCACCTGTCCTATCTGTAGCCATACTTACTTACAGCCTTTTCTTGCAGTATTATTTTTGTTCCATTTAAAGAAATTTTTTAAATTTCATCATTTTAATTGAAAAAAAGAAAATTTTGCATTTCAAAGTTTAATTTTTGCATTATTATTATTAGTTAGAAAGTTACCCACCCCATGGCACTTTTACTTGGGTTCATTATCTCACACGCACACACTCTGTCCCCTAATTCAAGTGAGCCCTAAAATACTGCTTAACACAACCAACATTCTAACCCCACTTGGGGAACACATAAGAATATTGTAGTTAGGTAGGGTCAGGGGGATAGGCATCCAAATAACACCCCTCGGTTGCTTACACTTGAGACATAGCTATTGTCTATTAGGAAACCAAAATCCCCTAGTATTTTTTGACACGGTTTAAAACCAATTTATCGGGAAGGCCTCTCCCCTAGGAGGGTTGAAGTAGCCAGACTGGTTCCGGAAGCCTGAATGGAATACCGCAATCCATTCAGTAACCGAAGGATACCTTTCGTAGTTCTCGGTGTACTACCTATATGGGAGTATAGCGACGATAGAACCAAACTGCAGATTCACCCAACCGAACGTGTCATGAATGGGGTATCTTAGTTTCTTTTCTTCTAGGATTAACTACGTGGTGTCCCTCCTGGTAGGGGGATATCTTTAGCCACTTGAATCTACTATCCATATTGTCTGACTTGGATTTCATCACCTTGCACAGGATATGTCTGGTTGAGTCAGAATACTATTTAGCTAGGTGTTTGCATGCTCCCTCGTCTCTCTTTGGTCTAGCGATTCCACTATTTTTATTTTTTTTAGGAAACCTGCTGCTTGTTGGTATTCTGACCATTTTTATTGACGCTCTACTTATTGTGGCACAGTTTGTTACAGTGAGTGTTTTGAGCTAGTTGTTGGCTTGAGTGCCATATTTTTTGCGCTCTCCTTCTGCACACTCGGCTGCATTAGGGTTTTTGAGCTGTTTTCCACTCGACACAACCCCTAGAGACTTGACACCATCTATCACCATTGAGTCCCCGAGACATTCTCGGTGCCTCCAGGGCCAGCCCTCGCATCACAGTTCACTTGACACCACCCGTCATAGACGTAGAGCTTCATCACTTGACTCCACTCATCATAGACGCAAAGCTCCGTCTCTCGGCACTGACGCCCCTTATTTTACCTCTAATTCTGAGGCAGAGTCCGAGAACCCCACTTATACTGCACCAACCAGCTCCATGGCTGGCATGACATCCAACCCTTTCTTTGTAGGGACCATTGGCGGAGCATCCACCACCACTCCAGCTACCACACCCGCTTTGGGTATGCCCTCAATGGGGCCCACACCCACCATTTCGATCATTGTGCCCATTCCAGTGGCTAGCATATCTATCCCAACTCCACGAGTTACTCACACTACCCTTGGCGTTGCAGGACCGTCCCATACCACCTTCGTTTCTCCACCTGGGGGCAACGTCCCCAACCTGAACCTAGTCCCTCCACTTGGGTGCATTGGCCCCAACGTGGTCACAACCACCAGTATGTCACATCCTTCTACTAGTTTTCCATTCATGGCTAGTCTCAACCTTCCTGACCTGGCCAGACTGACTAATGATCCCATAAGACATGACCCTGCGTGGCCTCACATGCCCACCAAGCTCCCATCAGACATCCCTAAGTTTGAGGGCAAGGCAGGTGAAGACCCCCAGAACCATATTAAGTCCTTCCATCTATGGTGTTCCTCCAACTCCATAGTGGACGATCTTGTCCGACTCCGTCTGTTACAGTGCACCCTCACTGGCTCTACATCTAAGTGGTACATTGAGCAGCCCAATGGGACCCATGCCACCTTTACCTCCCTCGCCTCGACCTTCCTACAGTTATTTCAGTTACCTCTCCGCTATGACGCGAGAGTTGAGATCCTACTGTCTTGTAGACAGAACACGGCCACCCACATCACTGACCACATTCATGAGTGGCGTCGACGCCGCAACCTCTGCAAAATCAAGTTAGATGACTGTATCTTCTTAGATTGGTTTCTAAAATCTCTCCTTCCTGTCATTACCAAGGATGTGGCATCTGAGCGACCCCAGTCCGAAGAAGAGGCCATCTTCAAAGCCCAACAATTTGACCTTATTTACGCCCAGTCTGGTTATCTATATTCCATCATACCTGATGCTCCCTGCGGTGATTCTTCCCGACATGATGCACCGGGGGCATCCCATGCCACAGATGGCATCATTAGCTGTATAGCCTCACATAACTAGCCCTTTTCCATAGCACGTCCTAACCCTAGCCCCGACCTTTCGCGGGCTATATCCCAGTCCGGAGCAACCAATTTGTATGCTCCCATGGCACATCATCACCATTCCCATGGACCCTCATGTCCACCTCAGTGCTTTGGTCAGCATCCCTCGCTTACGCTCCCCCCGGCCGCACCTCAGCCATATTACCACCCACAGGCCGCACAAGCTCTTGTATCCTCTCAAGTCCCCCCTCTTTATTATCCGCCCTAGGCAGCCCCTGCGGCAAACCCACAACCCGTTACACAGGCATATCAGCAACCCCCACAAGGTTCAGCACCTGTGCCACCTCCACCCACTTATTATCCACTGCAGCCTGCTCCCGCACCTGCACAACCCTAGAACCCACTTGCCACCCAAGGGAAAGTTTATGCGCAACAAAATCCGCAGCCCAACCAAAATAACGAACGCCAGCAGGGCCAGCAAAACCGTGGAAAAGGCTGTAACCGCGGGAATACCCCTCTCCAGACCAAGGCGGCCAACCTCCCAATCCCCCAAACAATAATAACATGACACCTGCCAACGAAAACCCTGATCAACCACCCAAGTAAGCCAAAAACCCTAATTTGTGAACAAACCATCCTTGTTCTATTTGCGGGGTCTATGGCCACTACACACATGCTTTCCCGCATTTGGAGTGAGCTCGACAACTCTGGACCGATGATGCCCACCACCAAGGGCACGCGGCTCCTAAGGCGCCGCCCAACCCCCCACCACCTAAGAATCCACCCTTGGTGTTACAAAACCCTTTACCAACCCAAAGCGTAGTGAACACTCAACCATTGGCTCCCCCTCATGGAAATGCGTCACCACAATGGCAAATCACTTATGCCGCTCTTGATCAACCCATGCTAGACTCAGGTACCCATCACTTGCTAATGATGTCATCAGCCGATGTCAACCTTCAAACCCGTCGGAACCAATATGGCTCAACCCCTGAAGCCCTTTCCACTGACAAAAACACCAATGCTCTTCCCACCGATCGGTCATTACGAATAGCTCCGGCTCCACTAGATGGTGCCTCCAAAGCCCTTCGCTTCCCACTTCGCCGTATCAAGCCCAATGCTCTTGCTGCGTCTAATTACAACATTGTAGATGACTTAGCCCAGTCCCTCGCAACCATGTTTGCGTTAGAGGTCTTAGAAAACTATCCTACACAGCGTAAGACTTTGCTTTCAGCCATTGATGCTATTGACCCAAATGATTCACAAATGATGGCCTTTGATTTGGACCAATCCGAACCACACCTGCCTTCCACTTTAGAGTTCCAAGTTTCTGTATCCATTTGGAATCTTGTCATCCATCAGTGCATCATCGATGAAGGTGCCTCCACATGCGTTATGTTCACATTCGTTTGGCAGAAGTTGGGATCCCCTACTCTCCAGCAGTCCACCACTACATTGCGACCCTATGACGGCCGTTCGGCTCAACCCCAAGGTCTCTTAGCTAATGTCCCCATCCAATTGGCTGGTAAAAGAGTGCTTATTTACATAGAGGTCATCAACGCCCAACTTGATTATAACCTCTTACTTGGCTGCAGTTACATGTATGCCATGCGGGCAGTTGCCTCATCCATTTTTCGTACCATGATGTTCCCCCACGACGGACGTGTGGTTAAAGTTGACCAACTCACCTATTACGATCCCAATGTCCCCGCTGCACCCGAAAACGTTCTCCCCATGATTGAACAACCTGTTAGTGGTGCATCTACCTCATTGGTTTCCTCAGTGGGACCCAGATTTTACTCAGATATGTCGATGACCTCGACATTCCAGTCCATTCCACCTCCGTCACCAGCAACCGAAATATCTGACTTATGTACGCTTTCCCACAATACACCGACACCCAACCATCAACCGCCCTTGCTACCCCAACCACCATTGGTACCTAGTCATGTTGGTGTTACACCCATCCATACAATCCCCTTCCTATTCCCCCCTTCGGGAGTAGTAAGCACCCCGATTATGGCTACCCCCAGCCTCCCCGGTTTAATTAGGATTACCTGTATTGTACATCATGCCTCCCGTTACCCCTCCGACAACAAATGACATCTTACAATCGGTGCAACCCATCACCACTACTAGTCAACCACCTCTCGGTGTCACTACTCTTTCCTCATACACTAATTCATCCCCTCTTATCAAGCACACTGGGGGCAGAGGCCCACAACCATACACTGCTTTACCCCCTCCCAAAATCGTTAACCTCCCCCCCCCGTGTTTCGTGCTCCTCCCAAATACTCGTTGTGTGATGAGTTAGGCCATGCTACTCATCAATGTCCACAATTACCCACATTCCAGGAACACATGCAAATGCTTGACGACGACCCCGACACCACGGTTGTCCAACTGGACCCTACCCCTAAGCCTCGTGATAAATCACTGCGTACCAACCACCCTTGTGCAAAATGCGGCATTTACGGCCATTACTCACATCACTGTCCATATCTCCCAGATTACAGAGCCTCCCTCTATGAGATGATTAACTTGGACCTCGAGATGGCTCCCCCCACCATTGAAGAGATCCACCCCCCAGCATCCCTGCCAACTGGAGAGATTAATACCATTTACATGATCTCTTCTACTAGCACTCCTTCGTCAACCGATTTGACAACCCAAAGTTTCCACAATGATGAGGAGACTCTATAGGCTCTTACTACCCCTGATTACCGCTGGGAGGATATGCACCATCGTTCATATTTCCTCTTGGAAGAGTCCTCCACCACAGCCACCTAATTTTCGGTTGAGTCCAAATATTTCCTCCCCACCAAAGTCGATTGGTTTAAGGATCCCATTCTCGTTCCCGACGCCTTCGAGGAAGGTAACGTGGCCAATATCTCACCTACAATCCACATTGATATCTCTGCCCTAGCTAGTGCTCCTGAAATCATTACGTTAGGAGCCTCCTGCACTGAGTATGAGATCGGAGAGTACAAGAAACGTTTCCAAGAGTTCCGCGATGTCTTTTCCTGGTCCTACACCGAAATTTCTGGTCTTGACCCCACTATGATCAATCATTTTGAACCTTCCCCATCACATCTATCTCAGTGTTTCAATGATCCCATTGTTCAAACCAACACATATGTGATCCATAATCATAAACCCCATGCACATAGCATGGGGGCAGGTCCCTAACCCTGCTCACTTTTTCACATACGTGATCTCAACCAATTTTGAGGTCACATGTCACTTGTATATATGATTTGATTCGATACACCTAGTATTCTACCCTCGCGGGTCATCATTTCTCCCCACCATTGCATCCTTGGTTTGGTGGACTCAACTTTATTTATAGTCATTTTTAACCTCGTTTTCCTCTGACCATTTCGGAGCCATATGAACTCCGTCTCACCATTTGCACCACCGGATTCATATTTCCATGCCCTTGATGATGCTTGAGATCATTTCTCGCTCTCACCAACAACTTTAGGGCATTTTTTCCATGCCCCACGTCACCATCTTAATTTGCGCGCCACATCGGCAGTTGTCAGTTTTTAGCATTCCTTATACCATCGGATTCATTTTTCTGTGCCCGTGATGATGCTTGAGATCATTTCTCGCTCTCGCCAAATACTTTGGGGTATTTTTTCCAAAATGCCCCCTGTTGCCTCGGTTTGCGTGCCACCTCGGCTATCATCCATTCTGACGTTCCTTATATCACTGGATCCATATTTCCGTGCTTGTGATGATGCTTGAGATCATTTCTCGCTCTCACCAGAACCTTTATTGACATCGTGACATTTCACCTTGTTGCCGCAATTTGCGTGCCACATCAGGCGTAGTCCATTTTTGGACACTTTTTAAAATCGCCGGATTCAGTTTTATGAGCTAGTGATGATGCTTGAGATCATTTCTCGCTCTCACCAGGTACAATTTCAACATTGTGTCCCGACACTTTGTTGCCTCGGTTTGCGCACCACATCGGCCACCATCTTATTGTTACACATTTTTACACGAGCTAGTCACTCCGCTCATACTGTAATCATTTCGTTATTTTTCCACCATTTATCATCTCGCAAGGAGGCCCACCAGTGTTCCCCTCCACCCTCGTTCTTGGTTCTCATCAATGTTCCTTGATTGAGAACTTCCTCCTTGCCTAACCATTCCTTTTGTTCGGTATAATTTATCCCTTTTTCGGGCTGGACAAGTCCTTTACGAGAAAGGCACTTAGGGAGTTTCTGTTAAGCTCTTTTCTGACTCCTAAAACAATGAAAATATCATCAAGCAATCTTGCTTCCTTTCATGCTCATTAAAGTACCTGAAAGGGCGTCTATCTGGTATAAGTTTAACCCTTTTACGGACCTGGTAGACTAATTATGAAAAAGGAATATGTTAGGAACCCATGTCTTTACTTTGTTAGTATATTGTTGTTGGACGCATATGCCTTGTAAGTCGTCCCGTAGTATTTTTTGATCAATAGTTTATGTTATTGTTGTCAGCGCATATGCTTTGTAAGTCGCCCGTAGTATTGTTGATCCATAGTTTGTAATGGCCCATGGTTTCGACCCATAGTATTGGCGCCTAGAATTAGTATATAATTGTGTGTTGAGACCTATGAAGGCACCGTGAAGTTATTTGTATTGAGCTTGCTCAAAGGAGGTTGCCCCCTCGAAGTGGCCTGTGATCAATACAAAAGTGATTCTGTGTTCTGTCATTTCTTCTATTCATGTATTCTTGTTAATTAATTGTTGCAGGTGCCTCACATCTGGTATCAAAACACTTTCTTGGGCTCGCTGGGTGAAATTTCTGCCAAATTTTTTTTCGCATCTGTTGCAGGTTCGGATTTGGGAATAATCCCTATCCACTTAACTGTGGGAAGTACTTGGGCATAAGCCCTAAAAATCATTGTGAGGAGTACCATAGGAACCCCGAAGTAGCTGGCCCATTGAGAGGACCTGCCAGTGAAAAGGGCAACGACCCCTACCTGATTGACTAGTTCCCACCCGTGAGGTAAACCAAGAGCTGTCGTTTGTGGCAAAGCGGTTATCAGTTTTACCTGAGCCGTGGAGTGAGGGGTATTGCCCCAATATGCAAGCCGTCAGACAGCATTGGTGGCCGAGTGAAACCCCTGAACTGTTAGGAAGTCGCACATACCTGGGGTCCATATCTACTTTCAGCTGAACTATTGTCGATCACTGCTGCGCCGTTTCAGATCCATTTTGCAAGTCGTTCCAGATTCAGCCATTTTCAATCCATTCGGCGCTGTTCCAAATCTCTTTCGAGCCGTAGCCGCTCCAGTCTGGAAAAAAAAAAAATCAGTTTTTTCTCCATATCTCCTTTATTTTCACTCTGTTTCCCTTGAAATTTTCAGGGAACCCCTATCATCCCATTCTGCATATTTCAGTCCTGAGGACCCTATCCCCAATTCCCCTTCCCAAAGCCCAAAATCCCACAGTTGTCTATTTTTAGGGTTTGCCATAACTTCCTCAGATTTCACCTAATCACCTTCAAATTTTACCACAGAGTTCCTTTCTGAATTCTGCTTCTTTGTTCCCCTCTGCCAAATTTTCCCATTCTTTCACCCCGCTTCTGAAATCCTCATTTTTGCTTCCCTGTCTATCCAACAGTGTCCAAAACCTAGTCAAACCCCAATTACCCTTCTGATTTTTTCCCAAATCCAAATTTTCCCTTACTGAAGTAGTTCTTGTTTTTGTTTTCCTACCCAGTCAGAAAAAAAAAAAAGACCCGTCCAGGAGCAAAAACCATGGAGGAAGAACTTGCAGCCATCCAAGCAAAACTCCAGGACCTGGATGAAAAATTTCTCGGTCTCCATCTTGAACATTCAGCTATGAACAACAAACGACAGTCCGAGTCTTCAGTAGACAATGGGTTCTCTTCTTCCAGCAATTTCCGTGGTCCGAAGCTTGATTTTCCTCGCTTCAATGGTACCGATCCAACTGGATGGATCTATCGTGCAGAACAGTATTTCAGTCTGCATAATACTTTTGATGTCAACAAAGTTCCGTTGGCATCCTTTCAATTGGAACAGGAAGCTCTTCAATGGTACCGTTGGTACATCAAGGCTCATCCCGAGCCCACATGGCCAGACTTTTGCTAGCTCCTTTTGCAACGATTTGGTCCTAGTGCTTTTGATGACTTCACAGGAGCCCTCACTAAACTTCGCCAAACTGGCACTGTGAGAGAGTATCAAATCGAATTTGAAAATCTAGCCAACTACACCGAAGGATTGTCTGATGACTTTTACCGGAGTTGTTTTATCAGTGGTCTAAAGGATGCCATCCGCTCTGAGGTCAAAATGTTCTGTCCCAACACAATGATGGAAGCACTAGGGTTGGCTAAATTGGCAGAAGACAAGACTGCATCCCAACAACGCTCCAAACCCACTTTTGTTCCGTTCCGAAATATGGGTTCTCAGTGACCACCTATACCGCAGGCTCCTCAACCGACTCCTATCAAGCGTTTGTTTGAAACAGAGATGCAAGCACGCAGAGAAAAGGGGCTTTGCTATAATTGTGATGAGAAATTCACTCGGGGACATAGATGTGTTTAGCAAAAGCTCTATCTCTTGGATGTGGAGTCTCCGCCTACCTCGGAGATTGGTGATGAAGATCCAGAAACACTGGATGCTCCGGTCGACATTCAGGAACCGCCTATTGACCCTCCGTCTCAGGATGACCAGTCAGAGATATCTCTCCATGCTTTAGCGGGAATCACCACCCCCCAAACAATGAGGGTCAGGGGTTACTTCAAGAATCTTCCTCTTACAATACTCATTGATTCTGGTAGCACTCATAATTTCATTGACCCTCGCATCGCCAAACAAGCTGATTGTTTTATACATCCTTGCTCCAACTTTGAAGTCATGATTGCCAATGGGGGCACCTTACCTTGCAAAGGGAAGTGTCGAAATGTGCGTATCTCTATGGGAGATTATACCTTGCGCTCTGACATGTTTGCCTTGCCCTTAGGCGGATGTGATGTGGTTTTGGGCACTCAATGGCTACGCACACTTCGCCCTATCTTATGGGAATTTGCTGAACTTTGGATGCAGTTTTCCCTCAATGGACACAAACACACATTGACAGGATTACAACCAGGTTCTCTCAGCATCATCAGTTCACATCGCATGGAAAAACTTCTCAAGAAGAATTCACATGGTGTCATCGCTCAGATCCATTCCATCCAGATGCAACCATCAGCGGTCTCCACTACTGCTTTGGATCTACAACAAATTCTGGATCGATATACAGGTGTCTTTGCTCAACCAGTGGGATTGCCACCTTCCAGGCCAGAAGACCATCATATTCAGCTCCTTCCTGGCAGCGTTCCTCCCAACATCAGGCCTTATCGCTACCCATTTCACCAAAAAACAGAGATTGAAATGCTCGTTCGGGACTTATTGAAGCAAGGTATTATTCGCCCAAGCACTAGTTCCTTTTCTTCTCCAGTTATTCTTGTCCGCAAAAAAGATAGGTCATGGCGCCTCTGCATTGACTTCCGAGCACTTAATCACCTCACCATTAAGGATAAGTTTCCAATTCCTGTTGTTGATGAGCTTCTTGATGAGCTTCATGGGGCTCACTTTTTCTCCAAGTTGGATCTTCGTTCTGGGTATCATCAAATTCGGGTTCATGCGGATGATATCCCTAAAACAGTTTTCCACACACATGATGGCCATTATGAGTTTTTGGTCATGCCCTTTGGCCTCACTAATGCTCCTTCCACATTCCAGGCCTTAATGAATAAAATATTTCGACCCTACTTGCGGAAATTCATTCTGGTATTCGTTGATGATATCCTCATCTACGGTAAAACATGGGATGAACATCTCCAGCATTTGGATCTTGTCATGCAACTTTTCTCTGACCATCATCTCCAGGCCAAGGAGTCTAAATGTGTTTTTGGACAGAAGGAAGTTGAGTATCTCGGGCACATTATCTCAGCACAAGGGGTTCGCGTGGATCCTGCCAAAATCGATGCCATGAACAATTGGCCGCAGCCTCAGACACTCAAGAGCCTTCGTGGTTTTTTGGGGTTGACTGGCTACTACCGCAAGTTTGTCAAGGATTATGGGAAGATTGAAGCTCCATTAACTGCTCTATTGAAAAAGGATGCCTTCACATGGACACCTGCTGCTCAGTGTGCATTTGACAAACTAAAACAAGCTATGTGTACTACACCTGTGCTAGCTATGCCCGATTTTTCCAAGCCCTTCACTATTGAGAGTGATGCTTGTGGCAATGGACTTGGTGTTGTTCTCCTTCAAGATGAACACCCCATTCCGTTCACCAGCAAAGCCCTTTCAGGTAAGAATCTAGCTGCCTCTACCTATGAGAAGGAAATGATGGATATTTTGCATGCAGTACAGAAGTGGCGACCATACCTATTAGGGAATCATTTCTGCATCAAGACTGATCACCAGAGTCTGAAATATTTCTTGGACCAGCGCGTCTCCTCCCCGGCACAATAGAAATGGGTTAGCAAACTCATGGGCTATGACTATGAGATCACTTACAAGAAGGGTAAAGACAATATTGTGGCAGATGCTCTCTCTCGCACATTTGAGGCCCAAGGTTCTCTTTCAGCTATTTCTATGCCTGTTCCAAATTGGTTGCAATTTGTTCAAAAGGGTTATGTCAATGACTCCTCCTTATCTCAAATCATCCAACGCTTGACCAACAACCCTTCTGCTGTACCACATTACTCTTGGGATGGTTCTTCGCTGAGATACAAGGGTCGTCTAGTGCTTCCCCAGAGCACAGATCTTCAACAGGCTGTCTTCTATGAAATCCATGCTTCTCCATCGGCAGGGCACTCTGGGTTCCTCAAAACGTATGAACGAGCACGGCGTAACTTCTTTTGGCAGGGCATGAAAAGGACAATTCAACAGATGGTGGCCGAATGTGATACCTGCCAGCGCAATAAGGGTGAAACAACACTCCTTCCAGGATTGTTTGAACCCTTGCCCATACCTACACGGATTTGGATAGATATTTCTATGGATTTCATTTAAGGGCTCCCTAAATCTAGAGGGAAGACAATGATTCTCGTTGTGGTTGATCGCCTCTCCAAATATAGTCATTTTTGTGGTCTCAGGCATCCCTATACAGCCTCCTCCGTCGCTCAAATTTTTCTGGACCAGATCTTTCGTCTTCATGGCATCCCTTCTTCCATTGTCTCAGATCGTGATGCGACTTTCACCAGTCATTTTTGGACAGAACTATTTCGCCACACTGGCACCAAATTGAAGATGAGTTCAGGGTATCACCCACAAACAGATGGTCAGACCGAAATTGTCAATAAATGCTTGGAAACTTATCTTCGTTGCTTCACCTCGGAACAACAACATCAGTGGGCAAAATGGCTCCCTCTCGCGGAATGGTGGTACAATACCTCTTACCACACTGCCTCTAAAATGACCCCATATGAAGCAGTCTATGGTCAGGCACCTCCATCTCTTCTTCCATACACCCCCACCAGTTCACCAGTTCAGGAAGTTGACATGGTCCTTCGAAATCGTGATCAGATTCTTCGCATTTTGCGGGACAATCTTCACATGGCAAGAAATGGCATGAAGCAACAAGCTGATCAGCACCGTTCTGAGCGCACTTTTCAAGTCGGCGATATGGTTTTTCTTCATCTCCAGCCATACAAACAATCATCCTTGAAACTCAAAGGGCGTCATAAGCTCGCTCCAAAGTTCTATGGGCCATATCGGATTCTTCAGAAGATTGGGTCCGTTGCTAATAAATTGGAACTTCCTCCTGCTTCCCGCATTCATCCAGTCTTTCATGTCTCTTGTCTAAAGAAAGTTCTTGGCACCAACATCAGTGGACAAACGATTTTACCCGAACTGGATAATGAAGGATCCATACTTTTGGAGCCAGAGGGCATCCTCAATCGGTGCACACGTCAGCTTTGCTCTCGCTCTATCACAGAGGTCTTAATTCAGTGGCACAGCATGCAACCAGAGGATGCTACATGGGAACCACTCCTTCAGATTCAACAACAATTCCCACATCTAAAGCTTTGAGGACAAAGCTTTTTTTAAGGGGGAGGGGATGTTAGGAACCCATGTCTTTACTTTGTTAGTATATTGTTGTTGGACGCATATGCTTTGTAATTCGTCCCGTAGTATTTGTTGATCAATAGTTTATGTTATTGTTGTCGGCGCATATGCTTTGTAAGTCGCCCGTAGTATTGTTGATCCATAGTTTGTAACGGCCCATGGTTTCAACCCATAGTATTGGCGCCTAGAATTAGTATATAAGTGTGTGTTGAGACCTAGGAAGGCACCGTGAAGTTATTTGTATTGAGCTTGCTCAAAGGAGGTTGCCCCCTCGAAGTGGCCTGTGATCAATACAAAAGTGATTCTGTGTTCTGTCATTTCTGCTATTCGTGTATTCTTGTTAATTAATTGTTGCAGGTGACTAATTATGAAAAAGGAATACTCTAGTCGCACCGATTAGAAGAGTTCTTCATTGCATCCTTTTATGCTTCTTCGGGTTTGGAGACTAACAAACGAAAAAGCACCCCCCTGGAGTCTTCTTATTGCTTTTAGACTCTCTAAAATTGAAAGCAACCATGAGAGCACACCATCCTGGGCTTTTACAAATCCACACGACGGTACCGATCCATTCTTTCAAAGTCTTCTTATCGCTTCCAGACTCCTTAAAATTGAAAGCAATCACGAGCATGAACTGTCCTGGGCTCGTATAAATCCACATGACAGTACTATTTTGAACACACTTCTTCTAGTTCCTTAACCCATGAAGAAATCCCCGCCGTGCTTCTTGGCACTATGATCGATCACCTCGGAAGCACCCCCAATAAGGTCTCCTTTGTTCAGAGTATTCTGCAGTCTCCTGCCATCTTACACCAACTTGAGTATCACTTATCCTAGTCACTATCCTTGATCCATTACAGCTATGATCCCTTTTCCACCAGTCAGTTTCATATGTTGCCCGATCATCCCCACCATCATACTCTGAAAAAAGGAAGTTTGAGTCGACCCACTCTACTTGCCCAGTTATCCCCCACCCCCACAGTATGTCAGTCCTACCATCAGTACTCTCACACTTCGGTTCGCCACCTCGTGCTCCTATCAAGGAAACATAATTGCCTTGCTAGGTGTAGTTCTCCCTCTGTCGACGACAGCCCATCTATTCCAAAGGATAGACCTAGATGTCCTTGCACCTTGGACCCATCACCATCTGTGGTGAGTGCCTACGGACCATTTTGAGAGGAGTCATCAGTGCCTCTCCAAGTGGTTGTTTCTCACATGCTCGACTTCAACACCTTGATCGCATCGTTGAGAATCGCGCAGGGTATATATCCCTTCAGTTATTGGTCAAAGACCCTGGATTTCCCACGACTCTAGCACATTGGTGAGTCACTTCGGAACACCCAGTTATATGTTCTCGTGGATGTCCGGGTTGCGTTGGCGATTGTATTCGGAAGCCATCGAGTTATATGCTTCCTTGAGTACCCAGTCTAGTTCTAGTTCAATGTACCATTGAGGGTATGACTCCCCGTCACTGTGATCCAGCAGTTTATCAGTTCCTCTGGTACCACACTCAGTAGCACTATTGTTATTCCAGTGTATCAGTTCTTCAGCTCAGACATGGTCAACCTAGCAGTATGTCCCAGATTCTATGTCCTCTCTAGACCCTTATGAGGTACACAGTGGTTCTCCATGTATCCTTTAGGTCCCCATTTTTGGGCCTCATTGTTATTTTTTATATATATCTTGATACGAGCATGGGTATGCCCGCCTTGTCCATATATTTAGATTCTTCCTCATTCATTATTTGAGGCCATGTATATTTCAGGTCCCCATTTTTTTGGACCCCCTTGTTATTGTTCTATATCTTGATACGACCATGGGAATACCCGCCTCGTCCATATGTTGAGATTATTCCTCATTCACTATTGAGGTCATGTTGATGCCTCGGATATCGTAGCATCAATCAGAAAGGGATTCTCCCCGAAAGACGGTCCCAATTAGACTATCTCCCGTTTGGTGTAGGGAATCCGTCCGGTTAGTGGTTCCGGCAACCGTGGTTTTGGACTTTAAATCCGATTCTACCGGTTATGGCCCGATCCACCTTTCTTTTGGGTTTTTTTTTTATGACTTTTATATGAGATGCAAGTGCCTAAATTATACTTAATCTAAATGCAATAAAAAAAGATCTAAGCCTAAAACTGGAATAAATCTATCTATCCCTGCAGGGACCACACTTAAGGGAGGAGCAATCAGCTGTAACATGAAGCGTAAGGAAAGAACAGATAGCTGTTAATTTCAGAAGCAAAGCTACAGCAAGATACAGATTTCTAAAAGATAGCTTCTAGTTTATCATGGAATGTATTCGTTGCTCATAAAACAGAAGAAAGCGGAAGAATAAAGAAACAGATCTGAAACGAAATTTAAAGAACGCATCTATTGTTCATAACGAAAGAAAGCAAAAAAAACTATTTAATCTATGTAACAAGAATAAAGAAACAGATCTAGATGTAACAAAAACTGAAAAATAAACTCAAAGATCCCTGCAAGGAGCAATTTAAAATTATGAACAATGAGCCACATGAATTACCCTGAAGAAAGAACAGTTAGCCATTCGATCTAGACAAAGAAATCTACAGCAATACATTTCATTGTTCACAAAATAGAGAGAACGCATGCACAGAGGAGAGCAGGATCATTAATGCAAAGAAATAATCCAGATGTCAAGAATGATCTCACATTGCAGAATTGCAGTCATTAGAATAGTCCAATATAGAGCAATCCAACATTCCAGGCAAAACGTCCATCTCCCGTGACTTCTATTAGAAAATTCAATTTACAGACCCGATACAAGATAGCTCATATCGTTTGCCAAAATTTTCCTTCCCTGCCAAAAGTCCTTTCTAATCTTTCCTAGATGCTATTTATAGCTACAACTTTGCCCTTTGGGATGACACCTAGCACGTTCCACCTGTCATCTACAGGGATTTCTACTATAATCGATCACCAAAAATGGCCACTTCCTTTACAAAAATATTTTGGCAAAAAAAAATAGGGACAGCTGTCCCATGGCTTATGCCTTACATATTCAAAATATACGTAACAGAAAATTTGTTAACATCAAAGCTTTCCCTGCTGGGCACGTGTTTGGCTGCAGAGAGTGGCTCACTGAATTCATCCTCTTCATTCCTGTGCGTGAGCTTCTGCTGGCAAAGGGTCGCCCAAGTTGATGGTCACTGATGCTGCCTGGGAAGAGGCCCTCGAATCCCCTGCTGATGCTGCTCCTGATTGGGAAGGGGGAATGGAACTGGCCAGACTTTCTGCCACTGCTGGGGAAGAGGCTGCTGGGAGAGGGGTTGCCGGATCTACTGATGCTCCTGCTGTTGCTGCAGCTTTCCTGACCTCCTCTTCTATGTAGCTGTGCCACACACCTGTGTCCCTTATGATTATGTTTGCTGCAGCAGGAAACAGGATTTTTTGAGAAGTCACATTCTTCCAGAGCTCTGTTTTAATGCTTTGTACTTCTGCTTCAGCAACTTGATATGTTTCCTTCAGCAGATGGTTGTGAAGTGTTGATGAACCGATGTAATGTTGGAGATCATCCATGGCAAGGACATCAATGCTTTTCACATACTCCATCTGGACGCCTAGCTCTTCTTTCAGTTGAGACAACCGCTGCTCCTTTTCCGGGAAGTCTTCTAGGGTCTGAGGGAAACTCAATGTGCAGTTGTCATGGACTCCTTTGAGCTTTTGGTATAGGTTGTTGATTCTATCCGTTGTCCTCTGCACACTGGCCATCAGCTTATTGGCACAGTTCCTGCCAAACTCCAACAAGGCTATATCTTCATTAAAATCTTCCACGGCCTTAAAAGGAAGATGCGGGGGGAAACCTCCTTTCCCTTCCCTCCATGCCATCTGACTTATGACATTTGCCTTGACACGGGTATTCTTAGCTTTGAGCCTGTGGGCTTCCGTATTGACCTCTTTTAGTCTACCCATCATGGCCTTGAGTTTGCATACCTCGTCAGTGATTAGCTCTTGAGAGCCATACACTTGCTGCAGGATATTGCATGACAGCTCGTGGAAGGGAGACATGTCCAAGGTTCTGCTCTCTGCTTGCTCTAAACGCTCAGCTAATGTCTGCTTGTCTGCTTCTAGCTGGGAAGCCTTTTCTTCTGCTCCATTCTTCTCCGTTTCTGCAATCATTATTTGGAGTGCTAGCTGGTCCTTTTCCTCCTCCAGGTGGCTGTACTTGTTTGACAGCTCCTTATGCTCAGCGTACAAGCAATTATATTTGTTTACTGCCAGGTCTCTTTGGGCTTGCTCATTAGCCACATTTTGTTGCAGGGTGCGTGCTCTCTTCTTTGTCAATATATTTTCTTTGACTATAACCCCTACATTGGCAAATGATGCCTGTGCTGTTGCTATAACTGCGGATGCCATGGCGATGGGATCTGCATCTGTGTTCTGCATGACAGCGACCTCTCGGTGAGTAACTATGTCATCATGGAAGGGACTTTTAATACTCTCTTCTGATTGGAGGACCATTGTTTTTCTTTTCTTATCATAGACAAACTCATTCCATTTGGACACCGTACGCTTCCCAGATGGAGTGTACGGGACAATTGGTCGGTTTATGATGTCTATGTCTTCTTCCATAGGTGGGGTCCGGACTTCCTGAGCGGGGTCTGCTCCTTCCTTTTGGGTACCAGAGCCACCTGCTTGAGAGGTGTCTATTTCCATGTCTTGTGCACCGGACCCACCTGCCTCGGTATCTTCCCTTGTCTTCAATTCTTCGTCCGCCTTCTTCCTTGCTTCAGCTTGCTCAGTCTCTGCTTCTTTCTGCTTTTGGGCTTCTTCAGCCTCTTTCCGCAGCCTTTCATTTTCAGCGTCTTGTTGCTTTCTTGCTTCCTCGGCTTCCTTTTGTAACCTTGCCTCTTCTCTTAATCTGAGCTCTTCCTGAGCTCGGGCATCCTTGGCTTCTTTCTCCTTTTGCTGGATGGTCTTCTGGGCTTTGGTTGAGCTAGAGCTCGCTCCAGTACTTTGGCGACAGATCCGTAGCTCAATCATGTTGCTGATGCCTCTGAATGCTTCCTTCTCGACATCGGGGTAGTGGGAGTATTCGAAGTTAGCATAGTTCCCCTTGCAATGCTCGGCCACTTTACCCTTTCTGTCGTTCCTGTGGAAGATGACCTCACCGAAGTGGAAGGCCTTCAACTCTTGAACAAATTCATCGGCAGAGGCCACCCCTGAAAACTTGTAAGCACCTATGCAGAAAGGTAAGGGGGGAAAGGAAGCCTTGTGTAGCTTGTGGAGGAATGCTCCAATCCCATCCAAGAAGAGTTGTCTTACTGCTTCTTTGAGCACCACATAGTCTGTGGCATACTGCGGCAATATGTATGGGGGCTTAGTCCCTCCGAACATTCTCAGGTAGGTACCTTGTTCTGAAAAGTAAAAGTCCCCATAATCTCCAAGGACTTCCAAAGCGTTTTGTGACAGGCAATTTGGTTCTTCCTTGAATATTTTCTCGTATAGGGGCATGATGAACCCCTCACAGATGAGTTTGTAGCTGGGCTTGTAGTTCTGAGCCCACAACATCTTGAATGCGACGTAGACCGGGGTGGTGGCCCTATCCCATGCACACCCCAATTTGGGGAACTCTATCTTGGCCAAGATACAATCTATCAGGTATGAAGACATGAAGAATTCAGCCTTCTTCAAGGCCAGCCCGGGCTTAGCAGCACTTATCATTGAGGCCAGACTATCTGACAAGATAGTGGCCCAGTCAAACACTGTCCCCTGAAATGCCACATAGTGAATGATAGGGACCCACTGAATCTTGTATACTGTGCCATCGGGCATGCCGAAGATTCTGCACAGCATTAAAGCGATCAATCTGAAAGGGGCCCTCAGGTTTTTCACGTCATATTCATCATTTCCCTTCTTTCTCAAATGCTTCCCTCCCCTCAATAGCTTCTTGGCCATCTCGACGTTATCCATTTGGCCCAACCATTCGTCAGTCAGAGCTTGTTGGACACGGGGAAATCTGTAGGCCGCGGCAATATACGCGGGTTGAAACGAGGCGATAGCCATTTTCCCGCTATCATTTATCACTCTCCCTTCAGCATCTGCATGTTGGAGTATACACTCGATCACTTCAGCACAGGGGAACAGCTCAGGGCGGGTAGCGGCTCTAGTTATGCCTGAGGCTCTGATGTTAAGATAGATTGGTGCTTCCTCTAGCAGCATATCTGGGATTTCTTGGTCCCATATCATTCTGTAGATGTCTCCCCATCTGATTTCTGGAGGGACACCAGTAGTGCACTTAGTGTCTTGGAGCGAGGTTTCAATCTTGAGAGGGGTAGGCTTCTTTTCTGTCATCTTAGCTTTCTTCTTACCGGTTTTCGGCATCTTGATTTATCCCTGATAACACCCATATACAAGTCATCATGAACTTGAGTAACATACTGTGAGGTTTCAATCAGAGAGTATCATTGCTTGAATATATCAATAAGATGGGTACAATGAAACTGTATATTCAGGAAGTAAAAACATAATTTGAAACATAAATTGAAACATTTGAATCTCTTAACAGGATGGGTTTGGGATGCTCCTGAGGGGATAGGTTATGTTATGGACACATTTTGCTCTTGGACCGATAGGCGTTTTGCGGAAGCAATGGGTCCTCGGGTCAGCCTTGGGGAATTGCAGAAAACAACGGTTTTCGGCTCGAAAGGCGAATTGCGGACACCGTTGGTTTTCGGTTCCGCTCTGCGGAAGATAGGTGTTTTTCGTTATAGCTGCGGTCGGAGAGGCTAATGGCGGGCAGACGCGGGGTGAGAAAACTTTGTGACGACAAGGGAGCCCCTTTCGCATTTTCGACTCGGTGAGGGCTTTGTTTGCCATCGTCACGCGCGGCCACCCGCCGAGGTGCTCTATGGGAGACTCTGGTCCGAGCGAAGGTGACGGCGCCGGGGATATACTGACGGGAAGTGCTAGGGACCAGGTTTTGCCTTGAGTAGAGGGCGTGCTGGGGCTGAGGCTTGCGGAAGGGCCCACGGTTTTTAAGTCCGGAGTTTACGGCCGGGGGCATGGAAAGCCCATGGGGTTTCGACAAATTTTCCAAAACGAGGTGCGCGGCCCGGGGTAAAACGGACAAGGTTAACGGCCTGCACCAACCGCCTTGGCTTAATAAAATAAGAAATGCCAATGTTTAAATCGATGCCTATGACGTTTTGAATGACGGCTAAAACATTCAACTGTATCTGACGAGTAAAACATAGCCCTTTACGGGTGTTTTGCCCGTCAAAACCCCACTAAAACCCATTGTTTTCCCACAAACGATAACCCAATAGCGAAATTCCAGGTTAGAATCCTACCTGGCACCGTGGGGATTTCTTGAGCAAGGTGGCCGCGAGCACGGATGAGCGAGGTGAGCTGGAGCGATTTGCACAGTGTCGCACGTCGTTGGCCGATTCAAAAAACAATGGTGTAATGGGTCGAGCCCCTACCGTATTTTATAAAGAATGGGCACGTGTGAGCATTCAATTTGGTAGGTGGCGCGGTTAAAACGAGGTTAAAATTCGCTGCGCGTAGCGGTCATGTCAAACGATCTCGGTTTTCGTGCGACCGTCATTCGCGGGGCCAGTTTGTGAATCGTATCCGCCGTTGCGGAAGGGTTCAACGAAAGCTTCCGCCGTTTCGGGGCTCATTGCGGAAAGGAAACTCGAAGCCTTCCGCGAAAGACCGCCGCGTAGCGGACGGGTAACGCCAAGGCTTCTGCCCTTTCGGAACGATGTAGCGAATGGTCCCGGTGTTTTTTTTGGAAGGCGTTTGCGAAAGCTTCCGCGAACCAAAAATTTCAAAGTCTCGTTGATTTTCGGGAGGGTTTGGCGAAGGCTCCCGCTTGTTTCAGAAGGCTTTTGTGAATGGCTTCCGCCGTTTCGGGTGCAAAACTTATACTCTTCCGCATATTCACCCGGGGTCGTTTCGGAGTCCTTTGCCGAGCGGTCTAAGCGATTGGCTTCCACCGTTTCGGGAGGGTAGCCTGAAGGCTTCCGCGTTTCGGGAGCAAAGGCTGAAGGCCTCCGCGACAGTTTCCTGAAAAAAAAAAAAAAATCTAAGTCTTTTCATAGCTTCGGAAACAAAACGTGAATTCTTCCGCGGGACTCATGCAGATGGCTTCCGCCGTTTCGGGAGGGTTTCATCAAAACCTTCCGCAATTTTAACAAACCAATCCGACTTTTTTCGGGCGTCTTTCCTAATCCCTTCTGCTGTTTAGGAGCGTTTTACGAACTGTCCCCGCCGTTTCGGGAAGAAAACTCCAATCTCTCCGCAGACGGTTGAAAAATGTTCTAAGTGCTTTTCGGGAGACTAAGGCGAATGAGTCCTGCCATTTCGGGAGGAAAGCCGGAACCTTTCCGCGGTTGCGAAAGGCTTGAGTAAAGGGCTCCGCCGTTTCGGGAGGTTATACCAGTGGTTTCCGTAACTTATAGCCATAATCTGAGTCATTTTCGGGGAGATATCACGACGGCTTCCGCTGTTCCGGAAGAGTTGACTGAATTCCCGGCCGTTGCGGAAGGGTTCACTGAATTCCCCCGCCATTTCGGGCGGTTGAAACTAAAAGTTCTCTAAGTCCCTTTGTTCCCGCAGTTTTTTCTAACCGGAAGAAAATCTAAGTCCTTTTCGGGAGATTTAAGGTGAATGAGTCCCGCACTTTCGGGAGCAAAACCGAAACCTTTCCGCGGTTGCGGAAGGCTTCAACGAAAGCTTCCGCCGTTTCGGGAACAAATTTTCAATGGCTTCCGCAGATTTTGACAAAGGAAATCTCAGCCCTTCTTTCGGAAAGGTTGGACGTTTGTCTTTGAAGTCCGAGAGATAGTCCGAATAATCCCAAAACGTTGGGGAAAAGTCTGAGTTATCTTTTGGCTTTTTGGGGAGAATCATGGAAGGATTGATGGCAAGATGTTCAGCAGGGAAATAAGATTTTATGTTGAAAGCAGAGCTGATGGCTGGGATGGCTTCTCAAGCAAACTTTCTACAAAAAAATACAGGAGGGGCCCCAACATGTACAAAATTTTTGGGGAGGGGTGTTGTTGCAACAACAGGTCATGTGCTTTCAGTTTTTGCAGTTTGTTCGGGACCATTGTTCCGGGCTCTAGTTCGTTTCTTCTCCTCTCCACATCCCAAGAAAACCATAAAAGACCTATGATGTCTATCGACCATACGATGAACTCCTGCCCTCACACATCACGGGGAAATCTGTTAACGCCCAAAAAGTGTTCACTACCTCATCTACCCCATTACATGACTCATTTGTCCATATTTCCTACCATATTTTCCTCCAGAACTCCAAAAAACCATTAAAAAGCCTCCAAAAGACCCAAAAACCACTTAAAAAGCCTCCAAAAGGCCAAAAACCCCCTTTTCCCCCCAAAATAAGTTAAATTCCTCCAAAAATAGCAAAAACCCTCTAAAAAGGGAATAAAAAATACAAAAAAGAGGAAAAAGAGGGAAAAAAGGAAGCAAAAACCCTATACAGCTGACCTAAACCATATGGTGCCTAAAACAATGGGACACCACTCCACCACTAAAAAACTTATAAATAGGTGATGGAGGCTCCCCATTTCACATCCACAGTTATCCCTATCCTTATTATACCAAAATCACTCCTGAAACCTTAGCTCACCCTTTTGAGCTATTTTCACATTTGAGTGCCCCTTTGGCTCATATCCAAAACACTTTGGAGAAGGAGAAGGAATCTATTGGAGCTTGGAAGCAACCCTCCTGGACTACTGCAAGAGCTTCACCAACCTCACATTGGAGGTATAATCAATACAAAAACCATTTTTAATATCTTTTATTGTTTCATGGACATGCTTGTTTAAATTTACTGTTTTCATTTACTATCTTGTTGTTATTGTTTTTACTGAACTGCTACTAAGGAGTCCCTTCTCCTTAGTAGGTGCTCATTTGCACAAGCTAGGGAGAAAACCCTAGCTACAGAACCCCATATCAAGCAACTCTTTGATGGTATTCTCTATTTCATTCTTGAATCTTTTGGGATGCTTGTAGGGGTGGATTTTTATGGGAAAAGTGCCAGGTTCTAGCTCTATCCAATGTTCAGTACCCCTATCAAGAGGCCTTCCATGTGGTAGGTCTTCAAACACCTTTTTGTGTTTTTGGAGCAATTTTTGGATATCTTCAGGATGTTGTGACACATCAATGGTGGTTACTTTGGCGGAGATAAAACATTTAGCATCCCACTCTATGTCTCCATGCCTCAAAACAGATCTCATACTATGTGCAGAAATCACTTGTTTTGGGTAGGTGTTAACCCCTCTAAAAACCACTTGCTTATCTTTAGTATCTTTAAAACACATTTGGGGAATCCTATAATTTACCACATGCTCACCAAGTGATAACATCCATTGTACTCCCAACACAACATTAGTATCAGCAACATCAACAATGTAAAAACTATCAGTTACAGTATGGTCTCCAATAGTTACCTGCATCTTGGGAATCCATCTGTTGCACTGCATAGTGTTGTTCTTTCCAGGAATAATAACTGTGAAACCTCCAAATTTTTCTGATGGGAGTTTTCTTCTCTCCACCATGACTGCATCAATGAAATTATGTGTGCCCCCCCCATCGACCAACACTGAAACTTTATGCCCTTGCACTACTCCCTTAAATCTCATAGTGTGGTAGCGGGGAACTCCACTCAAAACTGCAAATTTTGTTTCTGTTTGTGTTGGTTCTTCTTCTTGTGTTGTATTGTACCCTTCTTCTGTTGGTTCTTCCACTTGTATTTCTGCACTCATTTCCTCCTCATCACTATCAGAAGATACTTCTATGTAGTGAGATTTACCTTTTGCACATCGGTGCCCCGAAACCCACGGTTCTTGGCAGGAAAACACAGTTTTTTCCTTCTTAACTCATCCCGATCTCGGAATGAGTATTCTTTCCTATTTGGGGATGCATTATTTCTGAATGGTGGCTTTGAATTCTGAAATTTTGCAGGTGGATTAAACTTAGGTGGGTATCTGGTTCTTGGGATTACATCTTGCAGATCCCTTGTTCTGCTCAAAGCTTCTTGTAAGGTAGCTGGTCGGTAGGCTTTAACCAACCCTTTCAAAGGTTCTATTAATCCTTCTGTGAATAGTAGGATCAACCTAGGTTCTGATATATCAGTGACCATCACATCCAAAATTTGAAATTCTAATATATATGCTTCTGGAGTGCTGGTTTGTTTCAAATGTGCTAGCTCACGGAAAGACAGCTCACGATCCCTCCTATCAAATCTTTCCACCAACCTCCTGGTGAAATCTTCATAAGACTGAACTAAATCATGTCCCAAGGTTCTCATGACATGGAATCACTAATCATTGTCTTGTCCTTCCAAATGAAAAACTACCATCTTGATGGCATCCTTTTATGCCATGGGATGTAGCTGAAAATATATGTCTAGTTTCTGCACCCAGGAACTAGCATTGCATTTTGTAGTCCCATCAAAGTAAGGTATATGGACCTTACCTCTAGCATTCCTCAACTCAAAATTATTTGTTGGCTGCTTATTATATCCCCTTGGTTGATTTTTTAGGTAAATCTCAGAAAAATCTTTGAAAGTGAGATCTCTTCTGCACTCATCACTCAAGGTCAAATATACTGCATGCCTTTCCTCACAGGTAGCTACAGGTGCACCGGGCGCTTCTTTATTTTCCTCAAAGAAGGTAGGCATGGTTTGTCGAGGTTGATCTTTCAAATCCATTTTAAAGTCTCTAGGCCTATTGTGTGGACCAGTCTTTGAGAAAATGGTTTCTGCAAATGTCTTTCTTTCACCCTGGTGGGAACCACTAGCACTCCCTTCTGCCTCTTTGTGTGCAAACTAGCTACTAAGGATTTATTTAGTTTCTTGACCATTCTATGCCATAGTATGAGTTATATTTTCTATCCCTCTAACCATTTTAATAAGTAGTTGTATAAACTCATCATTGGCTTCTTGTTCAAACATGTCTCTATTCCCTTCTATTTCTCCTTTTGTAGAATCTACCTCTTCGTCCCTAGTGTTTTTGGGCTCTTCTCCTTTAGTGCTAGATGTTATTCTTGAGGTCATCACCACAAAAAGAGAAAGTTTAGAGGACCATGCTATGATACCACTGTAATATCCTTGGTAATATTCGACCAACATATTAACTCCAATTTAATTTTTTTACCAAAATTACTAGTGATTTTTGTTGACAATTTTCTGAGCAGGGTGGGTAGTTAGTAACGGGGACCGAGGCTCAACGTGAGTTTGGTAGGATGAACTTTTAATTCTGGAAAATATATGGAATTAGGTGCAGCAGCAGGTCTGAAGTTCAGAACAAATGTGTCCTTTGCACTAAGTACCGGAACCATTCACTTTTCAGCAACAGTGATGCACTGTTGCCTACTTCGAGACTCCCTGAGCAACTGGCATATGAAAAATAGACAGGTAGGGTGATACTGGGGTCGAGGGAAGAGATATTATCAGTCATAGAATGTATAGAAAGATGCTTGAGAATATTTGGGGAGGTTTGGGAAGTAATGGATGACAGAGGCTCAAGTAGGATGGTGGAGCTAGGAAATTTGCTGGCTTCCCAAACTCAAGGGAAAGGCTTCCAAATTCTGGTTTTGTGGGATGATATGGTTAATATATCAATTTATTGACCTACCGAAAAAGACAGGAGTTCAAATGGGTGCTCAGATTGCATTTTACAAAGAAATCACTAAAACTAGTCTAGGAAAACCATCCAAAGAGCCAGTCTTGCCTTTTAACTGAAAAAATGACTTTAATGAATTAAAATCTTTGTACTGAAATATTATGTAGCTCTGATATACTCATATGAACTATGACACATTGATTTTATCATAACAGAACCATCATTTTATTCCAGTGGCTTTCTTCTCTAAACAATTCTCCTTACAGGCTAGAAATTACAGTACATTGGATGGAGAAAATGAAAAGAGAATAGATTTGTTACAGGGGATCTGTTCTGATGTAGTGATCAGAATATCTGTAGATCAGAGGAATAATTTGGCTGAAACCATTGCTGCAAAACTCAACTGTTGCGCCCTCCTTCAACTGATTGTCTCCACCAGTGGAAACACCTCTAGATTTGGCTGAACAACTGGAGAAAATGGGAGAGGGATGAGAGATCAGGTCTGAAGTTGACCTATGAACATGGAATCCTCTGATAGCTGCTGATAATAACTTCTGGAGCTCACTGGAAGTCCTGGTCACTCTCCTCCTTAGCTATCTTCATCTACTGGTGAACCTTCTCCAAAACTAGCTAGTAAACTGCTGCTCTGGCGATCTCCTAGCCAAACTGGCATTGAATCTTCAATGGTGACCTGAACTGAATATCAATGGCTGCAATACTGAATGCTAGATCTGAATAACACTCACATAAAAACTCACATGGCCTTGGGGCACATCACCTAAGAAAAGTAGCTGAGGCACATCAGTCAACTGGAGGGCTTAGAGCTCTCATGCAAAATTCTCACAATGATCAAAAGTATGAGATGGAGTTGGAAACTTAGTTAAATAGAAGAGATGACTTCTTCCTCAAGCCATCCAGACGTGTGGATGAAGGAAGGCGCCTTCCTTGCTAGGATTAGAAACTTCTAACTAGAAAAACTTGCCATCTTTTATCTTTCTTCACTCCAATTAGCAAGTGCGCCTTATGAAGCTTTCTGGATGTTGCTAATTCTTTTCTTACAACTTTTCTTGTTTTTTCCACTTTCATTACTTTCTCATTTTCTGCTTTTGTCTGATTTTTCCAGCTTTTGTCAGTTTCCTTCTTTGTTCATCTTGCCAACTTGTCTTCCACTAGATTCCTTCGATTTTTCTGAGATTTATCACTTAGCAAGATTGGCCTACTTGACCAATTCGAATTGCCTATCCAAGTCATCAACCACTTGTCACATTTATTAGTAATAAACATTTAAATAACAAAATACAACTCAGAAATAATTTAGCTAAGAAAATAATTAATTATCCAGTAATTAATTAACTACTATGGTGTAATTGCTTCAAAATTTCCCTAATTAATTAATTTCTCAATTAATTATGAACTTAGACCCCTAGGGATAGGAGGATCCAAGTGGTGACCAAGGTCACTAGGGATAGGATATGACATGTCTGAACCTCCAAAACATAATACCTAAGTTATAGTACCTCTCAAATACCTGAGAATCCACTGTACTGCCTTCCAATGTTCTGTACCTAGATTGTTCATATATCTGCTCACAACTCCCACTCCTTGTGCAATATCTAGTCTTGTGCACACCATGGCATACATCAAGCTACCAACTACTGATTGATAGGAAATCTTAGAAATGTAATCTGTCTCTTCCTGTGTCTTGGGACACATTTTCTTACTTAGACTGAAAGGGTTGGCCAAAGGTGTACTAACTGGTTTTGCATTCTGCATTTTGAACCTCTCCAACACCTTTTGTATGTACTCACACTGATACAATGTCAATTTGCGATTTTTCTTGTCTCTTGTTATTCTCATACCAAGAATTTGCTTTGCAGCACCCAAATCCTTCATCGAAAATGAATTAGCTAGCGTCCTTTTGAGTACATTTATATCCTTCATGTTAGACCTTGCAACAAGCATGTCATCCACATACAATAACAAGATAATATGTCTTTCATTGTCTAGCTTCTTGAAATAAATATAGTGGTTAGAATGACATCTACTATAACCATGTTCTATTATAAACTTGTCAAATTTTAAATACCACTGCCTTGGAGCTTGCTTCAAGCCATACAAGCTCTTTTTCAACCTACATACCAGATCCTCCTTCCCTTTGACCTCATACCCTTGTGGCTGCTGCATATATATCTCTTCTTCCAAATCCCCATGGAGAAAGGTTGTTTTTACATCTAACTGTTCAAGATGCAAATCTTCTAACGCCACTAGACTTAAGATAGTCCTAATTGAAGTCATTTTAACAACAGGAGAAAATATTTCATCAAAATCTATACTTTTCTTCTGTGCAAACCCCTTTACAACAAGTCTGGACTTGTACCGCTTCTTACCTCCTTCTTCTTCCTTCAACCTGTAAATCCATTTGTTTTGCAATTCTCTTTTACTAGCAAGCAACTGAACCAAATCCCAAGTCTGGTTTCCTACCAATGAGTCTGTCTCCTCATTCATGCCTTGCTCCCAGTTCTTTCTATTTTCCACCTGCATTGCTTCTTCATAACACTCTGGCTCACCAGCATCAGTCATCAATAAATAATACATTGAAGGAGAGTATCGTTCAGGGAGTCTACTTAATCTGGTAGATCTTCTTGCAGTTGCAGAAGTTTCAGCTACTTGCTGTTGTTCTTGATTTTCTAGCACCTTTGGAACTTCATTTTCTTCAATTTCATCAAGTACTATGTACTTTGTGGTTTCCTTTTCTTGTTTCTTTTCCTACAACTGATATTTATACATGACCTTTTCATTGAATATGGCATCTTTACTTCTAATGATTTTGTGATTTTCATAATCACATAAACGATAACCAAAATCATTAACCCCATATCCAATAAAGGTACATTTCTTGGATTTAGCTTCAAGCGTTGTTCTATTTTCTTTATCAATATGGACAAATGCTTCACAACCAAACATTCTCAGAAATGATTATTTTACCTTTTTACCTATCCATGCCTCCTCTGGAATACCACCATCCAAAGCACTTGAAGGCCCTATGTTTATTAAATAAACAACAGTATTTACAGCTTCTACCCAAAACTGAAAGGGAAACCCTGCATGCAATCTCATACACCTTGCATGCTTCATGATCGTTCTATTCATCCTTTCTGACACACCATTTTCTTATGGTGTTGCTGGGACTGTCTTCTCTCTACGAATCCCATGGTATGAACAATAACTATCAAATTCCTTTCCGCAGTACTCACCTCCATTATCAGATCTGAGACACTTCAACCTTTTTCCTGTCTCATTCTCAACCAAAGCTTTCCACTTCTTAAAAGTAGCAAACACATCAGAATTCTGTCTAATGCACTAAACGCAAGTTTTCCTAGTTGCATCGTCAATAAATGTAACATAATAATGGGAGCCACTAAGAGATTGTACCTGAGCCGGTCCCCATACATCTGTATGCACAAGCTCTAACTTTTCATTCTTCTTTTGTTTCCCAACCCTGAGAAATCTGACTCTATTCTGTTTTCCATAAACACAGTTCTCACAGAATTCCAAACTTACCTGTTTCAAATCTGGCAGCAATTTCCTTGAGTGGAGAATTTGCATCCCCTTCTCACTCATGTGGCCAAGCCTATGATGCCACAATGCTGTATCTATTCCTATGGAAGCTAAAGAGATAGAATGGTCAGTATTATGAGGACATAAATACAATGTAACTACTCTGTCTCCTTTTGCTATCAGGATTGATCCTTTAGTGATCTTCCACCACTTTTCTCCAAATGTAGATAAACAGCCGCCATCTCCCAACTGCCCTGTTGAGATCAGATTTCTTTTCATAGCAGGAATATGTATTACATCTTTCAACAACCAATCAATTCCATTCTTAACTTTTATCCATACATTTTCCATTCCAACAATTTTACATGGCTCATCATCACCCAATAAAACATGTCCAAAATCACCTGGAACATAATAATGAAAGTATTTCCTATGGGGTGTAGCATGACATGAAGCTCCTGAATCTACTACCCAATAATTGATAGTATTATCTAATACAAGAATCAAAGCATCTTGTAACACATCACCTGCTACATTTGCTTCCTGGGTAGTTTCCTGCTGTGCATCTCCTTTCTTCTTTAGATATCTACAGTCTTTATTTAGATGTCCTTTCTTTCCACAGTTCCAGAACTTTATCTTTCCCAGTCTGGAATTGGAATTGCCCGTTTTAGACTTGCCATGATTACGTTGGTTCTTTCCTCTCTCCTTTTGTCTTCCCCTGCTCTCCATCGTCAACGCATTACCTAATGTTTCACCTGTGCTTTTTCTTTGCATTTCCTCACTAAGAATAACACCAATAACATCATCAAATTTCAAGGTGTTTGAACGAGAGACAAAGTTACTTACAACCATGACCAAGCTATTCCAGCTTTCTGAAAATGAACACAAGATTAGAAGAACCCTAACCTCATCATCAAAGTTCACACTTACAGAACTTAGTTGATTGGTAACCGTATTAAACTCATTTAAATGATTTGTAACAGATCCACCTTCAGACATCTTCATATTAAATAATCGTTTCATTAGAAATACCTTGTTGGAGGCCGAGGGTTTTTCATACAGCTTACCCAATGCGCTCATCAAACCCTTCGTTGTTGTTTCTTTTGAGATATTGAAATCCACCAACGAAGCCAGGGATAGTTGTATTGTCCCTAGTTCCTTTCTATCAAGAACCTCCCATTCTTCATTCTTCATGGCAACCGGCTGCTTTTCTCTTCCTCCCAACGGCAAGAATAGATCCTTTTGGTACAGATAGTCCTCCATTTGCATCTTCCATAACTAGAAGTTTTGGCCGTTAAACTTCTCAACCTTAAAATTTCCTTCTTCTTCCATTGCTCCCACTCAAACCAGAAACCCTAGCTTCCTGTGGGTTTATCTTCCAAATAGACCTTTGGCTCTGATACCAATTGTTAGAAAAACAGGATCGGAGCACTAACAATAAACATAAATAAAAATATAATCACACATACACATTACAAGAGAGACACAGATATATCATAGTTCACCCAAGATGGGCTACGTCCACACTAAAGTTACCAGTCCTTATTACTATCACGGGGGCTTCACTCAATAAACCACTATCATAGCATGTTCGTTTGTGGCATATGAAACAATACCCCTAATTTTACTAAATATTGGAAAATAACTTCCAAAATCGTTTTTTTAACCCCCTCCCAATATGCCTTCTCAATTTAAAAAAACCCCTATTTTCACTCGATATTGTATGTATCAATTTTTTCATTAACATTTTTTATACCCCTTTATATTTCTACCTAGTATATTGATATGATACCCCTCTTATTACCCCACATGCATTCTACAATGCACCTTGCTTCTTTTGATGTATATTGTGGATGCACATTCCTTCACCCACAATGCAATTACTCAACCACATATCATTATCATTTGCAACATCTAATGGTTTAATGAAGAGATAGGATATCACTTCTTGTATGTCACTAGAGGCCATACACATAGTACACCATTTAGATTGTATGTTGCAGTTCCCCAATCGTTGACTAAGCCTATTGTAAGCTAGGTATCCATGCCCCCAAGGCCTGTAACAAGCTCTAGGAGGCTGACTAAACCTCCAAAGGCCTATAATAGGAACAAGTGGTTGGGTATTCAAGCCCCCAAGGCCTATCGAGGGCCTACAATAGGCCTTGGAGGCTTAGAGCCTCCCAAGGCTATTGGTAACAACTGGTTGAGTGTTATTGGTAACAATTGGTTGTCAATGACCACTGTCTCTCGACTATGATCGGTTGGCAACCCACTTCATCACGAAATCCCTGGCCTCAAGCATGTCTCAATATGTGATTTCCCTGCATACTGGTAAGCCCGAGCCTTATCTCAACCCGATTTCTCATCCGACCATGATCCCCCCATCTCCATTTGGCGGATATTTGTCAGCCCGCCCATATAAAAAAGACCCCAAAGTATTTTTGTATTGTTACATTAAATAAAAAAACCCTTTGCCCCTTAATATATAAGAAATATAATTTTTAGGTTTTCACGAATATTTAATACCGCAATATGAATGAACGTGATATTATATTTTCTTCTAGTAAAGCCCCCGTGATTATTATACCATCCAGCAAAGTGAAGGGATACAACCTGCAGCACAACCACTGTACTTCCTCTTCACTGTCTCGCAGTCTCTCTTCTTGATCTCACAGATCTTTACATTGCATAAAACCTAATACATCAACCCTAGCCGTATTACAATGTCTTTCTTATAAAGGGGAAATACAATGGGAAAATACCATGAGTTAGCCAAAATCATGGGCCTGTAAACTGTTTGGCAAAAACAACTCCAAAATTTTTTCTCAACGGTGTTGCTGCCGAACACCAAGGTTGGGGAATGAGTGTACAGTCCCCTGAGGTGCACGACTGATACAATATCATCTATGAGACTGGAAGATCTAGCTCCACAGCCAACAATACTTCCCTAATGGATTTGAAGATGAAGTAAAAAGACAAAAGATAGGTAACTGAATCAAATTTCATAATATATAACATTTATCTATAAAAATTTTGTGTAAATGATTATAAAATTAGTTTCCTTTAAATTGGGTTTTCAAATTTTCAGCACATCATAAAATATATGTTTGTGCGAGTGCAACACTTATTGAGGTAAATGATATCAATTTTGGATAAAATCTTGCAAACATATAAAGGACATATGGGCCTACTGCAACACTATTTATTCAAAAAAAATCGTGAATTGTTTTATTTATTATTCATTATTGAAGTCAGAAAACCTTGAAATGAAAAACGTTATGTGTGGGTGCAACACTTTAGGGGAAAAATTTGATGAAATCATTGATTTCTATATATAAGATTATAGATCTCACTCTCCTCTAGTGCACCATATACTTTTCTTGGGAAATGGTGAAGGAAAACAAAAGTTATATAAAAAACAATTGATGTATCTATTTTCGAACACTGACGTGTGTCATTTAGAAAAATAATAATAAATAAATAAAACATACATTTTAAGGAAAAAATTACATATTCAGAATCGTTAGATTGTACTCTACAATATTCTATATTTCCATAAAAAAATAATGTGTTTTTCATAGCAAAACACGCCATTGAAACTGAGCATATTTATAGAGTTCTAAAATACAGGCAATAGCCCTGGTTTATTTGTCCTAACCAATAGGTTCAGTAATTCGAAGCTATTTCCGAACATCATGCCAAGCCTTGTTATCACCGAGTTTTTAAATTTTAAAATAACGCATATGCGTTATAACGCATATGCATTTTAGCCTTGTTCATATCGCATATGCGTTATAACACAGATGCGATTCATATCTCATATGCAATTCATATCGCATATTCGATATAACGAATATGCATTTTAGTTTTAGTATCTCTGTACGAGAGTAAAAAAGAGTTTACCAGGTTAGTGGATAGACTTTGGGATAAACCCCATCTAGAAGAAAAATATCATGGTAATTATTGGTCCCTCCAAAGTGGTTTAGTGTACACATAAGTGTGGCAAAATGACTACGCTTAGCCTAAACTTTGTGAATGGTTGTGGATAATGAGGTCAGATTATTGGAGGTTCAAGGGCTAGTCCAAAGGAGGTATTAGGATGACGAGGTTACCAAGTTAGGATTCCTTTCTTGTTTCCTCTTCATGATCAACCTCAATAAGAGGAACAGGGTAAACAACAACTGTAGGCTCTGTATATGTATATGTCAATTTAAAAAAAAAAATTACATATACATTGGTCTTGAAACACCATACACTTTCTCCCTCTATAACCAACCTTCCCCTCTTTGTTTATCTAACACATCCACATACCCTCTCTCCATCCCTTTTTATCTAACCATCGTTATTTCTCTCCTTCACCACCCCTCTACCTCTATAACCATCCCCCATCCCTCTCTCTCTCTCCCCTTCCCTCTCTTTCCCTTCCCTCTCTCTCCCTTCTCGCTTCTCCCCTCCCTCCCTCTCCTTCTACCTCCATGTCTTCCATCCTCTCACCCACTCTATACCTCACTTTCTCCCCCTACCTAGTCTCTCCACCCCCTTCTCTCTCTTCCTCTCTCCCCCTCTCTGTCTAAATTCCCCCCTCTTTAATTATCTGGCCACTCCCCCTCGAACAAACTTACACACCTTTTGGTCTTGAAAAATCACACCCCCTCTCCCTGTATAACCACCCTTACCCCCTTTATCTCTCTCACACACATCCACACACCCTCTTGTTGTGAGGGAAATGCACCTATAGTTCAATGGAGAAACTACCAACTTCAGGTATGAAAGATAGACCTACAAAAGTTCTGCAAGTACAACAAGTAAGTGAAGAGATTAAGGTTAGAAGATGAGTACCTTATTACGAAGGTTGATCCCAAGCTTCCCCTTCCTTGCTCTTCAATGCTATCCAGTATCGCAATGCCCACACCTGCAAAACAACTTGATACCTTTCTCAAATACATTTGACTACATACATAAGACTGATATTCATAATAGAAGAAGACATCATATTATAAGCAAACTGTAATCAAATCCGAGACACACATAAATAGGTCATATTTGGAAAGGGACGAACTTCTAATCTCTATTAATGAATGAAGCAAGTACATGAGATTATACCTTCGTTCAAGCTTGGCACTTCATGAAACCTAGATTCAAGGTCTCCTGCTTCTGTTCTCCAAGGATCCCAACCTCTAATCAGCTGTGCTAGGGTTTATGAGAAACTGAGGCACAAGAGAGGGGGATGAGGATCTCCATTCCTATAGCATAACATTGTTATAGGCTTGGTCCCTTCACAAGGCCCTTATACCTTCCTTATATAGTCAATGAAGGAGAAGAAAAGAAGTTATAACCGATCAGGAGGTTCCCTAACCAACTTAACTTACCCAAAAATCGAGATTTGGACTAGAACAGGAATGTGCCCTACTCTACAGGAGACAAACTAGCGCATATCTGAAGGTGTGCACTACTTTAATGAAGCAAAGTAGCGCATATGCCCTACTATCATGCCTGTGTACCAGCGCACATGTAGAAAAATGGCAAAAAACAGGCTTTTCTACTCATTTTCAGGAGATGGTTTGGTCTAGAAAAATGTTCCTAGGGGTAATAAAAATCAAATGGGCCAAGAGTGAGGTAATTTCAACTATTTTTAGTGTTGCAAATGACCCCTCAATCCACAAGTGTCCTGCTGTGTAACGAAACTTGATCTCAAGAAGTGTTGTCATGCGACCAAGGGATGCAAGTGTCGTCACGGACAGAGAGGTGTCATTTTAAGCTATAACAGCTGCCCCCTAATGTATGAGGTCAGAGGGAGTGAGGGAAATGATGGCCGAAATACATTATAAATAATAAAGAGTTCAATCATGGAAGCCGAGGAACTGGAGAAACCAAGAATCATAGGCTCAAATGAAGTACCTGAAAGCAAAAGGCAATGTTAGACAAACTCATCCTTTGGGTAACTGTCCATGTTCAAATAGTGGGACATGACCTCCAAGACGATACAATAATGATCCAAATACTAATGCATATATCATGGCCACTAGAATACAAGTGTGGATCCATGAGGAACATAAGTGTAAACATAGCCACATAAATACAAAGTGGATCTATGTCAAAACTGGAGAACATAGCCATAGAGAACAAACATGGATCTATGTCTCATCACGAGCCAAAATGAGTGTGGCTCAGTCTTGCACAAATTGAGCGATAACATAAATAAGGTGATGCTATCGAGGATCCCAAGGTCTTCATCCAAAAACAACCCAAGGTACAAACCTATCCATGCGAATAAATGAGTTGATGTTGAACATGGGAGGTATCGTTTGATTACTGGTCATTGATGTATACTGTTAACAAACGCGAGGGCGTCCACCAGTAATGAAAATGGAACCCAAGGTACCTAGTACATTCAAACAAGTGAGAATAAGTGGTCTTGCCGTCAAACACTTGAAGAATCTATCAAATAGGAGACATTGATGTATTCCCATCTATCCAATAGCGAGGGAAACTGCCACTAATGACTGCAATCCCCAAGGTACTAACTGAAACTCTAAACTTCATTCCCAGAGCACAATGAGTTGAAGTCGATGGGAAGAAGTCCGTTGGAAGGGAGGCCTTAAGGCATCCTTCATCATCCAACACAAGGGACACTCAACAGGTATGAGCTGATTTGGAGTAGGACTGAACACATGATGAAACATACTAACATCAAGGAATGGCCAACAAATCAGGTCAAGGAAACTGCAGAATGGCCGACATAGGTTATATCCTTGAACAATGAGCACGACACAAAAGTGACTTAGGCAGCTTTTAACACAAATCGACCACGATGCAAATATGCAATGTAGGATACATTAACAGATTCTCCAAATGATTGGAAAACTAACCAAACGGAGGAGTAAGAACTCTGATATCAGGTTTACCCTAAGGCCAACACTAGAACCCAACGTGTTTGTTAGATTCAAAACAGTTGCTTTGTTCAAGGAGATAGTTGACTTGCTGCCATCATATTGAAAGATATTTTAACATTCTTCCCTTCCCTTTCCTTTTTCATTTTTTAATGAGCTTGACAAAGAACTAAAGCATGATCGATGGTATTTTCATATTTAAGGAGTTTGAAAAACCTAGAAGAAAACTCCATACACCTATCCGTGTATTTTATATCGAGCCTAGATTGGTCTGTGCTCGGCGGTGTTTTCTTGCTTATAGAGTTGAAAAACGTAAACAGTACTCTATCAACCATCTCGTGGATTTCACATCGAGCCCGAGTACGTGAATGCTCGCTTGGTGTTTTCACATTTTGAGAGTCTGAAAACCCTAAAGACGACTCCAAAGGTCCTTTTTTCGTAAATTTTGTCTCCTCCCCCTAAGAAGTGTAAAATAATGGAAGAAGAACTCTTCTAGCGCATACCAGAGTATACCTAGAGTATACCTTTTCCGTAAATTATCCACCAAGGCCTGGAAAAGGAGTAATTCTATACCTAAGTAGATGTCGGTTCAGTTATTTTAATGAGCCCGAAAAGAAAACTATGCTCGACAAACTTTTCCTATTTAAGGAGTCTGAAAAGGGCTTAAAAGAAGTCCATAGGGATCTTTTTCGTAAAGGTTTAATGATGTAGGAGCATCAGGGCCTACGCAGATCAGTCGAGATTGATCGACCGAAGGGAGCCGACCAGCGGGAGTGCCAATGACCACTGGTGTGGGAAGCAGGTTGACTTGTCGAAGTCAACAAGTCAAGCAGAAGCAGTTGGGGTGCGACCGACTAAAGGATCAGCAGATGTCGTGAGGTCGACGATCGACAGGGAATGGTCGACAGATGATGAGTGATGTAAGAGGTCAGGTAGTCGACAAGTGGTTGAAATACGACACGACAGGGTTTAGTGAAGCCAAGTGTAAAGGGGAAAGGAGTGAACCGACAGGACAGTCGAGATGTGACTGACTGCTGTAGCAGGGTCGGAAGGACAAAAAGTCAATGAACTATACTTAGTAGTTGTTCGAGGTTGCTGAGGAAGTTATGAGAGTTATGGCGAGTTGGTGAAGGACATGACAGAGGACGTCATGGACAGAGGCTGTACAGCACATCTGGAAGCTGACAGTGCATATTCGCAGGATTTGGACGGAATCGACGAATGGAGGGGGACGCGTTTCTCGGGATTGTAATAATATTGGAAACAACACCCGCAGAGTAGAAGAGGGAAAAGAGGCCTTCAGTCTAGACGGTGGAGTAAAGAAGAGCAGAGCGCAGAGCCGAGAGAGTTGTGAAGAGTTACAAAGGCCGAGTGCAGAGTGTTGAGATCGAACCATAGCTCAGAGTTCCGAAGGTGAACTAGGAGAGCGTGAGGTCGACACACAGGGAGAACACACCACAGTTACTTCATTGTTGTAACGGTTGAGGCCGATTGTAGTTAGTTATTTGCTTACAGTTATTTTACATTGTAATCGATTTCAGAGAAGTAATATAAGCCAATCCAGGCATCTTGTTCTACACCTTGTTTGTGTGAGCATTGTGGTTTGTGTCGTGTGTATTGTTAAGCAAGAACCTTATTTCCATAGGGTGACTTGCGTCAGTTGGTATCAGATCCCAGAGGCAAGTCCGGTTGGATAAGAGAAGACCATACCAACCTGACTTGCGTCAGTTGGTATCAGAGCCCGGAGGCGAGTTCGATTGGAGAAGAGAAGACCATACCAACCTGACTTGCGTCAGTTGGTATCAGAGCCCGGAGGTGAGTCCGGTTGGAGAAGAGAAGACCATACCAACCTGACTTGCGTCAACGTTGAAGGTGTGAGAATTTTCAGCAGAGGTTCAAGATAACTCACAGAGGCGTTAATGTCCGAGGACGAAGAGCGCGAGGCGCAACAGCCATCACAGTGGATCATGAGATGTTTGACGAATGCATCTGAACGATGCGGACTTTGACAAATGAAGTCGCAGCGATCACAGAAAACCAGAGGCGTGGTTGCATTCCTGAAGCGCTAGACCACAGCAACGAGGAAGTTGAGGAAGTGGAAGCTCGGGAAGCTGCAATAGAAGAACCAGAGGAAAAACTCATCAAGCTTTTGACAGAAATTAGAGGTCAACCGAAGATAGATGTGCATACGTACTTGGGAAGCCTGGACCCAGAAGACTTGATCGACTGGTTCAGAGAGATGGAGAAATACTTCGATGTGGAGCAGATCGAGGATCCTAAATGGGTTAAGATGGCGTGTCTAAGGTTGAAGGGTCATGCCTCATTGTGTTGGGACAATGTAAAGGCTGACAGACTCAAGAAAGGAAAGGAGAAAATAAAATCTTGGGATAGGATGGTTGCCAAGTTGAAGGGGAAGTTCTTACCAAATGACTATGTGATTTCCTTGTTCAGGAAGTTACAAAACTTTCAACAGAAAGAGATGACCATGAAAGAGTACATGGAGGAGTTCTATCGATTGTCGATTCAGTCAGGACAAACTGATGAAGGAGAAGAAGCTGTAGCCAGATATGTAAATGGCCTGAAGTATGCTATTCAGGATGAGCTCAGCATGTCGAGATTCAGAGCAGTTGGAGAAGCCTATCAGCTAGCTCTAAAGGTGGAAGAGAAACTGTCGAGAAAGTCTGTAGCGACCAGAGGTAGGATGACTAATTGGGGAGGAAAGACTGTCTCCGTGAAAGGTCAAGGTAGCAGCTACAAGAGAGAAGGTGTCGAAGATAGTCAACGCACAGAAGGAACATCGACAAAAGAAAGAGCACAAGAGAACCAACATGATGGTCGTGAGAACCGTGGTCGAGGCACGTATAGTCGAAGTGGTGCATCTGACAAGAAGGGAGTTAACAGACCAGCCATAATCTATTACAAATGTCGAGGAATGAGCCATAAGGCATATGAATGCCTAGAAAACCTACATGCTGCAGAAGAGTCGAAACCCAGACGTCGAAAGGATGAGAAAGTCGCTGAGAGGGAAGATTCGGAATTAGATAGCAGTGGAGGTGAGAAAAAGAAGAACTAAAATCTGACGATTCAGAGAGCTTTGATCCAAGAAGATCAACGCGACCCGATGGAACCAGCACAACGGAAGGAAATCTTTCGAACGAATGTGCGGATTGGGGAATGGCGTTGCAAGACCATAGTTGATGGTGGGAGTACAGAGAATCTTGTGTCAACGGAAGTCATCGACAAGATTGGGTTGAAGTGTCGTGAACACCCACACCCTTACAAGATCTGATGGTTGTAGAAAGGACACCACGTTAAGGTGACCAGACAGTGCCTGATCAACTTCAGAGTTGAAGTATTAGAGGAAAACATACTGTGTGATGTAGTTCCCATGGATGCATGCCATCTGTTGTTAGGGAGGCCATGGAAATATGATCGTAAGATGATCTATGATGGTCGAGCTAACACAGTCACAGTGTGGAAGAATGGCGTGAAAATGACTCTTAAGCTGAGGCGAGGAGAGCCAGCCGACAGCAAAGATGGCAAGAGCAACCTTTGGGAAAAGTGAGTGTTGATGAGCACCACTAAGGAATTCCTCGCAGAGGAGGAAAAGCAGTCAGGATGTTATGCAATCATTCCAAAAGGACCATATGTCGAAGGAACGACCGACATGGAGAGCATTTCGGTCGAAGTCGAGGAGTTGCTCGAAGAGTTTAGGGACATAATGGCTGATGAGAAACCGACGGGATTACCGCCGACAAGGAGTATATCCCATCAGATTAACTTAATTCTAGGGTCAAGTCTGCCAAACAAAGCGCCATATAGGATGAGTCCAATAGAGGGACAGGAGCTCAACCGACAGGTCCAAGAGTTGTTGGACAGGGGATTGATCCGAGAAAGCTTGAGCTCGTGTGCAGTACCAGCAGTATTGACACCAAAAAAAGGCGGGGAATGGAAGATGTGTACCGACTCCAGAGCCTTAAACATGATCACAATCAAGTATCGATTTCCATTGCCAAGGATGGATGACTTGATGGATTGCTTAAGTGGAGCGACATACTTCACGAAGTTAGACTTGAAGAGTGGATATCACCAGATCAGGGTCAGAGAAGGAGATGAATGGAAGACAACATTCAAGACAAGAGAAGGGTTATATGAGTGGTTAGTCATGCCCTTCGGGTTGACTAATGCACCCAGTACATTCATGAGATTGATGAATGAAGTGTTGAAACTGTTCTTGGGAAAGTTTGTCGTAGTGTATCTAGACGACATTCTGATTTTTGGTCTATGATCAAGAATTTTACGTGATCATCCAAGCATTGAAGAAATGGAGGCATTATTTGTTGCCGTAGAAATTTGTGTTATACACAGATCACCAAGCACTAAGGTATCTGAATACTCAGTCGAATTTGGACCAGCGACACATGAAGTGGGTGGAGATACTCCAGAGATATACGTTCATGTTGCGACCTAGGTCGGGCAAGTCGAACAAAGTTGCCGACGCATTGAGCAGGAGAGTTGTGCTATTGGGCACGATGACTATTTAGGGAACAGGAATAGAGTCAATAAAGACGGAGTATGAAGCCAATGAAGATTTTGCAAAGGCATGGAAGGCTTGTCGAGAGCCTTGGAGCATCGACAGAACTCCATATTTGAGTTATCTCATTCAAGAAGGTTACCTGTTTAGGGGAAGTCAGTGGTGTATTCCAAGAGGATCAGTGAGAGAGAACCTAATCCGAGAATTTCATAATGGAGGGTTAGCAGGGCACTTTGGGATCGACAAGACCAAAGCACTAATCGACGAAAAGTATTTCTGGCCAAGGATGTTGACAGATGTCAGAAAATGGGTTCGACAATGTCAAGTTTGCCAGTTGGCAAAGGGAAAGAGTCAGAATACGGGGTTTTATACACCATTGCCAATACCAGAGAACCCGTGGGAGCATCTTAGCATGGATTTTATGTTAGGATTTCCCAGGACACAGCAGGGGAACAACTCAATATTTGTTGTAGTCGATAGATTTTCGAAGATGGCACATTTGATACCATGTAAGAAAACAAGTGATGCCACAGGGATTGCTGTGCTATTCTTTAAGGAAATAGTCAGGTTGCATGGGTTACCAAAGAGTATCACGTCGAATAGGGATACGAAATTCATAGGGAATTTCTGGAGGACCCTATGGAAGAAACTCGACACGAAGTTAGAGTTTAGTTCGACATATCATCCGTAGACAGACGGACAAACCGAGGATGTAAACATAAGTTTGGGAAACCTTCTGAGGTGTTTAGGAGCTGATAGACCCAAGCAGTGGGAGAATGTGTTGGCACAGTCAGAGCTTGCATATAACAATTCTGTGAACCGTTCGATAGGACTGAGCCCATTCCAGATTGTTCAAGGGAGGAGTCCACATGTAGTGGCAGATTTGGTCAAATTGTTGACAGAAACCAGGAAGAGCGCGGATGCAGAATCATTCGTAGAGCATATGCATGAAGTTCATGAAAATGTGCGAAAGTGCATCGAGAAGAATAATGCGGCCTACAAGTTGAGAGCCGACCGGAGGAAGAGACTATTGTCATTCCAAGAAGGGGACTTAGTCTATGCATATTTGCGGAAGGAGCGATTTCCAACAGGAACATACAACAAACTGAAATTGAAGAAGATAGGACCATGCAGGATTCTGAAGAAGATTTCAGACAATGCCTATGTGTTGGAATTGCTGGAAGACTTGAACATTTAAGCAACGTTCAATGTCTCAGACCTGTATAAATTTGAAGAAGGGTCGAGTAGCAGTAAAGGAGAAGAAACAAGTATCGACTGGATGGAATAGATTCCAGACCGACATTAAGAAGAGATCGCAGAAGTAATCAATGAGCGCAAAGTGGGACGTACTCGTAGATCACGCATGAAAGAATACTTGGTGTGATGGACCAATGATGAGTTGCAGGAAGCGACGTAGATTTTCGAAGAGGAGTTCAGGAGACTGATGGAGCAGTCGAATTCTTTTTCACCTGGGGAGACTGATGCAGGAGCATCGGGGCCTAGGAAGATCAGTCGAGATTGATCGACCAAAGGGAGCCGACTAGCGGGAGTGCTGATGACCATTGGTGCGGGAAGCAGGTTGACTTGTCGAAGTCAACAATTCGAGCAAAAGAAGTCGGGGTGCAACCAACTGAAGGATCAACAGATGTCACGAGGTCGAGGATCGACAGGTAATGGTCAACAGATGATGAGCGATGTAAGAGGTCGGGTAGTCGACAAGTGGTCGAACTACAACACGACACGGTTTAGCAAAGCTAAGTGTAAAGGGGAAAAGAGTGAGCCAACAGGAAAGTCGAGATGTGACTAACTACTGTAGCAGGGTCGGAAGGACAGAAAGTCAATGAACTGTACTTAGTAACTGTTCGGGGTTGTTGAGTAAGTTATGACAGTTATGGCGAGTTGGTGAAGGATGTGACAGAGGACGTCATGGACAGAGGCTATATAGCACATCTGGAAGCTGACAGTGCAGATTCGCCGGATTTGGATAGGATTAGCGAATAGAGGGGGATGCGTGTCTCGGGATTGTAATAATCTTGGAAACAACACCCGCAAAGGAGAAGAGGGAAAATAGGCATTCAGTCTAGATGGGTGGAGCAGAGCAGAGCATAGAGATGAGAGAGTTGTAAAGAGTCACACAGGCCGAAGGCAAAGTGTTGAGATCGAACCATAGCTCAGAGTTCCGAAGGTGAACCAGGAGAGGGTGAGGTTGACACACTAGGAGAACACACCACAGTTACTTCGTTGTTGTAACAGCTGAGTCCGATTGTAGTTAGTTATTTGCTTACAATTATTTTACATTGTAACCGATTTTTTTGAACTAATATAAGCCAATCCAGGCATCTTGTTCTACACCTTGTTTGTGTGAGCATTGTGGTTTGTGTCGTGTGTATTGTTAAGCAAGAACCTTATTTCCGTAGGGTGACTTGCGTCATTTAAGGAGCCTGAAAAAGTAAACTCATGACCTCCTTACTATTTTTAACGAGCTCAAAGGAGATACATAAAAATGCTCATAACTTCCTTACTGTTTTTAATGATCTCGAAGTGAAGATGAAAGAAATTCCCATAGCCTCCTTACTGTTTTTAACGAGCTCGAAGGAAAGGTGGAAGACTGCTCGTAACCTACTTACTGTTTTTAACGAGATTGAAGTAAAGGTAGAAGAATGCTCGAAACCTACTTACTTTTTTTAACGAGCTCGAAGTAAAAGTGGAAGAATGCTGGAAATGGGAGGAGACGAGTGTTAGGGACATGTGAAACTATCTCGAAGCGCATGGAACAAAGATATGCCTAATGCAAGGAACATGATCAAGATAAGGACACTCAGGGTGTGTCTCCTCCAGGTAAAAGGTGTCAAATTGCGAAGGTAAAATGATACAGGGCTTAGCGGAAATGAGATTAGAGATGGAGGCGTATACAACGAGCTAAAAGTGTGGAAGTCGGCATCAGGCTCATTAGCGCAAGCGGGATCATAACAGATGCATATGCAACATGAACACAAAGATGGGAACCTTATTAGGGATGGCCGGAAATATATGAGGAAGAAAGATATGATGCTTCTTCTCAAAGTCATGGTAAATCTAAAAAGGATCCCGAGCCTATGAGAAAAACTCAACATGGGTACCAAAATGGCATAAGGGTGCTGACTAGGGTGACCCATGTTAGGTAGGCTCTGCTGTTGAACTGGTGCACGATGCATAAAGAGATGGCTAACACACCAATATCCAACAGGTTCGACCCTATGGCGAATTTGGATGGAAAAAGGTTCAAATGCAACATAACAGTGGGCAAGCTTAAACCTATATGCAAGGTTCCGAATATACCTAACATGGTGGCACAAGGTGTCAAAAAGGACTAGTAAGCAAGTATAAATTCAGCTAAGAATCCTGTCTCCAAGAAACATTAGTACCAAGATCATATCTAAAACATATGTAAAGAAAGACCCGATGCAAGTCACTGTGGTAGAAATACTTTCAACTTCACTATCATCAACAGCAAGCATAAACAAGGCAGAGTTTTCAAATGAGGACTCTATGGTACCCAAGCCCGAGGACTTACAATCAACAAGATCAAATTCAGAATGAAGATCAAAGTTGAAGGACATGATGAAATCTACAGAAAAAAATTCATCATCACGGGGGTTGAAAATTCTAGAAGCAGAATCAAACTCAGCAAGAACACCGATTTGCAGATCTATAGGAGAGTTTAAAGACTCAATAGTAGGGAGATCAAACTTTAAGGTCAAACTGGGGCTGGACATAACTGCGACTGGATCAACATCCAAATGAATGGAAGACTGTACTATGGACTCTAGGAAAACTTCATCAGAAGGAAGTATATCGTCCCATATAGAACACACATCTAAACATTCAGATGGAGGTGTCACTTGGTCAAAAGCTGGGACTAAGTCTTGAGAAGGTAAGCATGAACTTAGAGACTTATTCTCAGTAGCAGTTGAACTCAAGGAACAATATGCCACATAAGTCCCATGTGACATAGTGGTTCCTAATGACGAGAGATCTGACTGGTGTACGACTGGGTAATAAGGAGGATTAACGAATGCAAGCTGGTCGATAGTGACGATGATTTCATTATGAGTAAAATGCATCACACGAAAGAGCGTATACACCACAACATTCATAGCATAAACTTAATCATGCCCAAGGATCATATCAAAATCCACAGGGTCCTTTAAAACCATAAAATCAACGAAGACTATTTTTCCACTCAAAGTAACAGGTACCTGACGGAGGAATCCGATCGGTTCACTAGGTCTTCTATCGAAGGTCAATGGCCAATTAACAGCTGGAATAACATTAGGGAAACCCAAATCTCTCCAAGCATAAGCGGATAAGATACTAACAGAAGATCCTTCATCTACAATGCATCGATCAACCGTATGGTTCCCAATATCAACCTTTATTTGGAAAGGTGTTGAAGAAGGAAGACAAGGCTCGGCTAGACTATTCCAATCAAAGGAAACGATCCTAGGGCTTGGTAGGGGTTCACATGGCACAGATGAAGTACCCCCTTTTTCGGGAACATCCAAACTGGTAATGTAGAAGACTTCAGGGATAGGTGTATCAGTCTCCAGAGGACTGATGGGATCGGTCGAAGATTGCATCGATTCGATCACTTCATTCTCCGAAGGAAGAGTGGGGTTGACCAAAGATTGCATTGGTTCAACCACTTTATCAACCAAAGGTTTATTTGACTATAGGGAATCTGTAGACAAGTCAGGAACAGAGGTTCCTTCAAACATGGACCACACTCTTCGTGCCTCTGGAATGGTAGGGCATTGGTGAGTAAGGTGATCTCCCTTACAAAGTTTACAAGGGAACTTTGGTTTCCATCCTATAGGTCGAGACTCCTTTACAACATTGGTATTCTCAGCATGACTAGCATTGGCTGACAGCTTGCCCCCAGCATGACTTGCATTGGATGGTTGCTCAGAAGCAAAAGACTTTTGAAATAAGGACCACACTTTTTGCACTTCTGGAAGTACAGGGCAAAATTAAGTAAGTTGATCTCCCTCGCAAAACTTACAAGGGAACTTAAGCTTCTATTTGTTGGGTTTGTCGACAATGTCAACTCCCTCAACATGATTTGTAGTGGCTGATCTGGTGTCTCCAGTATGACTCACAGGAACTAGTGACTTGTCATTAATATGACTAGAAATGATCAATAACGTGTCCTCAACATGACTGACAGTGGTTGAAGACAAACTTTCAGTATGATTTTTAGTGACTAAAATTTTTCTCCCAGCATGACCTCCAGAGGTTTGGTAGGTTCCCCATGCATGATTTGTAGAGGCAGAGTGCTTGCCCCTAGCATGACTTACAGAGGCTAGGTTGCTGCCCCCCTTGTTTTGGCATCTTCTTCCCATTGTTCCTCCATCTATTCCTTTTAGACTGCTGGTTACTAGTATTGATACTTTCGCCACATGAGGTAGAAGGAGGAGGAGAAGATGTTACTAGAAAGGGAGGCACAGGGTTCTGATGCTCTTGATTTGAGGTGCTTACAAAAGAAGCATCAGGAGCATGCAAGGCATTCAGAGTGGAAAACAACCAAACCGACAGCCCTATGGTGAATCCAGGAAGATTCAGAGTAGCCATTAAGGGAGTACCAATGTTTCCAATGAATGGAACATCACAAGGATCCCCCGGAACAGGGGTACATTGATTGGCACTCGTCGGAACGCTAGACATAGTTTCCTGCTCAAATGAACAAGAAGTTCTCTAAGGCAAACTAAGACAAGTAGCACAAAGAGCACACCACTAAAAAAGGTCCTAGGTAAATCAAACCAGGAAAACAAATGCCTTCCGGAGAAGAGTCTGGGATGATGAGGGCCCAGAACAGATCAACGAAGGATTAAGAATAGTTACCCGGGGTCCACAATACAATGACTAAGGGTGCAAGTGCTGGAATCACCCAACCGCCCTCTCGAAGACCTGCAAGGGATTTCCTCCCATGTCTGTCCTAGGTACAACAGATATAACCCTCCACCATCACCTGTGTATGAACCTATGTTCAGATACTAAGGATACCACCACACTGAAAACTCCTGGGGGAACAGTCTTTGGTCGAATCAGAAGGCATGGGTAGGGTAACTGATCCCGAAACTCAAAAGAGTCCCCAAACGCGATCTAATCCTAGTATATGCTCAAAACAGAAAGTGGGAGGTGTATTCCCAACAATCTGATCTCACAAGACTTGATGCATAGATTCCAGGCAAGCTTTGAATGAGGTGGGTTTACCTGTGATAGTCGAACTATGATTTTTGCGTAATGTGTGATCTTGGGTGGTTTAAGGTGTTTTAAACCCAAGATCCTAGCCAAGACTAGTTGGTGTATAGTGTAACCTAGAAAAGAAAATGTTACTAGTACATTTTATTAGGGTTCATTTTAAAGGTTACTTGCTTACTCAAAAAGGTAGTGGGTGTGTGAGAGTGGTTATAACAGAAATAGAATACTGAAATGAAATGCTTACCATTAAACAAATATTTTCTTTTCAATGCAAGTCTTAAAATTACTATCTAGAATGCATATGCAAATGCAATTTTTAATCTTTCGAATGCAAAAAAGGTAAAAATAAAGCCTAAATGTACAAAATTAAACTCAAAAGCTAAGAATGCAGCGACTCAAGCAAATAGGTATGCAAAATAAAACTTTTTTCTTTTTGAATGCAAAGCACTCTTAAATCCTTTAAGCCACTTGCAAGGTACTCTACTTAGAAAATAAATCAAATTTTTTTTATGCTTTTCAATGGTAAGAAACAAAACTGAAACTAACCTACTATCAAAATCAAAAGCAAAGAACTTTCAAGTTTCCTTATTGAAACAGTAAAAGTTACCAATACGACTTTCAGATTCATATTGATGTAAGCATGCCAACCGTTGGGAAAAGAGTACGAAAACTACTTTTAGACCCAAATGCAGCAAATGACCTACAAAGAAGTATGGTTTGAGAGAAATTTCACTCAAATAGATACAAACAGGGTCAAGTAGACTCATTAGGTTTCAATCAAGTGGAAATGGAGCAGGTAGGTTCATCCAGATTCAAATTACGGTACAAAACACGAAACTGGTCCACAACCCCCCAACTTGGGTCCACAAGCCCCAAAACTTTCCAAACAAGCCCAAATTGATCAAAAGAGATTCAAATCATGAATATAGGATCAGTACAAGGATGGGAGATGACTTACAGTGGTTTAACTCAGACCTAGGGTCATCGGGGACCCCAAAAATGCAGCCACAACCCCCAAATTTGGGTCCACAACCCAAAAAATAAAAAATTTCAAACCCAAATATTGTGTGCTACTGTGTATGAAGGAAACCCGCACCCATAACAAGGGAGGGCACTAATGTATTGTACAACAGTAGCGCATAGGTGGAAAAAGTTGGAAAAATGGGGTTAAAACCCCCCACACCTGGGTCCATAAGGGTTTGCAAGGGCTGGGAAGGGTCTGTAAAAGTCCAGGAGGGTCAAGCATAGCCTAATAACTGATTCTAATCAAGAAAATGAACAAAGACCATCAAACAAGACTGAAGAAATGACCTTGGATATCCGTAACTAGATAGGCTTTCCCCAGCGGAGTCTCCATTCTGTTGTGAGGGAAATGCACCTATAGTTCAGGGGAGAAACTACCAACTTCAGGTATGAAAGATAGACCTACAAAAGTTCTGCAAGTACAACAAGTATGTGAAGAGATTAAGGTTAGAAGATGAACAATGCTCATAACTTCCTTACTGTTTTTAATGATCTCGAAGTGAAGATGAAAGAAATGCTCATAGCCTCCTTACTGTTTTTAACGAGCTCGAAGGAAAGGTGGAAGACTGCTCATAACCTACTTACTGTTTTTAACGAGATCGAAGTAAAGGTAGAAGAAGGAAACCAGTAGGATCAATACAAGGATGGGAGACCACTTACAGTAGCGCCCTCCCCTATTATGAATGTAGGATCAGTACAAGGATGGGAGACCACTTACACTGGTTTAAATCAGACCTAGGGTCATCGGGGACCCCAAAAAAGTAGCCACAGCCCCCAAATTTGGGTCCACAACCCAAAAAATAAAAAATTTCAAACCTAGATATTGTGTGCTACTGTGTATGAAGGAAACCAGCACCCATAATAGGGGAGGGCGCTACTGTATTGTACAACAGTAGCACACAGGTGGAAAAAGTTGGAAAATTGGGGTTAAAACCTCCCACACCTGCGTCCATAAGGGTTTGCAAGGGCTGGGAAGGGTCTGTAAAAGCCCAGGAGGGTCAAGCATAGCCTAATAACTGATTCTAATCAAGAAAATGAACAAAGACCATCAAACAAGACTGAAGAAATGACCTTAAATGCCCCTAAGTAGATAGGCTTTCCCTAGCGGAGTCGCCATTCTATTGTGAGGGAAATGCACCTATAGTTCAGGGGAGAAACTACCAACTTCAGGTATGAAAGATAGACCTACAAAAGTTCTGCAAGTACAACATGTATGTGAAGAGATTAAGGTTAGAAGATGAGTACCTTATTACGAAGGTTGATCCCAGGCTTCCCCTTCCTTGCTGTTCAATGCTATCCAGTATCGCAATGCCCACACCTGCAAAACAACTTGATACCTTTCTCAAATACGTTTGACTACATATATAAGACTGATATTCATAATAGAAGAAGACATCAAATTATAAGCAAACTGTAATCAAATCTGAGACACACATAAATAGGTCATATTTGGAAAGGGAAGAACGTCTGATATTTATTAATGAATGAAGCATGTACATAATATTATACCTTCCTTCAAGCTTGGCACTTCATGAAACCTATATTCAAGGTCTCTTGCTTCTATTCTCCAAGGATCCCAACCCTTAATCAGTTGTGCTAGGGTTTATGAGAAACTGAGGCACAAGAGAGGGGGATGAGGGTCTCCATTTCTCTAGCATAACATTGTTATAGGCTTGGTCCATTCACAAATCCCTTCTACCTTCCTTATATAGTCAATGAAGGAGAAGAAAAGAAGTCATAACTGATCAGGAGGTTCCTTAACCAACTTAACTTACCCAAAAATCAATATTTGGACTAGAATAGGAATGTTCCCTACTCTATAAGACAAACTAGCGCATATCTGAAGGTGTGCGCTATTTTAATGAAGCAAAGTAGCGCATATGCCGTACTGATATGCCTGTGTACCAGCGCACATGTGAAAAAATGGTCAAAAACAGGCTTTTTTGCTCATTTTCAGGAGATGGTTTGGTCTGGAAAAATGTTCCTAAGGGTCATAAACATCAAATGGGCCAAGAGTGAGGTAATTTCAACCATTTTTAGTGTCCCAAATGACCTCTCAATCTACAAGTGTCCTGTTGTGTAACTAAACTTGATCTCACAAAGTGTCACCATGTGACCAAGGGGTGCAAGTGTCGTCATGGATGGAGAGGTGCCATTTTAAGCTATAAGACCTCTCTCCATCACTATCTCTCTGCATCTATAACCGTCCCTTAACCCTCTCTCTCTCTTCCCTTTTCCTCCCTCTATCTCTCTATCCCCCATCTCTGCCTAAATTCCCCCTCCTTAATAATCTCACCACTCACCCCTCAAACAAAATTACACACCTCTTGGTTTTGGAAAACCACACCCCCTCTCCCTCTATAAGCAATCTTCCCCATTTCTCTCTCTCTCACACATCCACACACCCTCTAAAACAATTCCTTTGTTGCCCCTCCCTCCCGCCAAAACCCTTTCTCCCTCCATCCCTCCCTCCCTCTCCTTCTACCTCCATGTGTTCCATCCTATCACTCACTCCATCCCTCACCTTCTTCCCCCTACCTCCTCTCTCCACCTTCAAGCCTCCATCCCTCTTTCATCTATCCATCTTTATCTACATTCCTTAATATCCATCTCTCTCTCTCTCTCTCTCTCTCTCTCTCTATCTATCTATCTATCTCTCTCTCTCTCTCTTGATCTCTCTCTCTATCTTCCCCCCCCACACACACAATCCCTCATCTCTATCCCTCGATGTAACCATCCTTGACCATCCTTCATTTCCCTAAAATCCCTACTCTCTCACCCTCTAACCATCCCTCCATCCATCATTACCTCTCTCTCTCTCTCTCTTTCTCTCTCTCTTTGAATCTCCCCCTCTCACTCGTTAACCACCATCCCGTTTGTCTGTCTCACTCACTCACTCTATACCTCTCTCTATACCACCACTCCATCCATCCCTCTCCTCCCTCTCACTCTTTAATGACCCCTGCCCATTTGTCCCTCCATCCATTATGATATATCTTTCCTCCATCCATTATCCTATATCTTTCTTGCACCCAATCATCCCTCCCTCTTATATATCTCCCTCTTCCATCCCCCCTATATCTCTCCCTTTATCTACATTCCTTAATATCCATCTCTCTCTCTTTATCTCTCTCTCTATCTCCCCCCCCCCACACACACAATCCCTCATCTTTATCCCTCGGTGTAACCATCCTTGACCATCCTTCATTTCCCTAAAATCCCTACTCTCTCACCCTCTAACCATCCCTCCATCCATCATTACCTCTCTCTCTCTCTCTCTCTCTCTCTCTCTTTGAATATCCCCCTCTCACTCTTTAACCACCACCCTGTTTGTCTGTCTCACTCACTCACTCTATACCTCTCTCTATACCACCACTCCATCCATCCCTCTCCTCCCTCTCACTCTTTAATGACCCCTGCCCATTTGTCCCTCCATCCATTATGATATATCTTTCCTCCATCCATTATCCTATATCTTTCTTGCACCCAATCATCCCTCCCTCTTATATATCTCCCTCTTCCATCCCCCCTATATCTCTTCCCCCCATCCCTCCCTCCCTTCCACTTATGTCTACTCCCCCCCCTGTTTTAGCTTAATCAATGTAATGTTGGTCCATGAGCCACCCCATAGACCATCTTGATGGAATCTTGGGAGTCTAAATGGTATTATTGTTGATGTATATGTAACTTCGGAATCTATTTCATCTATGTATATTTTACTCCTATAGAGATGTTATTATTCCTCTATACAGAAGTGTCGTCATTTGTATTGACAAGTGTTGCAAGTGTTGTAACTTGCCGATGGGTTATTAGACCACCTTGATGGGGTCGGCCCTGTATGAGTCATGTGGGTAAATGGGTTATTAGACCACCAAGTGCGGGGTCGGCTCGGATTAATGTAACCATGGGTTATTAGGTTAAGTTAGACAAGTCGGCCCCACTGGTTTATTGGGCAGGACAGGACAAGTATAAATAGAGATCGGGAGATCTCTATTTTATCATCTCATTACTCACTCTTCCATCACTCGAAAAGTGGCACACATGTGAGGAGGAGGATCAACTACTAGGAGAATACTATCTCTTGTACTTTGGTTGTATCATTGCTTTTTCTATCTCTGAAGTAGTTGTGGGGTTTTTCACCTTCTTGGTTTTCCCTGGTGAAACTCTGTGTCTCTTATGTGCTTGCATTATTGTGTCCATGATTGATATGCTGTAGATATGTTGTACATGTGATTCTCTCAGTTAAGATCTTAGATCAGATTGAAAATTATGAAAAACTAACATGGAATCAGAGCTAGCTTGAAAGAAGGCATGGTATGGCATTTATGACACTTGTTGCACTTGCGAAGCTAGGGCTTGATATACACAAAACCAGTCATTGTAGCACTTTATCTATAAATCCTTTTCGAAAAGGTTTCAGGATCTGAAACTCTTACACGTCGAAGATATGATACCCATGTACCTTGTGTCCGAAGCACAACTTCTAATTCGTTGTACTTTATGTTTTATGATCTGTACAATCTAGGGTTTCTGCCTCTTCCAGATCTCAATCATAAACAGGTGACCTAGGAAAAAAGGTCACAACTTGGGCTAGGAAGCTCCAAATGAAATTTCATAATAATTTATAGGTAGGTTACGGACTTTAGTTTCTCAGGTAAGGTTTTCAGACGCTGAAGTTGAACCAGCGACACGTGTCATGCCGTACAAGTTCGCTCTCCTGTTTTATCACATAAACAGGTCACGTTGCGACACATGGAATAAATCTATCTCAGAGAATCCAATTGAGGCCAGACCTATGGTGTTGGAAATATGACAGGTTGGGATACCATAGGTCGAAGTTTCAGACCCTGAGGATATGTAATTTCGGAGTTACACTAGAAACAATCAGGTGCATATTTCTGTCAAAAAAGAATTGGATTTTGAGCATATTCATTCATGGCTCTGGGAATTAGGGTTTCAGAGAAAGTTGGTATGTATGTAATCGGAGACCATAGATGAATGCTACTCATGAAAATTGAAATTTCGAGACCAAGTTCAAATTTTTTGGTTGGGTAGAAGGCCAGACTTGATCAAACCCTAGTTCGGGACTTTGATCGGAAAAGTGAAAAATTAGGGCTTCTACAAAAATGATAATTTTTGAAATTTGTGACCATAGCTAGAAGCTCCTTGGAAAAATCAAAGTTTAGAGATTTGGATCAAACTATTTGGTTGGGTGAAGCTCTGAGAAACTCAAACCCTAATTTAGGGTCCTCCCTAGTGAATCCAAAAATCTAAAAGGCAATTTTGAGGGGTGAAACTTTGCAGTTTTCAAATTCTGAGTATACCAGCTTGACCAGCTCAGAAATGTGCATCTTTCTATATTTTTAGAAGTTTGAAATTCAAATTTTGAATTTTTAGGGTTTCTCTGACAAACCCTAATCCAGCTCTAGATCTACTTTCTGCAAATCAAAGTGGATTGGGTTAATCCTAGAAGAGAATGTATTAGTCACCTGCATAAGTGAAGAAGTTCATGTTTCAGAGGGAGTTGAAGCTAAGGCCTTACATAAGAAGATTACAAGCAATCTCGATAGGTATGATCTATCCAGGTATGTTTCTAGATCTGTTCATGATTAAGTCTATGGTATGTTTGTATTCATTAAGGTTAGTACAATCTTGATTAACTTTAGACTTGTTGTATCACCTTAATAAAATTATGAATGCAGATATTCATTGATTAGGGTTTTGACACTTATGATTGTACAAATGCATTGTGGTGTTGTATGAGGTTGATGTTGTCCGCTAACATGAAAGTTACATCAAGAAAGACAAATCATGTTCTATTTCAAGAACATATGACCATGGTGACATGAAGACAAATATTCATCCATTGTCATGGATCACATAGAAGATCTACTTATGAGGTATGTATAACTTGGTTCTATAATGGTTAACCTATGAGATATGCAGGTTACTAGCACAAGTAATTAAAGAGAACAAGAAGACATTATGTGGGTATGTTAGACATAACTAGCTAGCATGCTAATCCAGGTATGTTTTTCCTATATCAAGTTAGAATCCTACCTTGTGTTAGGATCTCTCATATAAGTATACTTGGTATGATTGATAATGATTATCCATGAAGTTATAGGTTTGAGTAATCATGGGTTTAGGCATATCATACTTCTTACTTTGATTGATGATATAACTAACTAGAAAAGTCCTATGGTCAAATAGGAATATGCATGAGTAAACGAATTGTGATAAATTACCTGTGTATGAAATGATCTTGACTATACATGTTTAAGATTATCTTGTTTTGAGATTATACTAATGAATGTATGATTATGCATGAGATCTTGAGGATGGCACAATCATGACACTAGTGCACATTTAAGCATGCATAGTGGTCCAGGATGGATAGGATAGATAATCCAGATCAAGAGGGAGCACACTCCAATAGTTTCTGCAAGGATGCATATATTCAGAGGGAGTCGACCAGTTCTCACAATCCACATCAGAATGGAGTTGCTGAAAGGAAGCAAAGACTGAGAGGGAGTCAACCCAACAAACAAACAAAGATAAGTATTTGAATTATCATTTCTTGCATATTTGATTGTTTAAATAATATTGTTCAATGATGTATATACTGATGTTCCTAGAATTAGGCTGTGTATTTTGGCATATTAGAATAATTGCATTAATGAACAACATACTACTAATATGCATGTAATGGGTAAGTGGCCTATGGCACTATACAACATTCCATTGCTACTTATCTAGAATGAAACCTCTTTGTTGACATGTTGGGAGTAGTCCAAACTCTTAACAATGTTCTGGTAGAGATTGGAGGGCTTCTAGAAAGTTACAGGATATGGATGAATATTGTATTGAAGCATTGGCTAAAATAATTGCATGACTGTATGACATATTTCTTTATGTGTAAGAATTTGTTCTGAAAACTATGTGATGTTTCTAATCATGCAATTTAACTTGTTTTGTAGGAAAGATCATATACCATCACCTACAAAAGAAGGACTACAACATTTGTTCCAGCAACAAAGATATCTATTGAAGATATTGAAGTTCCCAAGATCTGAGATGAAGTAATGGAAGAATGCCATGATCCGTCGATCATGAAGAATGATGTTTGGGATGTGGTCCCAGACCAAAAGGGAAGTCTGTCGTATAAGATCAAGCATGATGCAGCCGCAGGGATGATTTTAAGGATCCATACTTATTTAAAAGTGTATAAACCTCAACGAATCTTACCACTTCTTAAAATGTCAATTGTAAAATATTTGGCGATATTTTTCTAAAAATATTTCAATTTCTAAGGGTTTTATATACTTTATATAATAATTTGGCGATTTTTAGAGTGAAAAAAAATTACCCCATTAAAATTAGGCGAAATAGAGCTTCAAAAAATGCAAATTGGCGAATTTTTTTTCGGAAAAAAAAAATGGAAAAATAGCCAATGGGCTAAATTTCGCCCCTAAAATCTTCCTTGGCTGCAGGTGGCAGCATAGAGACTTTTTATCCTGTAGCCATATCCACTTCCATCAGATCAGTACTTGCTCTGGCTATAGTGATGAATGGAAAATACACCAGATGGATTTCAAGACAGTCTTCTTGAATGGTGTAGTCGAAGAGGAAGTGTATGTGGAGGAGCCACTTGGTTTTGAGACACATGACGGGAAGTCATATATGTGCAGAACTTGGTATGGTAGGATAGACAACTTTCTATCTAGTTTGGGCTTTACTAAGAGTAAAGCGGATTCCAACCTTTACTACAAGGTTGAGGAAGGCAATCCAGTGATACTACTTTTGTATGTGGATGACATGTTTGTTATAGGTGAGGATAGATTGATTGCCAACACGCAGCGGAAGCTTGCTTCCGAGTTCAAGATGAAAAACTTGGAGATGATGCACTACTTTCTAGGCATTTAGGTGTGGCTGAGTGCATATGGAATCTTCCTTGGACAAGGGAAGTATGTAGTAGAGATCCTGAAGAGGTTTGGGATGATGGACTGCAAGGACATGGCCACATTTATGGCATCGAACCTGAAGCTTCTGTGTGATGCTTCATCTGATCTGGTTGATGTCACTATGTATCGTCAGATGATTGGTTCCTTGATGTTTAAAGTATTCAAATAACTGAGAGGGGGGGTGAATCATTTATTACTGTGCTCAAACAATTTTACATTCCTTTTCCCTTTTAACTTTGATGAAGTGTGACGATCAATATGATATGAGATGTTCTATGCATGTTTTTTTATACCAGGTATATTGTTATAATATAATTAAATATAAGGCATATAAACAATGTTCAATCACATAAATATGCAGAGACACTGATTTTCCTGAGGAAACCCATAAAGGGAAAAAACCTCTTCTTCTTAGTATGAAAGGAAAGCTACAACTTCTCTTTACATTCGATTGTATCTGAGCTACAACCCAGATGAGGCTACTACCTCTGTTTCTTCAGCACCAACTGAATGGAAGCTACAACTCCCAAATGTACAAGCACCAACTTGCCAAGAAGACTTTACAGTCTTCCCTTTCTCCTCTCTACCACCCTATGCATGAAAAAATTCAATCAATTATATCACACTGGTTCAGATATATTAGTACATACCCTTTTTATTTTGTTCTGTGTTTCTATAGCTTCAGTTTCTGGGCATTCTGTTCTTCATTAAATCGAGCCATACATTTTTGTTCTCATTTTCTTCGAATCACAGCTTCATCAGTAATGACTCCTCTTCATCCTCTCAAATCTCACACTAATTTTGTTCTCATCAATTTTTTTTTTATAGATGCTGAAGTTATATGCCTCGGTCTCTTTAACTTCCAGATATACCAATTCAAAAACTGAAACTGTCTCTTTAAATTCCAGAATGTACACGCTGTAGCTGACATTTTAACTGTCTATTTGAATTCCAGAGTTTACACGTTGTAATAGACTAATTAAAAATATGTTTGTGAGTCCCAAATTATTTGAGTCACGGCTATTTGAGTCACAGCTGTTTCAACCAATTGCTAATTTGTAAAAAACCGGCCGCAACAGTAAATCTGAGAAATACATGTTCAGAGAACAACTTGTATAGCTCAAACCGTAGCTTTGTTTTGCGATTTCCTCATGAATCAGGTAAACGAGGCCGTTACGCACAAAACCTATGTCCCATATTTTTGAGATTCGTCTCCAGCTGCCCAAAAATCGAGACGCGAATCACTGTGTTCTTATCCGAGTCACGACCAACTAAGTCTCATCCATCTGAGTCACGACCGTCTGAGTCGCAACCGTCTGAGTTATAGCTTGTCTGAGTTGCTGAGTCACAGCTTGTTTAACAACATTCTTTTCTTGTATTTAAAAACTCAGTCACTGCTTTCCAACCATCAATGACAACTCAATCAAAGTGCCAACACTTGATGTACTTGACGAACACGAGACCAGATATTTGCTTTGCGGTGAACACATTGAGACAGTTTTTGACGGATCCCAAAGGTGTTCACCTGGTTGTTGTAAAGCATACCCTGAGGTACCTGAAAGGTACAATTGACTATGGGCTCAAGTATGGTGCAAATCAAAAGTTTAACCTGTAGGTTTATGTTAATTCGGACTGGGCAGGCAATGCTACAGATAGGAAGAGCACTTATGGGTGCTGCTTCAGTATAGGATCAGGTGTGATCTCTTGGTTTAGCAAGAAGCAGTCCTGCATAGCACTGAGTACAGCCGAGGTAGAGTATGTTGCAGCTTGTTCGGCTAGTTGTGAGGCAATATGGCTCTGGAAGCTACTGTCTGAGTTATTTGATCTCCCGCTGGAGGCTACTGGTATCTTTTGTGACAACCAGAGTTGTGTGAAACTATCTAAGAACCCAGTGTTCCATGACAGGTTGAAGAACATTGAGATCAAATATCACTTTATCAGGGATATGGTGCAGAGAGGAGCAGTGAAGCTCCTGTATGTTGCGATGGATGAGCAGGTTGCAGATGTGTTGACGAAACCACTAGCCAGAGTGAAGTTTGAGTACTTCAGAGAGAGGCTTGGTGTTCTTCAGATTGATGACACTTCGAGGAAGAAGTGATGGACACATTTGCAGGAGCCATTCCAAGCATGGACACATCAATGTCAAAGAAATCATGACAATACATCTTCCCCTATCAATATTAACTCAGAAATCAGCAAATAAAACATTCCGGAACCATCTCATAATTACATCAGATATGCAATAAGCACAAACTCCCCCTGCCAAAGTGAACAAGTTAGTTGGAACAAGATATGACACCCAACTTTTGGCGTAGATATTCAAACTGGATTTTGGATAAGGGTTTAGTAAAGATATCAACAATCTATTCTTTAGAAGGAATGAAATGTAATTGGAAAACTCTATTTGTAACCTACTCCCTTAAAAAATGATACTTGATTGGAATGTGTTTGGTCTTGGAATGAAGAACAGGGTTCTTTGACACACTAATGGCATTTGTGTTATCACAGTGAATAGGAATAGGTTCAGAATATTTCACCTCCAAATCAGCAAGATTTTGTATCATCCATAATACCTGTGTACAACATGTTGCAGCAGCTATGTATTCATCCTTAGTAGTAGATAGAGAGATAGAACCTTGCTTTTTACTCATCCATGCTACTAATGAATCACCTAAGAAAAATGCACCTCCACTAGTGCTCTTTCTTTCATCCAAACAGTTTTCCCAATCAGCATCTGCATATGCAATCAACTGAAAGTTTTAATTCCTAGGATACCAGAGACTGTAAGTCATTGTGCCTTTCAAGTATTTGAAAATTCTCTTCACAGCTACCAAGTGACTTTGTTTGGGAGCGGACTGAAATTTTCCTACCATTCCAACAACATGCATAATATCAGGACGAGTTGCTGTAATATATAGAAGACTACCTATCATTGACCTGTATGTTCTTTGATCAATATCTGGTGAGATATCGTCTTTGCGAATCTTGCATCCAACAATCATAGGGGTACTAACAGGTGAAGAATCCTCCATTTGAAACTTTTTCAACATCTTCTTCAAATATTTCCCTTGAGAGAGAAATAGACCTTCAGAATTCTGATTGATTTGAAGACCAAGAAAGTATGATAATTCTCCAATCATTGACATTTCAAACTCAGATTGCATAGCATTAGCAAACCATTGAACAGAAGAAGCATTAGTACATCCAAAAATGATATCGTCAACATAAACCAAAACAACTAATAAGTCATCACCTTCTGTTTTGATATACAGATTACTATCAACATTGCCTTTCCTGAATTCTCCCTATAGAATTCCCTTGGACTTATTTCATCCCTCAAATATCTTGGGCACGTGCCTTTGAATTCTTTGAGAACCTTTGGAGTCACACGATCTACTAGAATAAGATCTAGAGGAAGGTGTTCTATGCTTCTTTCTCACAGAACTCTTCCTTGGGCTTGGAGTCCTCTTCTTTGAACGACTCTCTGCATCTCTTCCTTCTTCACCTACATGACTTGGGTTGGACCCAAGATTTATCTTCTGTTGCATATCAGTGAGGCTTTGCAAAATAGCAGCGTTGAGTTGGTTTTGTTCTTCTTGAGCCTTCATCAAGCTTTCATTGAAGCTCCCCATGGTCTCAACCAAATTCTGAGGAGTGACTTGCTCATTTCTCCCATTGGATTCTGTCTCAGCATTCCCTTCCTGTACATTCTATCCTAGAACATCTTCTTCATGCTCATAAGGATCCTGAGCAACATTTATGGTCACCATTTTCTTTGGAGACTCTCTTCCCTGTATGTTATTTCTACTACACTATTAAATCTTATGAGCTGCAAGCACTGTGCATTATGAAAATATTTGTTCCAAATTATAAGTATGCATATAGAAATATACAACAATCAATATTTAACATAATCAACTCATGGAATAATTCACATAGCTGTTATGCATTCATTTCTTTTGCCCATTCATGCAATTATGGAAATTGCCCATATTGTCAACAATTTGACAAAACAGTCACTGGCACTTTTCTGCTCTAATTATCCATGGTGTGTGATATCCCTATTCAAGATCTGTTCATACACCATTATTCCCTGCTGGACAATCTTTCCAATGCCTATCCTTGTGCTCCATTCCGACCTCGGGTGTGGAAACTACGTTACTTCAAAAATGACTGCTTTCACCACAATTCTGCACATTTTTACACAGTTGTAAGATATCATGAACTGCCAACTTCAGCCACCTGTGGAAGCAATTCCATAAAGATTCAGAAAAAAATTTCTACAGGGAAAAGTTAGTTCATACAGCAAGGAACACTCAGCAACTCACGGATCTCTATTCCGATGCTCCATTCATCTTCTATAAAATTTTGGGTTTGACTACTTTCCACTTTTCACATTTTTCCAAAATTCCAAATTTTGGGCCAAAAATGGTTATTTCCCAAACAGTGCATTTCTGGGAAATCTTTGTCTAACAGAATATGTGTGGTTTAATGAGAATATGAAATGTTGAGTTCAGTAAATTTCTTGATTCCAAATTATAGGGTCACTTTCAGCCACTGCAAGCTTCTCAAAATCTCCAAAAAGTGGCCCGGAATAGTGCCTTTTAGCCTTCTTGCACACCTAGACTCCACATCCTTTAAAACTCCAAACTTAACACCGTGCCTGCTCCATGACCGCCTCATATTAGTTTCAGCTCAATCCGACCTTCTATCAAGCGTTGGGACACTGATTTATAAAAGCCACTACTTTCAATTTTGTGCCAAATCAGAGCATAATGGGCTTGGGATCTTCACTGGTTCATTCATGGCCTCCGTCCATGGCCTCAGAATGCCGTTGAACTCATCAAATTCCGACCTTGCATGCTCCTATGATCCAAAAACCAAGTTTCGGGCTCTATACTCGTTTTTTTTTTTCGCCACACACAGGCCCAACCCGCGACCCGAAACCCAAAATTGCGGGTTCGGGATGTCAAGTTGCGGTCATGGAATGTAACAATCCGCAACCCGAAACCCGAAACCCGAAAATTGTGGGTTTGGGATTGCAGAAACATGAACGCGCAATTTCTAAACTTGTGTTCTGGCAACCCGCAACCCGAAATTGCGAGTTCAGGAAGTCAAGTTGCGGTCACGGAATGTAACCATCTCGCAACCCGCAACCCGAAATTGCGAGTTCAGGAAGTCAAGTTGCGGTCACAGAATGTAACCATCCCGCAACCCGCAACTCGAAACCCGAAACCCAAAATCTCGGGTTGGGGAAGTCAAGTTGCGGTCACGAAATGTAACCATCCCGCAACCTGCAACCTGAAACCCGAAACCCGAAAATTATGGGTTCAGGATTGCGGAAACCGAAATGCACAATTTCAAAACTTACGTTCCCGCAACCCGAAAGCCGAAATTGTGGATTCGAGATTTCGGAAATCCAAATGCAATTTTTTGAAAATTCATGTTCTCGAAACCTGAAACCCGACATCCGCAACCCTAAAATGCTTCCGGCCCTGCGACTTCCGAGGTCCATATCTCCTTCGTCCCTTAGCCAAATGGGACGAGTTCGGTACGATTGGAAATATCTTAGAGAGATCTATGCACCTGTGCGATCCTATTCCACACCTGAGAAATCTAACCCTACCATTTTTCCAATAAAAAATGCCACCCCAACTTCACCAATACTGCGTTAAAACATTCTGTCACTTGCCTGTAACTCAGAGTTTGGCCCAAGCATCCCCAGTGCTGCAAGCTGAGCTCTGATACCACTCTGTGACGTCCCCTTCCATCAATCCGATGCAAGGGAGGAAACATGACCAATCTACTAGGCCTATTTGACAATCTCAACCCCATACATTACTCATAAATTCATAATAATTAAATTGTTTTGTGTGCAGACTCATACTTAATATAAACACAGCGGAAGTAAACATATTTACAAGCACACAAACAATAATGCATCTTCATATCTAACACAAGCATATGATGGTTCATCATGCAGAGAATTCAACCTCGTACTCATGATATGCACAGACTTCATGTCGATTTCATTAAGACAATCATTTCATTTCATTAACATGGGAAATTATCCTTCAGAATTAACACACTGCAAAACACATAATGCATATAATGTAAATCACAGAAAACACTTATTTTGAAAAAGAAGTTGTCCAAACAACTGGCTATGTGAAAGCAACGTTCCATCGAACCGTAGATCTCTGTCCAGCTTGTATTCTTTCAGCTGAGAGATCACCTCCGAGCTGAGTTGTGTATCCACTAAGGAGGAACTCGATAGGCTCACTGTTGATGTATATGTAACTTCGGAATGTATTTTATATATATGTATTGTACCCTTATTAGAGATGTGTTATTCCTCTATAAGGAAGTGTCGTCATGTGGATTGACAAGTGTCGCAAGTGTGTGTACTTGCCGATGGGTTATTAGACCACCATGTGTGGGGTCGGCCCTGAAATATATATATTATAATGTGGATGTACCTAGCTAGACAAGTCGGCCCCATAAGGTCACTGGGCAAACAGGTTAGTATAAATAGAGATCAGGTGATCTCTATTTAAGATCATTCGGAAAAGTATATCTCTCTCACTCAGAAAGTGGCGCACTAGTGAGGAGGAGGATCATCTGCTACTAGGAGACTATCTCAAGTGTATTTTGGTTGTACTTTGGTTGAGCCATTGCTCTCTCTATCTATGAGGAAGTTGTGGGGTTTTTCACTTTAGGGTTTTCCCCACGGAAACTCTGTGTCTCTTGTCTCTCATGCTTTTGATTCTTGTGGTGCTTGTGATGCTTATTGCGATTGTTATGCATTGATATACTGTATATGTTATTCTCTCAGTGAAGATCCTAGAGTATTGTGAATTAATGCTCAAAATTTAACACTCACTCAGAGCTTTAACTCAACTCCCTCACATGGGCGTTACGCTAGTGCAATTCCAGAGCATCCCACTCAACACTAGTACTAGAATGTGGTTGTGAAGCACATTTAGAATGTACAGATGGCCTCATATCCGGTATTCATTTTCAAACTTGGAGTGATCCAGGGCCTATGCCCAACACTCTACGTACATCGAGGCTTACGCCTAGTACGTAATACAATCATTTAGGTACCTCGGGGCTTATGCCCACTACATATGTGTTCCTGAGTCCACGCTCAACACATCATATAAATCAATCATGTAAACCATAACTCTATACAGTATGTAACAAAAGATCATCTCAGTATATTAGTGTTTCTATAAAACATAAATCAATATATTGGGGTTTTTTTCCCAGTATATAATAATAATCTGCATCAGTCAGGGTCCACACCCAATACGTAAATCTATAAAAGAATGATTCATGTGCACTAAGGCTTATTCCCAACAATAAAAATAAATCATATGTGTTGGGGCTGCAAGACCGATATATAACATCAGAAATAGTTAGTCAAAATTTGGGATATTACAAAAATATTGAATTCTCAACTGGCTCGATGGTTATAAAAGGGAGTACTTGACACTAGCAGCACAACAGAAAAGAAAGGGTGGGTATGTATATCAGGATTACAGACCTGGAGCTATTGTATACCACTTCACCAACCTGGTAGTTGGTATAAACATCAAGTTGTGCACACTTTGGAACAAAAATAGGTCACATGTACGATACTTGCTACCTCATTTAGAGCATGAGATATTGATGGACACCATTGGCAGCAGAGATGATCTAGATGGCCTACTCAAGTGAGTGCATTGTCTGGTGTTACTAGATTGGCCAGTGTGGCTAGATTGTTAGGTACGCTTTAAACTTTAAAGTACGTGGTGAAGCACAATTTGAAGTATTTATCCTTTAGTTTATTCCCAATAAAGTAACATGTGACTGACGGATACCATTCATAGACATAATACTATTCAAAGGATACTGGAGACTATAAACACGATCCTACAACCTCAGGTGAGTTATCTATAAATAATGTTTGCACATTTTCGTTGGGTTCTCTATATTTTCTTATGAGAGTACTAATGTTTATCCTTTCGTGTGCCTAGGATATAAAGATGATCTATGGCACATTGGAGGCGCCAAGAACAACTTGGTGTCTTTGGACACCAACAAATAGAAATCAGAAAATAATATGCTCTCGAGTTGTTGCATTTTACTTTTTTGATGTTTTTATAATAATGTACATTTAATTACATTGCTAGGTCAACTCTTGCAACTCCCTCATTGGTGGGTCAACTCTACAAAATCATCGACCGTGCCATTGTTGGTCGTGCTCCCATATTGAAATTTCCCATAAGCACTTGCAGGAGCCAATGACATACAATCTTGCTGCTCCGTTTTCTTTTTCACTCCAAGACCGAAAGTCACCAAGTGTCCCTGAACAACATTTTCATGTGACTTTCAACTTGACATAACTCGAAAACCAAAGGTTGGATCGACGAACCGTCGATTCGGTTGGCCTCCTAGCATGTGATTACCTCTAGTGGGGCCTCTCCACCATATTTTCATGTCTCAGTGACTTCTTGTGCATTGATTTCGTAAACTAGGGGTTTGCTCAGTTTCCTTCAATGCAACTCTCGCATTGGTGGGTCAAATATGCAAAACTCTTGACCGTGCCAGTGTTGGTAGTGTTCCCATATTGGCATTGCCCATACAAACTTGCAGGAGCCAATGGCATGCAATTTTGTTGCTCTGTTTGGTTTTTCACTCTCAGACTGAGAGTCACTGAGTGTCCCTGAACGACATTATCATGCGACTTTCAACTCGACATAACTCGGAAATCGGAGGTCGGATTGACGAACCGTCGACTTTGTTGGTCTCCTAGCATGCAATTAACTCTAGGGGGGCCTCTCCACCGTGTTTTCATGGCCCAATGACTTCATTGTGCATTGATTTCATAAACTAGGGTTTTGCTCAGTTTTCTTCAATGCAACTCTCGCATTGGTGGGTCAACTCTGCAAAATCCCAGTGCCCTGAAGGGAAATACCTCCCAATAGAGTAAAATATGAAGGGAAAGATCTCTGAATGGAGTCATGTTTATGGAGACTCGAAGTGAAGATGGAAATATGACATCAAAATTTCTTCACCTAAATGATTCAAATGCAGTCATGAGGTGACTTATCTTCACCAAGGGTATGTGGTAGGATATAACCAAGAAATATTTGCACAATCTACTAGGCAACGATTCCAAATCTCCAAATGTGTCATGTCATGAGACCATTCTTGCTCTTTAGTTCTCCCAGTTCAGGAAGAAGCGGACTAGCCATGGGAGAATGCCCCAAGTGCCAGAACATGTTTTTCCATCAATATGGTTCCCACTGTGATATTTATTGAGAGGAAAATTGAAGACAAGAATTCAAATCAATACTTGACTTCATTTTTTACTGCTTGAATGGACGGGCTCCACTTCAAATATCTCTTCTACACAAGAAATTAGACATGAGGTATCTACATCTTTCCTCTTAACTAGCTTCCCATTGGCCTTAACGCGATTGGTCTCATATGTTTTGTGGCTTTGATATATTAATAAAATCATCTCATTCCATGTGGATGAAAACCTGTAGCATCTTCCAATGGCTCATTTTTGTGCAATTCAATAATCTAAGACTCAAAATTGGTTTATTATGAATGCATCTAATTGACAGATTGCGTATTTTACTAATTTTCAAGCATTTTTTTCAGACTGATCTAATTTAGATATTTCGATTTCATTAATTCACTATTTAAGTTCTTTGTTTGGAAACATGTCAGTCTACATTTTCTTTTATTGTCTATAACTCAAATATGTATTTCAGTCTTCCCTTCCTAAGCTGTATAATCTGAAGGAATTTGTTTGCCTGCTTAGACGGGAACTTGCTGGCTATGTGTAGCTGTTTTTATTATTAGAATCTTACAAATAAGTCATTGAGCTTAGTTTTCAATGATAATATTGTTAATAAAGTGTATTCTTGGAAAGAAAAAAACACGTTGGCAATTAATTTCAGGAGATGGATTATATCATGCAATGGGCATGTTGTCTAGCTAGAATATTCGAGTTTACTGGGGCTAGATGAGATATATTTATAAAAGTTATCCAACAGAAAGATCCATGTACACCTGGATTTTCATTGGCCTGTTTATTGCTATTACCTCCTAAAGAACTATCTGAAAATGGTCATCTCATTGTGTCTAGCATCATGATGCTGGGAGGTCACTTAGTGATTGCCTCAACATTTTGCAAAGGTTGGTTCCCACAAACACTGTAAATCAAAAGTTCTCCATATATACATTATGCTCATCGGGAGGTGTTAAATTTGGATATGTAAGCAAGGTTTATCCCTATTAAATTAAAATTTAGATTTCAAAGCTTGGAGGACTCCCTATGTGAGATTTAGGATTAGATCTTGTTTTCCATCTTGTCTCTAACTCTATATGCAATTTCTTCCCAAGCCATAATTTGGGGAAACACCTTAAACCAAGAGTAGTTGTTTTGCGATTTGGGTGCAAAATATTTTGGTTCCTTGGATCCTTGCATTGTGGGTTTACTTGTGTGGAAGATCCTCTTTGAGCTTTCAGTTCTTGTTATGAACCTAATTATTATATTGATTACATCATTAACTAGAAACGCAGTTGTACTTTTTGAAGCAACCGACTCCCAAAAAATGATAGTATAAATAGGAATGGAACCTGGATTGTATATATTTTCAATTCCAATCATCAAATTGTGTGAGAGAAACATGATAGCCTATGATTTCATGTATTCCATAACCTTTGGTTCAATCGACTTCATTTGGTTATGTCCTTTCTGTTTGAATCCTTTCTTCATTTCTTGTATCACTGCCATTGTTAATTTTGTCATGTTATTGTTTATTTTCCATCATCTTCTCTGCATTTTTCCATCATTGCATTATGTGCTTGTATAGCTCATTACTTTGGTTCCTCTTTGTTCTCATCCATTGCTTATTCTATCTGTTGGAACTGTGTTATATAAACTATTGAGTTTTTGCAGTTTCGGGCAATAGCTACTGCTTAGAGTAACTATTTAAACAACTTTCCTTGACTGCCACTAGTTGGGGAAGGGCTTACAGACTAGTCTATAGAGCAAGGACATTGTGCAATAAATTTGATGCTAACCTAGCTCCATTGTCCATTGTTATTTTCCTACATCATAGTTGCAGCAACTAGGCATTCAACGCCGAAAATTGAGCAGCGTCGCTTAACATTTTCTATTGCTTAATTGCATGCAGGTTCTGTTACATGAGAGGTGGTGTTGATTAATTCATTCTCGTTATGTTGTCATTGAAAGAAAAAGTCATATTTTCCATCCCATAGAAACCTGTCAAGAACTCGCAAGTTGTTACAAATATGGTGACTCCTTGGTATATTACAACCTCTATTTCTCCATCAAATTTCTTGTATTGGCCCTATCCTTTTTTTGGATCTGCAGCCATGCAGATTTTTTATGTTTGTCTTAGGATTTTCCAGGACATAATGGCCTCACCTATGTTTAGGTGTTTATAAATTTGTTTGTTGTAAGGGGAATTCCTTTGTGCTCTTCTATTGTGCTTATAATGTTCTTTTGTGTTTTCCGCAACACCTTTATTTGATTAAATACAAACAAATGCCATTGTTGTATTTATAACTTTATGTTTATCCATGAATTGCTAGGCCTCTTTTGATTATCATGTGTTTCTTATTTCTTTCTTCTTTACCCATCTATTGTGGAATTAACATTTGGTCTGATAAGTGACAGATGAGGAGGGGTGTAGATGATTTCATGGAGCCTTTACAAGAGGATTCTCTGCAGGATTATATAATATTGTGGGGTAAAAATAAGGAGTTTTAATGAACTACCAATTATTTTGTAGATCTTTGTACTCCGCTGCATTCAAAATGAATTTATGTTTATTAACTACTCTTCTGACATATATGCCTTTATATACTGGGTGGGCTCCATGAACATTCACGTCATCTCGGAAAAATAGATCAGAGGTGAAGGGTCAAACTGTATACAGTTTTCTAGATGATGATGATAAATTAGTAAGTTGGATCATATTATTATTGACATATATTTCTATCTTATCTCGAGTGCATGTTGCCATATAAATTAGATAGCTATTGTAGTTTGTAAGGGGTTGCAAAATTGGATTCCAAACAATGTTTTCAGGGCTATAATCCTTTGTCATGTCCTTCGTTATTAAGTCCAATATATTCCACTGTTGCATATTACTTTTTTAAACAAGAATGGTTAAATTTTGCATTAGGAAGTTGATGAAGCCATGTTGGTCAGCAAAAAAATACAAAAGGGAGAGGTGTCACATAGTCTATAGTTCAACATTTGTCCAAATAGTTGAGAGTTTGTTACACAAAAAAACAATACTCTCCTCTTTGCAGAGGATATTCAAGAGTTTCGAGTTCGACTAGTATAGATCCTGTAAAAGACACCTAGAAGTTAGAACCATAACTACATTGCAAAACATAAAGAAAACCTGAGCTTAATTAAAAACATGATTGTTGTGTGCTTCCTCTTTGCCAACAGGTGAGGATGAGATTCTTGATTCTCCATGTCCACATCTTCAGGAAGTTGGTGGACAGTTTCTTCTTCCTTAAGCTTTCCTGGAACGGATCCCATTGACATTCTAAAGATAGTTGCAACAGACTGTGAGTCTCTGTTCATATTAGTAGCCACGTGAGGAGTGAATTGAACTCAGCTTGTAAGGCTTGGATTTGCCTCTTTTTTCTAGAATAGAGATTCCATTGTCACTACATATCCATTGTTGTGGATTTCTTCTTGGGCATGCAATTTGCTTGTAACATAGAAAATTGATGTCCAGTTCTAAGTTATGAGGTCCTCTTGTCTGTGTAAGATTCTGTGAATGTCAATAAGTTTCACAGAGAGGGAAACAACACGAAATAGGGAAGACCACGACTTTCAACTTTGCAAAGAAATTTCAGATTTATTGTGGGTGCTATGACACAATTGGGTCAGGCCTTAAGTATTAACAAATGCTGTAATCACAAGACTGCAATAAACATCTTTCACTTATTCATTGCTCCTAGGTGGCTTGTTAGGAATCACATAATCACTTGTCTCTCAAGGGGAACAATATAGTTTTTCCCTGATCTCTTTTCTTAGGGTATACAGTGTCTAATATGACTTCACGTCAAAAATTAAAATACTCGTTGCCTTGTGCTGGAATGACCAATTCACTATTAAAAAGTGAATACAAAAAAACATGGGATATGTGGAATATATTATATTCTTGAATGGGGTATACATAGAATGTGGTAGTCACTATATATTAGGTATTATTATGTATCTTATGGCACCTTTTAGATGGGAATTTTCCTTTTTTATGGATGGAAAACCTAGAAATAACTCATCCCACCCTCCCACACTTCAGTGAAGAATTAAATTTTGGAATCACACGAATCTTCTTGAAGGCTACATAAATATTAATAGCTACATTTGTCAAACTTCCGCAAGGGGAGGATCCGTTCCAGGATTTGAATGTGCATAATTTTCACAACAACCACTCCAAGATGCCACTAGACTATAGCCCAATGGAATGGACTTTGTTAAGTGAGAACTTGTCTTTTTGACAGACGTTAAGCCATGAAATAAGTTTTTCCTGCCCTCCTACACTTAAAGGAAGAATGGTATATTTTTTTATTTCAATAATTCCCTAAAGGCTACATTAATATCAATAGCCACATTCTGCAAACCCCACACAGGGAGGGAGCATGCCCACCAGAATTTGAACTCATGTACCCATAGTTCTGAAAACAATGTCAAGCAAATTTCATGAACTGAAAATTAAGCATATACCCATCTCTTTGTAAGCTAGTTGGTCTTTGTTATCTATAGAAACATGAACATCTATGTCATAGTTAGAAATAATCTAGTTTCAACTGTGTGCCACTGATTGATCTAAAATATTAAGACTATTATTTAGGTTTGTAAGATTGAATAAAGAAACCTTTGCTTCTCTTCTAAATGATTATAAGAATTTATTCAAAATATTTGTGTAATTCACTGATAAAGGATCAATTTGGAAATCTGGGCTGTAAATGTAATTGATTTTTTCTATTATATGAATAATAATATCCCTCAAATGTAGTTGTATGTTTTCTTCTCTTGCATACCAACCGTTTGTTATTTTTTTTTATATTATGTTGCTTGTAACATTGTTGTAGATATGAGAACAAAGACATAGAACTTCATTATGGTTCAATGCAGAGAGACTGTATACGCCATCAAAGTATTGAAAGGTATTCTTTTATTTATTGATATTCTTTCCTTTTAGTTTTTTTTATGGTCACAAAAATGTTCTAATATTTCTTCACACTTGAGATCACTAAAATGTGGAATAATGTTTGTGTTTATGATCTTTTCCTCAATTGATAATTTTACATTTAGCATGTCATGAAGCATTTCAGGCTTGAGAAGATATAATTTATGAACCCTAATAAAAAGGACATCCTTGTTTAAATTCCTTACAAGCCCAAGATTTTTGTGGACACTATTGGAGCTATTGATATGATGGAGATTAATGCTTATGTTTATGGTATTTTTCTCAATTTGATTATTTTACATTTATATTCCATGTCTAGAAACATTTTAGTGTTGAGATGTAATTTATGAATGTTATTAACAATGACAATGTTGTTCAATAACCTCATATTTTTGTGGAAATTGTTAATGGAGTTGTTTAACAATTTTTTTATGGCCTCTTGGCTTCTTATGTTGTGGTCGCTTAAGCTAGTTTCTATTTTGGAAATGGAAGATTCTCTTCTCATATTCAACATTGATTAGGTTAAAAAATTTGGGATATATTGCATAAAATTTTTGTCAAATGATTCTAAATCATTTTATGTTGTAGGAAACATGCTCACATTTTGGGTAGGTTCAAACCAATTTTTGAGGTATCCTTGGTAGATGAATCTCAAATGCATCTCCAAGGAAAGAATGATACTGTCTTAGAATTCCACGTGGGTTGTCCAACTAGAGCCAATGAGGTAAGTATTTCCTATTGTACTTGTCAACTTGATTCACCTCCCAAATTTGTTTTTTTCGTGTTGGTGGCGGGGGTTTCAACTTTTAGTATCTATTAACTTGGAGCCTGCATCATATCTAGTATTTTATGCCTAGTGATTTTTTGATGGTATGCTTGCGTAAACAATTTTATTTCCTAGGCCCATCTATAGAAAATATTGAATTTTAGTTGTTGTTTCTTCACTTTCTTAGATTAAAATGGACTTGTTAATTCTCTGTGTTTGCTACTTCTTGCGATTCTAGAATTGAGCATAAGAATTTATAATTGTTAATCATGAATGAGAATGATAATATTAAATTTTAGTTGCTACATCAAGAATGAATTTTTGTCATCCTATGAGAAGCTTAGGAACAACTGCATGTTAAATAATGAAGTGGTGATCATTCAATGCATGTGCTACATTAAGGGAAACTCACGGATGGGTGTGCCAAAGGAAGGTAAATTAGTTACCTATTTCACAACTATATGAATAAAAATCAGAAGATACATCTATGTCTTGTAAATTTGTTGCCCCTGGTGGTGACAAGGATTTGTACTCCAAGTATAGCTCCATTATGTTTGAGAAGATGAAAATTGAGAAAGAGTAGGTGGAGTAGATTGCTATTAAATAGACACTTCTGCTCATCCATGAGGTGAATGGTGAATGAAAGGAATATAGATGTTGCATTCCTATCATGGGCTTAGCATTTTTACATGACTAGTCATAGAGCTCGCCATTGGTTGATTAAATTATATTATTTTTTGCAAAAATAATCATTGCCCTTTGTTTTGTTTGAGGGTTACAAGTTTTTCTACCAACAACAGTGACTGATGGGAACTACGAAAAATATTTTTGATACATGAATGTTATTGATGGGCTAATGGTATCAATTGGATAAAATTGATTATTGCTGGTTGGGTAAACTTCATTATTTTTCCCTATGTATTCTACTAGAATTATTCAAGTTAAAATATTTTCCTTGCTAGTAGTGCTCTGCATGCTTGAATAGTGTTATGTCATATTACTTAATTGTTCTTGTGATTTCATTTTATGGGAAAGTAAACCGCTAAGGGAATATTGAATTGTACTTCTATGGTTAGTTTCTGTATTTTTGTTTCTCTATTTCTCTATATGTGTTCAACTAAGAATCAATTGTATTTACTATTTAGTTTTCTTAAGAGTCGTGGCATTTCAACATGGAGCAATTTATCATTTTTTTTCTATGTAACGTTTGAATAACTTGCATGATTCTACTTCTAAGTCCATTAAAATTGATTCGTTTATTTAAGGGTGCCAGCTCAATGGAAGAACACTTTCCTTAAAGGAAAAAGGTTGGTGGCTCGATACCTCCGTTCCCTATATACAAAAATCAATGACTAATTAAATGATCAGTTAACAACAATCAATGACTAAATAAATAGTCAATTAACAACGATCAATGACTACAGAAATGATCAGTTAACTACATTTAATGACTAGTTAATCACAATCAATTACTAAATAAATGACCAATTAACAACAACAAATGACTACTACAAATGATAAATTTGTGACTAAAAAATGACTAAAATTTGCATATAAGCAACTATTAGTAGCTAATTTCCAGTATCTTATACCTCGACTAACTTAGTCGTATTTATTTTAGTCATCAATAGTTTCCTTATTTAGTAGTATATTTTGTCATTGATTTAATCATCAATAGTTTCCTTATTTAGTAGTATATTTGGTCATTGATTTAGTCATTAATTGTGGCAATTAATGACTAAATCGATGACTAAATCAATGACTAAATATATGACTAAATAAGGCAACTATTTATAACTAAAATAAATACGACTAAGTTAGTGAAGCTATAAGATACTGGAAATTAGTTACTATTAGTCGCCGACTAGAAAATAGTCGTTTATATGTGAATTTTGTCATTTTTTTAGTCACTAATTTCTCATTTTGTACTAGTGATCCATTGATAAATAATTTTATCAAACTATCCACAACACCTAATGGTTATATGAGGAGACAAACTTTACATTGTGTGGGTCAATTTATAAGATAATAAAGAAATAAATCACAATAAATAGAATTAGTGGAGTAATGGCACATATCTTAAAACATAAAGTTGGCCTACTAAGTTGACACTAGTCACAAGCCTAGGGAATGTTGCCTCATGTACTTTACTCTCAACCATAAGTGTCTTCCCTACACCATTCTCTCACTCAACCTTGTTTTTCATGTGACTAGATCCTTTGAAATGGCGTACCTTGTTGTCTTTGATATGCAACTTCGGCCTTTGCCTAATTTCTGAGTATGTTGCATACTATAGGGAAATAGTTGCTCAATCTCTACCTTTTTATTTATACATAGCCAACAAATTATTTTCCTCTCAAAGCTTATTTGGTTGTTCTCGTCTCCTGTTTAACATCTCAACATGTGTGGCATGGTTCTTACTTGTGTTATACTATATTTTTCACACCATGGGGTGTTACACTGTAAGTAGCTTTGTACTATGTCATCATATGTGTTTAACTTATTTATGAATTGTTATTGTTTTCTTTTGGCATATTTTCTCCATTTTCATTTCCTATACTTTTGCAATGTTTTTCTTATCTAATAGGAACCTTCTTCTTCTTCCCACTCTTCAAACCATTTCCTTCACTTGTTGATATATTTTCTTCCTTTCTTTTAGCTCATCTTAATCAATTTTCGCTCAAACATTGTCCCTATCCATCATTGTCATTTTTATGTATATCAAACCAATTTTCTCAATACCTCCAATTTTGTAAAATATAGCCATGTTTTAACTACAAGTATCCCTAAGGAGCATTGGTTTTTTCACTATTAGATAATTTGTTATCGGACGTTTTTATACTAATCAATTTGGTTCAATATGTTCCTAGATATACTTGGTCCCTATGCTTCGCATTCATAAAAGGGTATATTGGTTATGAGTGTTTGAAAAGGGAAGCACACGATTTCCTAGTCTCAAACCTTGATGGGCCTACATTTATTAATTATTAACTTTTAGACAATTTGTTAGATGGTATTTTTATACTCATTCAATTTAGATCCTTTTGTTTCTGTATATACATGGTCCCATGTTTTACATCATAAAAAAAATAATGCCTTCATCTCGGCAATGATGCACACATCTCACTTTATCTTCTCATTGAAATCTAATCCAAAATATATTTATATTTTATTTTTTCAAAAAAAAACCACCATCTTAATTTTATTATATCATCCTCATCCCAGCCTCCACTCAAAAAAATATTCAAAAGGCCCGAGATGATCTCGTGACTTAGTATACTAGCTTATAGAATAACATTCATATTGACTTAATATACTATCTTTTTGAAAGCCACGTTGACTTAATATTCTTTGTAAACTTTTTATACACCTTTTTTTAAATTGTGTTCACAAGCCAACATAATTTATCCAATATGGAAATTTTAGCAACTTACCAAATTTAGTATCTCTGAAAACCAACGCGAAGATGCTACTTTTCAAAGGTCTTACATCATCCATGTGCATATCCTTTTTCTTTTTAAAATTCCCTCTACTTCACGATTGACTTTAATGTACACCATTCACGGGCCTACGAACTCAGTCAAATATAATATAATGAATCTCATTTCACCTTGACATTTTTTTCAACTCCTCAAGTTTGAAAAAAATGTCAAAATTCAACAGTGGTAGCACAATCATGGATAACCAAAACCCAAACCTTTGACATATTTTTCAACTCTGTCAACTTTGAAAAAAATGCCAAACTTCATCCGTGATAGCGCAATCATGGAGTACTATACCCCTTTAACGCCACTACTTATGAAGTCAAAATAGTGAACAATTGCAACCATGAATAAATATTGACCCTTAACCCCAATTTTTAAGAATTCGTAATTCTAAAAAGTTGATGCGTTCACAGAATTCTCGTCGAGATCTAACGAGAGAAATCTGATACATGTTGATCTACTGCCCTTGGCTTCCAACTCGAGTGTGCTCGTCCATAATTGCCCTTGGCTTCCAACTCGATCCTGCTCAATAGCAATTGTATTTGGAATCTAACACACACATGCTTAGTGGTAACCTTTCTTGGCTATAGTTGCTAGTGCCTTCTAGTGTATGCATGCTTAGTGTATTCACGCCTAGCTTCCATGCTTAAGGTCACTTTGTTCAACTTCCAAGCCACACATTCTAAATGGTGACCATACCCAAAGCCTATATGGATATTTGCAACACAGACCGGCGTCCCCTTAAGGTTGAAAATATTTAGAATTACAATGTCAATCCCACAACCCTTCTTTCTCCAATCCACCCACTTGCAATATTGAAGAGTCCAAACTCCAAACATATCTAGCACTGTCACATCCACTCTTTGTAAAAGTTTAAGAATGTGCAATATCCTCCGTGCAATTGTATTAGCTCTACCAGTGCTTATACCATGTTATCCCATGTGGAAAAAACAATTAAGGGAATGATTGTTGTAAACAATCCAATGTTGTATATCCTACTAGTTTATACAACATTTATTACTATGTTGCGAAGTGCATATTGTTAACCCAAGAGCAAATTATCCATGTATGTATAATTAAGAACTTTGTTCTCACTACTCTTCTAAATTTTCCCAAATATCCCCTCACAAATGTTGAATTGTTTTCAAGTATCTACCACTAACATTGATGCTCACATGACAGAGCCACCTAATGATGGTTACCAATATGCATTTTGTATACAACAATAATTTCTTTGTTGCAAGGTATATATTGTTTGCTCCTAATGTTGGTGCTTGTTTCTTTTCTTCTACATAATCCTCATCATCTTCCTCGTGTTGTATTCATTATTGTAATGTACCCAACCATCTCCATGACACAACTAAGGTGATGGAGTACTTTAGTTCCACTTTTAAACCATTCATTTATCTTTTGATATCCACATTATTTAAAAAGCTACTTGTAGATATTATTCTATAGCATAAGCATGTCAACATCAACTTGAATTAACTAATTTCAATACTATTCATGAATGTAAAACCATCATGCATCTAGATACATAAATATGCTAATAAAAAATATTCACATAGGAATGTCCAACTGTAAATAATGCAAAGTGCAATATAAACATATCACTGCATAACATAAAATATAAACCATGGAGTTTAAGGCACATTTCACACTTATGTTTATGAGAAAGGGCCCTCCAATGAAATTGCAAGTGAAGCATGTTCCTCTCAACCGTAAAAACTCTGTCAAGTCTGTTGTTTATTTGATAGATGTCACCCCCAAGATGGGGCTATCATTCAACAAGGGGTGAAGTTCCAAGCTCTTTCACCAACCACACACATGCAACCCTCTAGTGCTAAAACCCTTTTCCACAACTATCCCTATCCACTAACACTCATCCCCCATCATCCTACACAACACAAGGAATGTGACTCCCTTCTCTACATGCAAAACCTCAAGCTATCCCCATTCCCTTCCAATGCTGCAACACAAGCTAACCAAGGAGTCTCCGTGTTCGGACTGTAGGGAACTCAGATACAGGCCACGTTTCTCTCACATCAGTTCCAATCCCATTAGCACTAGATTACAACAACAATTGGCTTGAGAAAGTGTAAAACACAAGTTTCTAGAGTTTCTCCTCAATATACCAATAAGAGCTTAGATATCCTAATGGAGTGAATGACATAGTGAATGATGAGGAATGAATGAGTTTCTAACATTGTATATGCATGGATTTTTCTTGACATGTGACTTCCCCATAAGAGGCCATGGTTCCCCTCTTAATCCCATATTAAGATAATTAATGCATGATTAATTAAAGTGACCCTCATACCATGGTTAAGGGAATTTGGTTAAAAAGGATAATGAAGGGTAAGGACACCAATTAAATACAACCTAGATGATATCCCTTATCCCCTTGATCATTTCCCCCTACTTGTGGAATCATAACACCCCCAATCTCTTCTTCATCCTTCTTCATTTGCAGTTGTCGTCGATTTCTATATTAAAATGTAATACACTTAATTTACAATATTCATGGTCCCCTACACCATATATGCCCGGCATCTAGTTTTTGCGTTGTTACATACAAAATCACATCATGGGATAAAAAATGGGGTGTTATAATTATATTCTTTATTGCACACCACAAGATCATGTACCCACTACTTTGAAGAAGACAACACCATCCCAACGTGTAGACAACAACACTCCAAGATCTATTCCTCATTGTTCCTTGGATTTTGGTGATCCCCAGCTACAAAGTTCACACACTTAGATAAGTGGTGTCCTTGTTGGACCGTTGGTTCCCAGTTTCCTAATTCTTAGCACCAACATAACATTGTTAGCAATGTCCCTAGATATGATTCATTAATACTATAATCACCCATCCCTACTACAATGAGTAATTCTATATACATAAGGGTGAAAACGCAAAGTTGGGTAACACTTTTGACTTGTTTTTGACAAACAAAACTGCTAAATTTTATGTTTTTCAACTTCGACCTCTTCAAACCCATATCTCCCTTAGTAATTTCAACTTGAAGTAAACAAAAATGTTTTAGAGAATTGGATTAGCTTTCTACTCATATTTTTTTAATTTTTTTATGGACATAACGTTGGACAAATTTGGTGCTCACCAACGACATATACTTGGAAATTTTAGGTATGGATAATGAGTGACCAACGTGAGCACTAGTTTTTTGAGAGATGGTTACTAATTTTAGGTAAAACATTGTATGATCATAATCTACACACACTGCACTTGTGCATGGACTATATTTTGAGGTTTTTCGGACTTTAGAACTATTTTTTATTATTTATCAAAATAACATATGTTCATAAAATGGTGCCTTATCAACACATATGGTAAGCTTCAATTTTCTTTTTAGTGTGACTCTTATTGAAAAAACTAAAAGTACACTTTTGAAGAGGATGGGGCAAGGAAGATCTCTGTGAAGATTTCAAATTTTTTGGTGGTGTCTTCGTTATGATATTGAATTTTCATTGCAGGTGATTTTCAAAGTAATAAAATTATTAATGGATAAGGTTTAGAAACAAATTATTAATAAACAAAAATTCAAATAAAAATGAAACAATTATTATATCATTGGAAACTAGATTCAAAGATGAATCCATTGCTACCAAGTTCGACAAATAATATTTAAAATTTGCATGGGTTTGGGCTTGTTGAAGTTGCAGGTTCCAGAAAGATGCCAGATATTTTCGCAGGTTTTGTTGACAATGAACTCTTAGCCGAGAGTTTAGTTCAAACTCTCATCCAAGAGTTTTTTTAAAACTACAACGCGGTGATTGGTTCAACTCTCGGCCTAAATTTTTATTAAACTCTCGGCCGATAGTTTGAACTCTCACAAACTCTCGGCCTAGAGTTTGAGGTTGAATGTTTTTCACGTGATCATCCACGTGCACTAGTTTTTTTTCACTCCATTGTCATAAAAATGTTTCCCAACTTCATGTTTTCACCCATAATTACAACCACATTGAATGACCAAGAAATGCATGCCACCATTAAGGTTTATTAGAATTAGTAGTAATTGATTATAGGCCATACAATACTAGGCTATAGAGGTTAATTGTAAGGCCCTTTCCTTGAAGCTAGCAATGGGTGTCCCTACCTATCTATTGATACAATCATTAGTAGGCATAATTAGCTATGATGATAGGTTGTAGGGATGGAAAAACATGCCTTAAGATATGGAAAGGAATTCCTAAGTGCTAAAGCGATGGGAAAACGATATTTGGATAAGTATTACAATAATTTTGGTGTTTTCAAAAGTGGATTCTTATAGAAATCACATAGCTTGGATGGGCATGCATCACATATTTAGATGGATGTTGGCTTTACATGATGTGAAGAACAAGGGATGGAAATAGTGCCCTTGACATTTTACAAGTAGGACATTTCTAATCATCATGTGTGTGACACTTGGAAAACCTTTGGTAGTGGTGCATGATTCGATTTGAACATGGATCCAAGGCATTGACCAGTCCAATCCTTGGAAGACTTGAGGAGTTGACCGCACATCAAAGTGGATTATATTGCACATTCGGGTTGACTTGGGAATGGGGCACAATGAAATGCACATTATAAGAAGGAAACTGCTGGAACCTCCCTACTATATAAATAGGATGCAAGTATGTGCAATGGCATTGTCTCAATCAAGCACTCATTAAGCATCAGAAGCAAGTGGACAAAGACTTACGAAGTGCTAATTCTAGGTGTTATGATGTACAATTTGAACGCTTGCAAAGTCTTAGGTGGTCTACATATAGGACATAGATGGATTGGAAAGTGTATATGAGAGTGTTACAGTTGAGGAATGTGTTGAAGTGTCAACAAATCCCAAGATTGGTAGAACTTGGAGATACCTTTGATTTGTTTTTCTTATTTTTCCTTTACTTTTAAACAAACTTTTGCTTAAAATAATTAGTTTTGAATTTGAATTTAGCATTCTATAAGTTATTTGGGTGTTGTAGGTTCTAGCATTGCATTTTTTTATGATTGCATGGTCTTGAAAACATAAGAGCTTTATACTTAGAAGCGTTTCTACTTTTCAAATCTACACAAAAGTGCTTAATTGGTTTCCACCTTCTCTATAAGCTTATAAGGAAATTTGAAGTTTTCTTATTCTAAGTTTTGAGTTGATCGAACACTTATTTAAGGAAAGGAAAGTGCACCCTTTTATCTCATTCAATAGTGTGCCGACTAAGAATGAAAACTCAATTGGATATGAATTTTAATTGTCCTCAAGAAGTGTTCCCAACTATTTTGAAAACTTGTTGGCATATGTGTTTTTTAAAATGATTAGTAGTCTACCAATAGACTTTGAAAAATCACCCGGATCAATGTTTTATATTGAATTTGACAATGCACCAACTTCCTTTCAAAACTCTCTCAAGGTACAATTTCTAGATTTGTCCAAAAGGAAAATTTACAGAATGCTCATGTAAGTCGCAAAGTGGATTTGTGTCAATGTTTCAAATGTTATTCTCAACACACCAACTCTTAGTTTTGAAATTGATCTAAGGACATCAAATTGGATTTATAGAAAAATGGTGTTCAAATCCTCTACACGTTCAAAAAATATATCAAATCATTCGTGATATCATCACTAGGTTTCGAATTGGATTATGAATCTTGAGTTCAATTTAAACCTCTAAAATTTGTGCTAAACTTAGCATTGGTGTACATCACCAACTGTATGCGATATAATTATAGAGTGATCACGTATGCATATTTTGGAGTTCAAGAAGATTGAATGCACCTTCATCAATCCAAGATCCACATTGATTTCTAACCAATTTTGATCCACATTTTTGGATAAGTCTACAATTATTATCGCAACTATGCTTTCCACTTTCAATTTTAATTATGCCTCAAATTATATGGACAATTGTGTTGTAATGAACTTGTCATGAGAATTAGAGCCAATTAGCCCAATCTTTCAAAGTTCAAGTTTCCTTTGTTGTCATACTAGCCTAGATCCATCTTATCTACGGATCTAGCATGTGTTGAGAGGGAACAAATCTCTTGAGGTGAAATTTTTCCTTATTGTATATCTCTACTGAGAGAGGTCTACACCTCGAAGGATTTGATCCCTCTCGATGCATGGTAGATATAGAGTTAAGATGGATCTAGGTTGGTTTTAGTCGTGGGTAGTGACATGAAATTTGTAGGTGATCACAATTATGTATATGAATGTGTTTGAGATAAAAGTCGGTGGTGAAAATATATGATGACTTATCCATGATAGAATTGTAATATGCTTGATTAAGATGCTTAATGTGTAACCCTTACCCTATATCAAAGAGATAAATCATTGAAATTAATACAGTAAATGCTTGTACAATATGCTTGATCAAGATGTAAAAGAGAGGGTAGTCATCACATATTTTCATCTGAAAACCAATGCACAACCAATAAAATGCACTATAACTAACCCTATATGAAAGAGAGAAATCATTGAAATCAATGCAACAAATGCTCACAATATGCTTGATCAAAATGCTTAATGTGTAAACCTTACTAAAACTACTAATGTATGAAATACTTAGATAGTCTCAACTAAAGATCCATATTGAGGATGATGTGCATGTACCAATTACAAATATTAATACTACACATCGAAAATTCCATGGTAGGATTGATCGATTATCTGAAGTTCAAATTTGTTACGTATGTGAAAAGTCATACTTTGGAATTCATGTATTGAATACAAATACTGGTCCAATGTGCATGAGATGTAAAAGAGAGGGAATTCATCATAGATTTTCATCTCAAAAGAAATGCACAACCATTAAAATTCACTATAACTAAAACCCCATATTAAAAAGATAAATCATTGAAATCAATGTAACACATGCTTCCAATATAGTTGGTCAAAGTGTTTAATCAACAAATGTAATGTACTTATCACAAAGAGAGGAATCGTTGAAATCAATGCAACAAACATTTGCAATAATTAATCCAACATAATATTTAGCTAATCAAATACTATTTTAAAAAAATTAAAGCATTAAATATTGATTATATTATGTTGGATTAAACAAAATAGTATAAAATTTTCAATTTTATACATAATTATTATTTATTAATTATACTACATTGGATTAAACAAAATAGTATAAAAGATTAATTTTATACTATGTATTTACTAATCCAAATTATGCATAATTTTTTACTATATATATATTATGTGTAATTGTTTAATTATTAAATATACTATGGTGGATTAAACAAAATAATTTAAAAAGTTTAATATTGCACTATGTATTTACTAACCCTATTTACTAGGCTTAGTAAATATTGGCTATGATTCTAGAGTGATTATTGTAATTCATAATGAATTTGAAGAAAGATTGCTAGGATCACAAAAAAATTCCAAATTTAAGTTAGTTTAAAAAAAACAATAGTTTATTTTTATTTATGTTTCTGCAGAGTTCAATTTCTCAATTCACTCATGGTTACAGATCAGATTTGAGCCCCAAGTCCAGTGCTTCCTATGTTTTAAGCAATGTAATGCACATGTAATATGTTATATCTAATTGGACTATTTATGCATCTTTAAATTGTTTCCTTAGTATTCATTGTTGTAGACATAGACTATATGTTCCACACGACTCTAATAATTTGTAGGGCGGCATAAAATGACTATATAAATAGCTAAAGTTTATAGAAAATAAATATTTGCTGATTTTTTTAATATCAATTATTTTAAATTGTGTTACACTTCCATTGGATCATAGGGTGTGATTTGACTAATTTTTTCTTTGTCGATGATTAGTAAAAAATACAAATATAAAAAAATATTTCACAATCTTAGCTACAAACTTTAATTTCTATCAAACTATCATTCATTGCCTACAAACTATAAACAACTATAAACATAATTGTTGTGTCATTGGCTAGTTCAGGTCCGATTTGGTTGATGGGTTAGAAGGCGTGTTCCAGGTGGAGTTTTATCCTTCTTGGCTAGGGATTCCATGCAATTGTTTGTTGTTAAAGATGCAATCACTGTCAGATACCAAAGTTCAAAGCAGGTGCTAGGTGAAATTTGTGGTGAAGGATTTATTGCATGGGGAAATTTGTGGTGAAGGATTTATTGCATGTAGGTTTATGGCAGTCCAACAACACCAGTAGTAGTAATTGTCTTTCCATATTTGAATTCTTTCTATTAAATGCATGGACACTCTGGATCACTAGAACATAGAGCGATCTCCATGACTGGGAAAATTCCACTAATGCATGCCTATGCAGCCACTGCCTGTAAACATTTTCCCTAGTACTAGGTTTTGTACTTGAGAGTTGCATTGAATTGTCCACCGGATTCTGTGTCAGTTTGGAAAAGGATACTTAATACATATTCGATTGTCTATGAGAGCCCTTACTACAACAAATCAATTTTTTTTGTAAGAAGCCCATGATTTTGTGTGTGATTTTCTTTGCATTTTCTAGGTTTCCAGGTTTCGATTGTTCCAATGCATTTAATGGCTATAAATGCAAACTTAGAGCAATATTTTATTTGTGGGATATGGATTTTTTGGATGTTCAAATATTCCTATGGTTTTCTAGTTCAAGTGGTCGCATTGCTAGTTGTATCTATCTTACAGCAAAATTGCAAGACTTGTGGAGAAAATGGTTTCAACAAAGAGGGTTTCCAGGTAATAGTGTCTTCATCATTTACTCAATCTACTATTTTTTTAACTCGTAGTTATAGTTTGCAGTTGCATGGCTCCCGGTGTGAATTTCCATTTGGTAACCCTCTCTTTCAAATTCTATGATGTGGTATCTAGTTCTCCTACAAACTCCCGGATGAACGATTAATCAAATTTTGAGCTAATTACACATTACAAAGAGTTAATTGCACAATTTGGAAACGCAGATTTGAATTCGTACAATCTTCGTTGAAAATGTGGAAATCTATAAGTTCAAATTTTGTGTGTTATAGAATATCTTGTTTTATGCTTAGGTTCTTAGGTTGGTTGTGCTATAGATTACGTAATATTGTGAGATTACATACCTGTAACAAATGTACTTAACCCTATTTTCCAATTTATTGTTCAAATGATTTGTCTTTGTCATGCTTTTTGTCATTGTGTTATTTTCCAACTTATCGAATTGTATAATTCTTATAGATTTAGGTGGTCACTTTGCAGCTCATTGCTTTTGGTGTTTGGTAATACTAAGAATTTGTACATTTAAATGATGGGATTGTTAAAAGATTTTTAATATTACCAAGGATTCCACATTTATATATAATAAATTAATATATGTCCCTGAACATCAAGCGAATCCTACAACCATTATTGCTAGGACGTTTCTAGTGACTTGGCACACTAATGCAAGTCCAGTTTGATTCCTTGTATATTTAGGTAGTCATGTAAAATACATAGTATACTCACTATGGATCATTCTGAATATTGTAGTTGGGTGTATATACACCATGGTTTGTCCCAAAACATCTACAACAATTGATTTTCTTCTGTTATTCTCCATGTGTGTTTGAGTCCTTTTTATTGCAATCTACAATTTTGACTTCATGGTTAAAGATGTCCAAAAATTCACCATTTAAACTTTTTGATTCAAGTCTATTGGAATTGTTATGGTTAGCCCAAGCCTGGAATTGCTTTTATAAGTTAAAAAATTTAGTGACTGAACAAAACTTCAAAGTATGACTAGGACTTCTCACCCTATCACTTTCATTAGCCATTATGTTTGAGGTAAGTTCCAAAATTATGAGGATATTTTCCTTTGTTTTCATTATTAAAATCTTGCGTTTGAGATTTGGATTCCTATCAAATTGTTGTCCATACTAAAAAAGCATTGCATTTGACATTGTCCATCCTTAGTTTACTTGGTATGGCTGAAAGTCTTTCTGAAGGTTCCATAGTCCATGGTTGTCTTAGCTATCTAAATCCATTTGTTTAAAAGAAAATTATTGTCTTGAGAAAACTTTTTTTTAATCAATTATATTCTTGTAAAGTGTGTTCAAATAGACAAAAGATTAAATCTTTAAGGGAATAGTCCCTAGGATCTTAATAAGGAAAATCTTAAATCTAATATGAGACCCAATATCTAACTTCCGTTTAGAGGCTAGATCCCCATGAAATGAGAAATGAATTCATTGTGATCAATGCTTGCTTTCTCCAAACAAACTTTCTTGTGATGGAAGAACATCTAATATGGATAGAGTATCTCTAAAGGATTGTAGGTATTTTGCAATAAAAAGCCTTGGAAGAGAAACTTTGTTTTGCTCTGCAACAATGCATGTTCATTTCATTAAATATTCATAATCACATGTATATGTTTTTATTTATCTTTCAAATCTCTTATAGAAAACAAAATGCACTAAAGTATAAGATCTATTCATGGTTTTATGTTTTCCCAAACCCTATTTTTACAAAAGCACAAACTACCGAAGGCATACATACCTTGGTGCCACTTACTTGCAAAACCAGTCCTTGAAGCACTCATGGGTCTACATATTGCATATCCTAATTCTTCACTAGTACACTTAGAACAAAGTTTCGATGTCTTAGGCAATTTCAATCTTCCTGCCTAGACTTCCCCAAGGTCTTTGTGTAGATTGATCTAACCACATGAAACTTAGGTCTATTGGAATATTCAATGATACTATGGCGGGGGGCGAATCAATATAATGGGTATATTTACAAATTATTCACTTTTAAAGCATGCACCAATTGCAATTTAACACCACATCAATAAAACAAACTGTAAGCAAATATTTGAAGAAAAGTTTTGTAGATATATGTAAAAAATATGAATTTACAGAGAAAGATGGGAGATACCGATATCCACTGATGTGAGCACCAACTCACTTAGACACCCCTCTGATTCAAACACCAATCCCACAGGAAAGCACCAACTTGCAAACTGTGGGATTCAACCTATGAGGACACCAAATCATCCTCTATGCAAGCACCAACTTGTTGAACCAGGTTCCAACATGTGAGGACACCAATCCTCTTTGCAAGCACCAACTTGTAGTGTTCAAGAACCAACATGAGTGAAGACATAGATCTCATTTCCTTGCCTCGTCCAACCACCCTGAGATGTAGATAGTATAGATTCCTGACTTTAGGTTTGCACCCACGAATATTTTCACTTTGATTTATTGATTGTGCGCTCTTCCACTGGTTCAAATCAGAACCTTTTGTTTTTCTTACATTGTATTCCGCCATTGATCCACTCTACAACATAGATTCCATGCACATATATATACACATGATTCTTGTTCCTTTTCACAAATGCCCAGATATTTGCATCCGCTCCTTGTGTTTTTGCATTTATTGTTTCCTCACGCACTTCATCAAATTATGTTTCTTCTCATTCCCCTGAGCACTTCATTTGACTAAAGCTTTCCAATTCGGAATCTTAATCCATGTGTTCTTCCAATATTACCTTTTAGTCATCAACATTACTTTTTATTTATACTCAACTTGTTCAAACTATGTATCCACAAGTTGGGGATTCTATAAACTGTAACACCCCCTTCTTCCGTTCTTTTCATACAAGCTCACTCAAGCATTTTCCACTTGTATTAAACCACATGATTGAGGTAGCATTCCTTTCTGGGTCTTACACACACTAGTTCATTGGCTTAGTGGAACTTGTGCATTGGAATACCATGGCTAGGTGGGATAAAGGACTTGCGCACATATTTTTATATACTTCTTCCAACTGGCACATAGACACCAAGTCCTCTTGAAATCATCAAATATATTTGACATCAATGACAACACCAAATTTCAACAAGGTTGTACACACCTAAGCTAAAAATAACCTAATAATATGCACTTTCTCATTAGATTTTCATCACCAAGGTCAAATTCCTATCTTATAGAAAACCACTTCTTAAATAAGTTCTCCATGAAACCTTATAGTCTCATGGACTCCACTTTAAATAAGAGTGACTAGTGTATAATTTTTTTCTCCTTATTAGGGTTTTTTATCACCATATCCAATCTAAATTGGACACACAACCCTCTTTGTTTCCCACATAATTGTTACGCAATTGTAGACTCTTTACATGAGGCCCAAGGTACACGTGCCAATTCATTATGCTTTAATGGTTGTGCCACTCCAACTGGCCTTTTGGATTGAGAAGAAAGGCACAAATTGCAAGTATAAAAGATCATGAATATCCTTTGTTGATTCCTATGGGAAGTGAAGTACAGACATTATCAGAATTGCAAGAAAATATCCATCTCAGCTCTAGATGGGGTTTTAGCTCTTGGCTATGGCTCCCTATCTGGTTTGAGCTCATATTATTCCATGTGATTTTTGCAACTTGTTTATATTGCACACCATTTTATAGTAAATGTAAACAATAATTCCCACATATAATGATGACTAAGGAAGCTTAGTATTTATGGAGTTCAACATCAATATAAAATAGCCTTGGTCCTGCTCCATTTTTCTTTGCACCAATTGTGTAGTGGGTGCATTTTTTTTTCTTGTTAATTTTTTAGCATTAATTCAACATACTCTAGGATCTTTATTGAGAGAATAACATGTACAACATATCAATCACACCAAACAATCACATGAGACAATAGACACACATAGTTTCACTGGGGAAAACCATAAAGGTGAAAAACCCCACAACTTCCTCAGAGATAGAAAGAGCAATGATACAATCCAAGTACATGAGATAGTCCTCCTAACAGCTACTCCTCTTTCCTCACTTGTGCTCCACTTTCCGATGAGTGTAGAAGTGAATAATGAAGTGATCAAATAGAGTGCCTCCTGCACTCTATTTATACATGACCTGACCTGCCTAATGACCTAGTAGGGCTGACTTGTTTAACTCGTTCTAATAACCCATGGTTATACTAATCAGGGCCGACCCCACACTTGGTGGTCTAATAACCCATCACTTGCAAGTTGCGACACTTGTCAATACAAATGACGACACTTCTGTATAGAGGAATAATAACATCTCTATAGGAGTACAATATACATAGGTGAAATACATTCCGAGGTTACAATTACATCAACACTCCCTCTTAACTAGGAAGGTATTTCTCGACACAGATCTTCTAGTACAAGTCTTCTTCTTTGGATCATCGTCATCGAATCATTGTCATCGTCACTGCTGCTGCTATCTCAATCATTCTCCAATCTACAAGTCATAGGAAGTTTTATAGAGCCAGTCCTTTTTCATACTGGATGTAGGCCCACCACCTTGAGGTCTTCATCATCAGTGGCCATACTGTGGAACCTAGGACTGATTACGTGCGTCAACAAAACCTAGCGCAGACTATAGGTTCTTTTACATGTTGACCTTCACAAAACCTACTCAGAGCATCCTAGGATGTTACGAGCACACCGCTCTACCTGTCTAAATCTCGATAGAGCATCGCAGGCTATTACGAGCACACCGCTCTACCTGTCCGTATTTTAAAGGATCTTTTCTATGCTAGAAATTTCGCAAAACCTACTCAGAGCATCCAAAGATGTTACAAGCACAACGCTCTACCTATCCGAATCTCGATAGAGAATCCCAGGCTGTTACGAGCACACTGCTCTACCTGTCCAGATTTTAAAGGATTTTTTCTATGCAAAACTGTAGAAAAACCTACTCAGATCATCCCAGGATGTTACGAGCACACCACTCTACCTGTCTGGATCTCGATAGAGAATCCCAGGCTGTTAAAAGCACACCGTTCTACCTATCCAGATTTTAAAGGACCTTTTCTATGCTACCTACACAACCTGTCCATGGCCACAGAGTATCAACCTGATACTCACCATACATCATCTTGATGTACATCATCACATGATCAACCTGATCATCATCATAGCATCAACCTGATGCATATCATCTGGAGCAACATCTCGAAGCTCGTCATCTGTGATCGTCATGATCATCATAATAGCATCAACATGATGCATATCATCTGGAGTAACATCTTGAAGCTCATCATCTGTGATCATCCTGATCACCATCATAGCATCAACCTGATGCATATCATCTGGAGCAACATCCTAAAGCTCGTCATCTGTAATCATCTTGATCAAACAATATATCCATCTAATGCATACAAAGTATCTACCTGATACATATCATCATACATGATCTACCTGATCATACAATGCATCCACCTGATATACATAATGCATCCACCTGATACAAACATAAGTACATGATCTACCTGATCATACAATGCATCTACCTGATACATATACACAAATACATGATCCACCTGATCATACAATGTATCCACCTGGTACATACATAAATACATTATCCACCTGATCATATCAAGCATCCAACATGATGCATATACAAATACATGATTCAACTGATCATATCAAGCATCCAACATGATGCATATAAAAATACATGATCCAACTGATCATATCAAGGATCCAACATGATGCATATACAAATACATGATCAAACCGATCAAGGCATCCAACTAATGCATATACAAAGCAGTAACTGGAGCATCGTCCTAATGCTCATCATCCAACGCTTACATCCATAGCCATGGGAAGGATCCTCCTCTCACCATGCTTGGAATGGATCCTGAAAATGTGTCCATCACTTCTTCCTCGAAGTGTCGTTAATCTAAATAACACCAAACCTCTCTCAGAAGTACTCAAACTTCACTCTGGCTAGTGGTTTCGTCAACACATCTGCAACCTGCTCTTCTATCGCAACATACAGGAGCTTCACCGATCCTCTCTGCACCATATCCATGATATAGTGATATTTGATTTCAATGTGCTTCGACCTGTCGTGGAACACTGGATTCTCATACAGCTTCACACAACTCTGGTTGTCAGAAAAGATACCAGTAGCATCCAACGGGAGATCAAATAACTCAAACAGTAGCTTCCGGAGCCATACTGCCGCACAACTAGCCGAATAAGCTGCAACATACTCTGCCTCGGTTGTACTCAGTGCTACGCACGACTGCTTCCTTCTAAACCAAGAGATCTCACCTAATCCCATACTGAAGCAACACCCAAGTGTGCTCTTCCTATCTGCAGCACTGCCTGCCCAGTCTGAATCAACATAACCCTGTAGGATAAACTTTTGATTTGCATCATAATTGAGCCCATAATCAATTGTACCCTTTAGGTACCTCAGAATATGCTTTACAGCAACAAGGTGAACACCTCTGTGATCTGTTAGGAACTGGCTCAATGTGTTCACCGCAAAGCAAATATCTGGTCTATTGTTCGTCAGGTACATCAAGGATCCAACCATCCGACGATACATTGTGACATCAACCGGATCTGATGAGGCATCACACAGAAGCTTCAGGTTGAATGCCATAGGTGTGGCCATGGCCTTCCAGTCCATCATCCCAAACCTCTTCAGGATCTCTACTGCATACTTCCATCATCCAAGGAAGATCCCATCTGCACTCTGCCACACCTCCATTCCTAGAAAATAGTGCATCATACCCAAGTCCTTCATCTCAAACTTGGTAGCAAGCTTCCTCTTGGTATCGAAAATCAATCCATCCTCACCTGTAACAAACAGGTCATCCACATACAGAAGTAGTATCACAGGATTTCCTTCCTCGACCTTGTAGTAAAGGTTGGAATTTGCTTTACTCTTAGTAAAACCCAAACTGGATAGAAAGATGTCTATCCTAGCATACCAAGTTCTAGGAGCTTGCTTCAAGCCATACAAGGCTTTCTTCAACCTACACACATATGACCCCCTGTCATGTGTCTCAAAACCAAGTGGCTGCTCCACATACACTGTAATACCCCAATTTTGACCCTTAGGAAATATTGGCTCTAATGTAAATATTGTAAACACACGATGTATGTTTCCCTAGCGTGGAGCTCAAGGCCAAGGCCCCGCTAGTTTATGCTCGGATTTTATTTAAATTAGACACGCTTGATATTTTGTTACCCACGTGCTATTAAGCCATGGGATATTGTAAATTGATGTAAATATTTAACATTGAAATAAAATACCCAAAAAATGGCTATGGAGGCAACGAACGAGAAGGGGCCACATGTATCCACTAGGGAGTGGTGAGGGGGCTATGGGATTAAACCCTGGGCTGCCATTTGTCATTATGAGAACCCATTGACTTCCCTAGGTGACATTAATGCCTGCTGTAAGAAGGTGGTTGAGATTTCAGCCCATGGCTTCAATGGAGCATGGGCAGCCCTGAAATTCGTATGGGTGGGCATGGGCTCTGATTGCTTGGGAAAGAAGTCACTCAACCTCATGGGAGGTTGCTTCATTCTCACCCCATTCCATTGTGAAACTACCTAGCATCATTCCCATCCAAAAAACGAGAGCCAACAGTGAGGAAAACCAGAAAAACGCGACCTTGAGAGAACCCAGATTTCGAAGGACCAAAGACGTCCAGATTTGGCATGGGACAGGGAAATCCAATGGGGGATCCATTAGCATGAACCTTGGGTCGAATTTGGGAGCATTAGCTACCCCGAAATCAATGGTAAAACCCAGTTTTTGCAGCTCAGAAAACGAGTGACGGATTTGAGTATTTGGTGAGCAGAATGGTGAGAAATCAAGTTGGGATTGACTATGCAGAGGTTGGGTGTGCTTGATAAACCTAGTGAAGGCTAGGATCTCAAGGATCAGCAGCTGGACCTTTCTATGCCCATCCTGAAGAGCACTGGAGGGAAGAGTTGCCTGAGGGACTGTGTAACAGAGAAGGGGATCTTCCTTGTGTTGGATGTGGTAGGTAATGTGGGTGCCTAACTGTTGAGCTCACTTGAGATGCCTGTAGCTCTGTGGTTGAGCTCACTGGCTTAGCATTACCCTCCTCTATCTTCTTGGATGCTTGACCAGAACCATGGTTGCGAGTGAACCCAGCTAGCCCTCCTTAGTTGATACACAGCCCAGCTCGGGGGTGACCTCTCAGCTGAAAGAACACAAGCTGGACAGAGGTCTACGGTTGGGAGGAACAGAGCCATCGGGCAGGTAAAGGTCCAATGGGAGCACCTTAGTCCCGACGAGGCTACGTGGGAGCTAGAGGATGCCATGAGGGAGGCATTCCCATTTTTGTTCAGTTTTGAGAACACCGAGGACGGTGTTGTTCTAAGGGGGAGGGGAATGTAATGCCCCAATTTTGACCCTTAGGAAATATTGGCTCTAATGTAAATATTGTAAACACACGATGTATGTTTCCCTAGCGTGGAGCTCAAGGCCAAGGCCCCGCTAGTTTATGCTCGGATTTTATTTAAATTAGACACGCTTGATATTTTGTTACCCACGTGCTATTAAGCCATGGGATATTGTAAATTGATGTAAATATTTAACATTGAAATAAAATACCCAAAAACTGGCTATGGAGGCAACGAACGAGAAGGGGCCACATGTATCCACTAGGGAGTGGTGAGGGGGCTATGGGATTAAACCCTAGGCTGCCATTTGTCATTATGAGAACCCATTGACTTCCCTAGGTGACATTAATGCCTGCTGTAAGAAGGTGGTTGAGATTTCAGCCCATGGCTTCAATGGAGCATGGGTAGCCCTGAAATTCGTATGGGTGGGCATGGGCTCTGATTGCTTGGGAAAGAAGTCACTCAACCTCATGGGAGGTTGCTTCATTCTCACCCCATTCCATTGTGAAACTACCTAGCATCATTCCCATCCAAAAAACGAGAGCCAACAGTGAGGAAAACCAGAAAAACGCGACCTTGAGAGAACCCAGATTTTGAAGGACCAAAGACGTCCAGATTTGGCATGGGACAGGGAAATCCAATGGGAGATCCATTAGCATGAACCTTGGGTCGAATTTGGGAGCATTAGCTACCCCGAAATCAATGGGGAAGCCCAGTTTTTGCAGCTCAGAAAACGAGTGACGGATTTGAGTATTTGGTGAGCAGAATGGTGAGAAATCAAGTTGGGATTGACTATGCAAAGGTTGGGTGTGCTTGATAAACCTAGTGAAGGCTAGGATCTCAAGGATCAGCAGCTGGACCTTTCTATGCCCATCCTGAAGAGCACTGGAGGGAAGAGTTGCCTGATGGACTGTGTAACAGAGAAGGGGATCTTCCTTGTGTTGGATGTGGTAGGTAATGTGGGTGCCTAACTGTTGAGCTCACTTGAGATGCCTGTAGCTCTGTGGTTGAGCTCACTGGCTTAGCATTACCCTCCTCTATCTTCTTGGATGCTTGACCGGAACCATGGTTGTGAGTGAACCCAGCTAGCCCTCCTTAGTGGATACACAGCCCAGCTCGGGGGTGACCTCTCAGCTGAAAGAACACAAGCTGGACAGAGGTCTACGGTTGGGAAGAACGTTGCCCTTCCATAGCCAGTCGTTTGGACCGTTACATTTCAAGATAAGTATTCTGTGAATTAATTTATATATAGTCTGTGTTTGCAATGCATTCAATCTGAAGGATTAATTATTCCTGTTAATGAAATGAGATGCATCATGTTTTATGCAGTATGATAATTTGTCCATGCTTAATGAAATTAGTGACTGTTACATGTATGAATGATATGGGCATGCTGAATGTATAGAGAAATAGTGTGCATACGTAATGATTAATTTCCGCTGTGTTTAAATTGAGATGAATCTGCATATGGAAGTTCTTAAAATGTTAGGAATTTATGGGTAAAGATTGTTGGGGCTAAGTCTGCCATAAGCCCGTCCGTTGTTAACGTTTCCTTTCGTGCAAGGGAATCATGGAAGGGGGTGTTACAGTTTGGTATCAGAGCTGCATTGCAGCATTGGGCCTCTATGGGCCAAATCTGATAGAGTTTTTTTTAAGTCTGTTTTGAAAAATGTTGTTTTAAGACTGTTTTTGAAATTTTTGGTTTTAATACTGTTTCGGGAAGTCATCCCGAAACTGCGGAAAGGTTCCGCGAACCTTCCCACAATTGCGGAAGAGTTCGACGAACCTTCCTGCAATTGCGGAAGGATTCAGCGAACTGCTCCGAAACAGCGGAGAAAAATTCGTTTTTGTGAAAAAATTTCTAAGTGTCGGCGTTGAGCGGAAACTTTTTCGGAAGGAATTCTCTTCCGAAATTGCGAAAGGAATTCTCTTCCGAAATTGCGGAAAGAATTCTCTTCCGAAATTTCGGAAGGATTCCGCGAATCGTTCCGCAACTGCGGAAGACTTCAGCGAATCGTTCCGAAATTGCGGAAACATTCCGCCAGTCGTTCCGCAAAAGATTTCCGCAAAAACCAACCGAAAACCCCGGAAACATTCCGCGAACGGCTCCGAAGCTGCGGAAGCCTTCGCCGAATGGCTCCGCAATTGCGGGAGCGTTCGGACAATCGCCCCGCCATTGCGGAAGCATTCGGCGAACTGCTTCGCAATTGCGGAAGCATTCGGCGAACTGCTCCGCAATTGCGGAAGCCGTCGCTGAACCGCCCCGCAGTTGCGGGAGCATTCCGTCAACCGGCCCGCAACTGCGGAAGCCTACTGTCAACCAGCCCGCAACTGCGGAAGGGTTCAGTCAACCGGCCCGCAGCTGCGGAAGGCCACAGCGAACCGCCCCGCAATTTCGGGAGTGTTCAGTGAATTGGCCCGCGACGGCAGCGCGCACAGCGAAAAAAAAAAAGTGCCAAAAACTCAATTTTTGGATAGGGGGAGCACCGGGGCCCAGAATGGGATGATTTCTATGGGGCTCGGAGGCCATTGACGGGGGCCATGAAAGAACTAGTGAAGACCTCGAGCCCATTAGACTCCAATTTGACAGAAAAAAGGGGAATAGTGACTTTTGAAGGACAGAGTCCCGAGGCTTGACAGAAGGTCGGATTGAGCTGAAATTGATCAGGCGCGGCCATGAAGCAGGCACAATGTTAAGTTTCGAATCTTGGAACAAAAATCCAAAGGATGTGGAGTCGGGGTGAGCAAGAAGGCCAAAAAGCACTGTTCCGGGCCACTTTTTCGGGATTTTGAAAAGCTTGTGGGTAGTAAAAGTGACCCTAGATGTGGGAGTCAGAAATTTTACTGAACTAGACATTTCATATTCTCATTAAGACGGACAATTTCCGTTAAACGAAGATTTCCCAGAAATGCACCGTTTGGGAGATAGCCATTTTTGGCCCAAAATTTGGAATTTTGGAAAAATGTGAAAAGTAAGAAGTAGTAAAACCCAGAAATTCATAAAAGATGAACGGTACATCAGAATTGAAATCAGTGAATTGCTGAGTGTTCCTTGTTATATGCACTAACTTTGCCCGATAGATAAGTTTTTGTGATTCCTCATAGATTTTCTTCCACAGGTGGCTGAAGTTGGCCTTCGGGACCAAAATACAATTGTGTAAATGTGCAGAATTATTGGTAAAAGTTGTCATTTTTGAGACAACGTTGTTTCCACACCCGATGTCGGAATGGAGCACGGGGACAGGCATTGGAAATCTTGTCTAGAAAGGAATAATGCAGTACGACCGGAATTTGAATTGGGTTATCATACATCATAGATTATCAGGGCAGAAAAGTGTCGGTGACTGTTTTGTCAAATTAATGACAATATGGGCAATTTTCAGAATTGCATGAATGGGCAAAAGAATTGAATAAGTAACAACTATGTGAATTATTCCAGGAGTTCTATTATGTTAAATATTGATTGTTGTATATTCCTAGATGCATTTTTATGAGGTCTAACAAATATCATAATAATGCACAGTGTTTGCAGCTCATAAAGTTTATAATTGTAGCAGAGGTAAGATGATGACCATTAATGATGCTCAAGATCCTTATGAAAACGAAGAAGACGTTCTAGGAGAAAATGTGCATGAAGGGAATGCGGAGACTGAATCCAATGGGAGAAGGGAGCAGGTGACTCCTCAAAATTTGGTTGAAACCATGGTGAGCTTCAATGAAAGATTGATGAAGGCTCAAGAAGAACAACACCAACTCAATGCTGCTATTTTGCAAAGCCTCACTGATATGCAGCATAAGATAAACCTTGGGTCCAACCCAAGCAACATGGGTGAAGAAGGAAGAGATGCAGGGAGTCATTCTAGAGGCCGTTCGAGGAGGAGGACGCCAATCCCAAGGAAGAGTTCGGTGAGCAGAAAACATAAAACATCTTCATCAAGGTCTTCTTCCAGCAGGTCGTGTGACTCCAAATGTTCAAGAAGAAGTCCAGGACATGCACCTAAGAGATTGGACGGAAGAAAGAAGTTCAAGGGCATCCCATAGGGAGAATTCAGGAAGGCAAGACCTCCCACATTTGATGGGGAAGGAAAGACAGGCCAAGAGGCAGAAGCATGGCTTCTGGGAATGAAGAAATACTTCAGAATTCAAGACTACTCAGGAAATGAGAAAGCCAGAATTGCCATTTACAACTTAAATGGCAGAGCTTCCATTTGGTGGGACAATCTCTTGCAAGTGAAAGGGATCAATGAAAGAAGGGTCAGTTGGGAAAGATTTAAGAGGTACTTCAAGGAGAAATACCTTTCTGCTAGGTATTATGACGGTAAGAGAAAAGAGTTTAATGAACTCAGGTTGGGACAAAAATCTATGGAAGAGCATGTCCACAAATTCTTGGAATTACTGAGGTATGTTGACTATATCAAAGATGAGAGAGTAAAAATCCAATGCTTTCTTGGGGGTCTACCTCAGAGTTTCAGAGATCGTATTGAGTTTGTTAATCCACCATGTTTGGATGAAGCCATTAGGATGGCAATGCACTGCTATGAGCAAAATAGGGGAAAAACAGAGGCTAACCCAGCATGGAAAGGAAAGCCAAGAGGGAAGTTTGACCAGAAGAAGGATGGCTTCAAGCCACCATTCAGAGGTCAGCTTAGAACCTTTCCACAGGGACAACAAGCAAGGAGTGGATTCAAACCAGCAGTGACAGCAGACAAAGCAGCTAAGGGACCACTTCAGTGTTGGGGATGTGGAGAAAACCACATGTTGAAGGATTGTCCACATCGAAAAAACAATGCTCGGAAGTTGAACAACCTGAAGGGAGTATCTACGGTGGAGGACATGGCAAGGGCAGCACCTCGGATTTATGCAGCGTTGGATAATCATCAAGCAGACCATCAGTCCTCAGTGGTGGAAGTCGAAGGTAAGATTGCCACGCAATCTATTTCTGTTTTGATTGATCCAGGATCTACTCATAGTTATGTTTCTCCAAAAGTGGTTGAAGGTTGTTCTCTTAGAAAAATAAAGCATAATAAGTCTTGGCTAGTGCAACTAGCCACGGGAACCAAGAGAAAAGTAAGTGAGGTAGTGATGGAGTGTCCCATAGAATTGAATGGACTTCACACATATGCTGAATTGAATGTGTTACCATTAGAATCCTATGATGCATTAATTGGCATGGATTGGTTAGAAAAACATAGAGCCAAAGTGGACTGTTATGAGAAAGCACTTGAGTGCATTGATGAAAAGGGAAGGCCAACATTGGTAAAAGGGATTCCCAAGCAAGTTTCAATAAGGCAGATTTCAGCCCTGCAGTTGAAAAAGTTTTATAAGAAGGGTTGTCAATTATATGCAGTCCATATGCCAGATTCATTAGAGGACAAAGGGCCAAGACTAGAAGACTTCAGGATGCTGCAAGAGTTCCAAGATGTGTTTCCGGATGAGGTACCAGGGTTGCCACCGACGAGAGATATTGATTTTACCATCAATCTTGTTCCGGGAGCAGCGCCGAATTCCAAATCTCCTTATAGAATGAGTACACCGGAGTTGGTGGAATTGAAGATACAACTGCAAGAATTAATGGATAAAAAGTATATCAGGCCTAGTGTGTCCCCTTGGGGAGCACCGGTGTTATTTGTCAAGAAGAAAGATGGGACCTTAAGGCCGTGTATTGATTACAGGCAGCTCAATAAAGTGACAGTTAAGAACAAGTATCCATTACCAAGAATTGATGACTTGTTTGATCAAATGAAGGAAGCCAAATTATTTTCAAAGATTGACTTGAGGTCTGGCTACCATCAAGTGAGGATTAAAGAAGAAGACATTCACAAGACGACTTTCAGAACTAGATATGGTCATTATGAGTTCATTGTGGTTCCATTCGGCCTTACCAACGCACCTGCCACATTCATGGGTCTCATGAATAGTGTATTCAGCAAATATTTGGACAAGTTTGTGATTGTGTTTTTAGATGACATTCTTGTCTATTCAAGAAATGAAGAAGAACACGAGGAGCATCTAAGAATGGTGTTGCAAGTTCTCAGAGAACATCAGCCGTATGCCAAGTTAAGCAAGTGTGAATTCTATCAAAAGAGGATCCAATATTTGGGTCACGTCATTTCAGAAGAAGGAATTGCAGTGGATCCAGAGAAGATTAATTCCATCATGGATTGGCCAACTCCAAGAAATGTTTCAGATGTTACATCTTTTATGGGCCTTGCCGGTTACTACAGAAGGTTTATTGAAGGATTCTCCAGGATAGCTCATCCGATCACTTCATTGCAAAGGAAGAACATCAAATTTGTATGGTCTGAAAAATGTGAGAAAAGTTTTCAGAAATTAAAGGAGTTACTTACTAGCGCTCCTGTTTTGAAGATATCAGATCCAAGGAAGGATTTTGTAGTGTGCACGGATGCTTGCATTGAAGGCCTGGGTGGGGTTCTCATGCAAGAAGTAATTGTGATTTGCTATGAATCCAGGAAATTAAAGGAGCATGAAAAGAATTATGCCACACACGATTTAGAATTAGCAGCCATAGTGCATGCTCTTAAAATGTGGAGGCATTACTTGATGGGAAGAAGATTTGAGCTTAGGACAGACCACATGAGCCTAAAGTATTTGTTTGAGCAGCCAAACTTGATAGCCAGGTAAGCTAGATGGATGGAATTTCTTTGTGAATTCGATTTTGAAATTAAACATGTAAAAGGGAAGGAGAATAAGGTTGCAGATGCTCTTAGCAGAAAATTTCATGTTTCAGCAGTAAGTATGTGCAAATCAGATTTGAAGACAAGAGTTCTTGAAGCCCAAAACGATGACGAAACTGGCCTTCAAATTAAAGAGAAGTTGCAGCACGGTAATGTGGATGAAAAGTGTGCAGAATATCAGCTGGGTGAAGACAGTATCCTCGACAACAAAGATAGGTTGTACATTCCAAATAATGCATATTTGAAGAAACTAGTGATGGATGAAATACACCAAATGCCGTACTCTGGACACCCAGGGTATCAGAAGACTATAACAGCGGCAAGAAAACAATACTTTTGGAATGGCATGAAGAAGGACATAGCTAAGTACATTGCTAGGTGTCAGAAGTGCCAATAAGTCAAGGCAGAACACCAACATCCAGTAGGGTTATTGCAGCGCTTACCCATTCCAGAATGGAAGTGGGAAGTGATCTCCATGGATTTCATAACATGTCTTCCCATGAAAGTGAGGAAGCATGATTCAATCATGGTTGTGGTGGATAAGCTATCAAAGGTAGCTCACTTTATTCCAGTGAAATCCATTCACAAGGCTAGTGACATTGCGAACATCTTCATGAGAGAGATATTCAGATTGCATGGATTGCCTAAGGCAATAATTTCTGATCGTGATACAAAGTTCACCTCCAATTTCTGGAAGGGATTATTTCAGGAATTAGGAACTAAATTGAATTTCAGTACAGCTTACCATCCTCAAACGGATGGCCAAACCGAGAGGGTGAACCAGGTTCTTGAAGATATGCTGAGAATGTATGTGATGGACAAACCATCCAAGTGGGAAGATTATTTACACTTGGTTGAATTTGCGTACAATAATGGACACCATGCATCCTTGGGAATGAGTCCATTTGAAGCATTGTAGGCAGGGGATGCAGGACGCCAGTGAATTGGGATGGCCCAGTGAACAGGGTGGTGCTTGGACCAGAGATGATCAAGGAAATGGAACAGAAAATTGTTAAGATCAGGCAGAATTTAAAGGCAGCTCAGGACAGGCAAAAGAGTTATGCAGATTTGAGAAGAGTACATAAGGAATTTCAGATTGGGGATCATGTTTATTTGAGAGTGAAACCAAGGAAGAGTTCCCTCAAGTTGGGGAGTTGTGCCAAGTTGTCACCAAGATATTGTGGCCCATTTGAAGTCCTTGATAGGATAGGGCCAGTTGCATATAGAATTGCATTGCCTGCTAGCATAAGAGCTCATAATGTTTTCCATGTATCTTTGCTTAAGAAGTATGTACATGATCCTAATCATATGATTGATTGGAATGTGATACAGGTGGAACCCGAGGGAGAGTTCCAAGTAGAACCTATGCGCATCCTCGACAAGAAAGTCACAGTGCTCCGGAACAGAGCCATCGGGCAGGTAAAGGTCCAATGGGAGCACCTTAGTCTCGACGAGGCTATGTGGGAGCTAGAGGATGCCATGAGGGAGGCATTCCCATTTTTGTTCAGTTTTGAGAACACCGAGGATGGTGTTGTTCTAAGGGGGAGGAGAATGTAATACCCCAATTTTGACCCTTAGGAAATATTGGCTCTAATGTAAATATTGTAAACACACGATGTATGTTTCCCTAGCGTGGAGATCAAGGCCAAGGCCCCGCTAGTTTATGCTCGGATTTTGTTTAAATTAGACACGCTTGATATTTTGTTACCCACGTGCTATTAAGCCATGGGATATTGTAAATTGATGTAAATATTTAACATTGAAATAAAATACCCAAAAACTGGCTATGGAGGCAACGAACGAGAAGGGGCCACATGTATCCACTAGGGAGTGGTGAGGGGGCTATGGGATTAAACCCTAGGCTGCCATTTGTCATTATGAGAACCCATTGACTTCCCTAGGTGACATTAATGCCTGCTGTAAGAAGGTGGTTGAGATTTCAGCCCATGGCTTCAATGGAGCATGGGCAGCCCTGAAATTCGTATGGGTGGGCATGGGCTCTGATTGCTTGGGCAAGAAGTCACTCAACCTCATGGTAGGTTTCTTCATTCTCACCCCATTCCATTGTGAAACTACCTAGCATCATTCCCATCCAAAAAACGAGAGCCAACAGTGAGGAAAACCAGAAAAACGCGACCTTGAGAGAACCCAGATTTTGAAGGACCAAATACGTCCAGATTTGGCATGGGACAGGGAAATCCAATGGGGGATCCATTAGCATGAACCTTGGGTCGAATTTGGGAGCATTAGCTACCCCGAAATCAATGGTAAAACCCAGTTTTTGCAGCTCAGAAAACGAGTGACGGATTTGAGTATTTGGTGAGCAGAATGGTGAGAAATCAAGTTGGGATTGACTATGCAGAGGTTGGGTGTGCTTGATAAACCTAGTGAAGGCTAGGATCTCAAGGATCAGCAGCTGGACCTTTCTATGCCCATCCTGAAGAGCACTGGAGGGAAGAGTTTCCTGAGGGACTGTGTAACAGAGAAGGGGATCTTCCTTGTGTTGGATGTGGTAGGTAGTGTGGGTGCCTAACTGTTGAGCTCACTTGAGATGCCTGTAGCTCTATGGTTGAGCTCACTGGCTTAGCATTACCCTCTTCTATCTTCTTGGATGCTTCACCGGAACCATGGTTGTGAGTGAACCCAGCTAGCCCTCCTTAGTGGATACACAGCCCAGCTCGGGGGTGACCTCTCAGCTGAAAGAACACAAGCTGGATAGAGGTCTACGGTTGGGAGGAACGTTGCCCTTCCATAGCCAGTCGTTTGGACCGTTACATTTCAAGATAAGTATTCTGTGAATTAATTTATATATAGTCTGTGTTTGCAATGCATTCAATCTGAAGGATTAATTATTCCTGTTAATGAAATGAGATGCATCATGTTTTATGCAGTATGATAATTTGTCCATGCTTAATTAAATTAGTGACTGTTACATGTATGAATGATATGGGCATGCTGAATGTATGGAGAAATAGTGTGCATACGTAATGATTAATTTTCGCTGTGTTTAAATTGAGATGAATCTGCATATGGAAGCTCTTAAAATGTTAGGAATTTATGGGTAAAGATTGTTGGGGCTAAGTCTGCCATAAGCCTGTGCGTTGTTAACGTTTCCTTTCGTGCAAGGGAATCATGGAAGGGGGTGTTACATACACTTCCTCCTCAACTGCACCATTTAAGAAAGTTGTCTTGACATCCATCTGGTGTATGTTCCATTTCATCATTGCAGCCAGTGCAAGTACTGATCTAATGGAGGTGTACCTGGCTACAGGAGCAAAAGTCTCTTCATAGTCTATCCCTTCGTTCTGGGAGAATCCATGAGCTACAAATCTTTCTTTCTACTTTTCTATGCTACCATATGCAACATGCTTCATCTTGTAGATCCATTTGGAAGTCAAAACCGACTTCCCTTCAGGTCTTGGGACTACATCCCAAACATCATTCTTCATGATTGACTGGTAATCCTCGACCATGGCATCCTTCCATTCTTTCTTTTCCGCTGCTTCTTCATAACTGAAGGTTCTTTGTTCATAATATCATAGAGTAGGAAAACATAACTGGTATGTGATCTAGTCCTCTTCCTTTCTCTGTGTTCTTCTTATGGAATGCCATATCTTTCTACATCTTGAATGAGCTCTCTAGCCCATGTAGGTTTCCACTTGTGAGATTATTCTCACAAGGTGGATCTACAGGTTCTTACGGATCTTCAACTTCACGATCTGCTTCTGGAATTGATTCAGTCATGATGGTGTCTTGGAATCTGTTTTCCTTTGGTTCTTCATGATCTTCAATAGGTTCCTTCTTTGATTTGATGTAAGTTGAGTCCTCATCAAAAGTTACATCCTTGCTGACATCAATCTTCTTGAACCCTAGAAAGCATATTCTGCAAGCCTTCGAGCTTTCACCGTACCCCACAAAGATTTCCTTCTTTCTTGAAGGATATAGCTTTGTCCTCTTTTCCTTTGGAACATGTGTATATACTAGACAACCAAATATTCTTAGATGGCTGACTTCAGGTTTCTTATTAGAGAATACCTCTTATGGTGTCTTGTTTTCCAATATCTTGTGAGGAGTTCTATTTTGCACATATACAGCTGTCCTAGATGCTTCTTCCCAAAGATGCATGGGTAGATCCTGGTCATGCGGCATTTCCTATGCTTCTTCCATGATTGTTCTATTATTCCTTTATGCAACTCCATTCTATTGTGGATTGTAGGGAGCAGTCAGCCCCCTCTTAATCCCTGAGCCACTGCATAGCTTCTTGAAATCACCTGAAGTGAATTATTCGCCATTGTCGGATCTAAAGGTCTTGATCTTCTTATCAATTTGATTTTCCATCAAGGATTTGAACTCCTTGAACTTATCAAACACTTCATCTTTGTTCTTAAAGAAATAAACCCAACTCTTCCTAGAGAAATCATCAATGAAAGAGACATAGTATACATACCCACTTAGAGAACTGGATGACAGCGTACCACATACATCGGAGTGGATAATTTCCAAGAGTCCTTTAGCTTTTCTTTCACTGCTTGGAAATGCCTTCTTAATGTTCTTTCCTTTTGCACATCCTTTGCAAACACCTTCATGCTTTGTCTTGATTTCAGGAAGACCCTCTACAGCTTTACTTGGAATTGGTATTGCTCTATACTGCACATGTGCAAGCCTTCTATGCCAAAGTTCACTTGGATCCATGGATTCATGTTCCATGGCATGTTCAGGTTGTCCCTTCAATTTGTACAATCCTCCCTCTTGCTTTTCAATCACTACTGCATCATCTATAGTTTTACCCTTTGGCCACATTAGGACTTGGCCATCTACAAATGAAACCCTCATGCCTTTTCGAATCCAATGAAGATATGGAGAGAACGTTCTTTTTGAGCCCAGGTACATATAGAACATCTTTCACCTTCAGAGACTTTCTAGAGTCTAGGTTGTAGGAGGATTCACCACTTCCCTTGATAGGATATTGATAGTCATCCCCAAGTTTTACCTTATGGGGTGACTCATGTTTAGATATATTTGCAAAATATTATTTAAACCCAGTCATGTGTTTGGAAGCCCCACTATCAATAAGCCAATCATTACATCCATGAGAGATAGTATCTGTGAGAGCAGAGATTAGAACATATTCATCTTCACTTGATGATGCATCACTTTCTTCCCTAGCCTTCTTCTTAGGAGGTTCATCATCCTTAGAAGCATGAGCATGAAATCTCTTCTTGTTGTACCTCTTCTTCTTATTGAATTTTTTGTTGTTGTCTTTCTTCTTCTTGGGACAATTTGAAGCAAAGTGTCCTATTTCATTGCAATCAAAACATCGAACATGAGATAGATCTTTATTCTTGTGATGAGGGTGAGAATGTTTCTTGTTATGATATCTCTCCCTCTTAAACTTGCTTCCCTTGGTGTGTGTTGTGAGAGCTTGATCTTCATTCCCCATCTTCTCTTATCAAGCCAGAAGCCTTGCTTCTTCTTGTGAGCATTCCTCCCATAGTCTACTGAATGAGATCAACTTCCTTCTTGCACAGATTTCTTGGATGAAGGAATCCCATGACCTAGGTAGGCCATTCAATGTGGTCATGACAAATTCACCATTGTCCACTACTTTATCCAAAGCTTCAAGTTGTTCCTTGATCTAAGAGACCTTAGAGAAATAAGATTGAAAGGTCTCTCCATTCTGAAGCTTTACCCCTTTCAATTGATTCGGTAGAGTCATCTTCCGATTTATGTTCTTCCCTTCAAATAGTTTGGTTGGGGAATAAAACATCTCCTTGGGTGTCTTTAGAGATGACACATGTGGTATGAGATGGTCTTTGATAGAATCAACAATGATCCTATTTTCCTTGACCAAGTTCTTCTTATGTAAGGCCTTAGCCTCTTCTTCCTCTGGGACAGGGACCTCTTCACTTATGTAAGTGTCCAATTCATTTTCATCCAGGATTAACCCAATCCTATACTTCCATGCTTGGAATTTATCAGCCCCTTCAAGCTTATCCTCTAGCTTGGTGTGGTGAGACATCTTAAAGAGTAATTCAAATGGAAATAGAAAAGATTTAGGTCTTACCACTTGATTTGCAGAAATCTGAATCTCGTGCTGGATTAGAGTTTGTTAGAGAAACCCTAAAAATTCAAAATGTGAATTTCAACTTTCTGGAAGGATAGAAAGATGCGCCTTGATGAGCTGATCAGCCTGGTATACTCAGAAATTGAAAACTGGATTCACTAGGGAGGAACCTGAATGAGGGTTTGAGTTTCCCGGAGCTTCACCCAACCAAAAAGTTCGATCCAAAGCTCTAAACTTCGATTTTTCCAAGGAGCTTCGATCCAAAGCTCTAAAATTCGATTTTTCCAAGGAGCTTCCATCTATGGTCTCAAAATTAAGAAATTCCTGTTTTTGTGGAAACCCTAATGTTTAGGGCCAAAAATGAAAGTGCCTAGAATTGAATTCTGATTGGACAGAAAGATGTGCTTTGTTGAGGAGAGTCAAAATACCCTACTACCTTTCAATATATGTGGAGAGAAACCCAATAAACAAGAATCCCTAGCTTCCACAACTGCATAGTCTCTTCTTCTCAGGTTAGCTCTGATACCATGTTAATTTTTGAGCATTAATTCAACATACTCTAGGATCTTTACTGAGAGAATAACATGTACATCATATCAAGTATAACAATGCATATCAATCACACCAAGCAATCACATGAGACAATATACACACATAGTTTCACTGGGGAAAACCATAAAGGTGAAAAACCCCACAACTTCCTCAGAGATAGAAGAGCAATGATACAACCCAAGTACAAGAGATAGTCCTCCTAGTAGCTACTCCTCCTTCCTCACTTGTGCGCCACTTTCCAATGAGTGTAGAAGTGAATAATGAAGTGATAAAATAGAGTTCCTCCTGCACTCTATTTATACATGACCTGACCTACCTAATAACCTAGCAGGGATGACTTGTCCAACTCAGTCTAATAACCCATGGTTATACTAATCAGGGCCGACCCCACACTTGGTGGTCTAATAACCCATCACTTGCAAGTTGCGACACTTGTCAATACAAATGACGACACTTCTATATAGAGGAATGATAACATCTCTATAGGAGTACAATATACATAGGTGAAATACATTCCGAAGTTACAATTACATCAACATTTATTTTCTCTTCTTGACTGCTGGAAGATTGGACTTTTCCATTTAATCTCACTATAGAGTTTCCTAGCTTCCTTTGATAACAAATCGATATATAGAGTGGATATGTAAAATAGTTCTCACTCCAATATGAAGGGTGTAGAGCTGAATAACACTGCCAATAATTGATTTTCCTTCTTTCATTGCAGTGGTTATAACCATAAGAGGACTTGCAATAACTGAATCCACGTACATTGGTTTTCCCCTCCACCTGTTTTCCTCTACTTCTGTTTCCAATTGTTTGCTCTATAGGATATTTATGTTACCTCCTTTTGTTGTCATTTTTGGATCTTACAAGATGCTTTGGAAGAGGTGGTCTTCTAGCTTCTTCTACTTAAACATTTGGTTGTCTTCTTTTAGAGATATCATGTGTTGCTTGGAGGTGTGCTATTCCTGAACACCAAGCTGTAGTGATATATAAATCCCAAATTAGATATTGCATAGTATCATATTTTGAAATATTGGAACCTTTCAAAATATAAGACAATGAACTTGACAAATTATTAAATTGCCAAATTTCTATTTATTGTTAAATATGTATATATTAGGCTTCTATTTTATAAGCAGAAGTTGACATCTATCCACACGCCTTTGTTTGATTCTGCTACTAAGATGCAAGTAGTTGATGAGTGAACTCACTTTTTCTATTTGTTGCAATACTATTCTCATTTTTGTCTGCTACATAAAACAAGAGATTTATTTTACATAGTCCTCTACTTTATGTTCAAATGAAAAAAATTAAAGTGAAACTATGTAGGATATATATAATCTATATCCTTAGTCAAGTGATGCAATTTCATACATATTGATTTTATTGTTATGCATTTTATATGTAAGCAATGAACATAGGGACAAAAGAATGAATACTCTTGCTTCAAAATTCCATTCGTTAAGTCATTTAGAAATATTAGCTTAAAGAGCATGGTCACTTCCCAATTATAGTTTTGATTTTTGTTACAATTTCTTTAACAAATTGTTTAATGGTAAAAGGAAGGAATTATGCTTATGAAGATAAGCAAGCATAGGACCTAAATCTTCTTAGAGGGGCAAGATGGTATCGAAAACCATAGTTGAGGATAGGTATTTTGCATTTCTTTAAAGGATGTACAATGAATTCTGTTTGTCATTGCGTTGAAGGTTTATGTTGTATAATATATTTGTGAACTATGGTGCTTATTTTTGTCTTAATAAGCTTCCTTAGTATAAAGAGGTTGTAGTTTAACTGAGCAACATTGTTATATAAATATATAGAAAGAAGGTATTAATTGATAATAAAAAAAATTAGGTTTATGATAACAATGTTTTATAAATTATTTGACTAAATACTAAATTTGCAAAAACATCAATTGTATTTCCTTACAAACTATCTTATAACTAGAAAAATATTGTAGTTCATTGAACATCAACAATTTTTTTGTAGAAAACCAACCCATGTAAGGTCCCTTCATTAACCAAATATTCCTCAGTTGAGTTGTATTTGTTTCTCTTTTTCCTTTAACATATTGTAATTGGGCTCTACGCTATTGTTGTTTTACCATGCATGTGCTCCTTGTTTGTAATGTCCCCTCCCAGAGGGCACCTTGGTCAAACCACTAACTCATTCAATTTGCATGGGTCCTAGTAGAAAAATAAAATTAAGTAATAACAGAGTTAAATTTTGGTCTTCGATACTTTATGTAATTAAATAATCATGAAAGGATGATGGACACAATTTTTTAACATTTAATACTACTAATAATTGTTGATGAGTTGTAAATGCCTAGGTGGCTTGGCAGGGAACATAGGAGGTTAGGTGGACCCCTATGAGTTGTCTTCCACAAAGGAAACTGGAAGAAAAGCAATGAAAAGAAAGAAATCCACTCAAAAGATGGAAGGCGGTAGGAAATCAAGGAAAAGCATGCTAAAGCGGGAAAGCAACCTAAAAGTAAAAAAGAGCTAAAAGTATAATGGCAGCTAAAAGCAGGAAAGAATCCTAAAAGAAGAAAAGAAGCTCAAAGGAAGGAAAGCAGATCAAAAGCAGGAAAGAAAGAAATTTCTTGCTTTATGCCACCAGGAAGGATTAGAAACAACCAAGAAAGAAATAAATGCATCATTAAAATATGCAAGGCCTAAATTTGGATAGAGAGGGCACACTTTTTGAGAGAGTGGGTCCACATGCCATTACTTTTCTTGATGGTTCGTATTCCAAGGAATAGGGTGCACAAGCAAGAGGAAAAAGCACTGAAGAGTTCACTAAAAGAGGTTGAGTGCACCAATGGAGGATTTTAGTTGATTTTTTTATTATTTTATTGGATATCTCTTTCTTTTATATTCTTAGGATATTTTCTCCTTGCAACAGTAGGGAAATGTGCTCCTCTGTAACTAGTAACTAGTTGGAGTGTTTGCTAGCATTCCAATTGGTGATTGAGGAGAAGGAAATCTAGTCCTTTTTATTGAAATTAAAGGAAGTGTATTACATATTTTTTAGGCCTTATTTGAGTCTCATTATGGTGTGGGTGATACCTAGTGTGTTTCTACTTTTGTAGGGTGGTCAAATAAACTCAATTAGTGAGACTGATGTTGGTCAGACAAACAAATATATTGTTTCGAATATTTATGATATTTTATGTACTTTGAAACCTATTCCATTACGTCTAGAACATTGTTTCCATTGGAAAACACTTTTTGTTTCATCAAAAAATGTTTCTAGATGAGCAAGTTATGGCCATTTTACTAGATCAGGGGGTTCCAACTATAAACAATGCACCATTGCTTTTGTATCTGTAAATATTCCTAAGTTTCGAGTTCTTTGAGAGCCATATATTTTTGTAATCAGAATTATTATTTTCCCCACATTCATAATAAATATTTACAGTATCTTTCTTCATATTGTGTTTAGTTATTATAGTTATTAGTTAGCAATGTATGAGTCTGTACCCTATGATTATGTAGTTATTAAATTGCCTCTGTAAATCACTCAAAAAAGGATTTTAGAAGTCTGTTAGTGTTATGTTCATATTTATTAGAGTGTTTTTGTTACCATTTAAGTCTCTAAGGATAAATTTTAGAGGCCTTGAGGATTTTTGGAATGGATTGGAAATCAAAAATTTCCTCTAGTTAAATATTAGCTAGTCTCCCCTGTTTCGAGCTTGTGTTTTAATTTATTTCCATGATAGTTTAATTCTTGTATATATGACCTTGTTGCGGGTAATATTCTTCCATAAGTGCACTAGAATTATTAGATTTTCCACATATTTCCTGGTTCCATTTGCTTGAATCCTTTGGTTTATCCAAAGGTGTCTACCCAGGCGTGATGCACTCCCGAATGTGCAAGCTGTCATAGCAAATCACCAAGTCGAGTATATAACCTTCTATTCTGTGATTTTGGTTTTCTAGAGTCTGTGTATACCCCTAAACCCCTTGTTGGGAAAATTAGTGAATATCTTGTGGTGTTCAGAGAAAAAATTGTGGATTCTAGTACTATTTGGTCAATTTGCGAGTTGGTGTGCCTAAATCCTATTTGGGTACGTTACAATGGTATCAGAGCATGGTTCTCTGCACCTATGGACCATAAACTCTCAGTGGAATAAATATTGCATATCACATCTTTCAGTTTTCAGCTATGAGGCTTGTAAGAGTGGGTGATGAATATTGGGCGCAATATGAAGAGGAAGAAGAGATAATCTATATTGACGGAGGCTTACCACAAGATGAAGATGGTTACTTTTTGTGAACAAACATCTAGAGAATATAGAAGGCCTGATCCACCCATTCTTAGTATTGTTGATGAAAGAGTGTTCTTTGGAGGATAACCACTAGGATTTAATCCTTCTAAGTACTTCTGAAAATACCAAGCATTAAGGAAAGAGATCCAGGAAGTCCTGCCTTTTCGAGAATTCTACACTTTCAAGGTGGAAATATTGTTCCTGAATGAGGATCTCTATTGCATCACACATCAATGTAGGGTAGCAAATATTTTCAAGAATGTGTGCAAAGAAGTGGAGGTAATTAATAAGGGCACAACTAGAGACTCTCATGATGTAGAAAGAAGAAATCCCATATTCAAAGATCATCCATCTGATGAGAATGAGAAGCACAATAGTCTCTCAAGTGAAGAACCATGCACATTTGAAGATCCAACGGACCCTCATTAGGTTTTTGACAGTTTGGGAAGTGAGTCCACTTCCAATTTTTCCAACTTCTTTTTTGGTGATTTCTAGATCACTACATGGAATATTGATTATGAGTGAGCTCAAGGGAACTCAATGACAGTAATCCATCCTATGGAGCAGAGCAGATTTTAGCCTCTAAGTCATCACTAGTGCTTCACAGTGAAGCAGAAGGAATTTCTTTAGGTCTAGTTGGTTATGCACCAATTGAGATGGTGCAAGAGAATGATACCCTAGCTCTCCCATGTGAATGAGAATACATGATACAAAGGTATGATCACATTTCATATTCCAGTATTCCTTTGTGTCATCATGAGGTTTCATTTACTTCTGAGGAGAAGTTTGGCATTGGCATGGTTGAGTCCCTTGGAATTGAGAATCAATTTTTTGGTGTGGAGGATGATTGCAGTGAGAGGAATGGATTGTTGGATGGGAGTCTGGATGATTATCATATGGTGGATGGGATCACATGTGTCAAAACACGTTGTGTTGTCAATGAGACATTGAGTGATTTGGAGAGCCTACTCCTAGTCACAAAAGAAAGGATAATTCAAGTTCTATATTGAACTAATGGTGCACATAGATTCATGGAGTATCTCATTGTGAGAGTTCAGGTGGAGAGGAGACACAATAGTATTGTTTATAGAGTCTCTAGATTTGAAATATGCATCATTGGAAGAAAGTTGGAAGAGATTAAAAATGATTACTTGTAGTTATTTATGGATAGAGACATGGCTCTCAAATTTGTTGAACACAGAGCAGTAGAAGCACAAGGAGAGCAACTTCATGTGGATTTGGGAGATTCACATTCCTCTTCCAGAACCACTAGTGATCATATGTATGTGGATGATTGCACACATGATTCTTTGTAGGGACCTCATGCACAAGGTGAGCATGAGGAGTGTTCAGTGATTGAAGTGCTTGAGGGAAGCAATGACATGGAAATTGATTGCAAAGCACTTGTTTCACACCAAGAGGGTAATGATCTTTCTCTATGTGAGGAAGGATCATTTATGGAGGATGTATCTAAGTTCATACCACTTGGACCCAACAACAAAGATCCTGAGTTCATTCCCTTGGGATCAAGTAGTAGAGGGATCTATCCATTGATGGATTGGGTGAATAGATGCATCACGTAGTTAAAGCCTCAACGAGGTCAAATTTATTTTTGTGGATTTATTTATGCCTTTAACAATGCCCTATTTTGTGATCGACAACATAGGCACATATTGCTGCAATTTGATGCTATCCACCCTCATATGGACTGGGTGGAAGACTACATGGAAAATATAGAGTCTCCTTGCCATAAGAATTATGCTCCTATTATGTGCAATGTAATTGCACAAGAAAGCTGCTAGGAGAGATTATTGGGACATTTGTCTTGTGCGATATTTCCTTTGTTGGGATAACTCACATATTTGGATGAGGCATACTAGCACATTCTTGTTGGACCAATCAACAAGGGAGGTCATGCACTCACTGATTTGGTGGATGATCTTCTTGGAGAGTTGTAGTTGGTATGCTTTCCTTCACTCCTAACACCTGGGAATGTGAAAGAAACTGATGATTGGATGGAGGGACCCTCTATGATGATTATTAATAGTAGAAAGAGAAACATGTGTCTACTTATTAACTTGATTTCGATCAATTGGACACATCCTTGGTCATGCTTCAGTGTGGTGAGCAGCAGTGGCATCTACTTGCACCACTTGATACTTGTCTCATGCACAATAGTGCAGGGGAGTTCCACTTCAACACTTTGAGTGGGACAAGTGATTTCAATGTGAGCCATGGGATTGGAGTGTTATTTTCACATGTGGAGTTTCACATATTGTTGGATATGATCATAGAGTTGAATATTTGCATTGGGAGTGGAAAAATTCCCATTTGGTGCATGGACCCTGACATACCACGGAGTGACAGATTGTCACAAGAAGTAGTGGTGATGGATGGTAGGTATCATAGATCATGGGATCTAGGAATTAATGGTTTGTTTCATAAACCATTGATGTTTGGGAGGATGCAGCTGAGATAGTGGGATCCAGGTATTCCTTGGCATGATGGATTGTCTTAGATGTCATTGATGTTTTTTGAAGTGCGGTACAAGAAATGGGACCTCGGCATTTATGAGGACAAGTAATTTTGGGTAGGGAGGACTATAATGTCCCCTCCCTGAAGGCACCTTGGTCAAACCACTAACCCATTCAATTCATATTATTGTATTCAAGCCACCTTGGTCAAACCACTAACCCATTCAAGGGAAGGAGACTCCAAGCCACCCTTTGAGGGGAATTCGCATGACCTTAGTGGCATTCGAATTCATTTTATTGTATTCAATTATTATTCATTTTACAGAGTGCCATCTTACAGCTGATGTATGATACAAGAGTTTTTGTCATTTCTTGTGTAGGAGTGATTATTGAATCTCCATTTCTCCTTCTTCTTTTTGCACTTCATGAGTGAATTCTAGTGAGGTCTTCTACTGTTGAGTGATCCTAATCCCAAAATATCACATGATATCAGAGCTGATAGAAGCTATTCGAATTGCAGTAGCAACAGTTGCAGCAATTCCTTGAGCAGCTGTCTTTCATTGAGCACTAGAAGCCTCTGGGTTTCCACAGGAAATCCTGGTGCTATTGCCTTGAATTCACTAGAGCAATCCAATGAGGTTTATCCAAGTGTGAAGCACCCAATCACATGTGCTCAATGTCCTAAGGGAGTGTTCAACTTGAATTGCAGTAGATCTTCTTTTCATATTTCTCATTTTTTTTCCAGGAATCTCCCTCTTTCAACTTTGAATTCTTCAGTATCATGGATCTCAAGTTGAACTCATTTGACTACTTTGAATGGAAGGCCAATATGGACATATTCTTGAAGTCTAAGAGCCTTTCCAGAGTGGTGAATTGATTTGCAGTTGATCCCACTGGTGCAGTAGAGAAATCCAAGTACTTAGACAAGCTTCATGAAGCAGTAGGACTGTTGCTACTTAGCATTTCTGAAGATTTGCACTTTCATGTTATCAATTTGAAGACTCCAAAGGAGTTTTGGGACAAGATTGAATCCCTCCTTGTCCAAAAAGATGATTTGAAGGGGCATAAACTATAAAATGAGCTCATCTCCTTGATCCCAAGCAATTTCAAAACTATCACTGAGTTTCTCAACAAATTCAAGAACTTGATTTCACAGTTGAAGAGGTGTGGGATTGAGAAGGAAGAAAAATAATTGATTCTTTCCATCCTGTCGAAGCTAGGCTCGATTATTCAGTGTTTGTTTTGACCTTCCAGCTAGCAAAGTTGTCCATTTAAAAATGGAAATTCCCTTTCGCTTGAAGACTTCATCCAATCTCTAACTCCTGAGGAGGAGAAGCTAGTGCACATGGGAGTGATAAAAGCCAAATTCGATTCAACTCTTGTAGCTATTGAGTCAAGGAGAGCGAATGGAAAAAGAAAAAAAATTCTAATAGAAATTCAAATGACCCAATGCAGAAGGAGGCTCCCATACATTTAGATGGAGCCTCGAATCCTAAGAAGGACAAGCAAGCTCAGAAGGGAAAATCCAAGTGCACATACTGTAATCGAGGATATCACCCTGAGATCCCATGTATGAAGAAGACCATATATCTCATGGCTTCACTTTTTGAAAAAAATAATCTTTTAGTACTTGCATGTGCTAGAAAGAAAGAGATTGAACCATCTAGATCTGAGAACAAAGAGAGATGCCATGCCCTCATGGCAGGTACATCAACTCAATCCTCCTTCATTATAGATTATGGAGCATCAAGACACATGTCTTCCTCCAAAAATATATTCACTAGATTTGAAGCTACTGTTTGACCATCCATTATGTTGGGGAATGACTCTGAGGTTTCCTCTGAGGGGATTGGAAGAATCAAACTAGATCATGGATACTTCTTGAATGTACTCTATGTCCCCACTCTCACTGCTAATCTACTTTCAGTATATCATATGACCCATACTAGAGAGCCCAAGAGGGTGATCTTCTCTCCAAATGAGGTCTAAATTCAAGACATGGTATCAAGTTCTACCATTGCAAAAGGTGTTGCAAATCATAAGACAAAACTCTATGAGTTCTCACACTTTCTACCTCTCTCAAAGAAGTTTGCTCTTCACACTCATGCAAATGAAGAGAGTAGGCTATGTCATCTTCACTAAAAACATTTGCAGAGCATGAAAACTCAAAAGTTAGTTGAAGATCTATCTAATCTCATATTTTCCCAAGGCACCTGTAAAGGTTGCTTGAATGGAAAAAATCCAACAAGGAAGGTTGATAAAATGAAGACTTAGAGAGTAGAGAGAAAGTTGGATCCATATCCACAAGAACCTGGAGATCTACAATCTATTGGTTCAACTCCTATTGCAGAATGGGCCACCACCACTGTTTCATCCACCAGTGATCTTGTTGAAGATCCACCATCATCATGTCATAGTTCATTTGGTAAGACTATCACCCATGTTGTTTCAAAGGAGATATCAAAGAGTTGCATGCACATTCATGGAGCTAATCCTACCTCAGTTGGTGTGGATGACATGTTTCAGAATGATATTCACATTTTTGGATTTGTTCCTACCATGTTTGGTTAAAAGAGCAAGTTGAGGAAGTCTCCAGATTCAATTTCTTCCACTGAAGGAGAACACAAGCACGTGTTCTTGGAACATGATATACCTTCAGATTTAGAGTTTGGAAGTGATGCTGAGCAAGAGAGCAAAGCTTCATCACATGAGATTTCAGATTCAGAGTTTGGAAGTGATGATGAATAAGAGAGCGAAGCTTCATCACATGATAGTTCAGATTCAGAGTATGAGAGTGAATATGATGAAGAGATAATGCTAGATCTAGATCCACAAGAACCTGAATATCTAGAAGCTATTAGTGAAGATGAGTGAATGGAAGATCTAGATCCACAAGAACCTGATGATCCTCCTCTTCCTAGATGGGAAGCCAATACTATTAGATTTGTTGGAGATCTTGTTGGAGATCCACTTGATCCGAGGAGGACCATATCTGATTTTCAGAATGGAAGGTTTCATCCTTCCCAAATTACTGATCCATTTCTTTTTGATAGATCATTCTTCGGTGGATAAGTCGACTTACCATTTGGCGTGGGTGATGTACATGATTGATCATCCTATCACAGTCTATCCTAAGGGGGGGCTTTCTTCCCACTTGGTTTTCCCTCTTTCCTCACTTTATTTATTTAGATTGTTGTATGCGGTGACCTTTGGTCTCAGTTACCGAGGACCTACCATTTAAGTTTTTCCTCAAAGTATAGCTTGTGGGGGGGTGTTGGAATATTCTCACCATCATTTTTGTATTTTTCATGTATGCATGCAATTCTGCATGCATCCAGTCATTTGCATGCATCTAGTCATAAGTATCGTAGTCTCCCAGTACCTAGTCCTTATTTTGCATCCCCTAGGATCCTGTTTCTGCTCTGTTTTATCCCTCCTAGCCAGTGATGCACCCGTGTTTTCATCATTGGAGAAAATGTGCACCTTCTTCCACGTATTTAGGAGTTACTTCAGTTAGTTCCATGATTAGTGGATTTGTTCCTTGTTTTGGGGATTGATTGCTAGTTTAACTTACTGAACCACTTAGATAGACCTCTAGAGAGACTAGATCAACTATTCTAACTACTGACAGCTCCGCATGTTCCCACATTGGAGTCTCCTTCCCTACCTCAGTTCCCATGCACTCAGTTAGACTTTGTTAGACTCATTTGACTGACTATTTGAATTTTGTCACTACTACCACTAGTTTGGATGATGTCTCCAATGTTATCCAAGCCACACTTTGAAGAGAACTCGAATTACCTTAGTGTCATTCGAATTCATTTGATTTTATTTAGTTATTATTCATTTTACAGAGTGCTAGCTTACAGCTGATGTAAAATACAACAGTTTTTTTCATTTCTGGTGTATGAGTGATTATTGAATCTCCATTTCTTCTTATTCTTTCTGGACTTCATGAGTGAATTCTAGTGAGGTTTGCTACTGCTGAGTGATCCTAATCCTAAAATATCACAGTGGACCCCTATGATTTGTCTCCCACAAAGGAAACTTGAAGAAAAGCAGTGAAAAGCAAGAAAGAAAATGAAAATATCAAAGGAAACAAAAAATAAAGGAAAAGCATACTAAAGCAGGAAAGCAGCCTAAAATAAGAAAAGCAGCTAAAAGCAGAAAGAAAACTAAAATCAAGAAAGCATCCTAAAAGCAGAAAAACAACTCAAAAACAGGAAAGCAGATTAAAAGTAAAAAATAAATAATTTTCCTTATTTATGCCACCAAGAAGGATTATAAACAATCAAGAAAGAAAGAAAGGCGTCATTAAAAGTTGTAGGGCCTAAATTTGCATAGAGAGGGCACACTTGTTTAGAGAGTGGGTCCACTTGCAATTATTTGTCTTGGTGGTTTGAATTCCAAGGAAGAGGGTGCATTAGCAAGAGGAAAAAGCACCCATGATTTCATTAAAATAGGATGAGCACACCAGTGGAAAAGTTTAGTTGATTTTTTTATTATTTTATTGGAGAGATCTTGCTTCTCTATTCTTAGGATATGTTCCCCTTGCAATAGTAGCAAGATGTGCCCCTCTATAACCAGTAACTAATTGGAGTGTTTTCTAGCATTCTAATTGGTGATTGAGGAGAAGGACATCTATTCCTTTTCATGGAAATTCAAGGTAGTATATTGCATATTTTTTAGGTCTGATTTGAGTCTTAGTATGGTGTAGGTGATACGTAGTGTGTTGGTTCTTTTGTAGTGTGGTTAGATCAACTCAATTAGTGGGACTGGTGTTGGTGGGACGAAAACAATATTTTGGTTCGAATAATTATAATAATTTATGGAATTTTATAACTGATCCATTGGATCTAGAGTATCGTTTCCATTGGGAAACACATTTTTCTCCATCAAAAAAGGCTTCTGAATAAGCAAGTTATGGCCATTTTACTAGATCTAGGGGTTTCACCTGTAAAGAACGCACCATTGCTTTTCTATCTATAAATATTTCTGAGTTTTGAGTTCTATGAGAGCCATATATTTATGTGCGAGCCAAAGTATTCAGCACATTGATATTCAGCACATTGATCTTTTAAACAAAGCTTGCCAATATTAAGATAAATGCAACAGCTATCAAGCAGATGATCAATATGATGATAAACATTCTTCAAATTACAGACTCAATAGTGGATCGGCTTCGGACAGCGAAGCTCGTCACCACATCACTCAGACTCTGCCTAAGCACAATGTCCTGAGTCCTTTTAGCTTTCACTACTTCCCGAAGGCATGTAGTTAATTGCAGGCTCCTGGGAACATCAGGATATGCTCACTAGCACCCTACTTGACTCTTTTTACAGGGTCGAGTCTTCGGCTTTCTGTTGCAGTGTTATACCACATTGGGCAACCTGCAGAGCATATTTTCCTCGGCTCTCACACAACCTACTGACTGTCGAGCGGACTACTTGCTCAGATGACACCTAGACTCAGTTGCAGAGCGGACTACTTGCTCATGCGACTCCAACTCGAATGAATAACAATGAGCCCGGAGGCTTTCTTTTATAGCTCTCATCCCGGTAGACCGGTTACTAATGACTTACACTAACCAGTCGAAAGTAGAGATTCCCGGGGCATAGTGGGGACCACCACTATGTTATCTCGTCCCTTGGAGGCTCGGCCATATGGGGACCCAGGGCATCTGACCCGACAGACTGACAACTGACTCACATAAAGTTATTCTATTGGCCGACAAACATGGGCCATTACATCAGCATAATTACAAGTATCTCGGTACTAAGTAAACCGAGGGAATCAAAACAACTTTCGGCGAGCATGGCCGACAAAATAATGTGGAGAGGCCCACCAACGGCTTCCACTAAATATGTACAGGAGATAAGATTCTTCACGGACCGGTGTCTTCATTCCCGGAAACTGTCACGGGCAATTATGGCGTATCATAACCGGATCCGCACACACATACTGTTGTGCCATCAAGGCCTGGCACACCGCCACACACGCAGTCAAGACATCCTTCATCATAGAGGTTTTCTTCAAGTTCCCGCCTGGCTATTTCTTCATCAATGTAGTTAGGCTGTGACTCTGTGAACCTCCAATATTCATTCTCAAGAAATTCTTCAAACATGTCTGGATATAAGAGATCTCCAAAACATCTTTCAACATCTGAACCTTTGACATACTCATTAGGTCCAAATACAAATTCAGAAGCAAATTGGGACTCAACTCTGTAGTTTAATGGGAGAGTTCGTCTGTGGACTTTAGTATCCAGTCTTCTGCCATTGCAATCTCTCTTGATGAATTGCTGAGTTACATTAACAACATAATCCAATGGAGTATACCTGCCTCCATGATGTCTTAACTTAAATTTAAACCACTGATTGTGATGATCAGCGGCCTGCATGTCTGCCTCCAAGTGCAGAATAAAATTAGCCTTCCTGTCTACCCATTCAACTCTAGGGCAAAACTTTTCCAAGAAAATCTGAGTCCATCCGGACCATTTTCTATACTTCATATTGCCGGGATCTGCACAGATGATAACAGAAGTTTGTTCTCTGCAGAATTGCAGAATCAAATTATAAGTTGTCCATGTCAAGTTTCCTTGACCTAGATCAATATACCAGATATCTCCTTCTGGTTCGCTGTTGCAATCAATCCAAACTTCTTTGCAGTCCTTCAATTTTTCTTGGGCTTTCTGGAGTCCTCTGAACGCTGCTTTTTCCCATCTCTCCAGAATCTTAAGCTTACAGGGGCTTTCCTGAATTTCTTTTATTAGTGTGAGGCTAAGAAACTTTTCAGCTTCTTCATGATCAGCATAGTCCAGCAACTGCTGGCGTTCTTCTTCTGAAATGTCTTTATCCCATGGGGCTAGGAATAAAGAACCTGGAGGAGCTCTGAGAGCTTCATCCTCTTCTTGAAATGGAGCTTTACCTTTATATGAGACCATCTTGTCTCGCATATAACTCTGATCTTGGTTAGAACCACCAGAACCAGAACCACTGGCACCTGAAGAAAACATATTTAGACTGGGCAATTTTTCCTGCACAGTCTCCCGTGTCAACATATCAGCAAGACAATTTAAATAACCAGGCTTATAAACAATATCATAATCGAAATTGCTAAGCCAAAGAAACCATTTCAGAATCCTGCTGCTGTTTTCTGCCATTAAATTCTCATTCTTAAATATGCCGGGCATAATCTTCAAATATGTTCTAATAATGAATCTAACAGGTTTAAGATACAGAATGAAGTGATTGACAATCTTTTTAACAGCCAAAATTTCTTTATGACTGCTCGGATAATTCAACTCAGCTCCTTTAAAAGAACCAGATGCATAACCACAAATATTTGATTTACCATCAAATTCTTCAAGTAGTACACCACCCCAAGTTGTACTAGATGCATCGGTTTCTATTATTAATTTACCAGTCCCTTGAGGAAGATTCAGGGCTGGCAGTTGCTTAACCTAGGCTTTAATCTACTGAACGGCCAAAGTCATCGGTTCAGACCATGGAATAGGCTTCTTCTTAAGCCTTTGCTGCAGGCAATGAATATCAGCAGCTTGTCCTTTATAAAAAGGTCTGATATAGTTCAGGCAACCAAGAAATCTTTGTAACTGGGTCTTTTCTAAAATTTTATCAGGAAAATGCTCAAAGGATTGCAATACATGATTTTGCAATATAACCTGACCAGCTTTGATATGGAGACCCAAGAATTCAATTTCAGTCTTACCTATCTCCATTTTGCTTGCAGATAAGACTAACCCATGCTTATAGACCATATCATAAAACTGCTGAAGATGTTTCAGATGTTCTTGAAGATTTTTTGAACAAATTTAAATATCATCAATAAAAACTGCTAACCAAGGAATATTTCTGAAAATATCTTCCATCCTTTTTTGAAATTCAGATGGAGCATTATTAATCCCAAATGGTAGCACTTTCCACTGATATTGCCCATGTGGAACAACAAAAGCAGTTTTGTATCTGTCTTTTGCTTCTATACCAATCTGATAAAAACCGGATTTGAGATCAAACTTACTGAAGACAGAACATCCAGTTATTTTCTGTAACAGGCTTGCTTTATCAGGCAAAGGATACCTGACTTTTTGTAAAACAACATTCAATGGTTTGAAATTTACTACAAGCCTTGGCTTACCTCTTTTCTGCTCACTGTGTTTGTTAACAACAAAAGCTCGACAAGCCCAAGGGCTTTTTGAGGGTTCAATCAATCCTTTACTCAGGAGCTCTTGTATTTCTTTTGAACAGAATTCTCTTTCACTAGGACTCATCAACCTAGCAGAGGCTTTCATTGGTTTGATCTTTTGCAGAGGATCAAATGGCAAAGATACAAAATATTTTTCTCTGGTCCAAAAAGCATTTGGACTCTTAGAACAACAATCTTTCTTTAACCTTTCAGAAATCCCTTCAAGATATTTCTCACTATTGAGTTGAGCAAAAGATATGCATCTTTCCATTTTATCTAAAGAGGCTTTATTTTGGGATTGACTCTAAGATTGTTGCAGAATAGGTTTACACTGTGGTTTAAAGGTATGACTCAAAGGCATGACCACAGATTGATTATTTACTGTACACTGAAATAGCATTTTCTGAGTATCTATAGAAAATGGACTAATAGAAACCAAAAAATCAGAACCTAAAACACAATCTTCTTTGACTGCATCTAATCTAAATAAAGAAATAGAACTATTTACAGAAGATAAAGATATTGGAAAATCCTTTACTTTCCCAGTCAGATAAACAGGAGTTCCTTGAATTGCAGAACCAAATTCTTTAGTATCTTCCCAATAGAATTGTGGAAGAGCATTCCCTTTAGCTAAATTGAACTGACATCCAGAATCTATTAGACACTGAATTCGGTAGGGTTTAAATTCAGCAGGACAGAATGTTAATGTGATGAAAAGCTTAGGGCCAGAGACAGCACCTAAAAGGCTCAGGCTTTGAGACTTGGGAGAGGGAGAATGTTCAGGGGTTTTTCCAGGGGATTCTTCCTCTGGACTTTCATTTTCCTTATGACCACAAACCCTTTCAATTTCATTAGACAGTTCATCTTCTGATGACTGATCTTTCTCCATTAAAAGAATGGTCAATGCATTCTTAATATCCTCTGCCTCTTTAACCAATTTTCTTATTTCATCATGTTTGCTTTTCAACTTATTTTTCAGCAATCTTTCTCTGTCTGCTCTGTGTGCTTGCCTGTCTGTATGACCACTAGGGTACTCTTTATAAAGATCTGCAGGATTAAAAGTTAATTGTAACTTTTCCTTACCCTTCTCCTTGCTTATATTTTGCAGCTGAGCTTGCAAAGCTTTCTTTTCATTTCTAAGCTCAGTTCTTTCTTGATGTCTATAAATGGGAATAGAAGATAACTGCAAATCAATTGAAGCAATTCTTTTTTCAATCTGTACAGGAGAGATTGTTCTAGAAAACATATACAAGTTGAAATCAAATTCAGGGAGAACAAATTGATCTGGCACTCCACACCCCCCTAAATGTGGTTCCGTGTCGGAATCTGTACTAGACTCGGGATCACATTTAGCAAAATTAGGAATATCATCTGTAGAAGAATCAGAATCATCTTCATCAGATTCAGAATCAGGTAAATAAATAATTTCTCCAGAGGGAGAAGGAGTATCAGTAGAAACTTTATACAAATCCCACCATTGTGGATCTAACTCTGTACATAAAGCTGCTAATCTGGGTTTTGATTTTCTATCAAGACACTTAGAAGCCCAATGTCCTTTCTTGCCACAAATAAAACATGTATCACCAGATCCCTTTTCTTTTCTTCTCTTCACAAATCTCTTATGAAATTTTTTGAACTTTTTTGGCTTTGAATGTTTAGATTTGTGCTTATAGGGTTTATCTAGGTGATATCTTCCTTCAGAAGTAAAATACTTCTTTTTCTTTTTACAATGACAGCCTTCTTTTCCTAAATGGCCTCTGTTGTGGGCTCCACAGCCCCAATCAGGCAGTTTAGCAACCTCTTTGCAGAATGAAGCAGAAAACATTTGTTGGTGCCGCTTAAAATCTTTATCTACTCTCTTATACAGACAATGTTCTTGCCATGTCTCTAAAATGTGATTATGTAACTGAGCAAGAGATAAAGACCTAAGAGGAATTTTTTTTATCTTTTAATGCTTTTTCTACTGCATCTGGAACATGTCCTGGAAAGCTTCTGAGGTAATGCTTTAGATAGGCTTCATTGCCGGACTTACCTGAAGATATTAATAATTTCTGCATGTAGCAGAAATATTCTTCTGTTTTACTTAGATCACATAGCCTAGCAGACATATACATGGATGCTAAATGATCATAATCTTCTTGATCTTCAGGGCCATAAAATTCTCTACTTAAAGCAGAGATGATTTGCTCATCAGAATCATTTGCTGCTAACAGCTCATTTCTTGCTTCTTGAGGTAACCACCTCCACCATTCATATGCCAAACTTGAAAGACCAGCAACTAATTGTGCTCCTAGCATTTGTGCTGTAACATTGTGGTCTTGTTGCTTCTTATAAATAAGCCAATGTGTAAGCAACTGTAAGGCATTTTTTATTTCTTCTCTTGTTTGACACTGGATATTCAAGACTGGTTGTTCAGGCATCTGAGAAATTAAATTGTTCAGATTATTGACACCAAAGCTATAGATTTTAGGGGCAACAGAAATACCCTGAGCATCAGGCATGTGGGTGTCAAAACCTTCATTGTGTGGCTGAGATCCTATCCTTAATCTGCTTGAAGATTCTGCTGACATCATATTTACATCTCCAACATGTTTAGGATCTAGGACAGGCTTAAAATTCTTAAATGCATCAATCCATTTAATGATATCTTGTTTTTCAGCATCACTAGCTCCAAAATCCCACTCTGGTCTGTTATCAATATTACTGGAATTCATCATTCCTAAAGAAACAGATTTGGAGTGACCCTTTTTGGCTAATCTTAAAACTTGGTCAGGAACTACATATTCTTTCTTTTTTAGTTCCTGTGTTCTAGATGTTAATTCTGCTAGAACATCTAATCTTCTTTGTAGCTTATCAGAAGCTACTGAAATAGCCTTTTCAATTTCTGTTGTATCATGCAACAGATGGTCAAGTAGAGCTAGTTTTGTGATGACGGTATCTAACTGTTTTCCCTGTGCAACACAGTTAGCTTTCAGAAGCTGGATATCATTCGCCATATCATCAAGATTATTTGCAGTACATTTTAACTGCAAATTTGTCCAATTTGTTAACTTTATCTCATCTGATGCAGATTGATCAGATGGTGTGGCCTTTGTGGATATGAATTCTCTTTTTGTCTGTCCATCAGAAGAATACTGCCTGAAGGCGTTTTCTGGAAGATTTCTACCGGGGTTAAATGATCTTTGACCATGGGCATTGGTAGATTCATATTCAGCTCTGGCTCTTGGCAGACTGGAAAACATGCCAAGACTAGGATACTCATGCAACTGGTGTTTCTCTTTTTGCAAAAGTTTTTGTTTTATCTTTTTGCAGGCAGAACATTCTGCGTGCTGACCTCTATGTTCATAATCAGACAAGCCGGAAAAAGATTCAGTATTTACAGGTTGATTAGAAAGTGCTTGACGTCTTGCAGCATTATAAGATGATGTTGAGGCAGATCTGATCAAAGGAGGACCAAATCTGGGGATTGGTTCAGGATGAGGTGATCGGAAAGATGAAGAGGCTTCATCAAAAATCAAAGGCTTTGGGTTCATTACAGCTTTTACCCTTTCTTGATGCCTTAGTTCTGTATATTTAAGTTCCCATGACTGGGGATACTTAATGCCAGTCCAATTAAACGTTATGGGAATAGCATTTTTGGATTTTGCAGTTGGTGTTTCCACCATGCTGCAGTCTGCAGAACTCTGGGCGACATGAGATCTTAACTGGGGTAAAGTATCATTTCCAAACCTTACACAGACACCACCTTTTAACTGAATGATTTTAGAACCAGACAACATATCGAAACCTTTGGGTAAGATATACACTTTGAGAATATCATATATGTGTGGGTCGTCAAGACTAACAAAAAAACGAGGATACACAGTACCGAAAGCAGGACCATCGTGCAGTGGTGCAGTAAACCCTCCAATAACAGCATCAGAAAATTTATTGTGACGGGTATCAACAATACAACATAAAGAAGAGACTTGTAATCTAGGATGGACAAGTGGACCTAAGCCTAATTTAACAGCGCTGAAATGTGCATATTTAAAATGTCTTTCTTTTGCCCAATCAATTTGAGATTTATCAAGAAGAGAAATATGAATAGGCTCTTGTTCATCAGTAAAAGAAATATCTATGCTTGAAACTTTTATCTGAGTAGCTGTATGAAAATTCCACCACTTTAGTCTGTATACATCACGGGGTAAAATCTGAGGCAATTCCCAGTTAGCTGTTCGGTTCTGGTCATCTATTGTGATATATGACGAATCATCTGAAGTAGAAGGCTGAAAAGAATTAGACCTTCTTTCTGCAAGTGAGACTTCTGTGTCATTGGCTGACTGACACTCTAAATTTGCTAGGGGAACTGTATCCATTGTGGGATCCATTTTAAATGAGGTGAGTCCTAGCTTCTACGCTGTGGGCAACTATGTAGTCTTACTCCCCTTCCCTCGGGCCTTACTGCTACTCTGACTTCCACACTACGCTTACACCCCAATAGTCCCTACAATTTCCTCAGCAGTCGTTTCCACTGCCTACAAGATACAATTGTTCATAGAGTTGTCGAAATAAAGCAGCCAATATTAATTCATTACTGTCACACATGCATCATATAAAAGAGCAGAGTATAGATAATACCAGAAGACTTGATAATAAACCTCACTGGCTCTGATACCAATAAGCAGGATCTGCGGAAATTCTTTATACTTGCGAGCCAAAGTATTCAGCACATTGATCTTTTAAACAAAGCTTGCCAATATTAAGATAAATGCAACAGCTATCAAGCAAATGATCAATATGATGATAAACATTCTTCAAATTACAGACTCAATAGTGGATCAGCTTCGGACAGCGAAGCTCGTCACCACATCACTCAGACTCTGCCTAAGCACAATGTCCTGAGTCCTTTTAGCTTTCACTACTTCCCGAAGGCATGTAGTTAATTGCAGGCTCCTGGGAACATCAGGATATGCTTACTAGCACCCTTTATTCCAGTTATTGGTCAGCAATGTATGAATCTATACCTATGGTTGTGTAGTTATTAAAATTTCTCTGTAAATGATTCATAGAGGGTTTCAGAAGTCTATTAGTGTTATGTTCATATTTTTTAGAGTTTTTTTGTGACCATTTGAGTCTCTTAGGAGAAATTTGAGAGGCCTTGAGCTTGTTTGGAATGGATTGGAAATCAACAATTTCCTCCAGTCAAATATGAGCTAGTCTCCCTTGTTTCGAGCTCGTGTTTTAAGTTATTTCCTTGATATTTTAATTCTGATATATATGACCTTGTTGTTGTTAATTTGATTCTATAATTGCACTAGAAACAACGGATTTCTACAGAAGTCATGGGTCCATTTCCTTGAAGCCTTTGGTTTAGCCAAAGGAGTCTACCCAAGTGTGATGCACTCCTGAATGTGCAAGTTGTTGAAGGAAAACACCAAGTTGAGTGTGTAACCTTTTGTTGTGTGATTTTGGTTTCCTAGAGTCTATAGATATACCTGAAATCCCTACTTGGGAAAATTAGTGAAGATCTTGTGGTGTTTGAAGAAAAAAATGTGGATTTTAGTACTAGTTGGTCAATTTGGGAGTTGGTGTGCCTAAATCCTATTTGGGTACATTACATTCTTGAATTCCCAAAGATAAAAAAATACCATCTAAATGTATATATTCTAGTTCCATTATGACTGCAAACTGTGAAAACAACACAGTACTCTCTTCTTGGACTTGAAACTGTGCAATAGGCATGCAATGTTTTCTTCTTATGAATAATGTGTTTAGTTAAGGGATCAAATTTAGAGCTTTCACTTTAATCAAATTTGCAAAAAGGTCAACTGTATTTCCTTATAAACTATCTTGGAACTAGATAAATATTGTAGTTCACTGAACATAAACAAATTCCTTTAGAAAACCATCCCATGTAAGGTCCCTTCATGAACTAGAGGCTCCTCAACTGAGTTGTATTTGTTTCTCTTTTTCATTTAACATGTTGTAATTGGGATCTACACTATTGTTGTTTTAACTTATTCTTGATATCCAAAAGCTAAAACATACCATCTAAAGGTGGAGATGATGTAGATTTATAAGTTCTTTGCATGCATATAATATTTCATGGCTCTTTCTTTGTCTTGCAACATGCAAGTTTTCTCTGCCACCTCAACCACTTTCCTCATTCTCTCTTTACATCCACTTGCAATTAATTTTCCATTGCACTACATTGGTTACTCCACTACAAGGTTTCCTTGGTCACATTGTGCTGAGCTTTGATGTGTCTTCATCTAAGCTCCTCTCATAAACCTTCATATGCCATTGAAGTTCACCTAGTTCAAGAGTAGACATTTCCTATTGTTACAATGTTCCATTGATAATGTTGGATTTTGAAGTGTTTGGAGAAAATACAATTTGCCCCATTGTTTGCAGAATCGCCCATCAACCTTGAGCCAAATCCAATATAGAGAAAGTCGAATAACATAGGAAGAATACCACCAAGTCCAAGCAATCCCACACTAAAACAAAAACTCTCTTGCTAACCTCCTTATTATTTCCTTCGTGACAATATTGTACAAATGAATGGAGTTGTAAAGGGCGGCTTTATTCTCTCATTCTCTCATCCCCTCACTCATGTCCACATGTTTTTTACCTTCATAAGCTATTCAATTTTCAACAAGCTCAAGAGTTGTGATTGAGGATCAAGGCTCCTCCTTTTATACATAAAATTGATTTTGTTGCACTCCAATATTGACTAACTGATTTGCTTTCTATTGTTTAAAGTATGCACTTGATTTAAGTTGCAAGCCCAAATATACAGTTCGATGAATCATTACTTTTAGTGTCTCTAATTCAAGGGACATGAGATTGAGTAGGAAATTCACTATGGTAGATGAGTCCCCAACAATGATAATTAGCTTGATTTTGAGAGTCTTTGCTCTAAGTAGATCTTGATACACAACCTGATATTTAACTTAATTATTTGTGTAACTCCTAGGAATAGTCACTTTATGCATTTCCTCTTGACTAAATGAGGTTAATAAGAACCCACTTACCCCTGCATGGCACCTCTTCAATTATGATGCATGCTATTATGTTAATTGATTTTTATTTAAATATATGTATCATTAAAAATTTATGTATTAATTAGTTATATGGATGAATAAATATATGTCAGTGCCCTTATGACTACAAGCTGTGAAAAGGCACAGTACTCTCTCCTTAGAATTGAAACTATGCAATAGGCATGCAAATTTTTCTTCTTATAAGTAATGTGTTCAGTCCAAGGATCAACTTTAGAGTGTTCACTTTAAGACTTAATTTAGACCGTTCACTTTAAGCATTGACATGCTCTTTTTCTACCTATGGTTTTTCTTAGGGTACCTATGGTTCTTTCCCTGGAACGCATATATTCCATATTTTCTTTCCAGCTCCATGTATCGCATAGGAAATTCATCAACTCAAAATAAAAATGACCCATATTGAGGGGTTTGCACAAAATTGTCAATATTACTCCGAATATAAATATAATATAATAATAATGTAGTTGACTATAATAAATGATAGTGCACAATAGAAATAGATGTATCATTTCACTTTTGTATTATTACAAATTCTCAGGGTTTCTATTCCAGATAAAAAAATAGAATGAACTTTGATAAATTGCGCATTGAAGAGCACATCCAAAAGACCATCACATATAGTAAGTTAAATTTCTAATTTATCATCTTGGTAATAAACTGGAGGATTTTTTTTGTCAAGTGAATATTTCATCCTCTTTTCTCTTAGAAAAATACAGAAAAACAAAACTAAGAGAATGGATATATATTTTCAAATTTCAAGGAATAAGAGCATTAGGAAATACAAAAGTCAAGCTAAATCTAAATATAAAGGCTCCAATATAATAAAAAAAAAAATCCAAAAAAATCCAAAATTAGACAATTTGAGACTTACATGAGCATATTCATTTGGCATGCTCATATTCCACAAAATAGAGCTTTGAACTCATCCTAGATGAGACAATTTGAGACGTACATGAGGATATTTATCCGGCATCCACAACTTTCATAAAATAGAGCTTTGAAATCGATTTGAAACTATATGGAAACAAAGCTCCTTCTCACCCAATCTATTCAAAAGAATCCCTATTAACATTATACATAAAATAATTACTTATTTTTTTATAATTAATTTTATATTTGTATTCTTACTTTAAGGTGGTCACACCCTCTGTCCACTATGATATATTTCATCAAGTAATCACTAATCCATATTAACATTATAAATAAAATAATTACTTATTTTTTTATAATTAATTTTATATTTGTATTCTTACTTTAAGGTGCTCACACCCTCTCTCCACTATGATTTATTTCATCAAGTAATCACTAGTCATTCAAGTCTCATGCTTTTATTATCAATTCCTGACAAAATTTATCAAGCAATATAGTTTACTGAACTCTGAATTGAGCCTCTTGGATTATGCTCAGTGGTTCACCATGTTATACTCACTAAAAATCAATCACGTTTTTTTCTTTTTGCAAGTATTCCCAAGGTAGAGAGTGCGTGTATACATATGCTCATCCACTCGGTATCCAAGAGTAGATCATGCTAAATATAAGAAAAAATTATCCGCTAAGGTCATATTAGAGCAACCCCTATCGATATTGAACAAATATTAAAAGTCAATAATACATTTTATATGCTAGAGTATATCGTAATAGCATGTCAAAGTATCTCACCCATTGAGACAGGAAATAATAATATGCTGACACATATGGATGTAATATAGCTTCAATGATCAATAACATTGACCATAGAATTCTTCCTAGTCTTTAGCCACCAGGAATTAATCTTGGAATCTATTGTAAGACATAAATTTACTTGCACAAGGTAGCCCTGTCTCAATGTGCAATTCTGAAAAATATTAGTCTACCATTCCATGTCAAGAATGAAAATTATTTAACCCTTAAAGGAGAGATAATATATTCAAGACTATCATTTGGGGAAAATATTTCAAATAGAAATTTGATCCAATCTAAGTCTATTTTGGGTCCCAGCCCAAATTAGAGGTCTTATGTCAATTTATTTATGATTTACTTTGCTACTATATGTTTGGTATTTGTATTTTTAAATGTTGAACTAATTGTATTTATGATTTTTGCAAGCCTAAATGTTCTCATAAGATGTGCCTAACAGTTTAGGTGGTAACTGATGTCTTCACTGGTTTTTTCCTACAACGGTGTTTTTTGCACAAACATGCTACATAGCTTTGAGGCTTAAAATAAAGTCCCTCTATATATTTATGTGCATTTGTTAGGTGCTACATGCAAAAATCACATCAAATTGCATGTAGATGATAAAAGCACTGACAATACAAAAGATGATCAACTCAAGTGGCCAACACAACAAGCTAGACAAGCTCTTCTATGGGATTTCTCTTCCATCAAACCATGACTTATATGGAGGTTGCATCCATGTTTCTGTTAATTTTGTGAATTAACCATAAGATAATTTAGGCTTAGTTTGACTTATTTGGAAAATTATGCATGTTCATTTTCCTCCATCCACACTTTGGCTATTGACTTCTGGTAGTTTTGAACCAAACAAAACTCACCTCTTTTGTAGGCCTTCTTGTGTTGTGCGAGAGCATCCATGATTAATAATTTGATTAATCCATGCTGAGCCAAACTATTTTCTAGATTCTGACTTTCCTTTACCATACTCGACATTAGCTGCATTGATCCAAGTATAAATAATTTTATGCCATTTGGACACATAAAGAATGTCTATATCTAAAACTATATTCAAAACTAGGAATGCACACCTAGAAATCATGAATTGCATTTTCAATGCATTTATAAGGAAAATGACCTTTTTTATAATGATATTAGGATTTGAATAGAGAGGTGGAACACATATCTTTGAAGAAATTGGTCCAAAGAAATTGGGTTTTGGTGGGAAATTTTCCACCCAACCATAAGAAATCCAATGTGGATTCCACCCATAAGATGATCCATGAGGAAACTTGGTTGGAAAAAACTAGTCTATGATGCTCAAGTAACTTACCCAACCCAATAGCTTTTAGTTACAACCAAAAAAATTAGCATAGAATTCTATGGGTATCCATTGAACTAGATATCCATTAAGTGTGAGGTGCAGGATAAAGGGAAGAACATACACAACTCTCACCGACTATGGAATTACTCACAATCTTATTGTTACTAAATAGGTGGGATATTTGTGTGCACATCCAAAACCTCTGCAAAATTTCCATGTGCCAATGGAAAATAAAACCTTGATTGAATTCAAATGAATGGCACCCTTAATGGAGAGCCAACTTGGAAACTTAGCAAAACACAGCAATAACTCACTCAAAACTCAAGAATAACTCCCCCATTAGAACATCATAGAACATGCACTCAAAAAATTCAGAAATGCAAAACTCTATTGATTATATGCTAAAAACATCTTTAATAATAAGCACTTCTAATAGTATGCATCTATTTGTTAGTTCAGTGGAAGGGAAAGATATAGCATAATGTTTTGAATAATACCCTAAGTCCTTTTTGAATTGGACTAAGCTTTTCTATTAGTTCAAGTACACATATGGGAAAGCACAAAAAATAGGGTATGGTTAAGAGATTGCAACAATTTGCTTAAATATAATGTACAACATGAAACAAATTCCTCTAAACAGATCATGGGCATGTGAAACTGAGAAATATACTTGGAAACCATTTCAAGATTTTAAATCGATATAAATAAACCACCAAACCAAAAAACTAAATACTTGTTAGAATCAATATCGATCATTTCTTGAAGACATTTAAGAAATTTTCAATTGTTTCTTTGTAACTACAAGTGGCAGACGTAGATTCTAATTTTCGACATTTTTTTGTTTATACATTGCTTTACATACAATATGGTTTACATTATCTTGTGTCTATTTAAAATATTTCATAATTCATATTAGTACCGATATAAAATTATAGTCTTCTTGACCATTATTTTATATCCTAAGAGTTCCTTTGCTATTATGCAGGTGCATCTATCATTCCTATTACAGTCTTGGGGGTACCATTGTATCTAAATCAGTCATTTGGGTTGTTTTAATTTTGTTTCTTTTGCACCTATACCCCTATGGCTATGAGAAATGTCCTTGGTCTAAATGAGCATTCCAGTATAGAAAAAGAACCATCAGAAATAGATCGTACTCTTTCCTCATTTCGCTTGTTTAGACTCCCAAAATTTGAATACAACCCTGGGGATTTCTTATTTGAAGCATTTGTTGTTTTGTTTAACTTTTGATTTGCATCCCTCCAGATACGAGAAGGAATTGTTACATATTTCAAATAGTGTTTGGAAAAGAAAGATCCTGACACCCTGCACTCAATGGACACTCAACTTAATATTGATTTCCTAAAATAATTGCATGGAGTTGACAATATTCAAATATACCTTGAAAGAATGTCACTTTCTACATGGTCTCAACAAGAAGCAAGATCATAAGATCATCTGGCCTATGGGGTGATGTCTTTTGCATAAAGTGGTTGGAAAAATGGCTTTCTATTTCTATTTTTGTTTGGTCATTGCAAAAAAGGTACATATATCTCCATTTCAATTCACATATTTCTGGATATCAGTATACCATACTTTTCCATGACCAAAACCATTCACATGGGCCTTATGAGCCTATTCTTTCACTTGGATACAACTCTATCTTGAGGTCAAATGTCCCTTCAACTACTCTAACTCATTGTGGCCTTAAGTCATCAAATATGGACAGAACCTTTCATTCCATGAAAATTGCATTGTCCAATCAACTATTCAGTAGGTGTGAAGCGATCACTTTTGATTTCCATGATTCTCTGTTTGACTCCTTATGTTTTCTCATAGGTAGCTACGATATTCTTTCATTGAGAAAATGTGCTTCACAAACATTTTGCAATGATTACCAAGGTCTACAGTTTCCTACTATTAGATGCTCACATGAGCACATCCTACAATCCACGATTGGTGAAGAGAATTGGGTGGCTACTTGGAAAACCTTTGTGAATAATATGTATGTACCCTATAATCAAGGAAAATAGGAGGCCATTTTTCTTTCTAATGGATTTGTCACATGCTTGAAGTATATATAATAATATGGTCTACTCAAACTAGAAGGTTTGAATACAAATTTTGTTGTGGTCATGATCAATCGCCAATACCTTACTTGTTACTAGATATTTCTTGCTTGCCACAGTGCATTATGGGCTATTTCTTCAAGAAGGAACCCCCTTATCAAACATGTTACAACACATTGCATAATATATGCCAACATCAATAGATGAAACATGCATAATTAGTTCCTCACAATTAGGTGTCAGAAAAGAAGAGGAGATAAACAAATTTGGTGCACAGAAAAAGAAAGGGCCTTCGCTTCATTCTTTAAAAAAGTCAAATTAGACAAAAAAATACACCATGAAAAAAACAACCATTGTCTTCAACCAAAACTCGTAGGAAAAGAGAGTATATAAATTGTCTTTCTCGTTGGTATGAACAGATGTCAATATTTGCATCATTTGAAAGTGCACATAAGGGAAAGTTAAACACTTAAACGACAGATAGCTAAGGACCATGAATGAACTAGTAGAGCTATAGATCGATATTGTCAGTTATTCAAGTCATCCCTATCTATGAATGTGTGATCTGTGAACAAACAAATTTACAGAAGGACATGGTTAACATTGATAAACATTGTATCAATGTCTATAGCTCCCTTGCAAAGCCAACATCTGCAAAGAACATAGCACTTGGGGGTCAAATATGTAGACAATGTGAAATTTCTTTGTCAAGTGAATTCCTCCCACATTTTAGTGTACCTGACAATATTAGAAGAAATGAAACACATCCTGTTGTTAAGGACTTCACTAGGTTGGAAGAAACCCTTGTTTCGCTTTGCAATTCTTTCGCTCAAATAAAACAACTTGGATACAAGAGATCTCAATTTTGATTGGCACAATCATAAATGTCCCTGCTGATCTGGGTTGTCTGCAATGTGCACTTCCTTGTGACTTACGTGATTATATGAAAATTATTGTTGTCTTTAAAAATAAAATAGAATACAAAAATGCATATATTTCAGTAAATATTAGGCCAAAAGTTGTAGCGTTTTCTCTACATGGCCTTTGCAATATGCCATTGTACAAAAACGAGCACATTTATTTTAATCAGGAATGGCAAGATAACCTTGCAAGAAATACTAACAATGAGCCTTCTAATCAAATGTCTTGTGACCATATAGATGTTTCTTCAAATGATGATGGCTTTGATCTTGTGACTGATTTTTTTTTTCATGGTTTCAGCTAGTCCCAATAGATAGATGACTTGCAAGACAAAGTAATAGAGCTTTCACCTTCTGATGGATTTAAACCACTTAGCATTTTCTAGGACCGATTCTCTAAATAAATAAACTTCCCAAGATTGTTCTTTGGTTGTGGGGGGCCTTCTTACATTGTTGCTCATTTCTCATAGCACAAAATAGCTCATTGGGAGCTTTTTCACAAAGAGCATAAATTTGCAACACATATTCCTAACATTTTTTTCAAGGAAATAAGAACCAGCATACAACCAATTTCTAATTGTGCATGGCTATGCATACGTAAAGGTGAGGTAAAAGGAAAAAAACTATGTGCCAAGGATCTTAAAGGAATGTCTAACTTGAACAGATCATTGTAATCCCCTATTGGATATCGTTCATTGAAAAATATACGTACTTCCCTTAACTATGTTCAAAACTTGAAAAAAGACATTTTTGCAATGATCAGACAATTAGGTCCCCCAACCTTCTTTGTAACATTCACAAGCATTGATCACCTTTGGAAACGACTTTTTGATGCATTGCAACATTTACATTCTAAAAATGCATCCAATCCTTTGAGATTTTTTTTGCAAAAACAACTGACTCTAAAATTAGAAAAAATACAGTGAATTGTAGTTGTTATTACAAACGTAGATTCAATGCATTTTTAACATTGTTGAAAAATAACAAAAAAAAATTCAGAGAAGTCGTAGATTATTTCTTTTTTATAGAGTTCCAGAATAGAGGTAATGAACATGACCATGGCCTTTTATGGATTCATAATGCACCTACATATGGAAATAGCTCAAATACCACAATTAAACATTTCATCGATAGTTATTTGTCTTTTGATTCAACATTGCTTTCTGAAGACTTGGAAAGACTACAAGTGCATCACCACACACATACTTGTAAAAAAACAAAAAGGAAACTTGCAGGATTGGATTTCCTTTGCCTCCATTGGATTAAACTATGATTGTCCATCCTATTGATTGTGTCCAAGAAGAAACTAAATAAAAAGAAAAAAAAACATGGTCTTTCTTTTGCAAGAAAAACATTATATCAAAACTATGTCATTTGACACTTTTTTACAATAACTTGGCATGTCTATGGAGGAATATATTGTCTTGATACGTTCTTCCATTTCTCATCCTATCATTCTATTGAAAATATGTCCATCTGATGTATGGATAAACCCATTTGCAAAAACTATTCCCCAACTATGGCTAGCGAATACAGATGCACAATTCATTTTGGATGCCTATGTAGTTGCAACGTATTGTAGCTCATATATGGCCAAATTTGATCGTACATTAACAAAATTCTTTCGAAAAATCCATGAACACAGTACATAAAGTATAGATGAAACTATTTGGGTTATATAGAAGCTACGAAATGGGCTCTTGTACCTCCAATAAATGTCCATTCGACAATCATTACATATTTTCCTTGTTGAACTTTAGTTGTCATTGATGTCAAATGATGTCAAAGAAGACTCTATATCCTTGTGGAAGTTTGAAAAAATATATCCAGGTTGAATAAGTACATCCAGTCTGAAGAAGTACATAAGGTACATGTGCAATTACAAATCCATCTAGTCGTGATACATCAAAGGTAACGATAAAGAGGTAGTTGGAAAACTCTCGAGAGTACACAAGAGGCTTAGGAGAAAGAAGAGGTTGGACATGTATGGAAGTCTCGGAAGTGCGCAAGACGCACCAAATAAAAGAATTATACAAGTCTCGGAAGCACGCAAGAGTCTTGGAAGAAATAGGTGGTTGGACACGTCAAGTGTGCAAGACCCACCAAGCGATGGTACTTCAAGGGTGCAAGACCCAATGGGTAGTGGTTCCCAAGTGTGAAATCCCCACTATGCTAAGGACCGATTGTGAAAAAGAACCACAAGGCATGATACATCAATTGCATAGATCATGACAAGTGTTGGATGTGTGAGTAATCTTGATCATGAAGCAAGGAAGAAGGGATTCTACGACCAACTTGTGGACACATCGTCTGACCAAGTCCAGTATAAATAAGAGGCCAATTTGGTGGATGAAAAGTAAGATTGAAGATGGGAAAGTGGTAGTATTATGAATTGGAAAGATTCAAATTATTAGGGTATCATTGGCATGTTCAATCAGAACAACATAATCTAGCAAAGATCCAAATGCGTAAGAACATAAATGCATCACAACAAATGGTGCGCGATATGATGTGATTTATCTAAGATAGATGCACAAAATTAGAAATGCAACACAACAAATGATGCCCCGGATGAAATGATTTATCTAAGGCATATGCAAAAAGACAAAAGAGTAACACATCAGATGATGCACATGATGATGTGATTTATCTAAGACAAATGCACAAAGATAGAAGTGAAGCATAGTATATGACATACAATATGATTAGGTTTATATGAGACAAGTGCGCAAGAACCAAAAGGAAGTATTGTAGATGGTGTACAGAAGGTTTAGTTTAAATTATATAGATGTGCAAGAACATGACTGCAGAATAATGGAGGATGCGCAGTATCAGTTGAGTTTGCAGATGCCCAAAAACAAAGCAATATGCTAAAACAATTCTCAAATTGCATAAGGTTATGGAATACAAGAACTAGTGTGTAATACTGAAGAGATTTTGGAAGTTTATGAAGTATGAGAACCTTTGTGTAATATTGATGAAGTGAAGTGAAGTGTGTAATGAACTGATGGTAATGTATAGAAGTTACGAAGAACATAGTATATAGTAGGTGCGCACTAAGGAATGAATTGTAGTAAATCTGAAGAGTGCACAGATTAGTAGAAAACAAAGAATAATCTTATACTGTCATATCAAAGCAGTAGGATGGGTAAAGGAACAAGGAGTCAGTGCTTCCTTTAGGTCGAAGCCTATAAAACTAGGGGATTGGTGCCTCCTTCCATTCGATGCTTGTAAATCAGGGAGTTGGTGCTTCCTTTAGGTTCTAGCCTATAAATCAAGGGGTTGGAGCCTCCTTCTAGTTGGTGGTGGAGAAATTTAGAGGTTGGTGATTCCCATGAATGTAATCTTTATAATATAACAAAGCATTTCATGGTTTTCTCCCAGTTGGGTTTCCACGTTAAATATTCGTGCTCTATTTATCGTGTATGTGATACTGAATGACAATGTTTATGATGAATCCATAATGTAAGTGATGTTTATATTTGGTAAAATTGAAAATTGTTCATATCTGTGCATAATATTGATTCACCCCCCTCTCAGTATTAATAATATTTCCAACAATTGGTATCAAAGCGGGTTTCTTCAATAAAATTCTAACAATTGGAAGATAGATCTTTTCTTAGATATGGACAAGAAGGAAGGTGTAATGGGGAAAATTCCCCAATAATTGTTTGGGTTCAACTATTGCAGAGCAGAGATACAAATGAACTCGATTCTTTAAAAAATCAAGAAATTATTTAATCAAACAATTGGTGTACACAAAGTTAAAGATAAATACCTAATTTCCAACATTTGAAGATGATTCCTATGTTCTTTAGATTTTATCCTTAGCTTAATCTCTTCGCTGCAAAACATGAAATGTAAATAACAAGAAGTGAAATCAATAATAATAACTAGAAAGTATTAAAAGAAAAATTGCAGAATTAAATATTCCTGAATCAATATAAATAATCGTTTACAACCATTATTAGGAAAATAACATTATGAATTGAATAGGAAATATTTCATTCATTCATATATATATATATATATATATATATATATATATATATATATATATATATCGAAATAAGTACATGAAATGGATAAACCTAATAATGTGGTTGTCATTCTGAAGTTGAGTCTTGGGTTCTTCCTCCCAAGCTATTCAAGCACTCTAAACTTACCTCAAATTTTTTCTCGCACACAATATTCTCAAGAGATTTTGAAGGAAAAACTCTAGCATAATAGGGTTTGTGGTGGAAATAATAGAAACTAGGGTCCCATACAAAGGGACAAAGGAGTTGTAGACTTTAGGAAAAGGGGTTTGCGCAAATATGTCAAAGGGTTTATTCTCATGGATAAAATCACCAAGAACTTGGAGAAGGTGGTTGTATAATTCTCTGTTTGCATGTCAGAGTATAACCTCAAAACAATTTCACCTATGCTCCTCTATATCTTTGAAGAGAGAAGTTACGGGGTTACTAGAAGTTATTTATGGGATTTGGGAGTTAGGGAATGGTTTGAGACCAAAAAATAACCTTTGAAAGTAACTTATTATTTTTATTTTTATTTTATCCTCTTGCGGACACATATGCGAGTGAGACAATTGGTCACTTGTGTATATCCAGGTGAGACACACGTCACCCTCATATCTATTGAGAAAAAAGGTTTTTTAAATGGATTGCTTAGAAATAGATAGGTGTCCAAAAATGCACAAGGAAAGGGGGAGTATGCAACTAGGAATAAGGGTAAGATTAGCCATGGTATCATCTTGGGATAAAATGTGGCAAAAAATTCTATAACATATGCCCCCTAATGTATGAGGTCAGAGACGTATACAATGGACGAAATAAATTATAACCTTTTCATAATAAGTGCTTAGAATAACCTATAAGGAATTAACTAGTCATCATCCCTAGGTGGTTATCCAACATCCATCAAGTGAGAACTCTTTTCCTGAGGCAGGCATTCCCATGCTTGGAAATAATACAAGTATGATTGTGAATCAATTACACAGTAAATCACTATCATGAATAGATCATATCAACAAAATACTAGGTGGATCTATGTCTCATAGTCGAGTGAAGATATCTGTGTGTATGTTGAACTGAACATATCAATCTTCCTTGGTATTAGTACCAAAATATGAGAAATGGAAATCCAATGCAACCTAGTTCATAGCAAAACTAAAAAGAGTAACATAACATGAACTCTGGGTCTTCAAACCAAATGCCAAAGGTACAACTCAAAACTACATGAATAGAGGTTTCGAAGTTGAATGTAGTAATACATCATGTGATTATCGGTCAATGATGAAAACCGTTAACACACGCGATCCAACTTACCGATAACTCCATTCCAATGGGAACCTTATGGGGTGACCAACAATATATGAGAAAGAGAGGCATACATCTTCTTCTCAAATACATGGTAAAATTGAAAAGGATCCCGAGACTATAAGAAAAAGTCAGCATGGGCACCAAAATGGCGATGGGGTGCTGATTAGGGTGTCCCATGTTAGGTAGGCTCTTCTATTGGACTAGTGAAAAATGCATATAAATATGGATAACACACCAATTTCCAAAAGGTACACCCTTAAGGAAAATCCAGTCCGAATGAATCATAAAAGTGGGGAATCCTAAACCTATTTGCAAGGTTCCAAAAATACCTGACCGGATTGAGAAATAGGTAGAAAATGATCCCTAAGAAACCATGAATGCAGCTAAGATTCTTGTCTCCAAGAAACAACAATACCACAATCATATATAAAAAATGTAAAAATAAAGATCTGATACAGGTCACTTTGGTTGTCACGTCCCCTCCCATCAATCCGGCTCAAGGAAGGGAACATGACTAAAAATATGGGATTTCAACTCTAGCCCCATCATCATTGTATGCAATCATAACAAATAAAACAAATGTGTGTATATGTATAATCAAAATAAAAAGAGCAGAAATAAACATTATCCACACACATCTATCATACATCTATTTTCATAATCATCACAGTATTCAATTTAAACGTTTCATAATTGAAGTAAAGTTTAATATTTATCTTGAAACAAGCTGTCCTGAGTAATTGGCTATGCAACTGCAACATTCCACCCAACCATAGGCCAATTGTGATCATCAATATCTTAGCACAGCTGCCATCCACGAGTTGGGTATGATTCCCATAAGGAAAGGGAACCTACAAAATTATGCACGGCCAAATGTATACCCCATCTCATTCAAGATAGTCCATAACTGGGTTTATCAAGATGTCAAGGCAATAGAAGGAAGGAATTGTTAAGCTAGTGATCTCAACCACAGAGCCATTGGAAACTCTCCAATATTTATCTAGCTTCTCCCCCACAATAACTACACACCCAACACAAGGAATTATCTCCTTCACTTCTCCATAGTCCCCCAGGCCATACCTTCCCTTCTAGTTCTATTCAAGGTGTGCATAGAAAGGTATCCAAATCCCTATCATCTTTGGTAGGTCACACCTTTCACTAGGTTTATCAAGCCAATTCCCACTCCTTTTCTACTCTTGGTTTCTTACACACAAGTTCAAGCCAAGTAGGGGATGCACATAACCCAAACCATAGCAATATCTTCCCACACATACACACAATAAGCACAAATATTGGGCATGGGAAAATGTTTTAACTATTTGATGCACAAAACAAGATTTCCATGGGTTTACCAAATCGTGGCACACCAAAACAAATGAATTGTGAGAGGCGAAAATCGACCCTCGGGGATAAAAATCGAGTTTCCATAGGCATATAGATATTTAAATGGAAAACAATACCTCCATGGACCCCCAAATCATGATTTTATTCTTCCCAAACATGTTGCAACCCAAAAATGACTTCACAACTAGAGAAAATGGAAGAAAACTGAGGAACAACATGAGGGAAAATTCCCACCAAGCCCATAAATCGTGAGAGAGAAAAATTGACGGATGAATGATGGGTTGGGGAGAAAATTCATGGATCCATTCTTTTCCAGGAAGAGAAACAAAATTTTCCAAAAATGGTGGCTTGCCCATACACAAAATTTGGGACAACCATACTCTCCATTTCCCAAAACAATAACTACTTCAACCAATAACTACTCTTCACTGGGTACATAAGTCAACATGGGTAGTTAATGGTTCATGGGTTCTCTCATTGACACTTGGATTGAGACTATTGGATCCAAGGGTTTGACTATTTCCCTCCCTATTCCTTGTAAAATTCATGCCCCCATACTCGTGTTGCATTGCATAGCTACTTGTGGGTATGTTTATTAAAGCACATATTTACATCATATTTATAATTTTCCATCATTCCAGGCTAGCATGTGATCCACATGCATAGATATTTAATTGTCGATAGAATAACAATAAATTGATGGTGGGGCATTGGCCTTGAGTTCCTCATCATGATGTTATACTGATATTACATCATTTACATTTTTAATGCAACGGGGTCAAAAACGGGGTGTTACATTGGTAGAAATACATTCAACTTCAATATATTCAACAATATTCATAACCAAGGGAGAGTTTACAAATGAATAATAAATATTACCAAGTCTTAGGGACCTATCTGCAATAAGATCAAACCCATGAGGAATATCAAAGCTGAAATAAGAAATGGAGTCTACAGGAATAGACTCGTCATCATGGGAGTAAAAAAATCTGCTATCAGAATCAAACTCATCAATAACATTGACTTGCAGATCAATGGAAAAGTCCAAAGAATCAAATATGCCAATGCCTGAGTATCTATAAACAAGGAGATCATACTCAAAAGGAAAAGCAGTGCTAGATTTTATTGCAACTGGGTCCAATCCCAAGAGATGATCTTTGTAAAGGACGTCAAACTCCAAAGGAATTTTAGACTGTACCATATATTCTAGGAAAACTTCATCGAAAGCAAGTATATCATCCCAAATAGAACACCTTTCAAAACATTCACTTGGACCAATAGGGTGGAGAGCATGCTCCAATTCCCCCATTGGATGGATCACCTGGTCAAATGTTGGGACCAAGTCCCAAGAAGGTAAGCATGGATGCAAAGTATTATTCTTAGTAGCAATTGGACATGAGGGATATAAGGCAACATAATTCCCCTGTGGTGAAAAAGTGTCTACCAAAACACTAGGAATAAACAAAGGATACTTGGTCTAAAGTCGAGTAATGAGAAAGATCAACAAATGCAATATGATCAATAGTGACGATGCTTCCATTGTGAGGAAAATACATCACTCGAAAGAGCATAAAAACCACAACATGCATAGAATATATGTAATCACGCCCAAGGAGCATATTGAAATCCAAAGGTTCCTCCATAACCATAAAATAAACTAAAACAATATTCCCACCTAAAGTAATAGGAAACTAAGGAAGACATCCCAAAGTTGCACTAGGTCTTCTATCAAAAGTCAATGGTTGAGAAATAGTTGGCATAAGGTTTGGAGATCCCATACCTTTCCAAGAATGTGCGGATAAAATACTAACAGAGGTTCCTTCATCTACAATACAACAAGCAATCATGTAGTGTTCAACTTGAACCTTTATTTGAAAAGGTGCAACAGAAGGAAGGCATGGCTTAGCTATACTATTCCAATGAAAGGAAGCAATCCTAGAGCTTGGAAGGGGTTCATTCAATGTGAATTGAGTTCCATCTTTTGTATAAATTTATGAATTGGTAGTGAAGAAAACATGATTGGTAGACACATCGCTCTCCAAAGGAAGAGTGGTATTGATCGAAGATTAAATCGATTCAACCACTTCATTCTCATCACATTCTAAAGGAAGAGTGGGATTGCCCAAATATTGCATTGGTTCAACACTCTACAAAGTAGAAGTGGATTCATTCAAATCTTGAATTGACTCGATCATATCATCAACCAAAGGTTTAATAGGATGTTGGGAAATCACATGTTGTTCAGGAGTAGAAGAACCTTGAGACTCAAACCACAATCTTTGTACCTCTGCAATAGAAGGGCATAGGTTAGTAAGGTGATATCCCTTGCAAATATTACAAGGGAACTTAGGCTTACATTCTATTATTTTATATTTCTCAACATTTTTATCATGACTTTCATTGTTTGACTATTTTTTTCGAGCATGACTTGCAGTGGCTAGTTGCTTGTCTCCAGTACAACTTGTAGTGGCTAGTGACTTGTCACTAGTATGACTTGTAGTGATTGGTGACATGTCCTCAACATGACTTGCATAGGTTTATGATGTACTTTTAGTATGACTTGTAGTGACTAAAATATTTCCCTCGACATGACTTCCAAAGGCTGGTTGCAGTTTGCCAGTATGACTGGCAGTGATTGGATTAGTGCCACCAACATGACTTGCAGAGGTTGGTGATGGATTTCCAGTATGAGTAGAAGTGACTAGATAGGTTCCCCGAACATGACTTACAGAGTTTGGTGGTGGGTTTACAGCATGATTTGCATATGCTGGGGAGTTTCCCCCTTGTTTTCGCATCTTCTTTGTCATGTCCCCACCTTCAACCCATTACATTCAAATGTAATTGATGTAATATTGTTATGAAATCATGGTGAGGAGCTCAAGGCCAAGGCCCCACCATCGATTTATTGATGCATATGGTTTGTGTGCTAGCCAGGCACATTGGAACTTCAATATCATGTAATATGCATTTTAATAAAAATACCCACAACTAGCTATGCAATGCAACAAAGAGATGGGGGCATGATTTCACAAGGAATTGGGAGGGAAAACATTCAAACCCTTGATCCAATCAGGTCAAGCCAAGTGTCAATGAGAGAACCCATCAAACCCTCAACTACCCATGTTGACTTTTGTACCCAACCATTGATTTCTCCCAAGAGTTGGTTGAGGTAGTTAATGCCTTGGGAATGGAGAGGTATGGTTGTCCAAATTCGGGTATGGGAAAGCCACCCTTCATGGAAAATCGTGTTGGTATTTTTGGGCAAGAAAAAGAGCCATGAATTGCTCCCCAAGCCATTACCCATCAACCAGTTCCTCTCCCTCACGAGTTGGGAGCTAGCTGGGCATTTTCTAGCCATCGTTTTATGGTTTTCCTTGATCCTCAGCTGGGAGAAGGCCGTTTCTGTGTTGTATACCAGTGGGGAAGAAGGGGAAATCGAACAAGGGTTCAATAGAGACCGTTTTGGGCTGTTGAAGGATGAGATATTTGGGGAAGAAATCGTTTTTCCTCCCTGTGGTTGTTTGCCCCATCCCAAATCCGTTTTTGGTTGGGAACGTTTTTGGGAAAATCCATGGCCATCTTATTCGTACATCCCATTGTTTAAAATGTGTATCTATGCCCAATGTTGTGCTTGCTATGTGAGAAAAGAGTATGTTGGGGTATGGGTTATGGGTATCCATTGCTTTGGATTGAGCTTGAGAATAAGCATCCATGGTTCAAATGTAGCCTGATAAACCCAGCTGTGGACTGTCTTGGCTGAGAAGAAATGAGTAATTGGCAATGAACAAGCTGGAATGTTCCCTTTCCTTGTGAGAATCATGCCCAGCTCGGGGGTGGCCTTCGGATGGACTCAGTATAAGTTGTCGAAGAGCCTATGGTTGGGTGGAACGTTGCAGCCACATAGCTAGTTGTTTGGGGCAGTTGCAAAATGAAGATAAGTGTTTTTATGTCTGTGTATTTACTTCTGCATTGTTTTAATTAATTGCTGACTATTATTTATATATTGAGTGCATATGAAAATATGTGTGTGGATGAATTTATTTCTGCTGTGCATATTTTTTTGGTTTACATCTGCACACTTTGTTTTTAATTATATGAATCTAACGAATGGGCTGAGATCATGTGAAAGCCCTGAATTTGGCATCATGTTCCCTGCCTTGCATTGGATGAATGGGTGGGTACGTGACATTCTTCCTATTCTTCCTCCTTCTATTCCTTTTAGACTGTTGGTTACTAGTATCAAAAATTTCACCACATGAGGTAGAAAGAGGAGGATAAGATGTTACTAGTGAAGAAGGAAAATAGTTTTGATTCCCTTGATATAATTTTCTTTCTTGAGAAGCATCATGATCATTCAAAATATTCGGAGTGGGATAACCAAATTGGCATCCCTAGGGTGAATCCAGGAATATTCGAAGTGGCCATCAAGGGAGCACCAATGTTCCCAAAACATGGAGAAGCACAAGGATCCCCTTGCACAAGGTTCCTTTGGTTAGTGTCCATAAGAATACTAACTATAAGTGTTTGATTCAACAAGCAAGAAATATCTAAGAATAACTAAGAACAAGCAACACAAAGAGCACATCGCTAGAAATGAGTCCTAGGATATCAAACTAGGAAAAAAGATAATCCTTCTAAATTTCTAGTATGGGTTGATTAAGTCCCACTACTAAAATTGGAATGGTTGAGATAAATTACTAATTCCAGGCATGTGTCCCTTCTTGTTGCAAGTGTTTTACCAGATAAATATGGAAAACACCCTCCAAGGGTCTTAATGCTTTGCACACAACATTTTCCCAAGTTGGTCATAGAAAATCCTCTGCTAGCACCTGTGTATGAATCTAGGGACATATACTAAGGATACCAATCTATAATCTACATCCCAAGGAACATTCACAGGTCATAGTTGTATGTATGGGTAGGGTAACTAAGCCCGAAACTCTACAACAACAATCTGTGCTGAAAAACGTCCCCGTACATGTAAAACTCTTGGTAGATGATCAATTGGGAATTGGAGGGATATCTCTACAACCCAACCTCACACGACCTTGTTCTTAACTCCAGTTTGAGAGGAGCTTCCCAGCCACACTTTATACAAGATTGGATTTTCCTATCCTCTTGAAAAGACCCGCTATGTTTAAAAATCCGAGTGATCTTGGATAGTTTACAATCACACTAGGCCAAGATCCTATGCTTACACTGTATTGGTGAACCCTATAAAGAATAAAGTTATAATAAGTTTTAGTTTAAGCGTTCATTTTAAGTTTCTTTATTACTCAAGGGATGTGGGTGTGAAATTGGTGGTGTTCTTTTCCTGAAAATAAATGAAAAAGAAACTCCCTGCAAATGGAAACTACGACTTAATCTTTTAAAAATTTACTTGATTATAAATAACTTTCAAATAGAAAGAAAAACCAAGCACAATATTTCAAATTCATAAGCAAGATGAAACTTTTTAAGGAAATTAATGTAACCAAATCAATCAACTCTTTATGATTTCTATGATGTGATGCAAATGAAAGAAATACAATCTTTTATTTTATGCAAAGACTTCCAAAAACATCAAACTACCCAAAATATTCCTAAATGAACTGGAAGCAAACCATGAGTTTTTGCAAAATTCAATTTTCCTTTTATTTTATGTCCTAATCAAAAAACACACAAAAACATGATTTTGAAGGATTAAAAATCAGAATTTGGAAAATCTAAGAAATACATAGATCCCCAATAGACCCAATAAACCTAAAAACCAATAATTTTTTTTATTTTTTCTTGAAAATTTTTATGCTATTTTTTTTCAACCAGGACACATACGTGACTTTGACCACTATCACCCACGTATTTTAAGTAAATATATGACTTTCTACAATATAGCTCGTGTATATACACAGAGTCAACGGTTTTAAACCACGTATTCTCCCTGTATACGTGATTTCTGACATTGTATCGTATGTCGAGTCCAATATATGTTATTGTATACACTATAGCCCACATATTTGTAGAGTATACGCGACTATATACAATGTATCTGGCATATATATATATATATAAAAGGAAAAAAACACTTCCCGGATCCAAAAAAAATACAGAATCTTTCCCTATGGGTTTCAAAAAGGAAAATAAACCATTGCAAGAACCACAACAAGAGGAGAACAACCCACCAAACCAAAATCAAGATAAACTTGAGAAAATAAACCCAAAATCTTTCAACAACCCTAGAGAAGAAAAAATACCCAAAAAAAGAAAAACTTGGTGGAGTCGCGAGTTCTATAATGGGAAAAAATTCCTAATAATTGTTTCGGTTCGACGATTGTAGAGAAAATATACAAATGAACTAACTTATTTAAACAATCAAGAAATTATTTAATCAAACAATTGGCATACACAAAGTTAAAGATAAATACCTGGTTTCCAAAATTTTAAGATGATTCCTCTGGTCTTGAACTTCGCTCCATAGCTTAATCTTTTTGCTGCAAACCCTAAAATGTAAACAACAAGAAGTGAAAGCAATAATAATATCCAACAAATCATAAAAGAACAATTGCATAATTAAACATCCCTAAATCATTTACAACCATTAATATGCAAACAACATTATGAATTGGAAAGGAAAGAGTTAATTCATATATATATATATATATATATATATATATATATATATATATATGACAATAAGTACATGAAACATATAAACTTGATAATGTGGTTTCCATTTTGAAGTTGAGTACTAGGTTCTTCCTCCCAAGCTAGTCAAGCACTCTGAACTTGCATCAAGGAAAAAATCTAGCATAATAGGGTTTGTGGTGGAAATAATATAAACTAGGGTTCCATACAAAGGGACAAGAGAGTTTCATACTTGAGGAAAAGGGGGCGATGCAAATATGAGCAAGGGTCTATTCTGATGGAAAAACTCACCAAGAACTTGGACAAGGTAGCTGTATAATTCTCTCTTTGTATGTCAGACTGTAACCTCAAATTTTTTTTACCTATTCTCTTTTATATCTTTGAAGAGAGAAGTTAGGGGGTTATTAGAAGTTATTGAGGGGATTTGGGAGTTAGGGAATAGCTTGAGACCACTAACTAACCCATGAAAGTAACTTACTCTTTTTATTTTTTATTTTTTATTTTTACCCTCTTGTGAACACACATGTGAGTGAGACAACTAGTCACTCATGTATATGCGGGGTGAGACACATGTCACCCATGTATCTGTTGACAAATAGGGATTTTTAAAGGGATTTCTTAGAAATAGATAGGTCTCCACAAATGCACAAGGAAAAGGGGATTCTGCAATTAGGAATAAGGGTAAAATCAGCCATGCTAACATCTTGCGATAAACTGTGGTAGAAGATGCTATAACAAGAGGATTCTCCACCAATAGAGCACCTACATTTGATGGATCCAAATACACTTTCTATAGGATAGGAATGGAGGTATATCTATAGTCCCTTGGTGTTGATGTCTGGAATTATATTGAAAATGGCTATAATGTTCCAACAACTACACCTGTTGATCCTATTGAAAGAAGACAATATGAATTCAATGCAAGACCAAGTAATGCTCTATTATGTGGATTAGTAGACTTTGAATTCACTAAGGCCATGCATTGTTCCTCAAAAAAATTAGTATGGGACAAACTCAAGAATATCTATGAAGGAGACAAAATAGTCAAGAAGGAAAAACTGTAGACTTATTATGGTTTATTTTAGTCCTTGAAGATGAAAGAAGAAGAAACTACTGTATCATACTTTCTTTGATTCCATGACATAATGAACTCCATCAAAGGGTCTTGGAGTTTCACTAACTGAAGAATTTATTGTGCATAAAATACTGAGAACTCTTCCTCCAAGATTTGAATCAAAGGTGTTCATGTTAGAAGATAGAAATGATCATGAAAATTTGACAAAATATGAGCTTCGTGGAATCCTTACTGCATATGAGATGAGAACCGAAAGGGAAAATTCCACTAGGAAATAAGCAACCTTGAAGGAAACCAAGAAAGTAAAGGAAGAGAATGACAAAATATCTTCTGATGAATCAGATGAGGAAGAGGAAATTTTTTTAAGGAAGTTAAAAAGAGGGTGTGGAAAGTACAAGGGTAAGTTACCCTTCAAATGTTTTAAATGTGGTAAGTAGGCTAATTTTAATCAAAGTGTCCTTACAAAGAAGATAGAGATAGTGATAGTGAAGAAGATGTCAATTACAAGGAATGAAGGAGGACACACCCACAAGAAAAATCTAAGAACGTAAAGAATATCCCTAAATAGAGGAAGAGTTTGTACTCCAGGGAAGACAATGGTTCATTTGAAGAAAGTTATTGTGATGACAGTCCAAGAGAAGTTTTTTTCATGGAATTTCCAGAATATGAAGGCCCTGGAGAAAGGAAAGGGAGTTGTTCCTCTATTGAGAAAGAAATATCAAATACACCTAAAATTCAATTAGGAACACTAGATAAGCACGTTTTTAGTGGAACATTTAATTCACCCCCAAAACTTGTTGCAGAAATTGGATTAGACAGTTAGTCTAACGAAAAAGAAGTTAAAATTTTTGACTGGGAGGGTGAAATAGTTAGTGCCTTTGAACAATTAAAGAAGTCAAGAGAGAAGAAAAACTTTTGCAGGATCATCTATCAAAATATGAAGAACAAGTCAAGAAATCTAAGGCCATTTAAGAAACACTTGAAAATCAAGTGAGTGAAAAGAAATGGTTCTTGAGAAACAATTAGATTGCGTAGTACACAAAATAAGGAATGTTAACAATCAAATTAACACCCTTAACAGGTGAAGATGGAAGCACAATTTACCATTTTCCCGCAACATGAAGATTAGAAATTTGGAAAAAATGAGATATTTAGTCTCTCATCTAACCACCGCTTCCGCAAAAGAAGAATTTTGTGAAGACAAAGTTTTCCCTAAAGAGACCAACTCTAGGACTACTCAAACGGCCAAAACCCAGTTTCTACAACTCCTAGAGTGGAAAAAATACATCAAAGGTGTATTAATTGTCCTAAAAATCCCGGAAATTAATGTCAATGTAAAATTCAAGCACAATAGATATAGGAAACAACAACAACAATTACTAGAGATGCATGCGGAAAATTGTGTGTCAAAACACTAGTGCAAAATGTTTGAAATAGTTCATGCATTATCATTAACTCAGAAGATGATTACAATGTGTAACAATGGCTACAATAATACAAGCAATTCGAATCCTAGAGAGTTCATTCGAATTGAATGCATGAGAGTGGCTTACATGGAATTTAACACCACTCGACACATCAGTTAACCACTTAACTACCATGTAATTGACTCTAACAGACTTTAAAATTGTCTAACTAATTCTAAATGAATCCAGAACTCAACTGAATGGCCAAAATTAGGGGAGGGCGCCTTTATGAATCCAATTAACTGAATATTAGGTGAAAATAATACCAGATGAAGTCAAACTGAGTAGGAGGGCGCCTTTTTTACTCCAGTTGGCTTAATATAATAAAAAATGTTGTCAGTTGGACTGGGTATGGAGCTTTAGTCATGCAAATCACCTCATTTGGCTCCTCGAATGATGGAGGAGGCCCAGTTAATTAATATTGATGGCCTAGTTGACTCCCCGAATGAAGGAGGAATCCCAACTCACCGAAACTGATGATCTGTTGATGATGTAAGCACATAATTTAGTCAAAATAATTAGAATAAGTGGAAAATTAAGCTGTGAAGCCCAAATAAATGATGTGTGGTTGGAAAATGTTCCAACAACCCCCTTAAGCTAATATCATGTGGACAAGTAAAAATAAAATAATAAAAGTTCCCTGACAACAAAGGCCATAGGTCACCCAGTACAGAAATAATCCAAAAAATGCTAAAAAAATCTAAGCGAGGAAAGAGGGAAAAACTAGTGGGAAAGAAACCCCCCCCTCAAACTGAACATTGAAGGATCTAATATATCCTCACCATAGTAGAACTCACCCCCAACAGTGAATGTAGGTAAGAGAACTTCTTCTCAGTGAAGCTCTTGGTGAAGATGTCTGCAATTTTCTCTTATGTAGGGAAATATTACAGTATAATGGTTTTGTCATTCTAAAGCTCTCAGATGTAGTGCATGTGGATATCGACATGATTGGTCCTTTGTCTTTGAACCAGATATTTATATATCTTGATATCACTCTGATTGTCACAAAAAATGACATTAGAAGTGGTGCTACCAATATCAAACTCTGCTAGAATACCCTGCAACCAAACTGCCTGAATGCAAGCATTGACTACTCCTCGATAATTTGCCTCTATTGAAGATAAGAAAATGGCAGCCTGATTATTGCTTGACCAAAAAATAGGCCCTGTTCCAATCATGAAAACATATATGGAAGTGGACGTCCCATCAATGCTAACATTCGCCTAATCTGAATCAGTGAATCCAACCAGGTCAAGATCAGAATCCGCAACATAGTGAATGCCAAAATGTCTCGTACCCTGCACATAGTGCAAGATCCTTTTGGATTCCTTCTAGTGAATCTCATGGGGATGTTGCATGTACCTTGACATCGCACTCATTACATAAGAAATATCAGTCCTAAAGTGTGTCAGATACAAAATACTACCAATCAATTATCGGTAAAGTGTAGAATCACCATCCTCAAGACTGATTCCTGGGAGGAATGGTAATGGTTCCGCTTTACATTTTGAAATATGAACTTATTTAGCAGGTACAAAGCATATTTTTACTGAGAAATCATAATCCTATCAAAATTTTGAGTGATCTCGAGACCAAGAAACTACCTCAGTAGGCCTAAATCACTCATATCAAATGCTTGGTGTAAAGCAGTTTTTATAGTGTTGATCGAAGCAAGACTGATTCATGTAATCAATAGGTCATAAAAATAAAATAAATGATCATAAAATTACCTTCATGCTTATGTATATACACATTTGGATCTTATTTTCATCTCATAAAGTTTTGCGACAAAATAAAGGAATCCATCTTTGCATACCATGATCTTGGGGCATGTTTTAAGCCATACAGAGATTTCCTTAATCTGGAAACAAGTGACACGTCTAATGTAACCTTCGGGATTATTCATGTAGATATATTCATGAATATCTCCATGAATAAAATCACTCTTCACATCCATTTGGTGCACCTCCCAGTGCTTGGATGCGGAAATTGCCAAAACTAGCTGGATTGAGTCCATTTTTGCAACCAGTGCAAACTTTTTTGTGTAGTCTACACCATGGACTTGTGAGAAAAAAAATTCCACCAAAATAGATTTGTATTTTCAGGTTGAACCATCAAAAGAAACCTTGGTTTGGTAGACCCATTTTCATTGAACCAATTTCCTCCCAGGTGGAAGAGAAACTAGCTCCCACGTTGCATTTTTCTGAAGATAATTGTACTCTTCATCCATGGCAGTTTTCCATCTCGGATCTCGGTGGGAATGGTAGTATGGTTTAGGATTTAAAACAATCATCAAAAAACACTTTTCATACAACAATGGATTAGAATATGAAATATCCATTTTGAGAGTATGCTCGGGTTCTTCTTGGATCGACAAGATTTCCAATGTTAGAACCGATAGATGTGAGAGTCTTTTCTGCCCACTTTGGAAACTGAGGGAGAGCATCTGGATTTGAATCCGAACCCGATATTTCATGTTCATTAATATCATACATAATATTAGAAATATAAGAACATAAAATTTAAGTATATTCTCCAGAATCTTCTTCCGGAAGAAGAAGCAATTTGGCAGTTTCTTCCTTCACTAGTTGTTGATCATGAAGGGGTTCTTCAAATTGGACACTTCACTCAATGAATATATTATTTTGGATATGATATCCATGAGTTTGTATCCTTTGTATTCTTAATCATATCCAATGAGGATTCACTTAGTAATTTTTGGTTCCAAATATCTTCTCTTCTGAATCGGAATTCTATCCCATGTAGTGGAGCCAAAAATCCTGAGATGTGGCACATCAGGCTTCTGACCAGTGTAGGCTTCAAAAGGAGTTGTAAATTTGACGGATGAGTGTGGAAGTATGTTCTAAATGTATGCAGAAACATTCACGTCCTCATCCCAAATATTTGAATCCAAACCTTTCAACTCAATCATACAAGTATCCATCTCTTTCAATGCTCGGTTTTTCCTCTCCGCTACACCATTATGTTGAGGTGTGTAGGGGACTGTGTGCTGGATTTGGATTCCATATTCTGAAAAAATTTGCAGCAGAAATGATTTGATATATTCTCCACCATTATCATATCTAAGATATTTGATCTTGCTCCTAGTGGAAGTCTCAACGGAAACCTTGAAATTCTTGAACCTTTTAAGCACTTCCGATTTGTTCTTGAGAAAGTAGACCCATGTGGATTTGGAGAAGTCATCAATGAATTTCAGAACATACCTTGAGCCATTCATGGATGGATTTGGTAAAGAAACACTGATATCACTGTGCATAATCCCCAAAATAAAATAATCTCTACTAGCTTTTCCTCAATCGAACGTGTGCTCAGGATGCTTTCCACCGATGCAACCCTTGCATATCCCTTTTGAGGATTTGATGCTCGGAAGGCCTTCAACCATGGAATTATTTTGTAGAAGCTAAAAATATTTATAATTTAGGAGTCCAAACCTCTCATTCCATATCCATATAACCTCATTTCCATGAGTCAGAAGAGTACTTGGCTTTGAATATAGAAAAAACTTGGAAAACTCATAGGTTTTGGCAACATGATTTGCCTTGCCTATTGCAATGAGTTTTCCGGTTCTAATCTCAGAAATTTCAACATAATTAGGGCTGAATACAAGCTTCTTGGGAAAACTAGTATGTGTCATATGACACACAGAAAGAAGGTTCGAAGCTACAGAAGGAACATAGAGAACATTTTGAAAACTTTCATGTTCTAAATGAATAGTACCTTTTCCTTTCGATGAAATTTGTGTCATGTCCCATGTTGATGGAGATGCATCTATTGTAGTCTAATGACGAGAAGGAGCCTTTTCTTGCAACCATGTGATTTGAAGCTCCTGAATCTATGAGAAGAGTTGTAGAATTTGAAATACTTTCCATGACTGCATGAACTCTTTCTGCATGATCATTATTGTCCTTCTTCCTTGCGGCATCTAGAAGAGTGATGTTGTTTTTCTCCAATAAAAGTGCCATTTGATCAATATTTTTCTTCATGCATGAGCATTCAGTATGAAAGCCCCCGCCATAGTAATAACACTTTGTCTTATCCTTTCCCTTTTTCTTGTCTTTTGTTGAACCCAAGGGCTCATCTCACTACTTGGTATTCTCCTTCTTCTTGGGATGATCAAACTTAGTCTTCTCTTTCTTTTGATTTCCTTTACCATTCGTATCCTTGGGTCCTCCATCAAATAGGGCTTGATATTTGGAGGATCTCATGGAAACCACATGAACAATCTTGTCATGCTCTTTTGTTAAGGACTCATTGAATGCATTCAAGGTAGGCATCTTCCAATTCAAAATGGTGAGTTTTCTCGAATGGAAAGTAGAGACAAACACTGAATAATATGCTCCTAGTTTCGAAAGGATTGAAATAATCAACTGATCACCTTTCTTTTCGACACCACATTGCTTCAACTAAAGCACCAAATGCTTGAACATGGTAAAAAAATGATTTATGGTTTCGAAATTCTCAGGATTTAGGGAAATCAGTTCATTCTCTAACTAAAAAGCCTCATCTCATCCTACTTGCCGAAGAGTTTGGCAAGTTGTTCACATACTTCTTTTGGAGTCTTCAATCCGTTGAGATGGAAAAGATGATTTTTCAAAATATTGAGACATAAGAAACCATAATCTTCATCAAGCTTATTGAAGAACTTGGAATTCTCTATAGTTGCATTAGGCTCTGGTTCTATTTCCACATTAACTTTGTAGAGTTTTTTGGAGCGCATCAAAATATCTATATCATCCTTCCACTGATGATAGTTGAAAGGAGTAAGGAGATTATGTGAAGAAGAGTCCATCTCTGCTATATCAAATGTAATAGGATGCTTTGAGAAAATTGCAGTCACAAACAAACAAACAATCTTTAGGTTGATAACCTACACTTTTCAAGTTGCATCACACCCAACATAGCTTATCAAGCAAGCTTGATAATCCGGATACACATTATCCAGGATTTATGTGGAGAAATTTTAGCTTCAAGTGTAGTGTTGGAATATTTTTTAGCAAACTTGCTCAATTTTCATCTCAAGAACTTTGTAGAAGAGTTTCCTTGTCCTGCCATGGCTCTGATACCATACAAAATTCAAGCACAAGAGATCTAGGAAACGAGAACAACAGTTAGTAGAGATGCATGCGGTAAATTGTGTGTCAAAACACTGGTGCAAAAGGTTTGCAGCAATTCATGCATTATCATTAACTCATAAGATGATTACAATGTGTAACAATGGCTACAATAAGCCAAGCAATTTGAATCCTAGAGAGGCCATTTGAATTTAATGCATGAGAGTGGCTTACTTGGTAGTTAACACCACTCGGTATATCAATTAACCACTTAAATACCATGTAATTGACTCTAACAGACTCTGAGACTGTCTAACTAAATCCAGATTTCAACTGAATGCCCAAAATTATATGAGGGCACCTTTATGACTTCAGTTAATTGAATATTAGGTGAAAATAACACCAGATGAAGTCAAACTGAGTAAGATGGTGCCTTTTGACTCCAATTGGCTTAATATAATAATAAAGTATGTTAATTGGACTGAGTAGGGTGCTTTAGTCATGAAAATCACCTCAAATTGCTCCCTGAATGATGAAGGAGGCCCAGTTAACTGATATTGATGGCCCAGTTGACTCCCCGAATGAAGGAGGAGGCCTAGTTCACTGAAATTAATGATCTGCTAATGATGAAAGCACATAATTGAGTCAAAATACTTAGGACAAGTGGAAAATTAAGCCGTGAATCCCGAATAAATAATGTGCGGTTGGAAAATGCTCCAACTATCAAAATCCTGAAAATAATAAAAAGTGGGTTTTTGAGTGAGAATAATCAAAGATCAAGAAAAGGTATTGTCCCACATTGAAAGTTGAATCATGAATTCCCATTTCCCAAATCTATAAAACAAAGGATTTTGGGGCATGGTAAGATACAAAAAGTGAGAGTAAAGGCATGGTGGAAGGATTTTAAGGTTGGAAATCTCATCTTCAACAAGTTTCTTGAAGGATCAAAGGGAAGGATGGCTCAAAGAAAAGGAGGATGGATTCATCTAAAAAAAGGTTGTAAGTAAGTATCTTTTCTTCTTTGATGTTATATGAAACAATTCAATTTTCCTTCCATTTATGAGTTTAAGTTTTTCCCTCCAAGTTTAGTTTGAATTCAAAATGGTTAAAGATTTAGGAAAGTTTAGATAATTGTTCATTTATGTCAAATGAATCTCACCAATTCATAGTAATATAGCTAGTTAGAGTAGACACATCCCTACTACTATTGTTATTAACAAATTGGCGACTCCACTGGGGATAAGTTAAAATTTTCTTCAAAATTTTGGTGTTCCAACCTAAAATATCTAATTAAATCATGCCTTAAAACTATGATAGGACCTATGTACCAAATTTAAATACCCTTATAAGCTTAAAACCATCCTTAATCAATAGTAAAAAAGCCAAAAATCTTGAAATTTGGGCTCAGCTTTCCGTGTTTCTTGATCTTTAAATGTTGGCGCACCCTGTTCCAACCTTACGGTGACACACCCTGTTTGTGTGTAGAGTGTTCCACTAACTCACTATGGTTGTGTGCAAAGTGCATTGGCCTCAAAAGGTCGCATTGTTATGCATTCTGCACTTGTGTAGTTCGGGGGTTTTGAATTTTTGGAGCTAGTTTCCTCAATTTTGTCTAGTTTTTTGTGATTTTTTTTTGCTTTGATTGGCCTAGGAATCCAGTAAATTATATTTTGGACCTTACATTGACCCTAATTAGCTAATATTTCGAATATTTTGAAAGATTTTAATTTCTTTTTTGTTCAAATTTGCAAGAAAATTATCAAAACTAGTTGTGAGATTTTACTATTTTAGGTCCACTTTTAGGCATAATTTTTTTGTTTGCAGACATGCACATGACATTACAAACATTTTAGGATCAATTTAACACATATTTGGAAAATATTTGTAGGATTTGGTTCGAAATATTTAAATTTGAAATTTCCCTCCAAAACCCTTATGGATGGCCTAATTTCGTAATTTTTTTCAATTTTTTATTATAATTTGTTGTATATCTATTTTCTTGAGGTCATCTTTTGCTTTTAGATCCCTTATTTGATGAAATTAGGATTTATCCCTAAAGAATTTTGATTCAATTACTAGTTTGCAAATTTTAAAAATTGAAAAAAAACATAAACAATTGTTTAGAGAACCTGTAGGCCCTTTTTGAATCCCATACACTTGCTTATCTGAAAAAAGAAACCAAATCACATTCATGACACATGAAAAGATCATTTGAAAACAATCCATAAGGAATGTTTCATTAAAAACAAAAAATTGAATATTACACATTGAGATAATTTGAAAAACATTTCCCTCCAAAACCGAAAAAACAAATTTAATTAGTCAACTTTTGTTTTGGATCTACAATATTTCATTTTTATCATGCAAAATTAGAGAGAGTTGTAGCTTTAGTATTGAATTTTCTTGATATAAGTTGTGTCTGAGCCACCATATCCTCTTCACTTGGGATTTTAAGCAATCTTGTGAACGAGAAAGTGGATCTCCTTTGTAATAGTTTAGGATTTGATTTTCCAAGCAATTTCTTTTCGAGCAACCGTGTCCTCTTCACTTGGGCTTTCGAGCGATCTTGTGAATGAGAAAGTGGATCTCACTTGTAACAACCTAGATTTTAAGTTTTTCATACAATTCTAGAGCTACAATATCCTCTTCACTAGGGATTTGGAGTGATCTTGTGAACGAGAAATTAGATCTCACGTGTAAAAGTTTACTTCATAATTATTCAAAGGGTCTACGTATCCTCTTTGCTTGCACTTTAGGGTGGCCTTGCAAACGAGAAATAGAGATCCCTCATTTAACAGAATTAGATTCATTTCAAGTGAGATATTTGTTTGGTTTACATTGATTTTTGAAATCAGTAATTAAGCATATTTCAGAAGAACTGTTCCTAAATATAAAAAATCTACTAAGACATTTTGCATCACAAAAACTTCACTAGATTTGGAAACACATTCAAACATTTGAAAATATTTTTGTGTATGTTGTAAAAAGTTTTTCTTTTAATTCTATTTTTCAACTTGCATGTTTCAATACTCACATTATCCTCTAAAATTTCATTATTTTAGAACATTCATCGAATTGAAAGGTAGAGTAGTGAGAATATTGCATTGTTTGGTTCATATTTTTGAGTCAACATAACACCAGTTTCACTTCCACTCCTGAACTAAGAAAAACACCTTTAAAATTGGTGCTTAATCTAAAAAAAAAAAAATTGATTTTCATATCACCAACAAGGTTAGGCTAGTTCCCTGGATTAGGTTTGTATACTTAACACTCCTAGGATAGAAAAATTTTGAAACTACCATTGATTATTGAGAGTTTAAATCCATTAGTACCAAAAAATGCTTGTCAGGAAAGTGCATCTAACACATGCGTCAAGCACGAGGTCAATCTGGATAAGTAAGGGTGGCACCCCCCTATTTCTTGATTAGTGGGATATGAGCTCACCACGGAATTCCATATAAATGACAAGTCCTTGGGGTAACATCACGTTTTTGGAATACATGGCCATGAGAGTTGTCATGCACTTACAACTATTCCACCCTACCATCGATTGTGAAGTGGTAGCCCTATTTTCTATTCTTAGGATATCACATAGGTTATTGTGAGTGGGGGACACTTGCTTTACCTGAGACAAACTTTGAAGCTTTTACTCCTTGGGAGGGTGACTAGTCAAGAACTAATACTTGCACCACTGGCGATTAAAGTTTATTGTAACTGTTTCTCATACCTTCGCTATCAGTCTATTGTTTAAGGATTGATATTCCTCAACAAATACTAGTTTTGGAAGGCCATATAATCCAACTTTTCACTCAGCTTCAGTTCTTTGGAAAAGTAGATTGATTGCTTCGACTCATAGGACATTTTTACTGTGTGGACACTTTTCTTTTTATTGATTCTAGAGAGCCTTTAGGATTGTTTGATTCTATTTTTTTTATCAAGAATGCAATTTTAAACAAATCCTTTTATCAAATTCATCAAAGTGGATACTCTCCTGATCCGCCAGTCATGACTGTAATGAGGTGAGTCACCATAATCTGAAGGCCGTGCTACATCACGGAGACAGATACAAAAAACACAACCTTGTGACTTGGAATCTGAATAAACTCTAGATTCAATTAACAACAATAGATAAGAACAACATCAAACAAATATTGAAACTTCACCATTATCTAATGAAGAAAACAATTTTTTTTTTGATAATATTGCTCCATTTGAAATTGAAACACTAGATAAAAACACAGGTACTCATGTAAACCCACCTTTGACAAATATTTTGAGACCCATTGGTACTTCACATCAATGAGTCATGGGATTATATCAATCCTCTTTTAAGTTATTTGAATAACATGCAAAATTAAACACTTGACCCTATGGAATCATTAGGAGCACAAGGGGATACATCATTGCAAACTCAAATAGTTATTGGAGGTATCAATACTTCCAATTTGGAATCTACATCGATCCCAACAATTAGTATACATGTTATTATCACAAGTTCAACCAGCACTTCAATGCTAGTTGGTACATTTTTGAGTTCCAATCTCGGAAGCACATACACTTCATCTGAAGGGATCCCTACTAGGGGGTGTTCCTTACCAAATATGGGTTTTCCATATGGTTTGGATAATCAAGGTAAAAAAATTCAAGGAGTAAACCAAAATCCTCTTGGTATACCTAACATTATTCCAAGTTCTACTTCTGGAAGAAACCTTTCACCATAGAAAGTTAATATTCCTGGCGGAACCAATGGACCATGGAACACTAATTCCAATTAGAGTTGGGTGAAATCGTGAACCTGGGAAACACTTTGGTGACAAACAGAGTGAAAAAAACGGAGCGTGGGAAGATGATCACGTGAAAAAAATTCAAACTCAAACTCTGGGTCGAGAGTTTAAAAAACTCTAGGCCGAGAGTTTTGAGAATTCAAACTCTGGGCCTAGAGTTTAAAAAAACTCTAGGCCGAGAGTTTAGAAAAACTCTAGGCTGAGAGTTTGAACCAATCACCACGCTGTATTTTAAAAAAAACTCTCGGATGATAGTTCTAACTAAACTCTAGGCCGAGAGTTTGGAAGACATTTTCTTGCCCGAGAGTTTCTGGTCAACAATTCCAGCACCATTTCTGCAGAATTCAGAAATGTGTCACTTTAACAAGGTCGGACCACTGCAAAACATGAGAATTACATGTCAGAGTGTATACCAGTAGATTCACCATTCAATCTACTTTCTAGTAATATACGTTTTTTTCAATTTCATTTAGGATTACTATTTTTTTCTATTTTTTTTCTAAACTTTATCATTAAAAAATTGACTGAAAAATCAGTCACAATGAAAATTCAATATCATCACAATGACGAAGCCAAAAAAATTAAAAAAAAAAAAGGATGTTCCTTGAAGTGTCCTCTTCAATTGGTTGTTTTTAGTTTGTTTTATAAGAGTAACATTTGAAAGAAAATGTGAAGACACAAACATGTGTCGATAATGCACCATTTTCTGAACATACGTTGTTTCAATAAATAAATAAAAATAGTTCCCAAGTCTTAAAAAACTCGAAATATAGTCCAGGATCAAGTTTAGTGCGTGTAGATTATGAGCATACAATTTGTTTTCCCTAAAATGAATAACCATCTATCAAAAAACCGTCGTCAACACAGGTCACTCATTATCCATACCTAAAATTTTCAAGTATATGTAGTTGGTTGACAACAAATTTGTCGCACGATATGTCCATAAAAAAAATTAAAAAAAATATGAGTAGAAAGCTAATTCATTTCTGTAAAACCTTTGTGTTTACTTCAAGTTGAAATTCCTAAGGGAGATATGGGTTTGAAGAGTTCGAAGTTGAAAAACATAAAAATTAGCCGTTTTTTTGTCAAAAACAAGCCAAAATTGTTTCCCAACTTCATGTTTTCACCTAGTTATATTCCACAAATTAGTGGAAATGCCTCGGTGTTGTTAAGGAATTCTACCTTATAGTGAGGAAAGAGACACTATCAACTTCTGGGGTGACAGGTAAACACATTCATCATATTGCATAAGCATCTATAAAGGGAAAGAGATCAAAGATATTGAAGACATACCTTATTAACGACGTTTGATCCTAGCTCTGCTCGATCTTGTGCTCAATATTCAACTTGATCTTCCACTCAATAGAACTGCAATACGAAGATACCTTCCTCAGTGTATCTTGACTGATATAACAATGATGAAATTGAAATACAATTTAAACATCAAGAACAATCAAGCATTTAACCAAACAAACACACAATCCATTAGACATTTGATTGGGACAGGAATGATGTTTCAACCTTTATTGTCAAAAGCAAATAATCAGTACAAATTATACCTGATCATGCAGCATGCTTGTGCAACCGGATTCTGGGCTCCTTCTCTTCTCTCACTTTGGAATTCTTCCAGCATAACAACCCTTTAATGCAAGTTTACCCTTTTGTGAATGGGAGTCTCAATATGTCTAACCCCTCTCCTCAATCCTCCTTGTATTTATGGTACAAGGTAGACAGTTTAGATCGAGAGGTGGTTGAATTGGGAGGTTGGGGAAGTTGAAAAAACCAACTTCAACTAATCCCAATTCATCAAATTAATATATTGTTAATCGCATTTCAAGATGTGCGCAAGTTTTTCACAGTGGAGTAGCGCTCAATGTGCAACTTCAGTGCTTTACAACCAACATTTACAGGCTTTTTGAAGATGTCCGCTAGTTTGCTGAAGTGGAGTAGGGCATACTAGGATGTGTCCACTACTCTTATTCCTGTGGAGTAGGGCATGTGCACTACTATTATGCCTATAGGGTAGCGCATATATCAAAATGTGAGGTTTTACAGGGTATTGTCAGCTTGCAGAAGGGTAGGTCAGGTCAAAGCATCATCTAAGGTCATCATGCTCTTCAAGCCAAGTTGTCCTTTTGTGTGATCGACAGCTAAAGTTGATCATGGATGGAGAAGTGCATATTTGACCTATAACAAATGCACCCTAATGTGTGAGGTCAGAGGGAAGCGATTGTGGAAATACATTATAATTCCAAGTCAGAGGAGGAGCAATAAACCGCAGAACCAAGTCACAGAAACACCTGAAAAAAAGATCAAGGTCAGCGAGCAATTACAATCTTGACATCATATGGATGTGTAGTGTGATACAACATGATCTTCGATACATAACTAGGAGATGTATATATAGCATGGCCACTTGAAATACAAACGTGGATCCATGTCAAACTGAGAGATCATAGCCATAACAACGAACTGGATCTATGTCTCATGGAGAGCCGAAAATGAGTGAGGCTCAGTCTTGCGTAGCTTGGGTGATAACATAATGAGGTGATGTCATCAACATCCTAAGGTCTTCATCCAAAACAACCCAAGGTACAAACCCAAACCATGTGAATAAATGAGTTGAAAGTCGAACATGAGGGGTATCGTTTGATTACCGGTCCTTGATGTATACTGTTAACAAATGCAAGGGCTTCCATCTATAATGATAATGGGGCCCAAGGTACCTAGTACGATCCAAACAAGTGTGAATAAGTGCACTTGGAGTCAAACACTTGAGGAACCTGTCGAATAAGAGACATTGATGTATTCTCATGATTTAGTGGCGAGGAAAATTGCCACTGGTGACTGCAATCTCCAAGTTACTAACCGAAACTCTAAACTTCATTCCCAGAGAAAAATGAGTTGATGTCGATGGGAAGAAGTCCGTTGGAAGGGAGGCCTTAAGGCATCTTCCATCATCCAATACGAGGGACACTCAATTGGTATGACCTGACATGGAGTAATACATGTAAAAGATTGACACTAGGATGGCCAACACATGACGTCAAGGTAAATTGTAGAATGGCCGACATGGACTATATCCTTGAACAATAAGCACGACACAAAGTGACTTAGGAACTTTTCAACATAATGGGGAAATGATATAAGCCTGTAATGTAGGAGACATTAGCAAACCCTCCATATGGTTGGAAGAATAACCAACCGAGGCAGTGAACAACTTGGAGATTAGGTTCACCCTAAGGTCAAAAACTAAGCCCAACTGACATGATAGACTCAAGTAGGTGCTGTGTTCAAGGATAGGACTGACTAAACTGCCTTTGAAACTGAATATATGATACATCCTTCTTATCCCTTATTCTTTTTAGATAAAAGAATACCTTTTTTGTTGTTTTAATGAGTCCAAGAAAGAATGAAAACTCAATAAGTCCAACCATGTGAAAAGTTTAACGAGCCCATGGGAGGAAGACTCAAGACCTTCTTCATTGTTTACAGAGTTCGAAGAAGAGATAGAAGATTACTCTATATTACTGATCTCTGGATTTTAGTATCGAGCCGAGAATTGTTCTTGCTTGCCAGTGTTTTCAATTTTAAGGAGTCTGAAAAACTTAAACAATAACTCCATACACCTACTCGTGGATTTTAATATCGAGCCCAAGTAGGTTAATGCTCGCCGATGTTTTCCTATTTATAGAGTCTGAAAAACTTAAACAATCCTCTATTTACCCTCTCTTGGATTTCACATCGAGCCCGAGTAGGTGAGTGCTCGCTTGGTGTTTTCATATTTCGAGAGCCTGAAAACCCTAAAGAAGGCTCCACAAGGTCATTTTTTGTAAAGTTAGTCTCCTTCCTTGAAAAAGTGTAAAAAAATGCAAGAAGAACTCTTCTAGCGTATACTAGAGTATACCTAGAGTATACCTTTTTCGTAAATTATCCACTAAGGCCCGGAAAAGGGGTAATTATATACCTAAGCAAATGGGACTTCAGTTCCTTTAACGAGCTTGAAGAGGAGAAGTTTGCTTGGCGATCTTGTTTAGGTTTCAATAGTCCAAACAAGAGCTTAAAATGACTTAAATGACAGCTTCTAGGATCACGACTCATGATCTGCCAAAAACTAGGATCTCAACAACCATGTTAGTAATCGCGACAAAAAATATTTAATGATATGTAATTTTAACCATAAACTACTTGAAATGGTCTATCATCAAGAAATTAAGCCTTAAATGGATTGATGCTACAATAATTTAGTGAAAATTTTAGAAACATTGGTTGAAATTACCTTATTACCATTTGTAGTTGTTCAATGATTAAATAGAACTTTTTGATGAAATTTGAAACTATAGAGTTTTTACAAAAGTGGGTAAAAATTAAATTCAAATTTGTATATGTAATTTCGAATTAAAACTCAAATATCTCATTTGGAATTGTAGGGCAAAATTTGGGAGCAAACCCTTGATCTTCAATCCTTCGTGGCGATCAACTCAAGCAACCAATCGACTTTTCTCCTCCACCAAGTAAGTTAAAATCATCCCTACTTGCATTTCAATACTTCATTTGTCAATTTTTATGCTCAAAATCAATTTTAAGGCCATGCTCAAAGCGTTAAAAGCGTGTGCGCTAATCTGCAAGAGGAAAAGTAGGGCATACTAGAGGTATGCGCTACTATGCTCAAGCACAGTAGCGCCCATGCATGACTGTGTGGCCATAGAGTAGTGCACACCCCTGAACATGGTGAAAAAAGTGTCAAGACTCAAAATTTTGACTTTTTTGTGGCAGGATGGTGCTTGTTTGGAGGGAAAGAGAACATGAGGATATGGATAGGGTGGCTTTGCAAGACCTGGCAACTCTCCATGCACTTCGAAGGTGTGGTTTGTTGAAGTTTTATAGAACCGTAAACATGAGGGCACTCAATCGATTACTTCAAAGACTCGTTCAATATTGGGATGTAGATGCTAATGTATTTGATATCCAGGGACAAACCCTAGACATTACTATTGAGGAAATATACTTTATTACCGGTCTCTCTAGGAGGGGAGATGTGGTAAACTTGAAAGGATCTTCACGCAATATGGGTTCCATGTCGGTGCAAGAATATATAAATGCATACTGTGTGGCGGGAACCGAGAAATCAAGAAGTCAAATCCTAATTTCTAGTATTGATAGCCTCCCTTTGATGGTTATTGTAAGTATGTTGAACCGAATGGGGGGAAGTGCCACACAACATTTAGTCTCAAGGCATTACATGCATATCGGTATCAAATGCTTGCAAGGTCATATAAACGATTGGTGTACTAGTCTACTAGCAAATATGAAGCTTCAACTCTCGGGTTGTAAGGCCGAGAGTATGAAGAACTTTGGATATGGAAGCATCCTTTGTACCTTCTTCTTCGAGAGGGTACCCGCTCTTAGCTTGGGCATGCCTCTACCTCCAGTCATTCCTCATGAGTCGATATTGGGCCGTTGGGGTGACATTTTTCTCCGCCGGGGTGGTGGTGAACGCCACTTTTGCTATCATACTGATGATTTCTGGGGATGGTGGGAGAGACAAGTGTCGGCATTCGATCAGTTTCCGTATGCTGGGTTAGACTTCCGTCATGATCCAGAGCTGGTACTTCCTCCAGGTGGTGCCTGGGGAGATGTAGGTATGTTTATGTTTTGAAAATTATTTAATTTTTTCAAATTTTTCAAGTATATTATCTTTATGATGAGTTTTGAAGTACTAAACAAGTGTCATATGCAGATATTGGACCGATTCGTCCTGAGGGACATCCTACTATTTTCGTAAGGCCAAAAGATATGGGTGCAGCTGATGCTATGCTAGGGACTATAGAGAGGAAGATGAGTCGGTTGAATTATGCTATTCCTACATATCGCATTGAGCGGATGCCTCTTGATATGCAGGAGGATGTAGTTGGTGTGCCCCCAGCATGGATTAGGTTGCTGCAAAAAGTAGATAAGCTGGTCATATGTTACCGAGAGATAGTAGATGCCGATGAGGCCCCTCCTTCTCCATAGGAGATGGATATTTTATGTATATTTTTGAGGCCACCGAGCCCAGTTTTGTATCTTATGGCATGACTTGTGATAGACTTATGATCCAAAACTCATATTATGTTTTTTGATACAGTATCGGTTATTTACATGTGTGTGTGTTTAAATTTATGTGTGAAATGCTATTTATAGAAATGTATGATACAAATGCCAATATAAAACATAATTTTCAAATGAATCAACTAATGCATTCAAATTTCTTGGAATGTGTTGATATATAATGGAATAAAACAGTCTTTCCAATAATCTAACTCGCAAAAACTGTCGTAGCAAAACATGATCTCTAATCTGATAAACTCCCGTTAACAGAAATACAACTAGTTGCGAATCAAGTCTTACCTCCAAATGTGAAATTCCATGAATAAGAGCATATCGGAGAAGTTTTATAACTGCACTGTACTCAACCACGTTGTTTTTAGTGGGACCCAAACAAACCCCCCCGAAGAGAATAGTTGGCCAGCTGGTGAGTAAATGACCCAAGCTGTTGAAGCCAACTGTCGAGTGTGGCGGTTGGCGCCATCAGCAAATCCTAAGAAATGTTCAGTCGACATCTGATACACGAAATGAAGACGCACATAAGGTTAACTAACAAGCACAAGAAAAAACTAGCTCTACAAAATATACAACTATGTTACAAGAAAAAGCAAAAATGCCTAAGCGTAGTACTTCTTCATTTAGATCCCATTTATAGGTTCAAGAAGCTTATTACCCTCGTAGTCTATTAGCTCATAAGCACCTTTCTTCAGTACCTTAGAAATTATGTAGGGACCGAGCCACATGGACTTGAACTTGCCACATCCTAAAGGTTCCTTGTCCTGATCCCAAAGTAGAACAAGGTCTCCTTCGAGAAACACCCTAGGTCTGACAGACTTGTCATACTGTCCTTTGGCTCGTTTCTTATGAACTTCGTTTGTTGTGAGCGCATTGCGGCGCTGTTCATCTAGATGCTCTAAATGCAACAAACGTTCTTCCAGTGTTGAAGTATCTGGTAGGAGTTGGATAGACAACTTCAACAAAGAAATCTCGCATTCAATCGAAACAACTGCTTCTATCCCATGCACAAGCTGGAAGGGAGAGAACCCGGTAGCAGTCTTTACATTTTCTCGGTAAGCCCAAAGAGAAGGGTATAGCATGATGTGCCAGTTATTTCAACTGGCATTAATAGTTCTTTGCAGAATTATCTTTAAAGATTTGTTAACTGCTTCAACTTTTCCATTCGCCTATGGATAATATGAAGATGAATGTTCTTGCTAAAAACCTAACATCGTGTACAAATAAGTCATCATGCTATTCTAAAAAATGACTGCCATGATCAGTCACAATTTCTTTGGGTATGCCGAACCTTGCAATAATCTGATTGAATACAAAATAAGAGCCAGTTTCTCCATCAGCCTTGACAGTAGGCATTGCCTCTGCCGACTTGGTGAAGTAATCGACGACAACGATTATATAATGATGTCCTCCATCCGAAAATGGATTGCAAGTCATATAATCAACCCCCCATTTTGTGAAGGGGCCTACTGTAATTACAGGATGAAGAGGAGCTAGATGTGCTATCATTTTCCTGGTGAAAAACTGACACGGATGACAACGTTTCACAGCTTCCACATAATCTTTAAATATTGTGGGCCAAAAATACCTGGCACGCAGTATTTTCTGAGCTGTTGCCAACCCAGAAAGATGACCCCCACAGGATCCACTGTGAGCATCATTCAATACTGATTTTGCTTCTTCTAAAGTCAAACAACGTCGTAAGATGGAATCTATCCCACGTCTATACAAAGTATTAGAGATGATGAGATAGTTTTTTGCATGACTTTTCAGTTTGCGTCGTTCTTCTCTAGAAAAAGTGGTAGGACACCTCAAAGTCTGGAGATATACTAAAATATCCCCGTACCATGGGTCAAAGGAGGCTATAAGGAAGCTATTTTCAACCGGGAATGATGACTCTTCCTCAACATGCACTAAGTCACTCGGAAAATCTAAGATTAACTCAGCAAACACTAGTGATTTCTTCGACTTGGCCGATTGAAAAACCAAATCGAACTCTTGTAAGATTACAATCCACTTATTGTACTTCCCACCGATGATGCGTCGAGTGAGAACATATTGGAAATGATTGACCTCTGCTATCACAGTAGTTGTTCGTAGAAGGATGTAGTGACAAAGCCTTTGCACCGCATAGACTGAAGCTAATGCTAACTTCTCAACATGTGAATACTTGATCTCAGGAGTTATCAATGCGCGCGAGAGATAATAAACAACATGCTCTTGGAGCGTGTCGTCCTCTTGAACTAGTACTATGCCAATTGTGTAAACAGACACCGACAGATATAAGAGAATCTTTTGTATAATCAGGCGGGCTTAATAAGGGGGCTGAAAGTAGTGCCTTTTTCAAGGCCTCAAACGATGATTGAGTAGCCTCATCCCACAAGAAATAGGTATCTTGTTTAAGGAGTCTCATGAAACCTTTTGTGATTTTAGCATAGTTTATGATAAAGCATCTCAAGAAATTAGACATGCCTTGCAGACTTTGAAGTTGTCACAATGTGTGAGGAGGAGGCAGATTTACAATTTCCTCAACCTTTAACGGGTCGACCATTATGCCACGACTAGATACAATAAAACCCAGTAAACGTCCTGACTCGAAGCAGAATACACACTTATTAGGATTCAATCGAATCTTATATTGTCTGCATCGTTCAAACACAAGTCTAAAATGAGCTGGATGATCCCGTCTCTTTCGAGATCGCGCTGGGAGGTCATCCAACTAGGGTTCAACTATGTGCTTGATATAGTGAAAAGCAAAATTCATCACTCGCTGGAAAGTAGCTCCAGCATTCTTTAAGCCAAACGACATCTTCCGATAAGAAAAGGTTCCCCACAAGAAAATAAAAGTTGTTTTGTGTCGATCTTGGGGTTTGATTTGAAGTTGATTATATCCCGAATATCAATCCATGAAAGAAAACATCTCGTGTCCTACACATGAATCTATGATCTGGTCGATAAATGGTGTGGGATAGTTATATTTCGGACAAGTTTTATTCAAGTCCCGGAATTCGGTACAGACTCGGATGGTACCTTTCTTTTTATCAACTGGAACAGGATTTGAAACCCATTATGTCATGTCAATCGAGTAGATAAATCTGGCTTTGAGCAAATTTTCAACCTCTGCTTTAATGGCGGCCTCTTTTCAAGGATTCACATGACGGAGCTTCTGTCTCACAGGTTTTGCATTAGGGTATGTTGTGATGACATGCTCAACGATGGCTGGATCGATGCCTGGCATCTCCTCATAAGACCAAGCAAAAATGTCGCGGAATTCTTTAAAAAACTTGGTATACAAAGCGATCTCTTCTGGAGAACAATCTGCTCCAATAAAAATGTTTTCCACGACCCCAGGTTTGGTGGAAATGTTAATCGGGATGGTTCTCGATATATTAGCCATATTCCTTTCAGTGTAAACAACTCTTGAAGTAGAAGGGAAAGAGGACAACTCAACAAATCCACCGGGTCTCATAGAGAATTCTCCTGTCTCTATCCTGTCTAGATTTGGAAGCAGGTAAGACCTGTGATGCATATGTTCCCATGGATGGTCCAGGCCCATCATGGCTTCCAAAATGGATTCATCAGAAGGAAAAACCGTGTCTAAACAGTCAAAAGAGTGGGTAGAATCCACTGACCATGCAGGAGCATAGTCCATATCCGACTCAGCAGAGACTGGCAGAGTCATGATATGTTCTGTTGCAGCATGTTGTGCTTCTATGTATGTTAATTCTGCAATGGTTAAAGGCATTGATAGTTCAGATACATTAGGAAGGATCCACGGATCAGTCCTTAAACCAACCGTGAAAGTTTCGGTAGAGGTACCTACATCTGAATGCATGAAAAGAATGGGAGAGGGTAGGTCAAAAGTGCCTATTAATGACCCGTAAAGCCCTGCTCCAAAACTCTCGCTTACTGGGGAAGATTGTCAACTAAAGGAATAGTGGAATCTTATGAAGTCTGGTTTTTTTTGCCAAGAGAAAGAAAGTTGATTGACTATGACAATCTTGTCTTCGTGGGGGAACATAACAACTCAGAAAACTATCGATGCAATGGCTCACATGGCATATGTCCAGCTCCTGCCTAATAGCATATTGTAATCAAGTGGAGTGTCTAGAACTTCAATCTCTAAAACAACTATCTTATCGACAAGTGTAATTTCAAACGATGGTAGAACTCCGTGTGGACGGAAAGTCCTTCCATCGAAGGTAGTAAGCAGTGTGTTAGAGGGGGCTAAATCGGGAGAACCCAAAGCTTTCCAACAAGAAATTGACATTACTCACGTAGACGCACCCTCATCTACGACAACTCGTCTCATGGTCATAGGACCATGAGCTACCTCTATCTGAAGGGAAACGTGGTATGGAAACCGGTATTTAATATCAGTCATATCAAAATGCGCAGTCATATTGGATGATTACATACTTCCAATCGCTTCCAGAAGTGCATTTTGTTGTAATGGACAACTTTGCAAGACTTCTAAGGTGGACATAGCATAAGGGGTCTGGGCTAGATCTTCAACCACATTGTAGTTGGCCACAACCCGTGCATTGGGATTGTGCGATGCCCGTTTCAAGACACCTTTCAGGATCTTGGGCAGTGGGTCCATAGGTATGTGGAGAGGAGTGGAAGATTCAGGAACATCTTTATCTTTGTTTTGCACATCCGGGGTATAATTTCTTGCTCGCGTTTGCAAAAGTCCATCCGCGCTAACCATATTAATGAAAGTTTGATCAACTGAAGCATGAGTAGTGCCCCCAGCATTGGAGGTGCCAGAAGATGAACCTTGCCCCTTAGGAAATGGATCTTTAAGTACGGCAGGTTTCTTTTCTTGAAGCAGCTTCTGGGCTTCTTCGAGTAGAGGGAATTGATGAGTGAGGTGATCCTGCTTGGAAAGCTTACAAGGGAACTTAACCTTCTTCTTTTCTCTATTACCCTTCTTAGCATTCTCTTTATTTTTGGGCTTTTGTTGGTTCCCCTCTCCTTTCTTTCCCTTCTTTTTGTTGTTGGGCTGCCGAGGGCCCTTTTGATTGTTCTGAAACTGGTTTACAGATTCAGTAGTAGAAGGAGAGGTTGTGACGGAGGTTGCTTCTGCAGTCAATTGTTTGATGGATAAGGCATGAACCTGCTTAGTCAATGCATCAAAAGCTGTAGAATCAACTGAACCCACTATGCCGTCAGCATGTGGTCCAGGTTTAGGTCTGCCAAGATCAGTATTTGATCGTGGTGCATTTGGTATAATCTCGTAAAGTAGCCCAGACTGTGCATAAACTAGGTCTAGTTGCTGGGTCCATAAGATGGATTCTTCCTTTGAAGACACTCCAGAAGTAGCTACTTCCTTAGAAATGTAGGGAAGAAGTGATTTCAGATACCACTCTAAAAGGAATTCTGGAGGTATATTGGCTTTAATGAGCCTCTTCCATCTTCGTCACTCCTGAATGTGCTCAGATAAGTGAGTGGCCTTATTGTGTCTAAATGTAGACAAAAGATCTGTCCCGACATCATACTGAACAAGACGCTGAAAGTGGTTCAAAAAAATGGTCGCGAGATCCCAAAAATTAAAAAATGTGACTGCAGGTAACTCAATGTACCATTTGGCTGCAGTACCGGTTAAGGTTCTTTAAAAAAGTCTCAGCCTAACGGAATCTTTGTTCAATGAGTTCGAAGAACACCACAAATGGAAAGTAGTATCATGATCACTAGGGTCCTCACCAGTTTTTCCTTCAAATTTTAGAATTTTCGAAGGTAGCTGAGTAGGAACAGGTGGCCACGTCGCGTTATTGTACACCAGATCATTCATTAACTTGGAAAGATCTGGCAAATTCAGAGTTTCCAGAAATGGTAAACGAGGTCTATAAGATGGAATTTGATAAGCTGGAATCATAAAGGGGGAAACACCCATATTTTGACCCATAAACTGCTGGTTAGGGTTGCCCCCAGCCATTTGCTGGTAGGAGTTTCCCCAAGCCATCTGCTGGTAGGGGTTTCCTCCTTCCATCTGCTGTTGTGTGAAAGTGTTGTTGAAATTCCCCCATCCAAATGAAAGTGGGTTGGTACTCTATATGTTCGTCCACTGTGGCTGGGTGTTAGCCCCACCATATTGTTGATTAAGGATGTTACTCCCTCCTCCAGAAAACAAAGAAAAAGGGGTGTTTCCAGCAGGTACATTATTTTGATTCATGTTGTAACCTGCAAAGGTGTTGTTAGGAACCCATGTCTTTACTTTGTTAGTATATTGTTGTTGGATGCATATGCTTTGTAAGTCGTCCCGTAGTATTTGTTCATCCATAGTTTGTGTTATTGTTCTTGGCGCATATGCTTTGTAAGTCGCCCATAGTTTTGTTGATCCATAGTTTGTATTGGCCCATGGTTTTGACACGTAATAATTGTTGATCTATATTTTGTATTGGCCCATGGTTTGTATTGACACATGGTATTGGCACCTAGACTTAGTATATAAGTGTGTGTTGAGGATTATGAAGGCACCGTGAAGTTAATTGTATTGAGATTTCTCAACGGAGGTTGCCCCCTCGAAATGGCCCATGATCAATATAAAAGTGATTCTGAGTTCTATTATTTCTGATATCTCATGTATTTGCATTAACTAATTATTGCAGGTTCTTCACATCTGGTATCAGAGCACTTTCTTGGGCTTGTTGGGTGGAATTTCTGCCAAAAAAATTTTCGCATCTGTTGCAGCTTCGGATTTGGGAATAATCCCTATCCGCTTAACTGTGGGAAGTACTTGGGAATAAGCCCTAAAACTCATTGTGAGGAGTACCACAGGAACCCCAAAGTAGCTGGCCCATTGAGCGGACTTGCCAGCGAAAAGGGCAACGACCCCTACTTGATTGACTAGTTCCCACCCGTGAGGTAAACCAAGAGCTGTTATTTGTGGCAAAGCGGTTATCAGTATTACCTGAGCCATGGAGTGAGGGGTACCTCCCCAATACGCAAGCCGTCAGACAACATTGGTGGCCAAGTGAAACACCTGAACTATTAGGAAGCCGTACATACCTGGGGTCCATATCTATTTTCAGTTGAATTGTTGCCGATCACTTCTGCTCCAGATCCAGCCGTTTCATATATATTCTAAAAGTCATTCCAGATCCAGTCACCATTTTAGATCCAACTGTTTTTGATCCCTTCCGCGCTGTTGCAGATCCATCTGTTGCGAATCCCTTCCGCGCCGCTGTTGTCGATCCATTTTTGGAAAAAAAAAAGGAGTATAAAATTCTATTTTTCGGCCATATCTCCCTTGTTTCAACTCTGTTTTCCCTGAAACTTCACTGACATCCCTGCAATCCCATTCTACATATTTCATTCCTAAAGACCCGTCCCCAAATTTCACTTCCCAAGACCAGAAATCCCACATTTCTCTATTTTTAGGGTTTGCCATAACTTCTTCAATTTTCACCCGATTGCCTTCAAATTTTACCATAGAGTTCCCGCTTTCGAAATCCCCATTTTTTTCTTCCTTGTCCCTTAGAAAGTGTCAAAAACCTAGTCAAACCCCAATTACTCCTCCGAGTTTTTCCCAAATCCAAATTTCCCCTTACTAAATAAGATTGTGTTTGTGTTTTTCTATCCATCCCCCCCCCACGATTTGGTCCTAGTGCTTTTGATGACTTCACGAGAGCACTCACTAAACTTCACCAAATTGGCACAGTGAAAGAGTATCAGACAAAATTTGAGAAATTGGCCAATCACACAGAAGGATTGTCTGATGAATTCTACATGAGTTGTTTTATTAGTGTTCTCAAGGATGAAATCCGCTCAGAAGTCAAAATGTTATGTCCGAACACAATGATGGAAGTCCTAGGGTTGGCTAAGTTGGCAGAGGATAAGATCGCAGCTCAACAACGCTCCAAACCCACCTTTGTTCCCTTCTGAAATATGGGTTCCCAACGACCTCCCATCATGCCTACTCCTCGAACAACTCCTATCAAGCATTTGTCTGAAACAAAGATGCAGGCACGCCGAGAAAAAGGGCTTTGTTATAATTGTGACGAGAAATTTACTCGGGGACATAGATGTGTGTTATAAGTCAAACTTGCACCTCTCCGTCCGTGATCACCTTGAGCTGTTGATCACACAAAAGGACAACCTGGATGGAGGAGCATGTTGACCTTGGATGATACTTTGACTCACTCCATTTCCTGACATTACTGGAAAACCCCAAAAAATACCATTTTGAGATATGAGTGCTCATATCTCAAAATGGTATTTTTTGGGGTTTTCCAGTAATGTCAGCAAATGGAGTGAGTCAAAGTATCATCGAAGGTCAACATGCTCCTCCATCCAGGTTGTCCTTTTGTGTGATCAACAGCTCAAGGTGATCATGGACGGAGAGGTGCAAGTTTGACTTATAACAATGTGTTCAACAAAAGCTCTATCTCTTGGATGTGGATTCTCCGCCTGCCTCAGAACTTGGTGAAGAAGCTCCAGATACAGTAGATGTTCAGGTCGACATTCAACACCCACCTGTTGACACCCCATCTCAAGACGACCCACCCGAGATCTCTCTCCATGCTGTAACTGGCGTCACCACCCCACAAACAATGCAGGTCAGGGGATACTTCAAGAAGCTCCCTCTTACCATACTCATTGATTCTGGTAGCACTCATAACTTCATTGACCCTCGGATTGCCAAACAGGCTGATTGTTTTGTCCATCCTTGTTCCAACTTTGAAGTCATGGTTTCCAATGGGGGCACCTTACCTTGCAAGGGGAAGTGTCATAATGTGTGTATCTCTATGGAATATTATAACCTGCGCTCTGACATGTTTGCCTTGTCCTTAGGTGGATGTGATGTAGTTTTGGGCGTTCAATGGTTATGCACACTTGGCCCCATCTTATGGGATTTTGATGAAATTTGGATGTAGTTTTCAGTCAATGGGACACAAGAAAAATTTATAGGCTTACAACCAGGGTCTCTCTGCATCATCAGTTCACATTGCTTGGAAAAGATCCTTAAGAAGAATTCACATGGTGTCATTGCTCAGCTCCATTCCCTTCAGATGCACCCACCAATGGTCTCCACTACTTCCTTGGATAGATATGCAGGTGTCTTTGTTGCACCAGTGGGCTTGCTGCCTTCACGAGACCTTCCCCGTAAGCATTTTTCCGCATCTACATCTCAGCAAGACATGATGGCTATTTTGCATGCAGTACAGAAGTGGCAGCCATCCCTATTGGGGAATTATTTCTGCATCAAGACTGATCTCCAGAATCTAGAAACTTTCCTGGAACAATGGGTCTCCTTCCCAGCACAACTGAAATGGGTTCTCCAACTCATGGGTTATGACTATGCGACCACTTACCAGAAGGGTAAGGCCAATATGGTGGCAGATGCTCCTTCTCGCACTTTTGATGACCTAGTTTCTTTTACAACTATTTCTCTGCTTGTTCCAAATTGGTTGCAATCTGTTCAACGGGGCTATCTCTTCTATGAACTCCATGCTTCTTCATCAGCAGGGCACTCTGGGTTCCTCAAAATGTATGACCAAGAACAATGTAACTTCTTTTGGCATGGATTGAGAATGACAATTCAACGGATGGTAGTTGACTGTGATATTTTCCAGGTCAACAAGGGTGAAACGACCCTCCTTTCGGGACTGCTCGAACCCTTGCCCATCCCTACACAGATTTGGACAACTATTTCTATGGATTTCCTAGAAGCGCTCCAGTGGTATAGTACCACATCTAAAAGGACACCATATGAAGTAGTCTCTAGACAGGCACCGCCATTTCTTCTTCCATACACCTTCAGCAGCTCCCATATCAGGCAATTGACTCAATTCTTCGAAACCGCGATTAGCTTCTTCTCATTTTGCAGGACAATCTTCACATGGCAAGAATTCGACTGAAACAACAAGCCGATCAGCACCGTTCTGCGCACACTTTTAACGTCACTGATATGGTTCTTCTTCGTCTACAACCTTCCATGAAATTCTCCCTAAAACTCAAAAGGTGCCAGTGGCTCGAAATGCAACCCGAGGATGCTACAGGGAACCCACTCCTTCAGATTCTGCATCAACTTCCACATCTAAAGGTTTGAGGACAAAGCTTTTTCTAAGGGAGAGGGGATGTTAGGAACCCATTTCTTTACTTTGTTAGTATATTGTTGTTGTACGCATATTCTTTGTAAGTCATCCCGTAGTATTTGTTGATCCATAGTTTGTGTTATTGTTGTTGGCGCATATGTTTTGTAAGTCACCCATAGTTTTGTTGATCCATAGTTTGTATTGGCCCATGGTTTTGACCTGTAATAATTGTTGATCTATATTTTGTATTGGCCCATGGTTTGTATTGACACATGGTATTGGCACCTAGACTTAGTATATAAGTGTGTCTTGAGGCCTATGAAGGCACCGTGAAGTTAATTGTCTTGAGCTTGCTCAAAGGAGGTTGCCCCCTCGAAGTGGCCCATGATCAATATAAAAGTGATTCTGAGTTCTATTATTTTTGATATCTCGTGTATTTGCATTAATTAATTATTGCAAGTTCTTCACAGGTGTTAAAACCAGGGGTAGTCGAGGTGGATGGTGCAGTCATGGTACTCATGACAGGCATAGTTGCAGAGGCATTCGGCCCTACATTGGGTGTGGAAATCCAAGTACTAGGTATATGGTATGACTGTTGAGTCGCAGGAGGTGGAACGACATTCACTGTGTTACTGGGTCCAAAATTAGGGGTAGAGGCGGATGTCAAAGCAATTGAGCTTGGCATGCCTAACATTCCAGCGTTAAAACTGAAGGACGGAGTTGAAACAGAAATTGTCTGAGTCGAACTCGGTGTAACAGTGGAAGGCGGATTTACAGTATTTGTATTCATACCTATTGTGGGAGTCTGTGGAACTCCCTGTTCTCCTCCTGGGTTAGTCATAATATGCCCAAGTGTGAAAAAGTATACACTATAATTAGGTTGCTAGAAACCAACAGGTACCAGAAGCGAATTGTTAAGTCTGGTCAAAGGAGGATTAAAAGAAGTATTAAACTCACTAGAAGTGAGATCCTCAATCTCAACTGTATTAAAAGCTTGCTGATCCAGGGTCCTAGGTTGTGGTTCACCAGAAACCTCTATTTCACCAGTAGTTTCAAAAAGACCACTGGAGTCTATCCTCTGTCGTTGTGGTGGCGATAGTGGCTCCACTCTAAGTGGGAGAAGGTTTTGCAACCTTCGAGACCTACGAAGCGGTTGGTCTTCCACAATTATATATAAAAATAAAACTAAGTAAAAACCTAGTGGCCACTAAGACTAAGGGGAAAATAGCATACCACTAAAAAAACAAATCCTAAGTATACAAACCAGGAAAATAAGATGCCTTCCGGAGAAGAGTTTGGGATGATCAAGGCCCAGAACAGATCAACAAAGGAAGAAGGACAGTTAACCGGGGTCCACAATACAAAGACTAAGGGTGCAAGCGTTGGAATCACCCAACCACCCTCCCAAAGACCTGCAAGGGATTTCCTCCCACGTCTGTCCTAGGTACAACAGATATACCCTCTGCTGTCACCTGTGTATGAACCTATGGTCAGATACTAAGGTTACCATACATACAAAATATCCTGGGGGGACAGTCATCAACCTAGCAACGCATGGGTAGGGTAGCAAATCCTAAAGTTCGAAAGAACCCTCGTACGCGAATCGACTCTGGTTTATGGTCAAAAGGAACGTGAGGGAGGTATCCTCAACGATTCCAATCTTCCACGGCCTCATTCTTAACTCTAGTTTGAGTAGAGAATCCCAGGGTTATTTGATATATATGGGTTTACCTATATGAAAATCTTACTACGATTGTTGGGTAATGAAACTAGTTCTGATTAGTTTAAGGTGTTTTAAGATCGAAACTCTAGCCTAAGCTAGTTGGTGTCGTGTATCCCTAGAAAGAAAATTGTTTCTAATTGATTTTATTAAGATTATTTTTAAGGTTACTTTTTACTCAATGGGGTAGTGCATTGTGTGGTGTGGTTGCAACAGAAAGTAAAGTGCGATAAATGAAACAACTTTCAACAACAAAAGGACTCTTTTTCTTTTTCGTTTATGCTCTTTCCAAAATGAAAACTAAGCAAACCTAAATGAAGTTATCTTTTTTCATTTTCTTTTCAATTTCACAACAAAGTAAACTATGCTACTCTGAAATGATTATAAGCCTTGCTACTCTAAACTACCAAACTCATTTTTTTCTTTTTCGTTATATGTAAAAGAAAAAGTACTCGAAAATGGAAGCAAGTAAGACCTATAAAAGATATGCGAGTAAGGAAAAGTGACTCTATAGATCACAACAATCAAATCAATGACTTGATAAAGACTTGTCCTACGCAGTTTTTTCAAATGAAAAAAGATTCAAACTTGGAAAGAAAGTGGAAAGAAAACATGGAAGAGAGACACTTATAACCGGAAAGCAAACCTCTACAGTTGCTCCAAAGTACCAAACCCTAACAAAAAGCACTAAGCCAAGTAGAAGGTAGGCAAGTGAACTAAAGATGGCCTTACTATCACAAAGACTCAAAAAAGGAAACACACTAAGATACTCCAACTTGCTTGAAATTGAAACTAACAACGAGATCAGGAAGTGTCGGGACTCCAAAGTTTTTTGAAAGACACCCTAAGGACTCCAAAGATGGGCCAAACCCTAAATCAAAGGATAAGACACCAACAGAGCATACTAGTGTCACAACAAACAACAAGTGTTATGCACAAAGGTTTGTATACCTGCAACACACTACTAGGGTATGGGTGAGAAGTTATGTCTACCAAGGGACAAAGCACGGTCTTCAAAAAAAGGTCGCAAAGAAGCAATACACCTTAAAAGTACTCAAGCAAGCAAAAGATGACCTAAGGGACTTAGGAGAGGCTAACGGGACTCAACAAAGGCTTAGACACCTCAAAGATTAGTTAAGAAAGCCAAATACAAAGCTAGAAATCAAACCAAACAGGTGGAAATCCAAGCCCCATATCAAACAGAGAGTTACAAGAGTGTACTCTACTGTGCAGTAGGCAAACTAGCACATTCTGAAAGATGTGCCCTACTATACAGTAGGAAAAGTAGTGCACAAACTCAGGTATACGCTACTGTATGTACAGAGGAGTAGCGCACAAGTCAGGAGAGGTTGAAATCAAGTTTTGCAGAGGTGAAAAGGGCTAAGTCAGGAAAAGGAAAGTAGGTAGGGGTGACCTACAAGGCCTCTCAGAGGATCAAAGAGATCAGAAAGTACTGGAAAGAAAACAAAATGGGTTTCATAGAGCAGAAAAACAACCGTTACCCAGCGGAGTCGCCAGTCTGTTGTTCAGGAATTCTACCTTATAGCGAGGAAATAGACACTATCAACTTCTGGGGTGACAGGTAAACACATTGATCATATTGCATAATCATATATAAAGGGAAAGATATCAAAGATCTTGAAGACATACCATATTAACGACGTTTTATCCTAGCTCTGCTCGATCTTGCGCTCAATATTCAACTTGATCTTCCGCTCAATAGACCTGCAATACAAAGATACATTCCTCAACGTATCTTGACTGATATAACAATGATGAAATTGAAATACAATTTAAACTTCAAGAACAATCAAGCATTTAACCAAACAAACACACAATCCATTAGACATTTGATTGGGACGGAAAGGATTTTTCAACCTTTATTGTCAAACACAAATAATCAGTACAAATTATACCTGATCATGCAACATGCTTGTGCAACCGGATTCTGGGATCCTGCTCTTCACTAACTTTGGAATTCTTCCAGCATAACAACTCTTAATGCAAGTTTATCCTTTTGTGAATGGGAGTCTCAATATGTCTAACCCCTCTCCTCAATCCTCCTTGTATTTATGGGACAAGGTAGGCAGTTTAGATCGAGAGGTGGTTGAATTGGGAGGTTGGGGAAGTTGCAAAACCAACTTCAACTAATCCCAATTCGTCAAATTAATATATTTTTAATAGCATTTCAAGATGTGCGCGAGTTTTTCACAGTGGAGTAGCGCTCAATATGCAACTTCAGTGCTTTACAACCAGCGTTTGCAGGCTTTTTGAAGATGTGCACTAGTTTGCTGAAGTGGAGTAGGGCATACTAGGATGTGTGTGCTACTTTTATGCCTATGGAGTAGGGCATGTGCGCTACTATTATGCCTATAGGGTAGCGCATATGTCAAAATGTGAGGTTTTACAGGGTTTTGTCAGCTTGCAGAAGGGTAGGTCAGGTCAAAGCATCATCTAAGGTCATCATGCTCTTCAATCCAAGTTGTCCTTTTATGTGATCGACATCTAAAGGTGATCACAGACGGAGAAGTGACCTATAACACTCGGGAAATCATCCTCCAGATTTTCCTACCACAAATCTCAGGGGCAATCCCATACCCCCAGCAAGTAGCATGCCAGGGGGAAATCCACCTATCAACCCCATTCCACAATGGAGTGGACAAGTTCTAGGGAAAAACCAATCTTATTGGGGCCCACCCCCGCAAGGGGGAAATCAAACTTGGAATTCTTATCAAAACCAAGGAAACAATCAATGGAGTGGTCAAATTCCGAGAAATAACCAATCTTATTGGAGCCCACCTCCGCAAAGGGGAAATCCACCCAATATTTGAACAAGATTGACAAGGGATGAACCAATATCAAGAACCAGGACATACACAACTAATATATAGAGTTGGAAGGTGTTTCCCCGCGCGTGCGAAAATAAATTGAAAAGACATTGAGGTTAATTGCATTCATGACTACGCGATTCGAAGTTAACTGGGGAGACGTCAAATTTTTTTGCATGAATTAATAAGGTTGGGAAAGAGGACAAAAAGAAGAAATCCAAATCATTGTCCCATGTGATTGAAATGATTTTTTCTAATAGCTCGAGTACAACAAAATGTCATATTTTTTGCACGAGTTATTAGTCACATCGACTTGTTGCCAAAGTTGGCTGACAAAAGGAAATATGTGCGATATTACGAAAGAATGTTTAGATGTCATGGCAAGATGTGTGAAGTCAAGAAAAATATTTATTCCATTAATATCTATATTAATAATATGTGATGAATACTTTTGAAAAGCGCAGTAGATGCGAAAAAGGAAAAATTGAATGTAGGAAAAAGCTGCCATAAAATATAATGCAAAACTGGAAGCACAAGGAACTTGCAATTGCGCAAGGAGAGCACTATGTTTTTCCAGGAAGATGAATAAGGAAGCATGAATTAGTGATATGTGATAGGAACAGAATATCAAGATAAAAGGAAGTTGGAAACCATATAGGGGGAGCATATTCGAGACATCTACAAAGATAGTGTTAAAGGGACTGGTTGCATACTGACTTGGCGTTGCGGAGCAACTCCAACAAAAGGAAAGAGATTGCAGCACGAAGCCAAGGGGAGTAATTGAAGTAACCAAGTACATGAAGGAAAGCACAAAACTGAAGTGAAAAGAACTTGAATTTGTGCATAGAAATCACCTCTTTTCCATTGATGTCAAAGGGGGAGAAATATTATGAAGCATGCATTAGTGTCAGCGAGAAATATCATGAAGCATGTTTCAATAACAGAGAACTACGCAGAAGTGAAAAACAACATAAAAGTACTATTCAGAGGTAGCACAAAGGAACAAAGGAACATCACGAAGCATGTATCAATAATAATGAACTACGCAGAAATGAAAGACAATCGAAAGTTATTGATAGCAGGTTGCATAGAAGAACAAAGGATCAAACTGGAAAGAACATAGTGGGAGTACAAACAAGGGGAGTATTGTGTTGTGTGAAAACTGAATACAGGAATTCATGATCAGGAAGAGCAAAACTTCCTGATGTGTTGACATCAATGCCAAGAGGGATATTGTTGAACTTCTGTTGTCATTGATGTCAAATGATGTCAAAGAAGACTTAGTATCCTTGTGCTAGTTTGAATAAATATATCCAAGTTGAAGAAGTAAATCCAATTTGAAGAATTATATGAAATATAGTTTGAAGAAGTACATAAGGTTCATGCGCAATTCCCTATCCATCTAGTTGTGATACTTCGAATTTATGAAAAATATGTAGTTGGATAAGTATCAGGAGTACGCAAGAGGCTTGCGATCAAGGAGGGGTTGGACATGTATGCAAGTTTCAGAGGTGCGTAAGACCCACCAAATGAAAGAAGTATACAAGTCTCAGAAGCACACAAGTGTCTTGGAATCAAGAGGTGGTTGGACAAGTCAAGTCCGCAAGAACCACCAAGCGATGGTACTTCAAGGGCACAAGACCCAATGGGTAGTGGTTCCCAAGTGCGCAAGCCCCACTATGATAAGGATCGAGTGTGCACAAGGCCAACAAGTCATGGTACATCAGTTGCGCAGATCATGACAAGTGGTGGATGCATGAGTAAGCCTGACTCTGAAGCAAGGAAGAAGGGATGCTATGACCAACTTGTGGACACATTGTTTCACCAAGTGGAGTATAAATAAGAGCCCAAGTTGGTGGATGAAAAGTAATCTTGAAGATAGGAAAGTGGTAGTATTCTGATTTGGAAAGCTTTGAATTATTGGGGTATCAATGGCTCATTGAACTGGAACAACATAATCTAGCAAAGATCCATATGTGCAAGAAAAGAAATGCAGCATAGCAGATGATGCGTAGGATGATGTGATTTATCTAAGAAATATCGCAAAAATAGAAATGCAACACAAAATATTATGCGTGGGATAATCTGATTTATCTAAGGCAGATGTGGAAAGACAGAAGAGAAACACAACAGATGATGTGCAGGATGATGTGATTTTTCTAAGATAGATGCGCAAAGACAAAAGAGAAACACAGTAGATGATGTGTAGTATGATGAGGTTTATCTGATACAAGTCTGAATTAACAGAAAGGCAGTATCACAAATTATTCACTGAAGGTTATAGTTTATTTGATATAGATGTGCAAGAACAAAACTACAAAACAGTGGAGGATGTGCATTATAAGTTGAGTTTGCAGATGCGCAAAAACAAAATACTATGCTGAAACAACACATAGATTGCAGAAGGTTATGAAATACGAGAACCATTTTGTAATACTGAAGATATTTTGGAATTTTATGAAGTATGAGAACTAGTGTGTAATATTGATGTAGTGAAGTGAAGTGTGTAATGAACTGATGATAATGCACAAAATTTATGAAGAATAGAGTATATAGCATGTGTGCACAAAGGAATGAATTGCAGTAAATCTAAAGAGTGCGCAAATCAGTAGAAAGCAAAGAAGAATATTCTACAGTCATATCAGGGTGGTAGGATGGGGCAGGGAATATGGAGTAGGTGCTTCCTTCAAGTCGGAGCCTATAAAACCAGGGGGTCGTTGCCTCCTTCCAGTCAGTGCTAGTAAATCAGGGAGTTGGTGCTTCCTTCAAGTTGTAGCCTATAAATCAGGGGGTTGGATCCTCCTTTCAGTTGGTGCTAGATAACTTTGGTGGTTAGTGCTTCCCATGAATGTAATATTTATAATATAATAAATCATTATGTGGTTTTATCCCAGTTGGGTTTCCATGTTAAATCTTTGTTGTATGTGTATTTTGCATGTGATGTTGAATGACATTGTTTATGATGAATGCATAATGTAAGTGTTGTTTATATTTGGTAAAAGTGAAAAATGTTCATAAATGTGCATAATATTGATTCAACCCCCCTCTCAATATTAATATTATTTCCAACAGTCCTTCAAAGGATTTTCATTGTAGTTCACATAGGACAAGATTTATTGACACATAGATGCAATCAACAACAACCTACATTCTAAAAAGACCTCATTTATTGCCACAAGAACCAGATGAATCAGAAGACATTATGTGTTCCTCTATGGTTGGAAAGTACGCTACACGTCATGCTGTGCTTGAGGACATTTGGATTGCATAATAGGTTGCATTCTATACAATGGGTTTAAAGAAATCCAAAAGACGAAAAAAACCATATGTGATAAGATATGTGAGATACAATAAGCATATTGATCCCAACAATTACTACATGGAAAATTAATGTTATTCATTCATTATCATGTAATTGGAGACACTTTGCTATAAATCCATCTGACATGGCTTGAATATTTTCTAGCTCATAGAAAAGAGATAGAAAATAATGAGGCCATTTTCACTACTAAAACAAAGCCTAAATGGGGTGACATTGACATTGTTGCTTCTATTGTTAAAAGTACTCCTCCCTCAATGTTTGACATTAATATTTCCTTGGTTGAAAATAATGCATCTGTTGAACATGGAAAGTATGATGTCCAAAATGATTTTTTCCATGATAGACATACCATTCCTCTTGAACCAATAATGCAAAATCATTTCTTGTTAACCAAGCAACCATTTTTTCTTGATAAATGCCAATATTTTAGCATAAGAAAACAACTTAATGAAGAACAATAGACTATAACAAAGGAAATTATGTTGAAGAAAAAATAGTTTCCAGATACACCAATCCATTGTTCTTTATAGGAGGTGTAGGAACATGAAAAACTTTTGTAGCAAAATCTATCTTCCAAGCCTTGGTTCGACACTATAAAAAACATTTTGCTAGTGATCCTTTAAAACCAAAAGGAATCATACTTGCTAGTACTGGCAAGGCTACATACAATGTAGGCGGTCAACCATTCACTCTACTTTGAACTTAACATTTGGGACTTCTAATATATTGTCACTGAATTCAAATACACTAGATGCCTTGAGAAAACAATATGGACTTATATCTAGTACTCATTGATGAGACATTATTAATTGAAAGAAAAATACTTTATAGTATGGACAGAAGACTTCCTGAAATCATGCATATTGCGACAAATCCTTTTGGTAATGTTGACCTGATATTTTTTGGTGACTTATACCAAGCAAAACCAGCTTGTGATGCTTGGATTTTTGAACATCCAACTATCTATGGCCAAAAGACACCTTACACATTTTGGAACGATAATGTTAAATACTACTAGTTGGAACACGTTATTTGATAGAATGACAAAAAATTCATATCTATTTTGAATAGGATTAGGGTCAATTTTCAAACTAAAGGTGATATTGCATACTTAAACAACATTTTGTCTAAACCGACACCCAGTGAACCCACGTTCCCTTACTTATTTCTCAAAAACATAATATGAAAATGATCTCCCTTGTTAGTGCAGATACATGTGTCTTAAATGCAATCGACAAATGTGGGGAAAATTTAGAAGAAACATTTTATGACAATGAAAAACAACTTCTACATAAAACCATTGTCCGAAATCAAGGCATACAAGTTGAATTGATTGCTGGAAATTTTGCAATTCATGGTGGCCTCATTAATGGTATAGATGGTGTCTTCATGCAATATACACCTGGAAAAGAGGACATAGTTTGGATAGAATTTTGTGATCCTTTGATTGTTAGATGCCAAGGTCTCAAAAATTTCTTTTATACACCTAGCATATCCCCAAGTTGGACAACTATAACAAGAATATCCTATAGAGTATTGGGGAGGAAAACATCATCTCTTGTTAGACATCAGTTCCCTACTCAATTGGCATCTACACAAACAATTGATAGATCCCAAGGACTCATAATGGACAAGTTATATGTTGACCCCTCGGGGGTGAAACAACATGGTCTAGTCTACACAGCTCTTTCACGCATATGAATCCTTGATTATCGCTACCTTGGAAATGAGTTGCATGTTAAAAAATTTGTAGAAAGTCAAAAATTTAAACTTGAAATGCAAAGACTGGAAAACATGTCACATCGGAAACTTGATTCCAATATCCGAGCTTTAGACAACAGTTGACACATTACAATTTGCTCATTAAATACTTGAAGTTTATTCTTGCACTTTGATAAAATACTTTATGAATTTGACATAATGCATTCTAATATCATTTGTTTGCAGGAAACAAGAGACAAACAAATAACAACTTTTGCATTGTTCAATAAGACTTTCCATTATTTCTCAACAAATGGGTGTCATGGTATCATAACATTTGTAGATAGAAAATTTGCAATCAAGAAATATGATACGCATAATACAGACCACATTGATGCCATTGTGTTCTCATTGCATTACCATGAAACAGATTTACTTGTCACAAATATCTATAAAGAACCCCATGGTCTACTTTCTGAGTTGTTTTCCTTGATTCGATCAATATTGATTAGTTGTACAGGTTCCACAAAAATCATCCTAACCAGGGATTTCAATGTTGACATGTTAGAAAACATGGTAACACAAAACAAGATGCTTGAATTCATGCAACACCATGGCATTTTATTAGTGGAAAATAGAAAAACTACAGATGCAAGTACCTTAGACCATTTTTGGAGAAACGTAGCTTCTGATAACTCCCACTTCAATGTGTTGGATAGTTATTGGTCAGATCACAATGCAATTTTCCTTTCAGTTACTTCAGTAACATGAATGCACTATACATGTATTACATTTGCATACCATTGAATAACTATTTATATACTATATGAAAACGACATTCTCCCCTTGCCCACTTTCTCCACAAAAAAAAAGAAAAAAAAAACTAACAAACATACTATCTATTGGCATCATGGTTCCATGTATTTTTTTGATGGATTTTTTCCTTTAACATTATTTTTTGTTTTCCTGTAGCATATTGAAATTGAAATCATCTAGGTTGAATATACTATGGTATACTCTCAAGACAATCAAGATTCATAGATGTAAAATGTTTTGTTACTGTTCTATTTCTCTTTCTTCCTAGTTATTATATATTATTTTAAACATGATATATTTATTTGCATGGATTTAGTTTCCTTAAATACTGTGTTATTCTCTTTGTCTTGATAGTGCACTAACAATCACCAGTTCTAACCCAGTTGTTTCTATTGAAGTTTTCAATGAAAATACTCTTGTTTCAGGAAGGTAAAATCCTGCTTCTACTAATTCGTTTTTTCTGTAAACCTTCTCGTATATAGTCACTTTAATTTCCTCCTAAATTTTTTAACAATGTATCACAATTGAAACTTATTTCTTGTAGGAAAAATGAGATAGATATGGAGGATAAACAAATATCCAAGTGGTAATGTCTTGAACTTTATCAAGCAAAGATGTGTTTTTTGGATATATTTTGTTTCCAATTCTTCATAGTTATTATATTTGTACACAATAAATTTGTTTGCATGGATTTTTTTTCCTTAAATATAGTGTTATTCTCTTCCTCTTGAAAATGCACCAACAGTCACCAATCCCAACCCAGTTGTTACTATCAACATTTTCAATGAAAATGCGCCTGTTTTGGACTGGTAAATTCTTGTTTCTGCTAATTTTTTTTTTAATCTTCTCTTATCTGGTCACTTTAATTTACTACGAAATTTCAAACAGTGTGCCACGATTGAACCTTATTTCCTCTAGAAAAAATGAGATAGCTATGGAGGATAAACAATAATCCAAGCAATAATGTCCTGAAATCTATCAAGCAAACACTACAACAAAATAGCCCTTTAGGGGTGGTTTTGGCTTGCGGGGGTCTTGGTAAAACCCCCCTTAAAAGTCTTTTTAGACCTTTCGAGGCGGTCTTTTAAAATTGCCCCTAAAAGTCATAGAAATTGGACTTTTGGGGGCAGTTTTTTTAAATCCGCCCCCAAAAGTCCTAAAATTTTACTTTTGGGGGCAGTTTTTGGAAAGCCCCCCTATAAGCCCAATTCTCATAAATTTTGGGGGCGGTTTGTCAAAACCCCCCTTAAAAGTCATGAGAATTGAACTTTTGGAGGCGGTTTTTTTGGAACCCCCCTTAAAAGTCATGAGAATTGAACTTTTGGAGGTGGTTGTTTGAAACCCCCCCTAAAAGCCCAATTCTCATAACTTTTGGGGGCAGTTTGTTAAAACCCTCCCAAAAGTCATGAGAATTGAACTTTTGGAGGCGGTTTTTTTGGAACCCCCCTTAAAAGGCATGAGAATTGAAATTTTGGAGGCGGTTGTTTGAAAACCCCCCCTAAAAGCTCAATTCGCATAACGTTTAGGGGAATTTTGTCAAAAACCCCCCTTAAAGTCATGAAAATTGAACTTTGGGAGGCGATTTGTTTGGAACCCCCCTTAAAAGTCATGAGAATTGAAATTTTGGAGGTGGTTGTTTGAAAAGCTCCCCTAAAAGCCCAATTCTCAAGACTTTTGGGGGCGGTTCTAAAAAGACCCCCCCTAAAGGTTTTTTTGAAGGTGGTTTAGGGTTTTGGGGGCGGTTCTAAAAGACCCCCCCTAAAATTTTCCTTCCAATTTCAACATGCTAGTTATTTTCATTGCATCACCCTTTCTTCTCATTGTTTTCTCCTTTATGTGAAGGGTGACTCAAATGGCTTCCAATGGAAAACAATGGCAACAATAAATCGTAACATAACACAATGCCAATATCTAAGGCATAAAATATATTGCAAACTAATGAGTTATATGAATTCAAGATGCAATTACAAGAATGATTAGATAGAGGGTTCATATGACAAAGTGCATCACCTTTGGTAGCACACATATTGCTAGTCAATAAGAAGGATGGAACCTTTTGGATGTGCATTGGTTATAGAATGTTGAATAAAGTGACAATTAAGAACAAGCACCTCCTACCCAAATTGATGATCCTCTTTCTTAACTCAAATGGGAAATTTTTTTTTCAAAGTTCAACTCAAGTTTTGGGTATCATCATATGAGAGTGGAATAAATTAGCGTACAAAAAACTTCTTTTAGAACTATATATGGGCATTATGTGTTCCTAGTTTCCCCCTTTGCATTGACAAATGCTCCATACTTTTCATTTAATTAACAAATGATGTGTTCCAAAAGTATTTAGACAATTGTGTTTTGGTATTCATTGATGACATCCTAATATATTCTCAAAATGAGGAGGAATGTAACACTTGTCGCATTTCTTCCTATTGCTGTAGAAGCTACGTGAATACCATCTATATGCTAAGTAAATAAATTGAAAATTCTTTAAGAAAGAGATTAAATATATCAGGCTTGTCATATCTAAAGAAGGATTAAAGGTACACCCTAATAAGATCGAATCTATGTCTAGTTGTACAACCCCAAAGAATGCGACCAAAGTAAGAAGCTTCTTGGATTAGTTGGATATTATCAAAGAGTTGTCAAAGGATTCTAAAAAATTATAAGATCCTTCCCGAAGTTACAAGATAAAGGTGTCAAATTTATGTGGAAAACATTACATGAAGAAAGATACCGAGAACTTAAAGAGAATTCTCATGACAACACCTATAATGATACTTCCTTGCTTTGATAAGGATTTTCTGGTATGGATAAATGCGAGTGGTGAGAGCATTTAGGGAGTGCTCATGAAGGAAGGAAAAGTGGTGGAATATGAGTCTAGGTAGTTAAACATTCACAATCAAAAGTAAGCAGATCATGACAACTTCGATCTCTTAGTAAAACTAGATTCCCATGTCCTAAATGCATGGAAATATTATTTGATTGATAGAAAGTTTGAATTATGAATAAAACATGAGGTCTTTATATACTTGTAGACTCACCCACCATTGTTGTTTCTCTTCCTTCATAATTTGGCCTTTCACTAGACTACACTTTCCTAAAATACATGCTTGATTGATTACATATATGTTCACCATATTTACATGCTTTTTCAACAAGAAATAAATAAATATTTTCCTTCCAATCACACAAAAATCATAAACATTGTATGTAACAACCATTTTCCGACAAGGAAAAGGGCAGATAACCTACAAATAAAAGAGCATTTTTCAAAGAGTTTGAGGTGGGGAGTTATGCCATTTTTACATACATGTTTCAAGAATGCACATCCATTCTAAAATCCATGCATGTTAATAATGCACACGCACTCTAAAACACGTCCATGTTCCTACTACAATGGTACTAAACAACTTCCAAATCCTTTATCATGCAGATTCGGTTGTTGGTGGCCACGATTGTTCATAGGGCTTCATAAAGGGAAGATTTTCTATAGGTAATCTAATCACTGCCTAGTAAGCCCATGAGTGGGTTAGGGAGTCTATTTTTCATATGAAATGTAGGTTCTGAATGAGTCAATAAAATGGAAATTGACACTGAAAGAGGGACTAACACCTTCTAATAATCCTTGCAAAAAATGGTGCTCTCGTTGCACTGCATTCACTTTTCATAACTAGACAAGCACAAGGCATCCAGGTGGAAAGAACTAACCTGAAGCAACTCAAGTGAAAGAAGCTTAATTTTGCTTAGGATGGGCAATAAAGTGTATTAAGGGAGAGGTTAGTTAGTCTAGGACATGGATATAAAGGATAATTCAAGGTAGGAATGTTGTTGTTTGGAGCTTTAAAGAGGGATTACTGTGATCAAGGATGGAGAAACAAGATGAAAGAGAAGTAAGGGAGGGTGGAACAACTCTTATAAATTTGAATACAAATATTATTTCAATCTCTTGTGATCATGAATTTGGTGTTTAGTCATGTCAAATCATGGGGGATTCACTAGCGAGGAAATATCATATCACATCAATTCATATTGGGGTTTTGAATACTTCTAAAAACCTCAAAAATATCCACCCTTTTGTTTGTTTTTTCAAAAGAGATCCATTTGAACAAAGGGATACTTTCTTTCTTCTTCCGAACCAACCAAAGGAAGTTGAAACATATTTTTCAAATGAATTCAAGTTCAGATCTGCACCAAAGATCAGGTTCAGTTCCTTTAAAATTTCGTGATCATTTAACAAGTCCCAAAAACCTTTGCAGTTCATAATTAAGGCCTGTAGCAATTTAAAACCTTGACCGCTTTTCCTAATTATTTGGCTTTCCCATCAACCAAGATACATGCAAAACAAACACCCAATTTTAGGGCCCCAAACAAATCATTCCAAGTGAATACCATCCCACCTGACATGCCATTTGAGTTTGAGGCACATATGTTCGATGTAGGACAAAATTGTTGAAAGGGAATCAATTGCCCTTGCCCTAAACACCATTATTTATTGTAGCATGAAAAAAGTCATATTATATAGAGCTAAAAGTCTATGGAGGGCTTGAAATTTTGGGGCACCCCCTACCTCTCACACATTTAGGGAAAGAACAAGCATGGTGGAACCTTACCCTTAGGCTTCAATGCTCTAAGCGCTCGATCAATCGTTTGTTGTTTCCCTTGCAAAATTTATTTGGAGGCTTTGATCTTAGCTTTGGAAAAGTGAAACTTATAACTAGGAATACTTGGCACCATTGAGATCATGGATTTTAAAACCCCCTTCCACAACTCCTACGCCAGTAAACCTCTTATACTTAAAAGAATGAAGATCATAACGAGGCAAAGAATAAATTCCACCAAGACTTTTGTGGCCCTCTTATCGTCTTGTGCAAGACTATGTTCATCAAAGAAGATAAAATTACCAATGGAACCAACAATGGATATAAAATCCAACTTCGACCAAAGTTTGAGAGGATACCCCAGGAGCAACACCCAAACAAGCTGAACTACAAATAGTTCAATGCAAGGATCGAACTTGGGCACCCACTTATTTATAACCAAGCTTGATGGTACCCAAAGGCATGCCTACGATGAAATTTCCTCAACATTTTTTTCATAATTAAGTTCGAAGCATAACCATCATTTCACCAAAATGAGAAATATTGGACAATAACCAGAAGTGTCCTTGCCTTCACAAATGGATCCTATCTGCAAGGTACCTTCACTTCCTCGTAAATTTGCTCCATGGGGGCAATCATAATTGGGCTTTTAATGCATTAAGCTTAGGGTTCTATTAAAAAATTCTTTGGACATGTTGTTTTAAGAATTATAATTTAACAAAGATAACAAGCAATAGGAGGCATTCCTACTTTCAATACCTCGATATGGTAATAATATATTGGATTTGGTAGATTGAATTAGCAGATTTGGATAGAGACTCATCATCAATATGGGTTTAACTGCTCTCTTCACCATGTTTAGGTTTTGGAAATACACTTTCTTTGTGTATAGGATGAGGCTGATTTTCTTTAGGGCTTTATAGCAACATGGACATCAACCAAGTTCAGTAGATATGTAACTCTAAATGAACATGACTTATCCTCTACTTTTTTTCTTGTTAGTTTTTAGGACATCAAAATCCATTGTAAGTTAAATGATTCAATTGTTATTTCAAAGTTGTTTAGATATGTGTGATGGAGGTTGGATTTTTCCTCTTTGACTTCAATGTGTTGGTCTTAGTGATTGTAACTATTTGAGCACAATCTCTCGAATTATTTATTTTGATTTATGTTATGCATCAAAGCATGCATCCATGATTCTTTTTAATGATGCTAGCTTTTCTTCATTGACCTACAATGTTGGAATGAGTTTAAACATTTCAGCATGGCAATTTTCCTCTTTCTCCTTGAGAATCTCAAAACCTCTTGAAGTTGGAGTGAAATAAGGGCAATAAGGCACTTTGTTATCTTAATTGAATACTTATAACTAAACAAGATCAAACTGTGTAGACTATGCCCCCCTTTTCTTTAGCGTATAATATTAGACCGCCTTGTGCAATTCAAATCGATTTGAGGGATTCAATTTCTACATCTTTTAGTTATTCTATTGTGATGAACCACAAGTAGATGGCTTTAGAGGGGCCAAATGTGTGGAATGAAGTATATGGCATAGAATAACCTCTCTCATCCCAAACTTGAAAGTCATAAAATCTCACTATAAATCTGAGTAATTTTGGACATGGCATCATTTTCTCTTTTACTCCAAAAATATATGGTCTCATTCCTGATTTTTACTATCATTATGGAGTATGCATGTATCTCAACATCATAGTTTCCATTATATCTAGGTCAAAATGTGTTCATTTGCTTCAAGAGTTGTTCCTTAACATTAGGTTCGGTCTTGTAATTGCTTTTGTGATATTAGTCCTCTTTTCTCCTGTATTTTTACTTTCAGAGTGGAGGAGATGGAATCCAAGATGAACTATTTAGGCTTCTTGCTTAAGCCTAATAATTACTCAACCAAAGTCTAGGGTTGGTTGCTTAAGAAAGTTGAAAAAAGAATCAGTAACTTGTCATACCGATATCTTTCTCTTGGAGGTATAATAATTTTAGTTCAATCGGTGCTGATGGTTATTCCTGTCTATTGGTTCTCCATGGATTTGTTACCTTAGTCAGTTTTGGAAAAGCTAAGGCAGAAGATCTCTAATTTCTTATGGTCTAGATCAGACAGGGGAAACAAGATTCACTTGGTTAATTGGGACAAAATTTTGTATCCAAAAGCATTGTGGGGCTAGGATATTAAAAATATCAGGTAGTTCAATATGGCTCCCTGTTTGAAGAACTGCTGGAGAGCTTATGTGGTACTGGCTTCAAGCTAAGGAATTGGGGATTCAAGATCCTTAGGCCTCAGAGTGGTCCCTTTACATCAACTTTCTTAATTTCATAGGCATCAAATTGTCCTCTTTGGAAGACTCTTTAGTTTGGGATAGGAATAACTCTAATGGACAACTTACTACAAAAAATGCCTATGTTGATATTGCTCAAGCTCATTGCTCATCAACCTCTAAGTGGTGGAATTCTAAAATTTGGAAGTGGATTAAATCCTAATATTGATGATGGCAAAATCCTAACATTCTCAAATGCTTTTTTTTGGTTTTGTTTAGAGAACCGCATCCTATCTTGGGATAATCTTCAGAAGAAAAAAAAAAGGATGGATCGGGCCAAATGTTTGTCCTCTTTGTAGAAAATATAGGGAATCCATCGAGCATTTCTTCTTCCTTTGCTCTTTTAACAAGCAGGTTTGGCGTGAACTTCATCATCTCCTTTAGGTGTTTGTGGACTGGGGCTCCTACAGTTTTGAAGTTTGCTTCTCCTCCTGGTTCCGAAAGATTAAACACCACAAGTTTCTCCCCCTCTTTGTTTGTTGGCATATTTGGCTTATGAGGAACAAGGTTTTTTGTGGATCGCTGGCCATCTGTGTACTTTTGTGTCTTAAAGAGCTTGGGCATGTATAAAGCTTTCATTCCTACATATGTGACCAAGAAAAAAAGGTTAATATCAAGCCCTTTCTTATCGGTTGGTAAGACAACATGTGATTTTGATGGTGTTGTCCAAGGAGGTCTCGGGGGATGTGGTGTTCTTTTTCAGATTAATGAGGATCATTACTTTCAGCTCTAGCTAAGCTGTGGCAATGCGACTAATACTAAATTTGATCTTTTGGCTCTCTGGTGTCTTCTTCATTTTTCCAATCTCAATGATAATACCTCCTTGCCGATCTTTGGTGATTCCCTATCTATTGTTCAGTGGTAAAAGGGTGCCTTCAAGCTTTAGGTCCTCTCTTTAGACCACTGGTGTTCGAGAGTAAAATATATCCTGTCTTTGTTTGAGGATATTCATATAGATCATATTCATAGGGAATTCAATGCAGAAGCAAATGCTCTATCCAAAAAGGCCATTCCTTGCTCAAAAGGTCTTTTTTTTTTAGGAAATTATCAAGGGTGAGCTGGCCAATGATGGTGTGGTTCATTTCCTGGATTAGGCAGAAGTCTGTATCTTTCTTAACAACTGGTTTCCTTTTGCTCTTTTTTTGTCCTTGGCTTTATGCAAGCAATGATCTAGTTTTGTTGCACCTGTTAAAAACTTGTTAGTGGGTTCTTTAAGCTCTTAAAAATCATGTATGCATGTAGTTGTACATACTCTATCAATCATATACTCACCTGCCATCTCTGCCTTGGAGATGATATGATCTCTAATATTTCCTTTTTTATTTGATTCAATTGAATAACAAGAAAATATGATTTTTTCCCGAAACAAAAAGTATTATATTTGCTTTATTTGTCTATGTAGATATTAATTTTCCTTTTATAACTTTGTCATTATTAATTGATGTCACATAATGACCTAACTCACCACCCAATTTGCAACCATTTATAACATCGGCCATTAAAATTATTAATGGATGTCAAACAATAACGTAAGGATGTACTAGCCACCCAATTTGTTGTTGATGTATATGTAACTTCGAAATGTATTTCACATATATGTATATTGTATTCCTATAGAGATGTTATTATTCCTCTATATGGAAGTGTCGTTATTTATATTGTAAGTGTCGTAACTTATACTTGATGGGTTATTAGACCACCTTGTTTGGGGTCGGCCCTGTATAAGTCATGTGGGTCAAAGGGTTATTAGACCACCCTGTTGGGGGTCAGCCATGTGGGTCAAAGGGTTATTAGACCACCCTATTGGGGGTCGGCCCACTCAGCATTATGTTATGTGGTTAAGTTCGAGCCTACATGAGTTAGGTAAAAAGGCAAGTCAAGTCAAGTATAAATAGAGTGCAGGAGGCACTCTATTTACTCACTCACTTCTCACACATGCACTCAAGGAGGAGTGGCGCACTTATGGAGGAGGAGGATCTGCTGCTAGGTTGTGTCTATCTCTTATGGTTGGTTGTATCATTGCTCTATCTATCTCTGAGGAAGTTATTGGGTTTTTTCACCTTTATGGTTTTCCCCAAGTAAATCTTTGTGTCTCTTGTTTGCTTGCATTATTGTCTCCATTATTGATATGCTGTAGATATGCTGTACATGTTGTTCTATCAGTTAAGATCCTAGATCCGATTGAAGTAAATTCTGAAAATTTAACATGGTATCAGAGCTAGCCTGAAAGAAGGCATGATATGGCATGTATGACACTTGTTGCACTTACGATGCTAGGGCTTGATATAGCAAAAACCAGTCATCGTAGAACATTCGCTATAAATCCGTTTAGGAAAATTTTTCGGATCTGAAATTGTTACAGGAGGAATACTAAATCTCCAGGTACCTTGTGTCCAAAGAACAACCTCTAATTCGTTGTACTTTGTGATTTATGATCTGTACAATATAGGGTTTTTGCCTCTTCCAGATCTGAGTCAAAATCAGGTGACCTTGGGAAAAAGGTCATAACTTGGGCTAGGAAGCTCCAAATGAAATTTCGTGAAAAGTGACAGGTAGTACACAGACTTTAATATCTCAGAAAACGTTTTCAGAGGCCGAAGTTGAACCAGTGACACGTGGAACTCCGTACAAGGGCGCTCTCCTGTATTATCCCATAAACAGGTCACGTTGCGACACTTGGCATAAATCTCTCTCAAAAATTCCAATTGAGGTAAGACCTTTCAGGATGGAAAGATAACAGGCCGATCTATCTCAAAAATGTTTTTCAGATTCCGAAGTTGAAACAGTGACACGTGGCACGCCGTACAAGTTCGCTCTTCTCTTTTATCCCAAAATAGGTCACGTTGCGACATTTGGCATAACTCTCTCTCAGAGAATCCAATTGAGGTCAGACCTGTCAGGATGGAAAGATAACAGGTCAAGCTATCTCAGAAAACGTTTTCAGACCCTGTGGATCAAAAAGTTCGGAGTTACATCAGAAAAAATAAGGTAGATATTTCTGTCAAAACAGAATTATTTTTGAGTACCTTCATTCATGGCTTCCGGAATTTAGGGCTTTGGAGAAAGTTGGAATTTTTGTAATTGGAGACCACGGCTGAATGCTACTCATAAAAATAAAAATTTAGAGACCAAGATCAGAATTTTTGGTTGGGAAGAAGGCCGGGCTTGATCAAACCCTAGTTCGGGACTTTGATAAAAAAAGTGGAAAAATTAGGGCTTCTGTAAAAATGGGAATTTTTGAAATCTGTGACCATGGCTGGAATCTTCTCAGAAAAATAGAAGCTTAGAGCTTTGGATCAAAATTTTTGATTGGGCAGAAGAGTGGGCTTCATAAAACCCCAGTTCAGGGTCACAAAGGCAAATTTGAGGAGTGAAACTCTCCAGTTTTCAAATTCTGAATATACCAGTTTGATCAGCCTATCAAGGCGCATATTCCTATCCTTTCGGAAGTTTGAAATTCGAAGTCTGAATTTTTGGGGTTTCTCTGACAAACCCATATCCATATCCAGGTCCAGTTCTTGCAAATCAAGTGGATTGGGTTAATCCTAGAAGAAGATGGATTGATCATCTGCATGAGTGAAGAAGTTCCTGTTTCAGAGGGAGATGAGGTTAAGGCCTTACATAAGAAGATTACAAGCGATCTCGACAGGTATGTATGTTTCGATATTTGTCCATGATTAAGTTTATGGTATGTTTGTCTTCATGTTATTACGGTTAGTACAATCTTGATTTTAGATTTGTCGTATCACCTTGACAAAATTATGAATGCATGATAGAAGATATTCATTGGTTAGGGTGTTGACACTTATGATTGTACTAATGCATTATGGTGTTGTATGAGGTTTATGTTGTCTACTAACATGAAAGGTACACCAAGAAAGACAAATCATGTTCTGGTCCAAGAACATATGATCATGATAACATGAGTACAAAGATTCATCCATTGTCATGGATCTCATAGAAGATCCATTTACGAGGTATGTATAACTTGGTTTTGTAATAGTTAACCTATGAGATATACAGGTTACTAGCAAAAGTCATTGAAGAAGAACAAGAAGACATCATGTGAGTATGTTAGACATAAATAGCTAGCATGCTAATCCAGGTATGTTTTTCCTATATCAAGATAGAATCCTACCTTGTGTTAGGATCTTATACTGTTGTTGATAATGATTATTCATGAAGTCATAGGTTTGAATAATCATGGTTGTATGTATATTATGTTTCTTACCATAATTGATGATATGACTAACCAGAAGAATCATGAAGATATAGGTCTGAATAATCGCAGGTTTTATGCATATTATATCTCTTATCTTGATTGATGATTCAACTAACCTGAAGAGTCATAGGTTTGAGTAATTACAGGTTTAGATATGTTATGTTTCTTATGATTTGACTAACCATAAGAATCCTACATAAACCTTGAATAATAATGCTTACTATTTTTGTTTGAAATGATCATGACTATACATGCTTGAGATTATTGTGTTTTAATAGTATACTAATGAATGTATGATTTTATATGAGTTCACAAGGATAACACAATCATGATACTAATAAGCATGCATAGGGACCAAGGTTGAATGTAAGTTCAAGGACAGGTAATCCAGGAAGCAAAGCTCAAGAGGGAGCACACTCTAGTTGTTCCTGCAAGAAAGCAAAGGAACACACTTCAGTAGTTTCTGCAAGGATGCAGATATTCAGAGGGAGTTGACCATCTTTCCACAACAAAAAGGTGTAGAAGAAGCTACTTGAGATTAGGACTCTAGCAGCTCCTGTAAGGAAGCAAAGACTCAGAGGGAGTCCACCCAACGAACAAACAAAGATAAGTATTTTAATTTCTTGCATATTTGTTTAAATAAAATTGTTCAATGATGTATATGCTCATGTTCCTAGACTTAGGATATGTATTGTGCATATTAGAATAGTTGCATTGATGAATAGTATACTACTAATATACATGGGTAAGTGGCCTATGGCACTGTACAACATTCCATTTCTACTTATCTAGAATGAAACCTCTTTGCTGACATGTTGGGAGTTGTGCACACTCTTAACAATGTTCTAGTAGAGATTGGAAGGCATCTAGAAAGTTATGGGATATGGATAAATGTTGTATTGAAGCATTGGATAAGATAATTGCATGACTGTATGACATATTTCTTTATGTGTAAGAATTTGTTCTGAAAATTATGAGATGTTTCTAATCATGCAATTTAACCTGTTTTGTAGGAAAGACCGTATATCTTCACCTACAAAAGGACTACAACATTTGTTCCAGCAACAAAGATATCTATTGAAGATATTGAATTTCCCAGGATCTGGGATGAAGAAATGGAATGCCATGATCCATCGATCATGAAGAATGATGTTTGGGATGTAGTCCCAAGACGTGAAGGGAAGTTTGTTATGACTTCCAAATGGAACTATCAGATCAAGCATGTTGCAGATGGCAGCATTGAGAAATATAAAAGTGATGAAATAGAAGATGTACCAGATGGATCTCAAGACAGCATGGTGTAGTCATATATGTGTGCAGAACTTGGTATGGTAGGATAGACAGCTTTCTATCCAGTTTGGGCGTTACCAAGAGTAAAGCAGATTCCAACCTTTTTCTACAAGGTTGAAGAAGGCAATCCAGTGATACTACTTTTGTATGCGGATAACCTGTTTGTATCAGGTGAAGATAGATTGATTGCCGACACGCAGCGAAAGCTTACTACCGAGTTCGAGATGAAGAACTTGGGGATGATGCACTATTTGTTTTTTTGGCATGGAGGTGTGGCAGAGTGTAGATGGAATCTTCCTTGGACAAGGGAAGTATGCAGTAAGAGATCTTGAAGAGGTTCAGGATGATGAATTGCAAGGCCATGGCCACACCTATGACATCGAATCTGAAGCTTCTATGTGATGCTTCATCTGAGCCAGTTGATGTCTCTATGTATCGTCAGATGATTGGGTCCTTGATGTACCTAACGAACACGAGACCAGAAATTTGCTTTGCTGTGAACACATTGAGCCAATTCCTGGCGGATCCGAGGAGTGTTCACCTGGTTGCTGTAAAGCATGTTCTGAGGTACCTGAAGGGTACAGTGGATTATGGGCTCAAGTATGAAGTGAATCAAAAGTTTAACCTGCAGGGTTATGTTGATTCAGATTGGGCTGGCAGTGCTGCAGACAGGAAGCACATCTGGGTGTTGCTTCAGTATGGGATCAGGTGTGATCTCATGGTTTAGCAGGAAGCAGTCCTGCGTGGCACTGAGTACAGGTAAGGCAGAGTATGTTGCGGCCTGTTCAGCTAGTTGTGAGGCAGTATGGCTACGAAAGCTACTGTCTGAGTTATTTGATCTCCCGTTGGAGGCTACTGGTATCTTCTGTGATAACCAGAGTTGTGTGAAGTTGTCCGAGAACCCAGTGTTTCATGACAGGTCGAAACACATAGAGATCAAATATCACTATATCAGGGATATGGTGCAGAGAGGAGCTGTGAAGCTTCTGTATGTTGTGACGGACGAGCAGATTGCAGATGTGCTGACGAAGCCACTAGCCAGAGTGAAGTTCGAGTACTTCAGAGAAAGGCTTGGCGTTCTTCAGATCGAGGACACTTCGAGGAAGAAGTGATGGACACATTTGCTGAAGCCATTCCAAGCATGTTGGAAGGAGGATCCTTCACATGGCTGTGGATGTAAGCGCTGGATAATGGGCATCAGGATGATGTTCTGGTTTCTGCTGGATATGATCAGTTGGATCATTTTTATGTATGTATGTACGCATCATGTTGGATGCTGGATATGATCAGTTGGATCATTTTTATATGTACGCATCATGTTGGATGCTGGATATGATCAGGTGGATCATTTATGTATGTATGTGCATCATGTTGGATGCTTGGACCATGTATCTGTATATGTATCAGGTGGATACATTGTATGATCAGGTGGATCATGTATGGTGATATGTATCATGTATCAGGTAGATACTTGGTATGCATCAGGTGGATGCATTGATGATCAGGTGGATCATGTATGATGATATGTATCAGGTAGATACTTGGTATGAATCAGGTGGATGCATTGATGATCAGGATGATCATGGATAATGAGCTTCAGGATGTTGCTCCAGATGACATGCAGCAGGATGTTGCAGTGATGATCAGGATGATCATGGATGATGAGCTTCAGGATGTTGCTCCAGATGACATGCAGCAGGACGTTGCAGTGATGATGATCAGGACGATCATGAGTACATCAGGATGATGTATGGTGAGTATCAGGTTGATACTCTATGGCCGTGGATCAGGTTGTGCAGATGAGCATGTCTGGGAGATCCTATAGGTCGGAGTTGTGTACCCGTAACAGCCTGGGATTCTCTTTCGAGACATTGCTCTGGGAGGACATGTAATAGCGCCCTGGGAGATTTCAGGTCGGAGTTGTGTACCCGTAACATCCTGAGATGCTCTTGCGAGGTTTTGTCCTATGGCATGTAATTTGGGCCCTGGGAGATTTCAGGTCGGAGTTGTGTACCTGTAACATCCTAAGATGCTCTTGCGAGGTTTTGCCATGACCACATGTAATTTGTGCCCTGGGAGATTTTAGGTCGGAGTTGTGTACCCGTAACATCCTAAGATGCTCTTGCTAGGTTTTGTGGTGGACCACATGTAATTTGTGCCCTGGGAGATTTCAGGTCGGAGTTGTGTACCCGTAACATCCTGAGATGCTCTTTCGAGGTTTTGTGGTGGGGTCACATGTAATAGCGCCCTGGGAGATCCTACAGGTCGGAGTTGTGTACCCGTAACATCCTGGGATGCTCTTTCAAGGTTTTGTGACGCACGTAATAAGTCCTGAGGATTCCACAGTATGGCCAGTGATGATGAAGACCTACAGGTGGCGGGCCTACATCCAGTATGAAAAAGGACTGGCTCTGTAGAACTTCCTATGATGAGTAGATTCAGAGATTGATTGAGATAGCAGTAGCAGTGACGATGATGATGACTCGATGATGATTATCCAGTGACGATGATCCAAAGAAGATGACTTGTGCTAAAAGAACTGTGCTGAGAAATACCTTCCTAGTTAAGAGGGAGTGTTGATGTATATGTAACTTCGGAATGTATTTCACATATATGTATATTGTATTCCTATAGAGATGTTATTATTCCTCTATATGGAATTGTCGTTATTTATATTGTAAGTGCCGTAACTTATACTTGATGGGTTATTAGACCACCTTGTTTGGGGTCGGCCCTGTATAAGTCATGTGGGTCAAAGGGTTATTAGACCACCCTGTTGGGGGTCAGCCATGTGGGTCAAAGGGTTATTAGACCACCCTATTGGGGGTCGGCCCACTCAGCATTATGTTATGTGGTTAAGTTCGAGCCTACATGAGTTAGGTAAAAAGGAAACTCAAGTCAAGTATAAATAGAGTGCAGGAGGCACTCTATTTACTAACTCACTTCTCACACATGCACTCAAGGAGGAGTGGCGCACTTATGGAGGAGGAGGATCTGCTGCTAGGTTGTGTCTATCTCTTATGGTTGGTTGTATCATTGCTCTATCTATCTCTGAGGAAGTTATTGGGGTTTTTCACCTTTATGGTTTTCCCCAAGTAAATCTTTGTGTCTCTTGTTTGCTTGCATTATTGTCTCCATGATTGATATGCTGTAGATATGATGTACATGTTGTTCTCTCAGTTAAGATCCTAGATCAGATTGAAGTAAATTCTGAAAATTTAACATTTGCAACCATTCATTAAAGGAAAATATGATAAATTAAAAAATACATTGTTATAGTGGGAATTTCCTCCATTTCGTCCCTTTTTGGCCCTAATTGCAACCTACCGCGCCATTCATTTGTTCGAATTACTGGACAAGTGAGTGAAGTCTTCTGTACCATGCTTAGAAAATATCTCCCATGGCCAAATACAGGTATTGTCTACAATGGCCGATGTTGGGTTCTTTGGAAGTTCTGATCAGCATGAGAAGCCTGAGGTGGGTTCATCAGTTTGTGGGTCATTGAGCATGATTGATGTTAATGGCGTGGTTAAGCAAGCATGGACAGATAGAGTATACCAAGCATAGATTTCAGTTTGAAGAATCTGGTTGTCATCTAGTGGAGAGGTACAAATTTATTCTAGCGCGTTGAGGAGTATCTAGAGTTTGATTCATTTTGAGGCACCTCACTCTAAGTTCAGGCCAAATCATGTCTTTGTTTGATCTGGATGCCCTAGTGGAGGTATTGCTGATATGGATCATCGGATTCAAGAGCGCCTTTTAGAACATCGATGTACTTCCTACTCAAAATACCGTTCTGAATTTTTTTATCAGTCTCAGAAAGAGGTTCGATACAAGGCAACCTATTCTTATCATAGCTGTGAAATAGATGTAATGTTTCTCATTTTTAATATTCCTCTGTCACTGAAGTGCATAGTTATTCATAGGCATACAACTCTAAAGACTGCAAACTTTTCAAGTGTGCCTACCTCTTTAATTGCACTTTCGGTGTATGAAATTTTGCAATTACAACTACCTTTGAGCATTGGAATTTTTTATTTAACATTTGTCTGTGAATAAGGCTTGACAGTATCTAGTTTCAATATTCCTTTTTTTACAGATAGACATAATATTGCACACATAATGTTTCAATGTAGGGAAACCTGTTATTGGAGTGGAAATAATTGATTTTGTTTGGAGGGATGCTACAAAATATGCAGGGTACCTCCATGGAAATAACTGGACTGAACTTCCTTTGCATCTGGCCGAAGGTAAAATTTCATTTTTCTATATTTCATTCTATCCCTTGTCTGCCTCCGGACCTTTCAATTCTGTGAAGTTCTGAGAGAAGAGATCTTCATACTCCTTCAGGAGGGCCACAACCTATGGCATTGTCTTCTCATCCTAGTAGTCGCTTCCTGAGGCAATCTTTGGCTTCTCTTTTGTCCCCAGTTTCATTTTCCACAACATGAAAGGTTGCTAATATGGCTTTTGAGTATATTCCTCATCCTTTTCTTTTCTTCGATGGGAGTATCATGGGACCCTTCCGATTCCTCAAATGCTAAAAGACCTCCATCAAACCATCATAGACTGTGCCATAAGTCCTTGAAAGTACTATTCTACCTAAAAAATATGGCATGAAATGACAAGTGGGGCAACTCCAAGGTGAATTCCCTCCATGAATAAGCTCCAAAAGGTGAACAATCCCTCCACAAAGCATATAAAGATGTGAAATGAAGGTTCTCCAACCAAAACATCCCACCGTAAGGGCATAAATATCTGTGCAAGCCATCCTCCAAGTGGAGTGTTCCATCAAGTCAAAGATGTTCCAAAGCCAAATGTGTGGATTTTTGAAGTGAATGCTCCAACCATACAACATGAATATGTGTGTAAACAACTTCAAAGGAGTGGGCTCTCCTCAAAATGTGGCATGGCAATGAATGTAAAAATGCTGCCTCCTTTTGACCTCATCAAGGGTCAATACCTCAACACATGTGTAATGAATGCCATCCACTAAATGATGTCCACATATCAACCAACTCATTAATCTATGTGCAAGTATTAGATCCATGAACTAAGGATACCACTCATCAATAATAGAACCATCCAACTCAAAATTAAGGTGTCCATGATAGTTAACCATTTCATGAAGAAGGGGACTATCCCTTCTACAAGCCAATAACATACCTCCATATGTGCCAAGAGAGATAAAAAAGGACAATGTTCAACCAATAATGATACCTAGTGGAGTCAAGATGTCATTTATGTGCTAAGAACTAAGAGCGCTCCAATAATTTGTGTGCCATATGCCACCAAACATGTGTCATGGGAGAATCAAGTGGAGTGTTCCACATTAAGTGATAGATAACCATGTCAAAATGTAAACCAAAGGTCTAGGAGCAAGTTTTCTCTAAGGGAAACCAATCAAAAGCCATCCATAAGTGTGAAGCACACCCAAAAATCTAGAGCGCTCCATAGGAAATGTGTGCTATATTATCATACATGTGCTAGAATGAAGGCGTTCCACGGAAAGTCAAAAATAAAACATCCTCAAGTGTAAACCATGTCATATGAGTTAGAGTGCTCCCATAAAAAGCAACCATAAATTACCTCCAATTGTAAATCACTCCACATGAACTAGTGCCCTCCAATAGAAGCCCTCCAAATACCATCATGCCATGCAAGCAAACCAAGTGCTTCATGAAAAAAGATAGTCCATTCCATTAAGATGCCACATTAAAGCAAAGATGCTAGTGTGCTCTACGAAAAGGTGGTCAATATGTCATAAGTGACATGAGAGTGAAATGCACCATCATGTTCTAAGTAGGGAGCATCAAAGTCATGTAATCTCATCAATAATCTTCCATATGAGAGCACATTATCAAGGCATCATGCAAAAGCCACATCACATAGCTACTATCTCAAATCCAAAAAGCAATCAACTTGGGCATCATCACAAGAAGAAACCTAACTCTAGCATCAAGAAACCAAGGCATCCATCAGCAGCATCAACTAGTCAGTCAAACCCTGCAATGAAAAATCACAAGTGTAGGGCCTCACACAATGTATGGAATAACATCTGGCTCAAACGTGGGGACATGTACTCAATGAGAGTGCACGAGAACCTCAATTCTCTTTCATGTACATGTTAGCAATAACACTAAAACAAAAAATCATGTGGCGGGATGGATAACCTGACATCCCTAAACACCACATCAGATCTAACAAGTTCTTTTACACAATTTTTATAGGCATCTACTCTATGCTCATGCAAGAGCTTATTCCATCTCCTACCTATCTACACCAGCATGTGAAAGTGAACATGCTAAGTAAAATCCTATACCTAATGCAACCACTTGAGTATTTTATCAATGCCATGATTTATTCCCTTGTGTTTAGTCATCATCCAAAACAAGGTTACATTAAGAATCATGTGGATCAAAGATGCAATCTCTATGAGATGAGGTCTGAAATCTGCAGTTTGCTTGTTAAGATGGCCAAGGACCCCAAGTTTCCAAATGCTTAATACAGTTTGCACATTATTATGTTTTCAATGTTCTAGATAGTGGAATAACGAATCTATAGACTACTATGACATTTATGTGAGTTGTTTTACTTTGATTGAGCTACATAATGTAATATGATGTGATTTAAAATTTTATTATCCATCATGATGTGAAATTGTGAATCTAATTTCATTTATATTACTTATATTATTATATTCCTAAACAGATAACATGTTGTTCTTATCCCAAAAACCTGGGACCCCTTTTCTCATTTCTAGTAAGTTGTAGCATAGTTTACATGTGCAAAAATTTGTGTATCATTGAACGTGAGTAAGAAGCTTTCAAAAGGGATAGTGTCATCATTTTAAAAATCTACATAGAATAAGCTTTGGCTCATAACAGTGTAACCATCAGGTGAAGGACATGCCCTAAATATGGTCATGGACACAAAGCAAGATGCAAGAGAGTATTCTTCCATATTAAAGGACCAAAGAATAGAGATAAATGGATTTGGGATAGTAAACAGGAGAAAAGTCCACACTTGACAACATAAGATCTCTTACCATTCTTTCAGAAAAAAGGAAAAAGATGAAGAAAAAACAAGTTTAAAGAACAATAGAACTTACTCGGCTGATGAAGATGTAACTCCCTAGGCAGAAGATGTGGATCATCATAAGATGGAAGAGAAACAAAAGAACTTAGCTCTTTAGGTGGAGTGAAACTAGGAATTGAATTCAGGAAAAGGGATAAAGGAGCTTGTGCTTTCTGGGGAAATTGTCTAAGAGGAGGATGAGAGATAGAGAGAGAGAGCGAGAGAGAGAGAGAGAGAGAGAGAGAGAGAGAGAATTGACCCATAATAGAGATGCCCTACAAAAAAGGCAGAAAAGAGCAAAATTTCACCTTAAAAGAGAAGGAATAGGAGATGAGTACAGGAAATACTATGGCTGATGGTATTCAAAAAGTTTAGATTCGGCTTAAAATAAGTTTTCTGCATATGTTGATTTTCCACATTAGAAAGATCTTCACCCAACCTATCAAAATTTGCCTTGGACAAACAACTTCAGACCCTACCAAACTACTTTTAAATAATTCAATGTCACTCATTCCATGGGTGGTCATTCATAAATATTACTATTACATGTCAGAGAGCCACATTTTGGAGGTCCACACATTTGGTGTAGAAAGCACAAGCTGAAATGAAAATAAAAGGTGGTCACAAAACTAATGAAAAAGGAAAATACCTTAGTTAAAACACAGTTTCAAACATTGTGTTGTGATATGTCAGGGGGCAAGAGAAAAACTAAATCCAGCTCAGAAGATGCTTCCCCTAATACATGCTCGAGCATGATGTTCCATGGCTTAGGATACTGTTTTTTATCTTCTCTCAAGACAGGTTTATAATCTTCTCTAAATTAGCATAGAAAAGTGTCTTACCTTATCTAAATTAGGATTATTATCCTCTTTCCTCATCTTTTTCTATTTTAGCATTCTTATCTTCTCCAAAATAGTATTGTACCTTATGTTATCCCTCTAGGACTATTTTTAGCATTGTTATGTTCTTATCATATTGTTATCTTGATTCTTGCCTAATATTTGAGTGATAAGTATCTATTTAAACACGCTAGTACCAAGATTATGAGTAGTCTATTGAAGAATCCATTCAATTAATAAATTATAATATATAAGAGACTAATTCCCTAGCCAAGTGTAGCACCCATACTGCGTTAGAGACTTAAAGCTGAGTTGGCACCCATACTTACCCAGGAGAGCTACTTTATCTCATGTGATTGTCTGAAATAATAGAAAGTGACTGTATTATTTTTTCCCAGTTTTTGTATTTTTCCCTTGGTTGACAAATTTTCAGGTTTCTGCTTACAAATTCAGTTTCATATTTCAGCCCAGAAAATTCATGTTTTTAGTTTCAGCTATAAATGTCCAATTTGCAGCACATATTTTCAGTTATAGGTTGATTTTTCAGTTATAATAATGATTTTCCAGTCAGTTTATTTATATTAGCAGTTATTAGGTTAGGTTCATAAAACTTGGACAGGAATTAGAAATTGGGTTGGCTGTAACTGGAGGAAGAAGGGGGACAAAACAATAAACTTCTTGGAAAAGAAGATGGCCAGATCCATGTTAAAAAACCAGGTGAAAAATTTCAGAGAAGCACACCAGTAGATTTGGTTGGAGAAGCAATAGTATAAATTCCATAAATATTGCAGTCAGCAATAAAAAGAGAGGAAAGTGTGTAGTTTTTTGTCCAATTCTTTCATGGCTTGGCTTGTATTGCTTTTGATTTTTGCTGTGAACATTTTTTTTCTTCTCATAAGACAAACACTCTTGTGTTCCTTATATATGAGTTTAGTTTTTGTTGAATATGTATGAATGTAAACAATTGCAAAGATTATGGGTTGTAATATTAAGTAGAACCGGAAGCTCATAAAACATCTATTCCCCAAAACAAAATACAGAGAAGACTACAGATAACCCTGACACTACATATTCCTAAAGCAATCATAATGTGAAGAATGATTCCATTACAAAGGTAACAGAAACAGATACCACTGTAGTTAGGCAAGCGTTCTAGGAATAACAGGGTACTTAAGACATAATAGAATAAACTATATTTATGTAGTGACATGTTCCCCAAAATTTGTACACCCACAGACCATAGTAATAACACATACATCATTTGCTATATCTAAAGAACCAAGAGAGGACAACAAAGAGATAAATCCATGCAAATTTATACTCCATTGGTTGCTTCCAGCACATATGGTTCTTTTGATCCTGTTAGCACAAACCCAGAGCCCAAACAAGTTCATACAACGGTAGGATTGGATACCATAATCTACATACATGTTAAATGTAATATAGTCATCATTTCTTAAATGCATGCTCGCACCATGCTCAGTTCACTTAAACAAGCATGACCCTCTCAAATAGACTTAAGAGGTGACAAAAGATAATGCTCAGATGGTTGACAAGATCAACACAATAAGATTGCTTCCCATAAGCAGTGGGGAAAAAGTTCCAAGCAAACCCAACATACAAATAGAGTGGTATGCAGAAAGGACCTGAGTCGCACAAGACCTTTTGCCAAGATGAGGTGCAGACAGAAAGTAAAGAAACGTAGCTCACAAAAGATCAATTAAAGGAAATACAAAAAACCTGCAATACCTTGATTTCTTTATATTACTTATGCCTTGCTCCAAAAACTCTTCGGTATGAGGCTTTTGAGCTAGGAATATCAAGCTATAGCTTTTAGGAAACATTATTGAATTGCCTTCAGGCAAAACATTTACGTACCCTTATTTTCCAGTTAAAATCGGTAAAAACTGGTGAACCTCTTAAGAATTATGACTTAGAGGAGCAATAGTGTGATCTTGTCATTGTCATTGCCCCATTGGAAAGGAAGCTATTGTCTATCTGAAGAACATTGTTTGGAACACTGAGTAAAAGATGCGTAAGTGCTATACTAGCAATTTGCCTTACCTGAGGATTTCGGATTCTGACACTTTCGGACAAATCCTTGGTTGCAACATCATATATATCACGATTCACAATTCAAATATAATGGAGCCATCCCCAAATATTTGGATATAATAACTATTATACTAATAGAAGAAACTAAAAGATCAAGAAGAAATTTAGGATTTGTCAAAGGAAGGATCAACCCATGCACATTACCTCCCATTCCCAGATTAACAAACAGCAACATTTAAGATCGAGGAAATTATGTTGTCGTTAAACATCCCATTACATTCTAAACATTAACTGAGATCATCACCAGCATAGATCCATCACAAACTCAGATCTATCAAGCACAGAGAGGGATCAAATTTCTTGAGGTGTAATGTTTTCTTGATGTGTTAAAAAGTTAAGATAAAAAATTTGCACATAAAGAAACTTGATCACTCCCGGTTTAAGATGTATCTATGCTGGTTTTAATTATTTAGTTTTAGTGTAAAATTTAAAATTGAGTTGCATATGTTGCCAAATAGCTTCACTATTTTTTATTTTTGTCTCGTACATGACAACATCTCCCCCATACTGAGCTGTAGAGCACATCACTAACATCTCCCCTATACTGGGCTGTAGAGCACATCACTACTCTTGGTGCAATGAGAGACTAAAGTGGTTCAGCATGAAGAAGAAACATCAAGAAGTGAAGTTAATTAATCAGTAAATTAATTCTATTTCAACTATAACCACTCAGTTTTGACCATGAAGCGTTAAATGTGCAGGGTTGGACATGGAAAATATAATGGGAACAGAGAAAAAGGGCAAAACTAAGGATGACTGTCAATGAATCATAAACTCAAAGCTAAGCATTAGCCATTTCAAAAATGCACATTTTTGCAGCTCTTTGTATAGGGAATCTATCCTTCATTTGTGCATTCCACTCTGCCTTACACTTCTGTACTTCTCCATCACAGGTCCCCAACCTCATGCTAAGAAGGGCATGAATCAACACAAGACTCCTCAATCCAAGCTTGGATAGGATTAGCATATACAATCAATGCTGAAAATCAATCCCTCATCATCATCATTCCTCCTCTCAAGCTACAAAGGCTTAGGGGGCTTTTCAAATCTGCAACATTCTTCAAGATCATTCTCCACATTAGGTGAACATGCGATATGCCATTAATTTCTGAAAAGTGGTTATACTAGAAAATCCGATAAATATTTAGGAAGTTAGCAATTCTAGAACTGTCGTTTAAAAATCCGCACTGTATTTTTGCTATGTGTGCCTTTTGGAGCCTTTTTATGGAGAGCGTTCACCTTTTGAGGAAGCACTTCACCTTTTGGGGCCTTTTTATTGGAGTGCTACCTTTGGAGGCTAGGTTTGACTTCTACTTGTCATTATTCAGTCTCATTTGATGGATGCACCCTCTTCTTAGGCCTTTCTTCTCTTGGATATTGTACTTGTGGCTTTAGCCACCATATTTCATGGATGTTGTTGGCGCTTGTTAGCATTTATCGAGGCATTTTTGTTTGTTTAGTCCATGCTAGGCTATATCTAGGGTTTAATGATTCTTTTATTGTAGAATGAAGAGGAGCTTAAAGCTATATAAGGGTTTGTTCTCTCCTTCATTTCTCATGGTTGCATTTTGAGAGCTCTCTCTTTTGGAGCCTAATAGACATATCTTTCATTGTGCAACTTGAAGTGTAAGGGTTTTTTCTCCATTCAAAATGTGGCATACTTGTTCCTATTTCTAAATGTTGCTAATGGATTGTAGACTAACCTATAACTTGTTAATTAGGGCCAAAGAAGAATAAAATTTGTCCTATTCGAAGGGTTTTATTTGAGAATTGTTTCCTCTAATTTTCCTTTGTTGATTTATGCATGAATGCATTACTATTGCTTCTGTCATGGTTTAAGAGGTTTTGCTTTCTAATACTTCATTGCATAACTCATACCCTAGTTAGCATTGTTTTGATGTGGCGCCCATTCTTGGGTCCTCCTAGTGAATTCTTACATTTATTTTGCAGCTTGTTAGTGTTTATTTGTGGCATGTGCATGCAGTCCTAATTTCCCTAACCCTTCATGGACTTGCCCCTATCTTGGAATAGCCTCCTTTGACTCCTTTGCCTTGGGAATTGGCACAAGTCTTCATGGTCCTCCCATAAGCCCTTTTACTTATCTATACTACAAAAAAGACCTAACATTTTGCTAAGGCTAAATCTTCACATTACCTTGATCCTTTATTGCCATATCCTAGCAAGGCTATCCTAGGGAATCCCCCCTTAAGTGGAGAAGAAGCAACCTAAAGTGTAGAGAGGTGGTTAATAAGGTGGCAATGAGTAACACCTTTAAGATGGAGTTGGGATAGCATTGTTCTTTTGGGCGTTAATCACACATGCTAGTTTGAGCTGTAACAGTGTTAACACACATATTTACCCCATACAATTCATGAGTGAAAGACCAGCTTTACACAATACGGCATTCAGAGAGGTCTTCAGCTTGATAAAGGAACTTGCATCAGCTGCTGCCGTTGAAAATAATGTAGCTTTTGATCAAGGTTTAGAAGAGAGGCTTTGTGCTTATTCATGAACTGTTGCTCATTTTCCAACTGCATTGAAAGAGTTCAATTGGAAGAATGGATGGTTTTACTCAATCTCACAAAAGGCTATTGCCCATGGACAATCTGATTCATGCCCAATACATACAAGCTGGCTAAAAGAGTTGGGTGCCATTTAGAACTATATTACAAGCATAGCTGGGATGATGGAAAACACTCACTTTATGGCTATATTTATAGAGTCAATTGTAATTTGAATATAATTTACGAATTGCATGTTGATAGTGACAAGGAAAGCATTTCCATGTCACCATACATTCCCATGGATACAAGTCAATATATTCAAGCCACAGCAACAAAATTCAAATTCAAAAAATACTAGGGAATGGACAATATAGAAAAAAATACTAGGGAATGGACAATATAGAAGGAAATTATTCACTGTAGCGTTTGTGATCGAGAGCTGACTGAAACTTTGTCTTATTTCTCTACCTTAATAGATCTCGAACAATAAGTGCAATAACAAAGCTAGATATTATAGACAGGGGACTGATGCTCGTAACTTCTTTTTTAGAAATGTTGTTCCCCTTTGACTTGGCTATATAGGGATTGTTAATCATAGACAAGAGGATATTATTGCAAACAAACACATCCTAGATGCACTTTCTTATGAGGAAGACTTTTTCCGCAGTCATCCATTGTACCATAGCTTAGCTGATTGATTCGGTGTTTCCCAGTTAGCAAAGAAATTTAATCAAATTTTAGTACAACATATCAGGGAAATCTTACTAGACTTAAGCCTGAATAAATAGCCAAAGGGTTAATGTGGTGAAGTAACTTTCTTACTATGGCGAGACCATAGATTCCAAAGCCTGTCAAGGAGCTTTACTGCTGAACATAGATTCCAAAGCCTATCAAGGAGCTTTACTGCTGAACATACTTACAAAATATAGAGGCCTTTAATTCAATTGTGGATGGTAAAAGTGAAGACATGTTGAGAGCTGAGTTGTCTATAGGAGCGTGTTAAAAAGAAGCAAAAGGCACGAGTTAAGGGCTTGCTAAAGCGACAAAAAGCAAGAGTTCATTATAAAAAGGGAGATGACACCCAGACCAGAATGTATCTTAAGTAAACGTAGACTGCAACACCAGTTTTTGACCCACGAATTTATTGGCTTGTTAAAACACCACATGGACAAGAGGATAAACATACGTCTATGATCATAAAGTCATGCATGAGACTCATACGTACAAACTGGCAGTTGATGAAGGGCGCACTAGAAGAAAGCACGAGCATGGAACTTACAGAGATGATGCCCATACGAAGTTACATAACAACACATGCATACAGAGATGACGCCCATAAGAAATTACATAACAGCGCATGCATACAGAGATGACGCCCATAAAAAATTACATAACAGCACATGCATACGTAGATCTCATGTTTTAGTTTTTATATTTTCCAAATGCTCTGGGAAAGTGGCAGCTCAGGAATGGGCGCACCAGTTCTCATGGCCATTGCAAATTACAAAGAGTGCTTTCTCCACTCAGAGCTTGTGTGCTGTTAACAACAGTAAAACTAATGATTTTGGCATGCGCTGATTTGTTTAAACTGATGTTAAAACTCACAGTTTATTACACAAAAGGATAAGTGATGCTTAGTACAGCTAATTGTTGAGTAAATGGCGTTATGTTTAGACCTGTGCAAACCTAAGGATAATAGCAGTCATGTGGGAAGGAAACACAGGCATCGATTAATAGTTATACTTATCATAAAAAAGGAGGTGCAGCCAAGAAAATTCATGTGTTACCGTTAGGATAGCAGATGGGTATTAAAAGTGTCTCAAGTTATTATTCATGAAAAGGCATGGTTAAAGAAATCATTTACCATTTATCAAACAACTCATGCATACTCAGAAAGTGTCCAAACAAGGGGAATAGGGTGCGCCCTGGTCAATAGAGTTCAATATATTACTGGCAGGTTATATTTAAAAGCAAACAACATTTTGAAATTTTGAGTACAAAACATCATATTAATCGACATAAAGAGGGCACACTGCTAAAAAAACTCAGCTTCAAATCCATACGTAAGTGGAGCAGGGAAATAGTGAGGGTAGTTATATTTAGAATGCAATGACTAAACAATTTGTTTTCTCTTGGCTGCAGTCTCGCCTAATGCACATTGACCTAGTTCAAATGGCCTGTAAAGAAAGGTGCAATACTCATTGTATTTACCATGAAGTTTGAACACTTGAGAGCAACATTTTGACAGCTTCATCCCTTTTTCAAAGCCTTACTCCAAATCCTAAGAGGGGCAAAACCCCTTGAACATCCTACTCTCTCTGTCAATTCCCTTAACACAAGGAAAGCAGCTAGTTACAAAATAGGAGATCAAGCAGAACGTAAATCATAACCATTGGAAGAGGACTGTAAGATCTCTTCCAATGACAATGGTTCTCCACCTCCTTGCAAGAAAAGGAGGAAGAGTGATGACAACTTACAAGGGGAGTTCAGAAAGATAAGGGCCCCAACCTATGACGGGGAAGTTAACTCACGAGAAAAGGTTGAAGAGTGGTTGTTAGAAATGAAAAAATACTTTAAGGTTCATAATTACTCGAGTGAGATGCAAGCCCAACTATCCATATACAACCTAAATGGAAAGGCTGCCAGATGGTGGCAGGACCTAAAACACATTAAGGGACAAGAACTGCGAGACAAAAGCTCGGACACTTTCAGCAGAATCTTTCAGGATAAATACATGTTTGAAAGATTCTTTGACAAAAAGATAAACGAATTTCATGAGCTAAAAATGGGTTCCCTGACTATGGAAGCTTTCATAAATCGGTTCTTAGACTTGCTGCACTATGTGCCTTATATTAAGGACAAGAAGGTGAAAATCCAGCAGTTCTTGGGTGGGATGCCACCAAACTTTAGAGAGAAAATAGAATTCGACATTCCCAAAACCCTTGACATAACCCTACATAAAGTCAGGCTATGCTATGAGCACGGGTAGCCAAGGAACGACAACATCAACAGAAATAGGGACAGATTCAGGACCTTCTTAGACAACTGCAGGCCAGGTTTTAGACCCCCACCTTTCCGGAAACATTACAACAGTTTCCCACCCAACAAAAGCTTCAACCGACCCCAAGCTCGACCTAATGAAACCGCACCACCAGCCAATAGGCCAACCTTCAACAAAGGGGCAAAGACAGTCCCACCAATTGTTTCTTGTTGGAAATTCTAGGGACCACATTACTACAGAGACTGCCCCAACAAAATAGATGGGACTTTACACAACATCCAAACGGAACCTACCATGGGGGACATGGCAAAAACACCGAGGATTTATGCCGCCCTTGATGGCCGGCAGGAAAATCATCAAGCCACCATGGTAGAAATTGAGGGTAAGATATCTAACAATATCATTTCAGTTTTAATAGACCCTGATGCTTACCAGAGCTACATCTCTCCTAAAATAGTAGAGTCTTGTAAATTAAACCGAGAGAGTCACAAAGCACCATGGCTGGTACAATTAGCCACTAGTACCAAGCGAAAAGTCTCCAAACTAGTTAAGAATTCGGAGATAGATTTGAACGGCTTTCTAACTAGGATAGATTTGAACATCTTACCGCTAGGATCTTATGACGTAATAATAGGCATGGATTGCTTGGAAGGACATCATGCCTTGTTGGATTGCTTAAATAAGTCAATCCTATGCACAGATAGTCAAGGAAACCAATGAACCATCCAAGGTATACCTAAGGAAGTATCAATACAGTAGATATCGACATTGCAAGCAAAGAAATGCTTAAAAAAGGGTTGTAAACTATTTGCAATCCACCTTCAATCAATAGAAGCCGATAGGGAACAAAAGATCGAGGATTTCCCGATACTAGTAGAATTCAGAGACGTGTTTCCCGAGGAGATACCTAGGTTACCACCCAAGCGGGACTTAGACTTTTCCATAGAACTAACCCTCGGATCAGTACCTGTCTCTAAGGCCTCGTAACGTATGAGTACACCCGAACTGGTAGAACTCAAGACACAATTACAAGAACTAATAGGCAAGGGTTACATTCGACCGAGTCTGTCTCCATGGGGAGCACCAATCCTCTTTGTTAAAAAGAAGGACGACACGATGCGTATGTGCATCAATTACCGCCAATTCAACAAGTTAACCATCAAGAACCGTTATCCACTCCCTAGGATCGATGACTTGTTTGACAAACTCGGAGGAGCAAATATCTTCTCGAAGATCGACCTACGATCTGGATATCACCAGGTGAGAATCCGTGACGAGGACATCAGTAAGACAGCGTTTCGCACCCGATATGGCCACTACTAGTTTGTAGTAATGCCTTTTGGTCTGACGAATGCACCCGCCAACTTCATGTGCATGATGAACAACGTTTTCAGTAAATATCTCGACAAATTTGTTTTAGTATTCATAGACAATATCCTGATCTATTCCAAGAATGAAGAAGAACATGAAGAACACCTCCGAACAATCCTACGGATACTGCGAGAACATCAGCTATATGCAAAATTTAGCAAGTGTGATTTCTATAAACCTCAGATACAGTACTTAGGGCATATCATTTCTAAGAAAGGAATAGCGGTTGACCCCGAAAAGATCAAGGCTATTGAAGAATGGCCCACACCTACGTGTGTTTTTGACATACGGTCATTCCTAGGTTTAGCCAGTTATTATCGAAAGTTCATTCAGAACTTCTCTCGGATCGCTTGACCCATGAACGCATTACAGAAGAAAACCAGTAAGCTCATATGGACAGACAAGTGCAAAGAAATTTTTTAGAAGTTAAAACAACTTCTGATTAGTGCACCAATACTACGAATCACCGACCCCAATGGGGACTTTATAGTTTGCACCGATGCAAGCAAGGAAGGACTCGGTGGAGTCCTTATGCAAAATGACTTTGCCATCTGCTACGAGTCAAGAAAGGTAAAGGAACATGAGAAAAACTATCCTACTCATGACCTCAAATTGGCCGCCATTATCCACACTCTAAAGATGTGGAGACATTACCTCATGGGTAAGAAATTCCTACTAAAGATGGACAACATGAGTCTAAAGTACCTATTCGACCAACCAAACCTGAACGCTAGACATGCTAGGTGGTTAGCCTTTCTTAGTGAGTATCACTTTGAACTAAAACACATCAAGGGGAAAGAAAGCAAGATCGTCGATGCCTTAAGTTGACGATCTCATATGCTATATGAGGTAACCGAAAGTCGGACCAACTCCGACTTACATGATAGAATTAGAACGGCATGCCAAAATGATAGGTTCTATGTCGAGATCCTTAAAAAGATCCAGGAAGATAAGCTTTTTCAACTATAGAAAGAATACAAGATAGATGAATTAGGATTGTTATGGTCAAAAGAGAGACTTTACATTCCCGAGGGGGGGGACATTAGACCTAACATACTCATCGAATTCCATCAGAGCCCCTATTCAGGACACCCCGGATATCAGAAGTTTATTTCAGCCGTAAAGAAACACTACTTTTGGCTTAAACTGAAAGCTGACATCGCATTGTTCATCGCAAAGTGTCAGGAATGTCAGTTGGTCAAAGCAAAACACCAACACCCCTCCTAACTACTTCAACCGTTACCCATCCCAGAATGCAGGTGGGAAGTAATAAGTATGGATTTCATTATAGGCCTACCCAAGAGCAAGAAACAAAATGACTCCATCTTTGTAGTAGTAGACAAGCTGTCTAAAGCCGCACATTTTATACCAATAAAATCTAACTACAAGGCAGTTCACATTGCGGAAAGCTTCCTAAAAGAGATTTTTCGGTTACACGGGATACCCAAAGCAATTATCTCGGATCCATACACAAAGTTCACTAGTAAATTTTGGAGAGCATTGTTCTCCGGATTAGAAACACAACTACAGTTTAGTACCGCATACCACCCCAAAACCGACGGACAAACGGAACGAGTAAACCAAATCTTGGAAGACATGCTAAGAATGTATGTAATGAACAATCCCACTAAGTGGGAATACTACTTACACCTTGCAGAGTTTGCATACAACAACGGGTATCAAACCTCAGCCAAAATGAGTCCCTTCGAGGTACTCTACGGTCGAAAGTGTCGAACCCCCGTCACCTGGGATATCCCGGTCGACAGGCTTATGCTAGGGCCAGACTTACTAAAAGACTTGGAACAACTAGTCTCCAAAGTGCAACTGAATTTAAAAGAAGCACAAGACCACCAAAAGAGTTCTGCAAAAAAGAAAAGAAAGGACAAGGACTACCAAATCGGCGAACATGTCTTCCTAAGAATAAAAGCAAAACGAACCTCGTTAAGTTTGGGATGTTGCGGTAAACTAGCCCCAAGGTTTTGTGGACCTTTTGAAATACTGGACAAGAAGGGTCCAGTAGCATATGTGTTAGCCCTACCATCACATATAAAAGTTCATAATGTTTTTCATGCTTCTTTATAAAAGAAATATGTATACGATACTAAACATGTCATTGATTGGTCCTTATTAAAGGTGGAGCGCGAAGGGGAGTTCACGCTAGAACCACTCCACATTCTAGAAAAGAGAGAGGTCTAGCTTAGGAACAGGACCATTACTCAGTTTAAAGTGCAATGGAGGCACTTTGGACCAGATGAGGCCACTTGGGAGAATGAGGCTACCATGAGAGAGACATATCCCGCCTTGTTTCATGATCTCATTTCTAGTCCCTAGGAAACATCGGGACAGTGTTGTTCTAAGCGGGGAAGGATGTAATATCCCAAATTTTTGACTAACTATGTTATGATGTCATGTCGGGTCACGGCCCCAGTATATGTGCTTTATTATGTTTGACATAGCATTTATATGTTTTGATTTATTTCCTTTATGAGTGATGTATTGGGCATGGACCCTGATTTGTTTCATTATTGATAATATACAGGACAGTGTTATAGGTCAAACTTGCACCTCTCCGTCCGTGATCACCCTGAGCTGCTGATCACACAAAAGGACAACTTGGATGGAGGAGCATGTTGACCTTGGATGTTATGACAACTCATCCTATTTCCTGAACATACTGGAAAACATACAAAAATATCATTTTGAGGTATGAGCGCTACTCTACTTAAAGAGACTAGCGCCCATACGCGACTCCAGTGCATAATAGTAGCGCCCATATCAATGTATACGCTACTCCTTCTTATCAAAGTAGCGCTCGGAATTTAAAACTAAATGAGCGCTATTTATCAAACAATAGGGTAGCGCTCTATACGCTACTCCACTGTGTAATAGTCGCGTATATCTTACAAATGATTTAAAAATATATTAATCCATCGAAGAGGATTAGTTGAAGTCAGTTTCTTAACTTCCCCAACCTCCTCATCGACTTGAACTGCTTCCTTAAACCTATAAATTCCCAGAAGGCTAAAGGAGCAAGGTTAGAAGAAATTATGAATGCAAATGATTACTAAAGAATGAGAGGATGAGTTAATGGAGAAACTTTAAGACATTGGAGAAACTGTTACAGAAGACATTCAGACCAGAGTAGAGCCAGAGCCCAGGATCTAGTTGCAGGAGCCTGCTTCATTGTCAGGTATATTTGTACTGCATACTATTTTGACAAATAAAGGTTGAAGTGTTTCCTTGTTCCAATCTAAAGGTGTTGTAAAAGGGTATTATGGGTTGGATTTATTTTGGTCAATACTGGATATTAAACATAATCTTTGTTTATTTTTATGATTTATATGTTGCCCAAAGTGTTTGAGGAAGGTATTGTTGTTGCAGGTTTGCTGAAAGAAAGTAGATTTGGGAGCTGGACACAAGACTGGGTCAAGGCTTGGATCAAACTCCAGTAAAAGGTATGTTCTCTAAATCTGTAATCTATTTCTTTTGTAAACACCTCTGTAATGACATAAATGCACTTACCTGTCACCCCAACCAAGTTGATAGTTTAGTTTCCTGACTATAGGGTAGAAATATCCGCCAACAGACTGGCGACTCCGCTGGGGATGATAGAGTTTTTGGCTTTAGGAAACCTTTGTTTTTGGATGTCTTCTCGGTTTATTTTGATTTCTTCGATGTGTTAAGAACCTTTGTAGGTATCCTTTGTTTTTGGCTTGCCTGCTTTCATCAGTTTTCATACCTTCCAAGGTCAGTTTCCTAGCCTTTGAAATATGAGCGCTACTCTTATATATACACAGTAGCGCCCATACGCTACTGTTCTGTATATACAGTAGCGCCCGTTTTGGCATGGGCGCGAGTTGCTCTACTGCACAGTAGAGTATATTTCCTGAAGCAGTCATTTTTGATTTTTTTTGCTTTTTTAGCCCTATGGTGACTTGCTGACTTTGCTGTAGGATTCTTGGGATGATTGCATAAGGTTTTTAATTGTTGATTCAAGTCATAGAACCACTCCTTAAAGTTTTTCCATCTTTTTAAACCATTTGTTGACCTTTGGATCTTTTTTGAGACCTTTTTGACCTATTTGGAAGACTTAGTGGTGTTTGGTGACGAACATTTTCACTTTCTTTTTCAGACCCTGACTGCTTTTGCCCATTTACAAACCTGTACACTCCTGTGTCTGTTGTTTGTGGTGAAGTTGTCTGCTCTCTACTATCCCTGTCCTTTGTTTAGGGTTTGGTCTTTGGTAGAGCTTCTAGGGTGTCTTCTTTTTTGTCAAGTTTCATTTTCTTCCGGGACTTTTTGTCTTTTGATGGTCACAAGTGCTTTTTAAACAGCTGTAGGCTAGTTTCACCTCTCAGTTTTCTTCGTGTTAGTAGGGCAGCCTGCTTGTCTACTTGTACTTGGCTTTGTGGTCTTGTTAGGGTTAAACACTTTAGGTCAGTCCTTGGGTGTTCTCTCCTTGGTTTTCTACCACTTGGTGTCCAAGTTTATAGGCTTTTTCTGAGTAAAAAACCTGTAGATCAAGCCTTTCTCGAGTTAGGTTTCGATAGTTATAGGCCCAAGAACATTTGCCATACTTCCACCTTTTTGCATAAGAAGTTTTTATTTGGCTTTCCATTTTTACATAGTTTTTTTTCGGTCATTGAAAAAGCAAAAAATTTGGTACTGTAAGTTAAATAGAACTTGTTTTTGTCAATGCAAAATAGCTTAGTATATTTTGTATAATTCAAAAAAGAAAACAAAAATTAGTAGGAAAGTTTGCTTAGATTTTCAATTTTGAAAAAGAAGTAGATGAAAAAATAAAAAAATAAAAGAGTTTTGTTGTAAGAAGATTTGAATATATTTGCATTTAGTTTTCTTGTTGTAACCACGTTCACACACTCACTATCCCTTTTGCGTAATAAAAGCCCTTAAAATTTATTAATAAAATGAACTAGAAACCTTTTCTTTTTTAGGGTACACTACACCAACTAGTTTTGGTTAGGGTCTTGGGTTTAAATCACCTTAAACTACCCAAGATCACACATTGCACAATAATCGTAGTGAGATTATCATTTAGGCAAATCCACCTCACTCAAAATTTGCCTGGGAGCATATGCAGTAGGTCAATGTGAGATCAGTTTGTGGGAATACCTCTCCTACTTTCTGTTCGAGCATACGCCAGGATCGGATAGCGTATTGGGGACTCTTTCGAGTTTCGGGCTTAGCTACCCTGCCCACGCTTTCTGATTCGATCGGTGACTGTTCCCCCAGGAATTTTCGGTGTTGTGGTATCCATAGTATTAGACTTCTAGGTTCTTACACAGGTGACAGCAGAGGGTATATCTGCTGTACCTAGGACAGACGTGGGAGGAAATCCCTTGCAGGTCTTTGGGAGGGCGGTTGGGTGATTCCAGCGCTTGCACCCTTAGTCATTGTATTGTGGAACCCGGGTAACTGTTCTTCATCCTTCGTTGATCTGTTCTGGGCCCTCATCATCCCAGACTCTTCTCCGGAAGGCACCTTTGTTTGACTGGTTTGTATACTTAGGAATTTTTAGTTGGTGTGCTGTTTGCCCCCTAGTCATAGTGGCCACTAGGTTCTAGGCTGTTTATTGGATATCTATAATCACGGAGAATCAACAACTCCGTAGATCGAGAAGGATTCAAAACCTTCCACCTGTTAGAACAGAACCTATACAACCAGCTAGAAGACAGCGGGTAAACCCCGGTATTTCTTCAGAAATTACCTCTGAAATAGAATTGCTTGAAGAAATACTTATAACAGAAAACCTTGAAACTGAGGTTCCTGAGGAACCATCACCAGGTATCACAGATCAACAACATTTTAGTACTGTTGAGGTGGAAGATCTTACTTCCGCGGAGTATAGCACTCCTTTCAATCCTCCCTTAACTAACACTAGAATTCCGTTACTGTCACCTGTTGGTTTCCAACATCATCTTTTCAGTGCAGATCTTTTGCTTCCCGATTATCTGATGACTAACACAGGAGGTGAACCAGGGGGTCCCCAAACTCCCACTTTAGGTATGAATACCAGCACAGTTAACCCTTCTTTTACGGCTACATCTAGTCAGGCACAAACTACGTCGGTGCCTACTCCATCTTTCAGTTTTAACACTAGCACTTTAGGAATGCCTAGTTTCACAACAATGGCATCTATTCCCACGTCTACTGTTAGACCTAGCAGTATGGCTAACTATGCAACACCTTCTACTTCACAACCTTTATATCAGATCCCCAGTACTTGGGTTTCCACACCTGTGGTAGGACCAAGTGTTTCAGCAAACATGCCAGTCACGGGTACCATGACTGCACCGTCCACATCAATTTCGGCTGGTTTCAACAACTTTGTAGGCCCTAACTTGAATCAGGGTAGCATGCCTGCAAATAATGTCCCTTTTTCCTTATTCTCAGGAGGAGGGGGCAACTTTTTCAACCAGCAATATGGCGGGGCTAACACCCAGCCACAATGGACGAACCAACAAAGCACTAATCCGCTCTCGTACGGGTGGGGAAATTTTAATAATTCTTTCTCACAACAACAACAACTGGCAGGGGGCAACCCCTACCAACAAAAACCTGGGGGTAACCCCTACCAACAGTTAACTGGGGGTAACCCCTATCAACAGTTGGTAGGTGGAAACTCCTACCAACACATGGCCGGGGGCAACCCTTATCACCAAATGGCTGGGGGCAACCCCTACCAACAATTCATGGGACAAACAATGGGTGCTTTCCCTTATCAAGCTTCATCTTACCGGCCTCGTCTACCTTTTCTGGCAACTTTGAATTTGCCAGACCTTTCGAAATTGACAAATGATCCTGTGTGTCATAACTCAGCATGGCCATCAGTTCCCACCAAATTACCTTCGGATATTCCCAAATTCGAAGGCAAAGCTGGTGAAGATCCTGGTGACCATGTCACTACTTTTCACTTGTGGTGTTCTTCAAATTCATTGAACGAAGATTCCATCAGATTGAGATTGTTTCAAAGGACTTTAACTGGTCCCGCGGCCAAATGGTACATTGAGTTACCTGCGGCTACTTTCTCTAGTTTTGGGGATCTGGCAACCATCTTTTTGAACCATTTCCAACTTCCTGTTCGGTATGATGCCGGAACAGAACTTTTGTCTACTTTTAGACAAAACAAAGCCACTCACCTATCTGACCACATTCAGGAGTGGCGAAGACGGAAGAGGCTCATAAAGGCCAATATCCCTCCAGAGTTCCTGCTCGAGTGGTACTTGAAATCACTCCTTCCTTATATTTCTAAGGAAGTAGCGACATCTGGAGTCTCCAATGAAGAAGAAGCCATCTTAAGGACTCAACAGTTAGACCTTGTATACGCACAATCTGGTTTACTATACGAGATTATACCGGACGCACTGAGATCAAACACGGATCTAAGTAGACCCAAACCTGGACCACATGCTGACGGCATAGTGGGTTCGGTTAACTCTGCAGCTTTCGAAGCACTGACCAAACAGGTCCAAGCCTTAACTGTCAAACATTCGACTGCAGACATTGCTTCCGTCACAACCTCTCCTTCTACTTCTGAATCTGTTAATCAGGTTCAGAACAATCAAAAGGGCCCTCGGCAGCCCAACAACAAAAAGAAGGGCAAGAAAGGAGAGGGAAACCAACAAAAGCCCAAAAAAGATAATGCCGAAGAGGGTAATAAAGAAGAGAAGAAGGTTAGGTTCCCTTGTAAACTTTGCAAACAAAACCACCTTACTCACCAATGCCCTCTACTAGAAGAAGCCCAGAAGCTCTTGAAAGAGAAGAAGCCTGCCGTCTTGAAAGATCCATTTCCCAAAGGGCAAGGGTCCACTTCTGGCACCTACAAAACTGGGGGCACTTCACACGCTTCGGTTGATCAAACATTCATAAATATGGTCAACTCAAATGCACTTTTGCAAACCAGAGCTAAGAACTATACCCCGGAAACGCAGAGAAAGGATAAGGAGATTGCTGAACCCTCCACTCCACTCCACATACCTGTGGACCCAATGCCTAAGATTCCGAAAGGTGTCTTAAAGAGGGCATCGCACAATCCCAACACGCGGGCTGCTTCCAATTACAATGTAGTTGAAGATCTAGCCCAAACTCCTTGTGCCATGTCTACCTTAGAAGTCTTGCAGAGTTGTCCTTTGCAACGAAATGCACTTCTGGCAGCTATTGGGAGTATGGAGTCATCCAACATGTCTGCGCGTTTTGATATGACTGATGTCAAATACCGGTTGCCATATCACGTTGCCCTCCAGATTGAAGTCGTTCATGGTCCAATGACCATAAGACGAGCTGTAGTAGATGAGGGAGCGTCGACTTGCGTAATGTCTATTTCCTGCTGGAAAGCTCTAGGTTCTCCTGAGTTAGTCCCTTCCAACACAATGCTTACTGCATTTGATGGCAGAACTTTCCGTCCACATGGAGTTTTGCCATCATTTAATGTTACTTTGGCCGGTAAGACAGTTGCTGTTGAGATTGAAGTTCTAGACGCTCCGCTCGATTACAATATGTTATTGGGCAGGAGTTGGACTTATGCCATGCAAGCTATAGCATCGGCAGTTTTTCGAGTGGTCATGTTCCCATTTGAAGAGAAGATCGTTACAGTCGATCAACTTTCTTTCACTCAAGGAAAACACCAGACTTCTACGGAAACCACGATTCCTTTGGTTGATCAAACTGCCCCGGTTATCGAGAGTTTAGGAGCAGGACTGTTTGGATCATTGATTGGCACTTTTGACCTACCCGCTCCTACTTTATTTGTTGGTACGGAAGGATGTTCATCGTCTGAAAATTCTATGATTAATTCAACAACTGATTCCGAGTTTCTCTCAGCTAATCTAAACTCTTCCGTGCCTACCCCTGTTGTAGAAGTTACCCATTTGGAATCTCATTACACTACAACAGGACATTTGGGGACTCAATCGGTGTCTGTTGAGTCAAATATAGATTGTGCCACTTCTCAGATACCTAACCCGATTCATTCTCTCAACAGTTCAGGAATTACTTTACCTTCTGATGAGGAAATGTTAGAAGCTTTGAATGACCCAGATCATCCTCGCGAACATAGAAACCGCGTGTCATTCTTGTTTCCCTTTTTTCACATATTAGAGAGAGTTGAATTTTGTTCACCACCCGATGCGAACACTGGTCTTACTCCTTCACAAGTTGCCATTGTTGAAGCAAATAGAGTACACACCTCGTTGGTGAACATTTTTACTAGAGTTAACGGAAACATTTTCTTTGAAACGGGATGTTATCTGGATGAAATAATCCCGTATATTAACCTTTTTCGTGAGTTCCATAACACCTTTGCCCGATCTCCTGAGGAAGATCCAGGCAGTGACCCTACCTGAAGAAGTACTACGCCTAGGTTAAAGTATTTTTTCCTGTAACATAGCTGTATATTCTTGTATAGTTAGTTTTGTTATGTTCGTTAGGTGATCTGATGTGTGTTTTTTCGTTTCGTGTACCAGATGTCAACCGCACATTTCCTAGGATTTGCTGATGGCGCCAGTCGCCACACCTGTCAGTTGGCTGCAGCAGCTTGGGTCATTTATTCACCCGCTGACCAACTTGTCTCTTCGGGGGGGGTTTGTTTGGGACCTACCACGAACAATATGGCTGAATACAGTGCAGTTATAGAACTTCTCCGAGATGCCCTCAGTCATGGCATTTCATACCTGGAGGTAAGGCTTGACTCACAACTAATTGTATTTCAGTTAACAGGTGTCTATCGGATCATAGATCCAGGATTGCTACGACAGTTTCTACGAGTTAGATTATTGGAAAGACATTTTCATTCTATTAGATATGAACACATTCCAAGAAATTTAAACAATTTAGATGATTCATTAGCAAACTATGTGTTAGACTGGCATTTGCATCATACATTGTAAACAACATTCCACACATAAAATTTAAAGCACATTCACATGTAAATAACCGATACTGTATATATAACTGATACCATATCAAAAAATATGAGTTCCGACTCATGAGTCTCCTAAGTCAAGTCATAAAAGTACAAAAGTTGGGCATGGCAACCTCAAAAATATATACATATAATGTTTTTCTTCTCCTATGGAGAAGCAGGAACCTTCTCATCATCTACCGCATTACGGTAGCATATCACTAGTCTAGCAACTCTCCGCAGTAATCTAAGCCATGCTGGGGGCACCCCAACAACATCTTCCTACATGTCAACAGGTATCTGGTCCATGCGGCATGCAGGAATCTCATGAATCAGCCGACTCATTTTCCTCTCCAGGGTTCCCAGCATAGCTTCCGCTGCGGTGATATCAGCTGGCCTCACATAGATAGTAGGATGGCCCTCGGGACGAACAGGCCCAACATCTGCATTTGGACACTTGATTAAGAACTCCAAAACTCATTTCATAAAAATCAAATATTTGAAAAGTTTGAAAAAATTAAATAAATTCTCAAAAAGTAAACATACCAATATCTCCCCAGGCTCCACCTGGCGGAAGCACCAGCTCTGGGTCATGACGAAAATCCAGTCCAGCATAGGGAAACTGCTCGAAAGCGGGAACTTGCCTCTCCCACCACCCCCAGAAGTCATCTGTATGGTAACAATAGTGACTCTCCCCACCACCCTGGCGGAGAAAAATGTCACCCCAACGGCCTAGTCTGGGCTCACGGGGGTTAACTTGTGGTAATGGCATTCCCAAACTAATAGCAGGCATTCTCTCTCGAAGAAGGTACACAAGATACTCCCGTACCCGAAATTCTTCATTGTACCAGATTTACAACTCGTTAATTGATACTTCATGTTTGCCAACAAGCTAGTACTCCAATCATAAACATGCCCATGCAAGCACTGTACACCGACATGCATTGAGTGCCTAGAAGCCAAGTGTTGTGATGCACTACCGGATACCCGGTTGATCATGCTCACTATCACTTTCAGCGGGAGACCATCAATAGTTGAAATCAGGATTTGGCTTCCCGATTTTTCTGCTCCGGCAACACAGTAGGTGTTCACATATTCTTGCACTGATCGTGCACCCAAGCGAGATGTCCCTTTTAGATTGATTACGTCTCCTCTCCTTGAGAGACCGGTAATAAAATATATATCCTCAACGGTAAGCTCAAGAGTTTTCCCCCGGATGATGAAGGTATTAGTATCGACATCCCAATACTGAATCAATCTCCGAAACAGCTTGTTTAGTGCCCGCATGTTTACGGTTCGATAAAATTTCAACAAACCGCATCTACGGAGTGCATGGAAGGTAGCCGGGTCTTGCATAGCTAGTCTATCCATGTCTTCATGCTCCCTTTCCCTCCATTGTAAGACCATCCTGCACAAAAACCCCAAAAATTTTGAGTCTCGGCGCTTTAATTTGGTTTTGCTAGTATGTACGCTACTGTGTATACTACACAGTAGCGTGTAGGCGCTACTCTGTTTGAGCAAAGTAGCGCCCATTGCCTTCGTATGCTACTGTTATGTATATACAGTAGCGCCCGCGCATAAAACCTTATGAGCATTGCGTTTCGGGCCATTTTTCCTCAAAATTTTAAAAATAAACCATTGAAATGCAAGTTTGGTTGATTTCTACTTACTTGGTGGAAGCAGTTTGGCGATTGGATGCTCCGTTCGATCACAAAGGAGATTTGAAATTCGTGAAAATGTGCCCAATGTTTGCCCTACAACACAAAATGCAAATTGATTTGTTAACATTGAAATTATATATATAATTGGATTTTAATTTTTACCTATAATTTTTAATTTTCCATAGTTTCAAACATTTTCAAAAATCCCTAATTAATCAATTGAAACACAAAATAAGGTATAAAATTGATCCAAGTTCAATTTTCACTTAATTGTTGTCGAATTCGTCTCCTGAGTTCAAATTTCTTAACGATAACTCTTGTCAGTTAACTAAACATTTCAAATCCATATATTATTTAAGATTTTTGCGTCATCGACTAATATTTTGTTGAAAACCTAGTTTTTGGCAGGACATGAAGTTACGATCCCGGAAGCTGACCTTTAAGTCATTTTAAGCTCTTGTTTGGACTATTTAAACCTAAACAAGATTGCCGAGCAGACTTGTCCTCTTCGAGCTCGTTAAAGTATCCGAAGGCTCATCCACTCAGGTATAGAATTACCCCTTTTCCGGGCCTTAGTGGATTAACTATGGAAAAGGTATACTCTAGGTATACGTCAGTATGCGCTAGAAGAGTTCTCCTTTCATTGTTTTATACTTTTTCGGGGGAGGAGACTAAATATACGAAAAAGGACCTTCCGGAGTCTCTCTTTAGGGTTTTCAGACTCTCTAAATATGAAAATACCAAGCGAGCACAGACCAATCCGGGCTCGATATAAAATCCACGGATAGGTGAAAAGAGGATTGTTTAAGTTTTTCAGACTCTATAAACAGGAAAACACCGGCGAGCATTAATCTGCTTGGGCTCGATACTAAAATCCACGAGCAGATATATGGAGTTATTGTTTAAGTTTTTCAGACTCCTTAAAATTGAAAACACCGGCGAGCAAGAACAGATCTCGGCTCGATACTAAAATCCAGAGATCAGTACATATAGAGTAATCTTCTATCTCTTCTTCGAACTCTTTAAATTATGAAGAAGGTACTGAGTCTTCCTCCCATGGGCTCATTAAACTATTTACATGGTTGGACCTATTGAGTTTTCATTCTTTCTTGGACTCATTAAATCCACAAGAAGGGTATTCTTTTATCTAAAAATAATAAGGAACGGGAAAACACATCATATCTTCATTGTTAAAGGCAGTATCAGTCAAGTCCTATCCTTGAACACAGCACCTACTTGAGTCTATCTTGTCGGTTGGGCTTAGTTTTTGGCCTTAGGGTGAACCTTTCCTCCAAGTGATTTACTCCCCCGGTTGGTTATTCTTCCAGCCATATGGAGGGTCTGCTAATGTCTCTTACATTTCAGACTTATTTACCCCATTAGGTCAGAAACTGCCTGAGTCACTTTGTGTCGTGCTCAATGTTCAAGGATATACCCTGTGTCGGCCATTCTGCAGTTTACCTTGACCTCATGTGTCGGCCTTCCTAGTGTCAGTCTTGTTACATATCATTTCATATCAGCTCTTACCAGTTGAGTGTTCCTCGAGTTGGATGATGGAGGATGCCTTAAAGCCTCCCTTCCAACGGACTTCTTCCCATCGACATCAAATCATTATTCTGGGATTGGAGTTTAGAGTTTCGGTTAGTACCTTGGAGATTGCAGTCACCAGTGGCAATTTTCCTCGCTGTTGAATGATGAGAATACATCAATGTCTCTTCTTCGTCAGGATTCCCAAGTGTTCGACTCCAAGCCCATCTATTCACATTTGGCGAATCGTACTTGGTACCTTGGACTCCATCATCATTATCGATGGACGTCCTCGCGTTTGTTAACGGTATACATCAATGACCGGTAATCAGACGATGCCCTCCATGTTCGACTCATCTATTCACATGGCTCGGGTTTGTACCTAGGGTCGTTATGGGATGAAGACCTTGGGATTTGGATGACATAACCCCATTTTGTTATCACCCAAGTTGCGCGAGACTGAGCCTCACTTCTATACGGCTCTCCATGAGACATAGATCCAGTGTGTTGTTATGGCTATGATCTCTTAGTTTGACATGGATCCACGCTTGTATTTCAAGTGGCCATGCTTTTTTATACATCTCCTTGTTATGTATCGGAGATCATGTTGTATCACCCTACACATCTATAAGATGTCAACAATGTAATTGCTCGCTGACCTTGATTTTTGTTGCAGGTTTCTTGTGACTTTTTTTCTGCGGTTCTGTGCTCTCTCTCTGGTTTTGGATTATAATGTATTTCGGCCATCGTTTCTCTCTGATCTCACACATTAGGGGGCATCTGTTATAGGTCAAACTTGCACCTCTCCGTCCGTGATCACCCTGAGCTGCTGATCACACAAAAGGACAACTTGGATGGAGGAGCATGTTGACCTTGGATGTTATGACAAATCATCCTATTTCCTGAACATACTGGAAAACATACAAAAATATCATTTTGAGGTATGAGCGCTACTCTACTTAAAGAGACTAGCGCCCATACGCGACTCCAGTGCATAATAGTAGCGCCCATATCAATGTATACGCTACTCCTTCTTATCAAAGTAGCGCTCGGAATTTAAAACTAAATGAGCGCTATTTATCAAACAATAGGGTAGCGCTCTATACGCTACTCCACTGTGTAATAGTCGCGTATATCTTACAAATGATTTAAAAATATATTAATCCATCGAAGAGGATTAGTTGAAGTCAGTTTCTTAACTTCCCCAACCTCCTCATCGACTTGAACTGCTTCCTTAAACCTATAAATTCCCAGAAGGCTAAAGGAGCAAGGTTAGAAGAAATTATGAATGCAAATGATTACTAAAGAATGAGAGGATGAGTTAATGGAGAAACTTTAAGACATTGGAGAAACTGTTACAGAAGACATTCAGACCAGAGTAGAGCCAGAGCCCAGGATCTAGTTGCAGGATCCTGCTTCATTGTCAGGTATATTTGTACTGCATACTATTTTGAAAAATAAAGGTTGAAGTGTTTCCTTGTTCCAATCTAAAGGTGTTGTAAAAGGGTATTATGGGTTGGATTTATTTTGGTCAATATTGGATATTAAACATAATCTTTGTTTATTTTTATGATTTATATGTTGCCCAAAGTGTTTGAGGAAGGTATTGTTGTTGCAGGTTTGCTGAAAGAAAGTAGATTTGGGAGCTGGACACAAGACTGGGTCAAGGCTTGGATCAGACTCCAGTAAAAGGTATGTTCTCTAAATCTGTAATCTATTTCTTTTGTAAACACCTCTGTAATGACATAAATGCACTTACCTGTCACCCCAACCAAGTTGATAGTTTAGTTTCCTGACTATAGGGTAGAAATATCCGCCAACAGATAGGAAAGCCGAATGAATAAACTATGATGTATTTCGAGAAGTGATTACAAAATTTTGATATACTGAGACTTTCTCTTTTGTTACATTATACTGTGTAGAGCATGATTTACATGGTTTATTAGTTAGTGTGTTGAGCGTGGACTCAGGAACACACAAAAGATCTATATACTGGGCCTAAGCCCCGATGTATTTAGAGAATTCTATTTCGTACTGGGCCTAAGCCCCGATGTACGTTGAGTGTTGAGCATGACCCCTGGAGCACTCCAAGCTTGAAAAAAATGATTACCGGATCCGAGAACATTTAATTATCCTAGATGTGCCTCACAACCACATTCTAGCTCTAGTGTTGAGCAGAGGCTCTGGAATTACACTAGCGTAACGCCCGTGTGAGAGTGTTGAGTTGAAAGGCTCTGAAGAGCACTCGGGGTTACTACTTCTCAAGTGTTGAGTCATTGAGGACTCTGAATAGCACTTACATGTCTTATCACAACTATTTCGACTTGATTAAATAAATCTTATTATCATCATCTACTGCGGGAACTACCATGTTAAAATGAGGGAATCTGACATGCAAAGGGAGAGACTAGAGGTGCGTTTACTAGCTTACCAAAACCGTCCAAAGAAGTGGACCCTTCCCTTAAAAAGAACTAAAAGAAGCATCTTGTGAAACAAAATGCTAAGGACCCCAAAGTAGTATTATTATTAGGAGCTTCAATAATAAATATATATATATATTGGTTAATTATTATATATATATTCTTTTATAAATGTTTACACTTTATAGATATATATTTATGCATAAGTGGGCTGCCACTTACTAAATATTATTTATTAATATTTAGATGGTATTGTAAATTGTATATAATTATTATTATGAAAATATCTAAAAGTTTAAATAAACACTTTAATGAAACAGGTTGAGAAGTCCTAGTTCCTAATAAACTAGCAGTTAAAGTAAACAAGTATTATTTTATAAATTAATCGTTTTAAAGAAACTAGTAAAATCCAACAGTCCTAAATTCAAGATTTGTCCTACTTAAGGAGGACAGAACCCAAATATTGGGGGATCTTTTTTCTTTTGGTATTATTATTATGCCAAGAAGAACTCTCTACTGAAGAAAGTTAATTCTACCCATAGATTTGGAGATCTAAACCAGCTACACACCTAGGGCCTCTACTTCTCAATTTGCATGTCAGAACTAGCTTAGGGGGATTCGTACTGAAAGAGGAACAGTTGTAGAATCATGGTTTGGAGGAACGTGGTAGTCCCAAAGTCATCCAATCCAAGATAAATTCTCTGGCCAGCTAAGAGCTCAGGAGGTTTTCATTAATTAGTGGTTGAGTGTGCAGATCATCATCAGCAGGAACAAGCTACAGGGATCAATAGGATATTAATAGCTCGAACAAGCTACAGGGATCAACAGGTATGAGAACTATATAAACCCTCTTATAATTTATACATTGTTTGTTCATGCATGAAACTTTAAATTAGTAATGTTCTAAATTTCTGTGTTAAAACAAGTTTTCCCAGAGTCGATTGGCATTCCTAGTCTTTCCTAGTCATTGTATTGCTTACTAGAATATCAGAGTCGTTGATCTACTTCAATTGAAATCTTGTATGGTTATTTTTCTTTCATCTTAAACAACAGCCGTAAACTTCATCAAGACATTTTAGAAAATGAGATCCAGTTTTGCTTTAAACAGAGAAATCTTTAGTCTAGACATTTCAAATACCCAACAACACCAAATCTGACGTAAGAAAAACATAGCATTATTCTTTGTATCAATTATTTTCTATCTACTTTGTTTCTTGAAAAGCCACACGAATTTTTACACACATTGCATTGGTTTTAAAACAATGACAATAGAAAGAACAGGAATCCTCGATTTCTTTTATACATTCCTCTTTTCTAATACAAAACACACATAACATTCTGCCAACGCTACCACCATCGATCTAATCTTCAAAGAGCATAGAGTTTCAAAATCTCACAGATCGATACCCTACCCAGACTCGATCTAACCCTAACAACTTTACATTATAATTTGACAGTGTTTAGAAATGCCAGAAAGTCACAAACGCAGATGCATAAACGAAAACAGAGATCAAAGGTCAAATCCCACGACTATCTCACGCCCCAAAACTGGTAGGAATCCCCTATAGGGGTCGTGGTCATCACCAGTAGAGGAATAAAAGAACTGAATACAACATGGAAACCCTCCTCATATCAGCAACCATTATATTCACGCCATTAGTAAGATAAGCGAAGTATGCTAACCCAATTACAAGAGACAAAGGCGTAGAACATCCTCATTTATATCCTATACAGGCAATACTTTATTTACACAGTAAACATCCTAGCAAATATTTCAATACAGTAACAAATGCAAAATGTAATTAACACATAAATCACAGCCATAGTTCGCATACTGAAGGCGCTGAGACCTGTTATCATTGAATGATTACCGTACAAACAGATTTCCCGAAATACCCAAGAACCCATAATAGAAGCATCAGTAAGTTTCGGCTTAAAACCTTAGATTCAAACAAATAAATCTGAAATGTCTCATTGGAACCTTGCAACTATACAGGAGTCATACTCAGACAAAATAACATTTCATTTTTTACAAGATTTCACAAAATCGAATGGCGAGTAAGACTCGGTTACTAAAACAAGTTCTTTTACTCTTCCACTATTAAAATTACAGCGAGAATACCATCCTTTCTGGGCTAGCCAAATGACACGTAACAACTTCCAAAGGTGATTTAGTAAGCCCAAGGCTTACGAAAGCCTCCATGCTAGACCAAGCTAAACGCATACATACAAACACCAGAGGTGCGAGAGGCAAGGCCCAAGTGTGTAAAGTAAGACTTACCATTACCCTAGCCATGGCACCATGAACCATAGTAGCTCCCTAACCAAAGCTTTATCACCTGTCATTTTGCAACAAGTTTAATAGTTAGTCAAATATCGATACAGAAAGATGAAAGTGTCAAAAGCAATGAGGAACCATTCGTCCCTTACCTGTAAGAAGCTTCAACGCCTTACACCATAGTAGACTTCAATACCTACGAAGGGTACTGACCACGATCAGGGCTCAGGTCAGTATACAATGAAGCCACCATACAATGAAGAGAAGAGCTAGAGATGGAGAAAGTCGACTACAAGGAATAGTGATAGCAAACCCGAACTCATTACCCAAACCCTCATGGGACAGGCTGTTACTCATACTCATTAAAAGCGCATTTAAGAATATACCAGTCTCTTCATAGTGGAGGTTCGATTTAATTACAAAGTCTATAGTGAATTCGTGGGTGTAACCCCACTTGCTTTTAAAACTCAATAGGCTTGATTTTTTGTACAAAGTATATAGTAAGACTATGAACCACCCCACGTTTCATTCAAAGTACTTTAAACTCCTAGTTGTACACCTTACATTGGGGAGACCTTTAGGTATGAACCCCCATGGTAATGGGATCCTCATTTTATACAAAATTATCATTATGCTGGTGAGACAGGACCAGTAGTAAAATGTGCACCAACTATTTAGGGATAGCACTCTCAGATAGAATAGACCTGCAAACATAGGAGTATGATTTAACGTTAGCATGTTGCTAAGTAAGTCCGACCACCACAACATTCACCCATAGCTCTCAGAAACCCTGCGGAGGTATGTAATTACCTCTCCTAGAGCAGAATAGTACCACCATATGAATCACATACCGACATCACAGAAATCTATCACCTGAAGGCGACTTTAGACATCATAATTTAGACCATATATCCCTTAAAACAATAATGAGTGATATTTACAACTAGTAGTTATAATTGTAATGGAAACATGACTTCATAGTATTTTTTCACACCGCTTCCGCAACTCAAAAACAATACATAACAGCCACCAAAATTTAGAGAGAAAATCGAATTCGACATGCCCAAAACCCTTGACATAACCCTACATAAAGCCAGGTTGTGCTATGAGCACGGGCATCCAAGGAATGACAACATCAACAAAAATAGGGACAGATTCAGGACCTTCTCAGAAAACCGCAGGCCGGGTTTTAGACCCCCACCTTTCCAAAAATATTACAATAGTTTCCCACCCAACAAAAGCTTCAGCCGACCCCAAGCTCGACCTAATGCACCCACACCACCAGCCAATAGGCTAGCCTTCAACAAAGGGGCAAAGACAGTCCCACCAACTGTTTCTTTTTGGAAATTCCAGGGACCACATTACTATAGAGACTGCCCCAACAAAATAGATGGGACTTTATAGAACATCCAAATGGAACCTACCGTGGGGGACGTGGCAAAAACATCGAGGATTTATGCCTCCCTTCATGGCCGGCAGGCAGATCATCAAGCCACCATGGTAGAAATTGATGGTAAGATATCTAACAATATCATTTCAGTTTTAATAGACCCCAATGCTTACCAGAGCTACATCTCTCCTAGAATAATAGAGTCTTGTAAATTAAACTGAGAGAGTCACAAAGCACCATGGCTGGTACAATTAGCCACTGGTACCAAGCGGAAAGTCTCCGAACTAGTTAAGAATTGTGAGATAGATTTGAATGGCTTTCTAACTAGGATAGATTTGAACATCTTACCGCTAGGATCTTATGACGTAATAATAGGCATGGATTGCTTGGAAGGACATCATGCCTTGTTGGATTGCTTAAATAAGTCAATCCTATGCACAGATAGTCAAGGAAACCAACGAACCATCCAAGGTATACCTAATGAAGTATCAGTATGCCATATATCGACATTGCAAGCAAAGAAATGCTTAAGAAAGGGTTGTAAACTATTTGCAATCCACCTTCAATCAATAGAAGCCGATAGGGAACAAAAGATCGAGGATTTCCCAATACTAGTAGAATTCAGAGACGTGTTTCCCGAGGAGATACCCGGGTTACCACCCAAGCGGGACTTAGACTTTTCCATAGATCTGACCCCCGGATCAATACCTGTCTCTAGGACCCCATATCGTATGAGTACACCCAAATTGGTAGAACTCAAGATACAATTACAAGAACTAATAGACAAGGGTTACATTCGACCAAGTGTGTCTCCCTGGGGAGCACCAATACTCTTTCTTAAAAAGAAGGATGGCACGATGCGTATGTGCATCGATTACCGCCAACTCAACAAGTTAACCATCAAGAACCGTTATCCACTCCCTAGGATCGATGACTTGTTTGACCAAGTCGAAGGAGCAAAGATCTTCTCAAAGATCGACTTGCGATCTGGATATCACCAGGTGAGAATCCGTGACGAGGACATCAGTAAGACTGCGTTTCGCACCCGATATGGCCACTACAAGTTTGTAGTAATTCCTTTTTGTCTGACGAATGCACTCGCCAACTTCATGTGCATGATGAACAACGTTTTTAGGAAATATCTCGACAAATTTGTTTTAGTCTTCATAGACGATATCCTGATCTATTCCAAGAATGAAGAAGAACATGAAGAACACCTCCGAATAGTCCTACGGATATTGGGAGAACATCAGCTATACGCAAAATTTAGCAAGTGTGATTTCTATAAACCTCAGATACAGTACTTAGGGCATATCATTTCTAAGAAAGGAATAGCGGATGACCCCGAAAAGATCACGGAAATCGAAGAATGGAGCACACCTACGTGTGTTTTTGACATAGGGTCATTCCTAGGTTTAACCGGTTATTATCGAAAGTTCATTGAGAACTTCTCTTAGATCGCTTGCCCCATGACCGCATTACAGAAGAAAACCAGTAAGTTCATCTGGACAAACAAGTGCGAAGAAAGTTTTCAGAAGTTAAAACAACTTCTGATTAGCGCACCAATGCTACGAATCGCTGACCCCAATGGGGTCTTCGTAGGTTGCACCGATGCAAGCAAGGAAGAAATCGGTGGAGTCCTTATGCAAGATTACTTTGCCATCTGCTATGAGTCAAGAAAGCTAAAGGAACATGAGAAAAAATATCCTACTCATGACCTCGAATTGGCCGCCATTATCCACGCTCTAAAGATGTGGAGACATTACCTCATGTGTAAGAAATTCCTACTAAAGACGGACAACATGAGTCTAAAGTACCTATTCGACCAACCAGACCTGAACGCTAGACAGGCTAGGTGGTTAACCTTTCTTAGTGAGTATTACTTTGAACTAAAACACATCAAGGGGAAAGAAAACAAGATCGTGAATGCCTTAAGTCGACGAGCTCATATGTTATATGAGGTAACCGAAAGTCGGACGGAATCCGACTTACATGACAGAATTAGAATGGCATGCCAAAATGATAGGTTCTATGTCGAGATCCTTAAAAAGATCCAGGAAGATAGGTTTTTTCAACAACAAAAAGAATACAAGATAGATGAATCAGGATTGTTATGGTCAAAAGAGAGACTTTACGTTCCCGAGGGGGGGGACATTAGACCTAACATACTCATCGAATTCCATCGGAGCCCCTATTCAGGACACCCTGGATATCAAAAGATGGATTTAGCCGTAAAGAAACACTACTTTTGGCCTAAACTGAAAGCTAACATTGCATTGTTCATCGCAAAGTGTCAGGAATTTCAGTTGGTCAAAGCAGAACACCAACACCCCTCCGGACTACTTCAACCGTTACCCATCCCAGAATGGAAGTGGGAGGTAATAAGTATGGATTTCATTACAGGCCTAATCCAAGAGAAAGAAACAAAATGACTCCATCTTCGTAGTAGTAGACAAGCTGTCTAAAGCCGCACATTTTATACCAGTAAAATCTACCTACAAGGCAGTTCACATTGCGGAAATCTTTGTAAAAGAGATTTTTCGGTTACACGGGATACCCAAAGCAATTATCTCGTATCGAGACACAAAGTTCACTAGTAACTTTTGGAGAGCATTGTTCTCCGGATTAGAAACACAACTACAGTTTAGTACCGCATACCACCCCCAAACGACAGACAGACAGAACGAGTAAACCAAATCTTGGAAGACATGCTGAGAATGTATGTAACGAACAATCCCACTAAGTGGGAAGACTACTTAAACCTCGTGGAGTTTGCATACAACAACAGGAATCAAAACTTGGCCAAAATGAGTCCCTTCGAGGTACTCTACGGTCGAAAGTGTCGAACCTCCGTCACCTGGGATAGCCCGGTGGGAAGGCTTATGCTAGGGCCAGACTTACTAAAAGACTTGGAACAACTAGTCTCCAAAGTGCAACTGAATTTAAAAGAAGCATAAGACCGCCAAAAGAGTTACACAGACAAGAAAAGAAAGGACAAGGACTACCAAACCGGCGAACATGTCTTCCTAAGAATAAAAGCGAAATGAAGCTCGTTAAGTTTGGGACGTTGCAGTAAACTAGCCCCAAGGTTTTGTGGACGTTTTGAAATACTGGGAAAGAAGGGTCCAGTAGCATATGAGTTAGCCCTACTAGCACATATAAAAGTTCATAATGTTTTTCATGCTTCTTTATTAAAGAAATATGTATACGATACTAAACATGTCATTGATTGGTCCTTATTAAAGGTGGAGCCCGAAGGGGAGTTCACGCAAGAACCACTCCACATTCTGGACACGAGAGAGGTCCAGCTTAGGAGGAGGACCATTACTCAGTTGAAAGTGCAATGGAGGCACTTTGGACCAGATGAGGCCACTTGGGAGAATGAGGCTACCATGATAGAGACATACCCTGCCTTGTTTCATGATCTCATTTCTAGTCCCTAGGAAACACCGGGACGATGTTGTTCTAAACGGGGAAGGATGTAGTATCCCAACTTTTTGACTAACTATGTTATGATGTCATGTTGGGTCACGACCATAGTATATGTGATTTATTATGTTTGACATAGCATTTATATGCTTTGATTTATTTCCTTTATGAGTGATGTATTGGGCATGGACCCTGATTTGTTTCATTATTAAATATATATGGGACAAGAAAGCCGAATGAATAAACTATGTTGTATTTCGAGAAGTGATTACAAAATTTTGATATACTGAGACTTTCTCTTTTGTTACATTATACTGTGTAGATCATGATTTACATGGTTTATTAGTTAGTGTGTTGAGCGTAGAATCAGGAACACACAAAAGACCTATATACTAGGCCTAAGCCCCGATGTATTTAGAGAATTCTATTTCGTACTAGGCCTAAGCCTTGATGTACGTTGAGTGTTGGGCATGAGCCCTGGAGCACTCCAAGCTTGAAAGAAATGATTACCGGATCTGAGGACATTTAAGTATCCTAGATGTGTCTCACAACCACATTCTAGCTCTAGTGTTGAGCAGAGGATCTGGAATTGCAGTAGCGTAACTCCCATGTGAGAGTGTTGAGTTGAAAGGCTGTGAAGCGCACTCGAGGTTACTACTTATCAAGTGTTGAGTCAAAGAGGACTTTGAATAGCACTTGCATGTCTTATCACAACTATTTCAACTTGATTAAATAAATCTTATTATCATCATCTACTGCGGGAACTACCATGTTAAAACAAGGGAATCTGACATGCAAAGGGAGAGACTAGAGGTGCCTTTACCAGCTTACCGAAACCATCCAAAGAAGTGGACTCTTCCCTTAAAAAGAACTAAAAGAAGCATCTTGTGAAACAAAATGCTAAGGACCCCAAAGTGGTATTATTATTATGAGCTTCAATAATAAATATATATATATATTGGTTAATTATTATATATATATTCTTTTATAAATGTTTACTCTTTATAGATATATATTTATGCATAAGTGGGCTGCCACTTACTAAATATTATTTATTAATATTTAGATGGTATTGTAAATTGTATATTATTATTATTCAAAAAATATCTAAAAGATTAAATAAACACTTTAATGAAACAGGTTGAGAAGTCCTAGTTCCTAATAAACTAGCAGTTAAAGTAAACAAGTATTACTTTATAAATTAATTGTTTTAAAGAAACCAGTAAAATCCAACCATCCTAATTTAAAGATTTGTCCTACTTAAGGAGGACAGACCCCAAAGATTGGGGGATATTTTTTCTTTTGGTATTATTATTATGCCAAGAAGAACTCTCTACTGAAGAAAGTGAATTCTACCCATAGATTTGGATATCTAAACCAGCTACACACCTAGGGCCTCTACTTCTCAATTTGCATGTCAGAACCAGCTTGGGGGGATTCATACTGAACCAGGAACGGTTGTAGAATCATGGTTGGGAGGAACGTGGTAGTCACAAAGTCATCCAATCCAAGATAAATTCTCAGGTCAACTAAGAGCTCAGGAGGTTTTCATTAATTACTGGTTGAGTGTGCAGATCATCATCAACAGGAACAAGCTACAAGGATCAACAGGACATTAACAGCTGGAACAAGCTATAGGGATCAACATGTATGAGAGCTGTATAAACCCTCTTATAATTTATACATTGTTTGTTCATTCATGAAACTTTAAACTAGTAATGTTCTAAATTTCTGTGTTAAAACAAGTTTTCCCAGAGTCGATTGTCATTCTGTAATGTCCCTTGTTAGAAATTTTATCAAAATGGCAATTTTTCACTTTTTTCCCTTTGTAGACCTTTGACTAGTTTTGATCTCTAGGTCCCAAATTTTCCCCAAATGATCCCAAATATTCTGAGAAGGTATATGAATGATATTAGAACATAAATATGTTTTTCAGGGATTCCTTTGTACCTTTAAAATACTTCTACAAATCCTCTTTCAATTCTGGTCAATGTAGGTAACTTTACTAGTGATTTCCCTTTGACTAGTATTGGTCTCTAGGTCTCAAATTGACTCCAAATCCCTTCAAATCTTCAAGGAAGGTGTATGAATGATATTAGTACTTGAATATGATGTTTAGGGATGAAATATGGTCACCAAAATACCTCTGCAAACTCTCTTAAGATTCTGGACCAAGTATGCAATTTTACTAGTAATTTGGGGTTCAAATCCCCCTGATGTAAGTATTGAAAATGGCTTCCCAAATGCCTCCAAACCCACTCAAATTTATGAACAGAGGTATGTAATGTGTTAAGTATTTTATTAAAGTCTCATATGCACCATTAATGGATTATTACAACTGTTCTCACCCTCTCCCATTCAACTGCAAAAATCCCCAATTCGACCCTTGGGGAAATGGCACTATTTCACCTCCCAATACAACTAAACTGAGTAAAAATGCTTCAAATGCTCAAGTACAGTACATGAAACTTGTATAATACATCCATGGCAGTATATTGATCACAAATATATCAGAGAATCATCCATTCATTCGAAATCATCATCAATACATTGGTTCACAACAAGGTAGTGGGGAGATGGCATTGTTCTTCCATTAAAAATGAGATTTATACATTTCTACTTGGAATTTCGACCTGAAACTTTATGGAGATGAATAAAAGAGTATTTAATTCATATTACAAAATAAATGGGGCATTAGAAGCTCCCCCAAAGAGTACAATAGCTCACCAAAAACGCCCTCCCTCAAGGATCAAGAATATGACATCAAAACTGAAAATGGTTGAAGGAGCGAGCTGCAATAGAAGAAACCATGAGCTTCCCTGTAGCTTACACCTGCAAATAAAGACTCCATTAAAGCTCCAAATGAAAGGTCTGAATGGCCTTTCCAATTGCCAACTTGGATGGGAATCTTTCACCCTCGAAATTGGCTAAGGCAAGAAACTAGTCATCCACTAGCTCTCCCTCTTCACAAATGCAATTGCAAATTTTACAAATGATCAAAAGCCAGTTTCATTCTTTGTTATTGACATTTATAAAGTTCTAATGTCCTCCATGGGTCTAATTCCTTCCAAGAGACTCATGCCAACTCAAGTTGGGAAGAGATTCCAAAGAACGCCACTTGTACAACAATTCCTAGTCTCCCACTTCCACCAAATCACATGTGGAAGCATTTTAGCTGCCCTAACACCCTTGAGCGCCCTCTTGGAGTCTATTTTTAGCCCTGACATGTCATATATGTCATATTTCAGCCTTCAAGTCTGATTTGTGTCGTAGGTGTCATAGCATCTTCATCATTGTTGTCATAGAGCTAGGGAATCTAGCCCAAGTGTCTCACTAGCTCCAAATTGCCTCTTCCTCTTCCATTGGAGTTACTCTTCCTCTATATTTCGACCTTGGATGATTCATGCAATGAATAATACCTTTTGGAATCCCCCAAGTATGTTACCATTCACCTTGAATTCGAATTGGTGAGAGAATGATGCCAAGTGTAGTGGGGAAATCTAGCCATATGTGGGTCCCACTTCCTCCATGTGTCTTCATGATGAAATGCCACTTTGATTTTCACTTGTATATATTTATTTAGGTCCTTTATTAAATATTTATGCCATTCTAATGTTCAAACATTATTTATTATCCCCATTATTCCAAATCCCAAAGCTTCCACCCCAAACCTAGGAAACTAGTAATTTTCCTCCTTGGCAATTATTTGACCTTTAGAATCAATTTGACAAACTCTAATGAATAGGGCCAATGTGATTAGGCCATTGTGACCCAATACCAAATTTGGGACATGACAAATCCTCCCTTCCCAATATTGCTTGTCCTCAAGCAATTTGAAACGTGGGTGTTGAAGAACCTGCTTTCTGTATAATTCTTTGAAGTTGCCATTGAATTGCCAAACCTTGAGTCTTTGAGTTTCCATGAAGATTTTAGAGAGGAACCACCATGCTTGCTGCTGCACTACTCTGATTAAAATCACTTTATTAAGTGGGGAATACATCTCCCATACTGCTTGCTTCCCAAAAAAATATGAAACCAATGAGATAAAAATTATTCCAGGGTCCCATTGCTTGTATTGCACCCCAACAATTAAGAGTGCTCTCCAACCCACACCATTAGATAAGAGGATTCCTGGATTCCATTTTCTTGTATGCATTCTTCCAAACATCATGAGTACCAAATATATATCATCAAAGTACATAACAACATAATGAAAATGTACATCAAGGATATGCTTCATCAAAGAGTCATGAAAGTGATTATACTTCCAAGCAAGTAGACCACCATTTTCCAAGTGCATACAAGCTTCAAGTGACCAATCAAATCTGCTCCAATGACATAGGTGAGGATCCCATGTCCTGTAATGCTGCTCCAAAAGGATGTGATATGCATCAAAATATTCAGCCATGCATTCTTTCATCCAAGAAGTGAATGAAGAATCTCCACTAAAATCTGAACCAAATAATGAGCAGATAAAACAAGGAGACTTCAAATGACTCAAAGAAGTCCCACCCATACATCCATGAATGTGAGAATCATAAAAATATAACAAAGTATGTGGCTGCCAACAAAAATGTTCTCCAATCATAAATCTATTCTCCCAAGTGTTGGATGAAGTTCCTCCAACATCAAATGAATCAAGTGTTGAGCAAGAAAAACCATGAGTCTTCAAGTGACTCAAATGCATATCATAGGTGCATCCATGTAGATTTGCATCATCATAAAGTGACAAATAATGTTGCTGCAAATGTGAATAAGAGTGTGCTCCAACCATGTCATCATAAAAAGTAAATCTAGGAGCTCCATACTCCTCATGTGGCACCATCAAAAAGAACCCTTTCACCCATACTTCATTGAGACTAATGTTGCAAAACATGGAATTGTAGGATGTAGGAGAATGAACCAAATCACCCAAATGATCAAAAAGTACAGAAGTTTCATCATGGGAAGGATCCATATGGGTAGTATCATGCAGCTCCTTCAAAAGTGTGAACTCTTTGTCATAGTTTGGTTCCAATGTAGAGGAATCATGCTCTTCTTTAAAAATTGCATAACCTTCATCAAGAGGCAATTCAAATTCCTCTTCCACCACATTAAGTGTTTGGATCTCTTCAAGTTCATCTTCAAACACATCAAGAACATTCAAATTTTCACATTTCTCATGATCCACCATGTCATGAGAATCCTCCAAAAAATCTACCATTTGACAATCTGAAACATAGGAGGAAAAACAAGTATCTTGCAACTTTTCAAGAAGTTGCTCATTTTGAATTGTGAGCTTATGAATATCCTCATTATTCTTCAAGTATGCATCATGTAACAATTCATTAAGCTCAAACAAATGGTTTCTATCAAAAAGCAAAGACATGAAATTACCTTTGATGTGGCACATTGCTCTTTGAATCTTCTCCATGTCTTCAAGGAAGGATGTTTCCTCCAATGAAGTAGCTCTCCAACAAGAATTTGACACCAATGCTTGAGTGTCATGGAGAATGCTGAGGGACTCTTGGATCTTATTTTCATTCATCTTCAAGGACCCTTCAAGAAAATGAGGCTCTTGCAAATGAACCTCCTCATCTTCTTGAATTTTGCTTGGAACAACTTCATGAAGCTCAAGTGGTGATGGGGAAGTTGATCTTGGTTCTTCTTCAACTGCTACAAGGTCTTCATTATCATGCTTAATGAAACTTGTACTTGTAGAAACACTTTCAAAAGTGATCTCTATGTCACCAACATAGAGGTGTGAGCACCCATCAGTAGGTACTCCTTCATAGTTTAAGCATCCATCAGTAGATGCTCTTTGGTTCATGTCTAAGCTAGAAGGTGTCTCGAAATGATCTTCCATATTTTCAATAGAATCTTCTTCATGCTCTTGTGATGTCTCTTCCTTTTGCTCCTTAAAGCAAGCTGATGCATTTTGCCCCTTGTTTTCCTTAGGATCAATATATTTGGAATCTCTTCTTGAATAAATCTCAAAAGCTCTCCTCAAGGAGGACATCATTTCATGCACACATATATGATACTCGCTCCAAGGGTTTTTACAAGAAGGGCATAAAACTTTCTTCACTAACTCCACATCTTCATTTTTGGGCCTATTTTCAAAAACATGTTCAGCATAGTACTCAAAAGACATGGCATTTTGTGTATTTTTGCTAAAAGCAAGATATTCTTGATATTTTTGATATTGTTGGGGCAAGGTTTTATATTTTGCTCTCCATCTTTGGAACTCACTCATAGAATTATCCTTGGTTGGTGTGACACACTCATATTCATCAGATTTAAAGTCATAAGAATAATATTCATTTTTCTTGAAATTGTAAGAAGTGTTGCATGATGGCACCTCTTCCTCATACCATTCACATTCTGCTTCATATTGCTCATAAGCATCTGCATATTCCTCATAAGAATTGTACTCATAGGATTCATCATAATAGTAAGACATGGCTTCCAATTATTCTTGAATGTATGTACCTAATACACAGGTGCAAGGACCATGCTCTGATACCACTGTAATGTCCCTTGTTAGAAATTTTATTAAAATGGCAATTTTTCACTTTTTTCCCTTTGTAGACCTTTGACTAGTTTTGATCTCTAGGTCCCAAATTTGCCCCAAATGATCCCAAATATTCTGAGAAGGTATATGAATGATATTAGAACATAAATATGTTTTTCAGGGATTCCTTTGTACCTTTAAAATACTTCTACAAATCCTCTTTCAATTCTGGTCAATGTAGGTAACTTTACTAGTGATTTCCCTTTGACTAGTATTGGTCTCTAGGTCTCAAATTGACTCCAAATCCCTTCAAATCTTCAAGGAAGGTGTATGAATGATATTAGTACTTGAATATGATGTTTATGGATGACATATGGTCACCAAAATACCTCTGCAAACTCTATTAAGATTCTGGACCAAGTATGCAATTTTACTAGTAATTTGGGGTTCAAATCCCCCTGATGTAAGTATTGAAAATGGCTTCCCAAATGCCTCCAAACCCACTCAAATTTATGAACAGAGGTATGTAATGTGTTAATTATTTGATTAAAGTCTCATATGCACCATTAATGTATTATTACAACTATTCTCACCCTCTCCCATTCAACTGCAAAAATCCCCAATTCGACCCTTGGGGAAATGGCACTATTTCACCTCCCAATACAACTAAACTGAGTAAAAATGCTTCAAATGCTCAAGTACAGTACATGAAACTTGTAGAAGACATCCATGTAAGTATATTGATCACAAATATATCAGAGAATCATCCATTCATTCGAAATCATCATCAATACATTGGTTCACAACAAGGTAGTGGGGAGATGGCATTGTTCTTCCATTAAAAATGAGATTTATACATTTCTACTTGGAATTTCGACCTGAAAATTTCTGGAGATGAATAATAGAGTATTTAATTCATATTACAAAATAAATGGGGCATTAGAAGCTCCCCCAAAGAGTACAATATCTCACCAAAAACGCCCTCCCTCAAGGATCAAGAATATGCCATCAAAACTAGAAATGGTTGAAGGAGCGAGCTGCAATAGAAGAAACCATGAGCTTCCCTGTAGCTTACACCTGCAAATAAAGACTCCATTAAAGCTCCAAATGAAAGGTCTGAATGGCCTTTCCAATTGCCAACTTGGATGGGAATCTTTCACCCTCGAAATTGGCTAAGGCAAGAAACTAGTCATCCACTAGCTCTCCCTCTTCACAAATGCAATTGCAAATTTTAAAAATGATCAAAAGCCAGTTTCATTCTTTGTTATTGACATTTATAAAGTTCTAATGTCCTCCATGGGTCGAATTCCTTCCAAGAGACTCATGCCAACTCAAGTTGGGAAGAGATTCCAAAGAACGCCACTTGTACAACAATTCCTAGTCTCCCACTTCCACCAAATCACATGTGGAAGCATTTTAGCTGCCCTAACACCCTTGAGCGCCCTCTTGGAGTCTATTTTTAGCCCTGACATGTCATATATGTCATATGTCAGCCTTCAAGTCTGATTTGTGTCGTAGGTGTCATAGCATCTTCATCATTGTTGTCATAGAGCTAGGGAATCTAGCCCAAGTGTCTCACTAGCTCCAAATTGCCTCTTCCTCTTCCATGGGAGTTACTCTTCCTCTATATTTCGACCTTGGATGATTCATGCCATGAATAATACCTTTTTGACTCCCCCAAGTATGTTACCATTCACCTTGAATTCGAATTGGTGAGAGAATGATGCCAAGTGTAGTGGGGAAATCTAGCCATATGTGGGTCCCACTTCCTCCATGTGTCTTCATGATGAAATGCCACTTTGATTTTCACTTGTATATATTTATTTAGCTCCTTTATTAAATATTTATGCCATTCTAATGTTCAAACATCATTTATTATCCCCATTATTCCAAATCCCAAAGCTTCCACCCCAAACCTAGGAAACTAGTAATTTTCCTCCTTGGCAATTATTTGACCTTTAGCATCAATTTGACAAACTCTAATGAATAGGGCCAATGTGATTAGGCCATTGTGACCCAATACCAAATTTGGGACATGACACATTCCTAGTCTTTTCTAGTCATTTTATTGCTTACTCGAATATCAGAGTCGTTGATCTACTTCAACTGAAATCCTTTATGGTTATTTTTCTTTCATCTTAAACAACAACTGTAAACTTCATCAAGACATTTTAGAAAATGAGATCCAGTTTTGCTTTAAACAGAGAAATCTTTAGTCCAGACATTTCAAATAATACCCAACAACACCAAATCTGACGTAAGAAAAACATAGCATTATTCTTCGTATCAATTATTTTCTATCTACTTCGTTTCTTGGAAAGCCACACGAATTTTTACACAAACTGCATTAGTTTTAAAACAATGACAATAGGATGAACAGGAATCCTTGATTTCTTTTATACAGTCCTCTTTTCTAATACAAAACCCACGTAACATTCTGCCAATGCTACCACCATCGATCTAATCTTCAAAGAGCATAGAGTTTCAAAATCTCACAGATCGATACCCTACCCAGACTCGATCTAACCCTAACAACTTTACATTATAATTTGACAGTGTTTAGAAATTCTAGAAAGTCACAAACGCAGATGCATAAACGAAAACAGAGATCAAAGGTCAAATCCCATGATTATCTCACGCCCCAAAACTTGTAGGAATCCCCTACAGGGGTCGTGGTCATCAACAGTAGAGGAATAAAAACACTGAATACAACTTGGAAACCCTCCTCATATCAACAGCCATTATATTCACGCCATTAGTAAGATAAGTGAAGTATGCTAACCCCAGTACAAGAGACAGAGGCGTAGAACATCCTCATTTATATCCTATACAGGCAATACTTTCTTTACACAGTAAACATCCTAGCAAATATTTCAATACAGTAACAAATGCAAAATGTAATTAACACATAAATCACAGCCATAGTTCCCAAACTGAAGGCGCTGAGACTTGTTATCATTGAATGATTACCGTACAAACAGATTTCCCAAAATACCCAAGAACCCATAATAGAAGCATCAGTAACTTTCGGCTTAAAACCTTAGATTCAAACAAAGAAATATGAAATGTCTCATTGGAACCTTGCAAGTATACAGGAGTCATACTCGGACAAAATAAAATTTCATTTTTTACAATATTTCTGAGAATCGAATGGCCAGTAAGACCCAGTTACTAAAACAAGTTCTTTTACTCTTCCACTATTAAAATTACTGCGAGAATCCCATCCTTTCGGGGCTAGCCAAATGACTCATAACGACTTCCAAGGTGAGTTGGTAAGCCCAAGGCTTACGAAAGCCTCCATGCTAGACCAGGATAAATGCATACATACAAACACCAGAGGTGCAAGAGGGAGGTCCCAAGTGGGTAAAGTCAGACTTACCATTACCCTAGCCATGGCACCATGAACCATCGTAGCTCCCTGACTAAAGTTTTATCACCTGTCATTTTGCAACAAGTTTAAGAGTTAGTCAAATATCGATATAGAAAGGTGAAAGTGTCAAAAGGAATGAGGAACCATTCGTCCCTTAACTGTAAGAAGCAGAACACCTTACACCATAGTCCACTTCAATACCTACCAAGGGTATTGACCACGAGCAGGGCTCGAGTCAGTATACAATGTAGCCACCATACAATGAAGAGCAGAACCAGAGATGGAGACAGTCGACTACAAGGAACAGTGATATAAAACCCCAACTCATTACCCAAACCCTCGTGGGACAGGCTGTTACTCATACTCATTAAAAGCGCATTTAAGAATATACCAGTCTCTTCATAGTGGTGGTTCGATTTAATTACAAAGTCTATAGTGAATTCGTGGGTGTAACCCCACTTGCTTTTAAAACTGAATAGGCTTGATTTTTTGTACAAAGTATATAGTAAGACTATGACCCACCCCACGTTTCATTCAAAGTACTTTAAACTCCTAGTTGTACACCTTACATTGGGGAGACCTTTAGGTATGAACCCCCATGGTAATGGGATCCTCATTTTATACAAAATTATCATTATCCTGGTGAGACAGGACAATTAGTAAAATGTGCACCAACTATTTAGGGATAGCACTCTCAGATATAATAGACCTGCAAACATAGGAGTATGATTTAACGTTAGCATGTTGCTAAGTAAGTCCGACCACCACAACATTCACCCATACCTGTTGGAAACCCTGTCGAGGTATGTAATTACCTCTCCTAGAGCAGAATAGTACCACCATATGAATCACATACCGACATCACATAAATCTATCACCTGAAGGCTACTTTATACATCATAATTTAGACCATATAGTTCTTAAAACAATAATGAGTGTTATTTACAACTAGTAGTTATAATTGTAATGGAAACATGACTTCATAGTATTTTTCCACACCGCTTCTGCAACTCAAAAACAATACATAACAGAGACCACGTAATACAAAGGATATTGGCTTACATTTGTTCGTACAAGTAGGAATGTTTGACCACATTAAATCTAAAGTATGTAGTCTGTTATTATAAACTAACGTTTATTGCAGACAGCGAAAATTTTAATTTTTTTTTGCTATTTTGGGGACATTACAAATTTGTTCCCTTCTGTATAGAATATTCCTTAAGCATCCAATCCAAATCTTCCATGGGTTTGCTGTCATGTTTTTCATATCAACCTTTGGATTGCTATAGCAAGGGCATCAGGATGCTTTATTGTTGTACATAGGTATGTTGAATATTTGTCCACCCGTAGCAACTGTATGCTTTGTGGTGTAAGGTATACTTCATGTTACTTAAATACCGTAAATTCTATATCATTAGTTTTCTTTTTAAATTAATAGCACAATTGATAATAATATTTAACTTTCTAGGAGTAATTTAATGAACTGGGATCTGCTTAAGGCAGTAGGCACTGATATATCTATTTCAGTGGTCCGTCCTGTAATGTTTTCTAAAGGATATTGAATATATTCCACTGATCATTATGGTCACCTCCATGTGCTTTTTCTTAGGGACTTGGACTAGTCCATGCTAGAAGACTTATAGTTGAATTTGGTTGTGTCATGTGTACAAGTTTTCCTTTTTGCTAATAAGAATTTTGAATTGTAATGGTTCTATTTTACCTTAATTCAAACCTTAGTTGCTTTTGGTTTCTGGCTTATGTGGATTCTCCTAAATATTTTAATCCAACATGCATTGTCCATTGCTTCTTACTGCTCTGCATCTTTTGTTTTAAACAACATATCTGTTGTGGGGAAAATGCACCTATAATTCAGGGGAGAAACTACCAACTTACAGTGAAAAAGATAGACTTACAAGCATTCTACAAGTACAACAAATAAGTGAAGAGATTAGGGTTTAGAGATGTAGGCACCTTATTCAGAAAGTTGATCCTAGCTTTGCCTCCCTCGCTCTTCAATGCTTATCCAGTGTCGCAATGCTCAGACCTGCAAAACAACTTGATACCTTTCTCAAATACATTTGACTACATATATAAGATTGATATTCGTAATAGAAGAAGACATCGGATTATAAACAAACTGTAATCAAATATGAGACACATTAATAGGTCATATTTGGAAAGAGAAGAACGTCTGATCTTTATTAATGAATGAAAGCAAGTACATAAAGTTATACCTCCTTTCAAGCTTGGCACTTCACGAAACCTAGATTCAAGGTCTCCTGCTTCCGTTCTCCAAGGATTCCAGCCTCTAATCAATTGTGCTAGGTTTTACCAAAAACTAAGCACAAGAGAGGGGGATGAGGGTCTCCATTCCTCCATCATAACAACATTGTAGACTTGGTCCCCTCACATGGCCCTTCTACCCTCCTTATATAGTCAGTGAAGGATAGGAAAATAAGTTATAACCGCTCAGGAAGTTTCCCAACCAACTTAACTTACTCAAATTTTGATATTTTGACCAAAATAGGGGTGTACGCTACTATTTCATAGTGGAGTAGCGCTCAAGAGGGTTGAGCGCTACTATTGTACACTAGAGTAGGTACACATGCTACTATCATGCCTGTGTACCAGCAGTCATGTTAAAAAATGGCCAAAAATAGGATTTTCTGCTCATTTGCAGAAGATGGTTTGGTTTGGAAAAATGTTCCTAAGGGTCATATACATCAAATGGGTCAAGAATGAGGTAGTTTCAACCATTTTTAGTGTCCCAAATGACTCCTCCATCCACAAATATCCTGTTGTGTGACTGAAACATGATCTCAAGAAGTGTCGTCATGTGACCAAGGGAAGCAAATGTCGTCACGGACGGAGAGGTGTCATTTCAAGCTATAACAGATGCCCCCTAATGTATGAGGACATACGGAGTGTGAGAAACGATGGACGAAATACATTATAAATAACAAAGAGTTGAATCATGGAGGAACAGAGAAACCAAGAATCATAGGCTCAAATGAAGTACCTGAAAGCAAAGGCAATTTCAGACAAACTTATCCATGGGGTAACTGTCCATGTTCAAATGGTGGAACATTACCTCCAAGAGGATACAATAATGATCCAAATACTGATGCATATATCATGGCCACTAAAATACGAGTGTGGATCCATGAGGAACATAAGTGTAAACATAGCCACATAAATACAAGGTGGATCTATGTCAAAACTGGAGAACATAGCCATAGAGAACAAGCTGGATCTATGTCTCATCAAGAGCCCAAAAAAGTGTGGCTCAGTCTTGCGCAACTTGGGCGATAACATAAATGAGGTGATGCTATCGAGGACCCCAAGGTCTTCATCCAAAAACAACCCAAGGTACAATCCTATCCATGCAAATAAATGAGTTGATGTTGAACATGGGAGGTATCGTTTGATTATTGGTCATTGATGTATACCGTTAACAAACGCGAGGGTGTCCACCAATAATGAAAATGGAACCCAAGGTACCTAGTACATTCAAGCAAGTGCGAATAAATGGTCTTGCCGTCGAACACTTGAAGAATCCATCGGATAGGTGACATTGATGTATTCCCATCTATCCAATAGCGTGGGAAACTGCCACTAATGACTGAAATCCCCAAGGTACTAACCGAAACTCTAAACTTCATTCCCAAAGCACAATGAGTTGAAGTCTATGGGAAGAAGTCCATTGGAAGGGAGGCCTTAAGGCATCCTCCATCATCCAACACGAGGGACACTCAACATGTATGAGCTGATTTGGAGTAGGACAGAACACATGATGAAACATACTGACACCAAGGAATGGCTGACACATGAGGTCAAGGAAACTGCAGAATGGTCGACACAGGTTATATCCTTGAACAGTGAGCACGACAAAAGAGTGACTTAGGTAGATTTGAACACAAAGAGACCATGATGCAAATCTGTAATGTAGGAGACATTAACAGATTATCCATATGATTGGAAGACTAACCAAATGGAGGAGTAAGAACTCTGAGATCAGGTTTATCCTAAGGCCAACACTAGAACCCAACTTGTTTGATAGACTCAAAACAGGTGCTTTGTTCAAGGAGATAGTAGACTTGCTGCCATCATATTGAAAGATATTTTAACATTCTTCCCTTTGTTAACACCCAAAAAGTGCTCACTAGCTCATTTCCCTATTCACATGACCCATTTATCCACTTTTTCACCATCAGAGCCTCTGAAACCAACAAAAGGTCACCAAAAGACATATACAAAACAATTAGTCCCAAGAAGGGGGATCTAATACGTAAAGAAATATACTGGTACATCATAATGGTCCAGAGGGGACATTATTGTGGGATATACTCATGATCATGGCTGATCTCAATAACTGATACACTGGAATAACTGCTGAACGGTTGAAACTGAAGGTGTCCAACATCTGTATGGACTCAATGACTGTGAGCCATCTGAGATATTGTCGCCATACGCAACCCGGATATCTATAGAAAAAATGTAACTGGTTGTATCCATAGGTAGACTCTCAAATGTGGAGGAGGCAGGTGGTATCCGGGGTCTTCGACTAATAACTGAAAGGACCAATACCCTGTGCGAGTCTCAACGATGCGATCAAGGTGTTGAAGTCGAGCATGTGAGAAACAACCATTCGGAGGGGCACTGAGGGTTCCTCTCGAAATGATTCGTAGGCACTCATCATAAATGGTAATGAGTCCAAGACACAGGGACCTCTAGGTCTATCCTCTGGAATCAATGTGGTTGTCGTCGACAGAGGGAGACCAGCAACTAACAAGGCAATGATGTTTCCTTGATAGGAGCACGAGGTGTAGAACTGAAGTGATGTAGTATTGCTGGTAGGACTGACATACTTGTGGGGAAGGAAAATAACTGGGTCAAAAAATGGGTAGACTCAAACTTCCTTTGTTCAGAGCATGATGACATGGTTGACCTGGCAGCGTAGGGAACTGACTTGTAGGTGTGGGGATCATTGCTTTGGTTGAATGGTATATATTGACTCTGGGGGGGAGGACGAGCTGATAGGTGCTGTCGAGGGATTATCAGGGTGACATACTGCAGAATACTCTGAACAAAGGCGACCAAAATGGGGAAGCTACCATATGAGTAGATGTGATCTGTCGTGGAGCCAAGAGGCACCATTAATTCCTTCTTCGTAGTTTTAATGAGCTCCAAGAAGGGATAAAAGTGTGCTCTAAAATGGTACGGTCCTGTGGATTTTGCGAGCCCAGGACGGCTCATGCTCATGGTTGCTTTCATGTTTAGAGAGTCTGAAAACGGTAAGTGGACTCTGTTGGTGTTTCTTTTTCGTAAGTTTAGTCTCCAAGGCCCGAAAAAGCATAAAATGATGCGGATGGAGAACTCTTCTAGCCGATGTGACTAGAGTATACCTTTTTCGTGATTAGTCTACAAGGTCCGGAAAAGGGATAAACTTATACCAGGTAGACGCCCTTTCAGATACGTTTAACGAGCATGAAAGGAAGCAAGATTTCTCGGCGATCTTTTCATTGTTTTAGGAGTCAGAAAAGAGCTTAACGGAAACTCCCTAAGTGCCTTTTTCGTAAAAGGGGTTGCTCGGCCCGAAAAAGGGGTAAACTTATACCGAACAAAAATGGATTGATGAGGGCGAGGAAAGGTCTCAAGCATCGTCACCTGTGCGGAAATCTGGATCCGGTGACATAAGGATTGTCAGAGACGGAGAACGGCCGATGTGGCACGCAAACCGAGGTGACGAGGGGGGCGTGGAAAAAATGCCCGAAAAATCTAAAGGTGAGAGCGAGAAATGATCTCAAGCATCATCACGAGCGCGGAAAACTGAATCCGGCGATATAAGGCACATCGAAAACGGAGAACGGCCGATGTGGCACGCAAACCGAGGTGACGAGGGGGCATGGAAAAAATGCCCGAAAAATCTAAAGGTGAGAGCGAGAAATGATCTCAAGCATCATCACGAGCGCGGAAAACTGAATCCGGCGATATAAGGCACATCGAAAATGGAGAACGGCCGATGTGGCACGCAAACCGAGGTGACGAGGGGGCATGGAAAAAATGCCCGAAAAATCTAAAGGTGAGAGCGAGAAATGATCTCGAGCGTCATCACGAGCGCGGAAAACTGAATCCGGCGATATAAGGCACGTCGAAAATGGAGAACGGCCGATGTGGCACGCAAACCGAGGCGACGAGGGGGGCATGGAAAAAATGCCCTGACAATCGGGACGTGACAGCGAGAAATGATCTCAAGCATCATCACGGGCTCGGAAAAATGAATCCGATGATATCAAATATATCAAAAACAGAGAGCAGTCGAAGTGGTAGGCAAACTGGGGCGACAAAGTGTCGGGACACAATGTTGATATTGGTCCTGGTGAGAGCGAGAAATGATCTCAAGCATCATCACAGGAACGGAAATATGAATCCGACAGTGCAAATGGTGCGAAAAACGGAGGTCATAAGGACTCCGGAATGGTTAAAGGAAAGAACTAGGTTAAAAGATGGCTACAAATAAAGGTGATCCCACCAAGCGAAGGATGCAGTGGTGGGGAGAAATGATGACCCGTGGGGGCAAAATACTAGGTGTATCAAATCAACTGAAATATACAAGTGACACGTGACCTCAAAAATGGTTGAGATCACAAATATGAAAAAGTGAGCAGGGTTAATGACCTGCCCCCATGCTATGTGCATGGGGTTTGTGATTGTGGATCACATATGTGTTGGTTTGAACGATGGGCTCATTGAGGTGTTGAGATAGAGATGATGGGGAAGGTTCAAAATGATTGATCATGCCCCCTATCCCGGGGTCGAGGTAATCTATTATGCCCCCTAACTCAGAGGTGTCAATGTCGTGCAGATGTTGTCTCAGAGAGAGATCAATAGGGCATTGAGCAACTGCTGGTGGGGTGTTATACCATGAGGCTGTGGGTCGTGGTGGCATACTGAAGTGATGATATGATGATGGGGGATTCCCTTTGTGGGGTGGATGCCCCCAGTATCTCCGATGAGGATCACGATGATGATGAGTAGGCAAGGTTTTGGGCCTGCCCCCATGTTGTGGACATGTGGTTTCCTGGTCGATTTGAAAGGGTTGAACCTGTGTGTCAAAGGGATCAATGGAAGGGGCCGACCGAACAGAGGGGTATCCAGTGGAGATCGTATAAATGGCGGGGTCAAGGCCAGGCATTTCGGTATCTGACCAAGTAAAGACATCAGTGAATTCTTGGAATAGTTGTTGGTATTCTCCGATCTCATGCTCACTGTGGGAGGTTCCTAATGTGATGGTATGAAGGGCACCAAGTGGGTCAGAGATGTCAATGTGGATGATGGGAGAAATATCGGCCATGGGATCCGTTAACCAGTCGATTTTAGTAGGAAGGAAATCCTTGGACTTAACCGCGGATTGGGTAGCGGTGGTGGATGAAGTCTCTTCCAGGAGGAAGTATGGACGATGGTGCATGTCTTCCCCTGGATAATCAAAGGTAGTAGGAGTCTCGAGAACCTCTTCATCATTGCGGGAGCTTTGAGTGGTCAAATCGAGCGATGAGGTAGTTGTAGTCGAAGAGATCATGTAGATGGTGTTAATCTCTCCGGATGAGTATGATGGGGGAGGGTAGATCTCCTCGATAGTAGGGGGTGCTGTCTCAAGGTCCAAATTGTTCATCTCGTAGAGAGCTGCTCTGTAGTCAGGGAGATCCGGACAATGGTGAGAGTAGTGGCCGTAAACACTGCATATGGCACAAGGATGGTTGGTGCGCAGTGATCTGTCGCGAGGCTGAGGAGGTGGCTCAAGTCTAACGACTGGGATGCCGGCGTCATCGTCCAACATATTCATATGCTCTTGGAGAGCTGGTAACTGTGGGCATTGATGAGTTGGATGGCCTATCTCATCGCACAACGAGCATTTAGGGGGAGCTCGAAACACCGGTGGGGGTTTAACCGCCATGGGTGGGGGTACTGCAGTGTATGGTTGTGGGCCTCTGCCCCCAGTGGGCCTGATAGGAGGGGGAGGATTTGTTGACGACGAAGGGATATTGAGGCTAGGAGGAGGTGTCGTTGACGACGAAGGGATTGCGACACCAGGAGGAGGTTGATTTGTGGTAACAATAGGTTGTACCGGTTGGAGGATGACGTTTGGTGTCGGCGGTCGAACGGGAGGTGGAATATACCACACAGGTAATCCCAATGTTAGCCCGGGTAGACTAAGGGTAGCCATAACCGGGGCGCTTACTACACCCGAAGGAGGAAATAGGAAGGGGATGGTGTGGATAGGTGTAACCCCAATGTGACTAGGGACTAATGGTGGTTTGGGTAACAAGGAGGGTTGATTACCAGGTGTTTGTGAAAGAGTGCAGAGGTTAGCGACCTGGGTCTCCGGTGACGGGGTTGGAATGGCCTGGAATGTAGAGGTCATCGGTGCCTCGGAGTAAAGTCCGGGTCCTACTGAGGAAATGAATGAGGTAGTTGCACCACAAACAGGTTGTTCAACCATGGGGAGAACATTTTCAGGTGTGGCGGGGGCCTTGGGATTGTAATAGGTGAGCTGGTCGACCTTGACCACGCATCCCTCATGGGGGAACTGCATGGTGCGAAATACGGATGAGGCAACAGCCCGCATGGCATACATGTAGCTACGACCAAGTAAAAGGTTATAGTCTAGTTGGGCATTGATGACCTCAATGTCAATGAGAACAGTTTTACCCGCCAGCTGGACGGGGACATTGGCTAAAAGACCTTGGGGTTGTGCCGAACGACCGTCATAGGCTCGCAACGCAGTGGTGGACTGCTGGAGAGTGGGGGATCCCAACTTCTGCCAAACGAATGTGGACATGACGCATGTGGAGGCCCCTTCATCGATAATGCATCGATGGATGACAAGATTTCGAACAGAAACAGAAACATGGAATGCTAAAGAGGAAGGCAGGCGTGGTTCAGATTGGTCTGAATCGAATGCGATCAGCTGTGAATCATTGGGGTCAATGGCACCAATGGTAGAGAGCAAAGTTTTGCGCTGCGAAGGACAGTTTTTCAAAACCTCTAAAGCAGACATGGCTGCAGGAGACTGGGCTAAGTCGTCTACGATGTTGCAATTCGACACAGCGCGAGCATTGGGATTACTGTTGATGCGACGAAGAGGGAAACGAGGTGCTTTAGAAGCACCATCGAGTGGAAGAGGTGGTATTCGTAACGTCTGATCGGTGGGATTAGCGTTAGTATCCTTGTCGGCGGGGGTAGCCTCGGAGGTAGGACCATACTGGTTCCGTCGGGTTTGGATGTTGACGTCGGCAGTGGACATCATCAATAAGTGGTGAGTGCCTGAATCAAACATGGGTTGATCAGGAGCGGCGTAAGTGATTTGTTGTGGTTGCACGTTGCCCTGTGGGGGGGCTAACGGCTGAGTGTTCACCACTCCTTGTGTTGGAAAAGGGTTTTGTAATACCAAAGGTTGTTGTGGAGGTGGTGGAGGGTTGGGTGGCGGCTGAGGAGCCGCCTGCCCTTGACGATGGGCGTCATTTGTCCATAGTTGTCGAGCTCGCTCCAGATGTGGGCAAGCGTGGGTATAGTGGCCATAGACACCGCAAATGGAACAAGGATGGTTTGTTCGTAAATTAGCATTTTTGGGTTGCTTAGGTGGTCGCTCAGGATTCTGATGAGCAGGCACCACGTTATTGTTTTGCGGAGGACGGGTAGGTTGTGGAGCTTGGTTACGGTTTTGATTGTTTCCACGGTTGCGTCCTCTTCCGCGGTTAGGTTGCCCACCCTGGTTGCGTTGGTTATTTTGGTATTGGGGCTGATGTTGTTGTGCATACACATGCCCTTGAGCATTGGGGGGGTTCTGGGGAGCCGCAGGTGCGGGAGCAGGTTGCGGCGGGTAGTATGTAGGTGGAGCTGGAGGTGGTCCAGTTGCCTGTTGGGGTTGTTGGTACCCCTGAGATGGTGGAGGTGTGAGGTTAGCTGGTGCGACCGGTTGTGGGTAATGCATGGGCTGTTGTGGGAACTACATGGGCTGTTGTGGGAACTGCATGGGGGTCTGTACCGTAGGTTGAGCATAGTATGTAGGAGGTACATATGCTGATGGCGCTTGGCCATAACAATGTTGTGGACAAGAGGGTCCATGAACATGATGGGTCTGGTTTGTTGGAGCATAAGAAGTTGTCGCTCCGGAACTCGATGTAGCCCTAGAAAGGTCTGGGGCGGGCATGGTGCTCACCATACTGAAAGGTTTTGCTTGCGGTGTAATTTGGCCAATAATGCCATCAGCGGCATGTGATGCCCCCGGTGCGTCACCGCGTGCAGAGTCGCCTCGTGGGGCGTCCGGTATGATCGTGTATAAGTAACCCGATTGGGCATAGATGAGATCAAACTGTTGGGCCTTGAGGATGGCCTCTTCCTCGGACTGGGGTCTTTCAGATGCTACATCCTTCGCAATGAGAGGAAGGAGGGATTTAAGGAACCAGTCTAAAAAGATTCAGTCGTCTAATTTGATCTTGCATAGGCTTCGGCGTCGGCGCCAATCATGAATATGGTCAGTGATATGCGTGGCCGTGTTCTGTCTACAAGACAATAGGATCTCGACGCCCGCATCATAGCGGACAGGTAACTGAAAGAACTGCAGGAAGGTCGAGGCAAGGGAGGTAAATGTGGAATGCGTCCCATGGGGCTGCTCGATATACCATTGGCTGCAGAGCCAGTGAAGGTGCGTTGTAAAAGCCGGAGGCGGATTGAGTCATCCACTATGGAGTTGGAGGAACACCATAAATGGAAGGACATGATGTGGTTCTGGGGGTCTTCTCCTGCCTTACCCTCAAACTTAGGGATGTCAGAGGGAAGTTTAGTGGGCATATGGGGCCACGCAGGATCATGTTTGATGGGGTCATTTGTTAACCTAGCTAGGTATGGCAGGTTCAGACTTGCCATGTATGGTAGGCTAGCTGGTGTGGTAACTGGGGCGGGGACATGCCCAACCATTGTGGTATGGTGTAGGGGTCCTGTAGCGCCTAAAGGTACTCCAGGTATGGAAGGTATGTGCCCTCCCATGGGTGTGGGCTGGTATGGGTTAGCGTTTCCAAGTGCAACATGGGTTACACTTGGGTTAGGAATCGCACTAGGGATTCCCGGGATAACACTCCCAAGTGCAACATGGGTTGCATTTGGGTTGGGAATTGCACTAGGGATTCCTGGGATAGCACTCCCAAGTGCAACATGGGTTTCATTTGGGTTGGGAATCGTACTAGGGATTCCTGGGATGGGGTTTGTGGAAACCAAAGGGGGTATGACCCCCATGTTGGGTATACCTATGACAGGTGTTGGCCCTGTGTTGGGCATTCCTAAATGTGGAGTGTTACCCATATTGGGCATACCCAGGGGGGTGGTTGTTGCCGTGGATGGTACTATAGCAGAAGGGTTTGCGGATGTCTCACCTATGGTACTTGTAAAGAGTGGATCAAATGGTGTTCCATACATAATTGTGGTTGGTGATAACTCTGTGTGGTTTTCGGATTCTACCTCCAAATCAAAGGTGAAGTGGGGTATGTCAGAATCGGATGACTGTCTAATTGATTGACGATGTGCCGAATCAAGGGATAGGGCTCTGCGTCTGTGACGTGGAGAGCCAAGTGGACTAAACTCTGGGAGTTCGCCCTGTAGACGACGAGAACGTCTAGAATTCTCAATGGTGAGAATATAATTTGTTGATGTAAAAATTTGTTTTAATTATCAGGTGGTGATATATATGTAAAAGACTCAAAACCCTAATGCAACCAAGGGGGTGCAAGAAGGGGAGTGAAAAAAGAAGGCTCACAGGCCAAAAAATCAATCCTCAAGAAATGCACTTATTCTAGCAGCTGTGCTACAATAAGTGGAGGAATGCAACAACCGGTCAGAATACCAACATGCAGACGGCTCCTAGAAAAAATAGGTGTAACTAGACCACAGGTAGGTTGAAATCATGCAAACACCTAATCTAAAAGTATTGTGACTCAAACAGACGATATCCCCTGCAAGGTGATGAAATCCAAGTCAGACAATATGAATGTTGAGACAACGGCTAGATATCCCCCTACCGGGAGGGACACCGGGTAATCAATCCTAAAAGACAGGCTACTAGGATACTTCGTTCATGACGCGTCGAGAAAAGGTAAATCTGCCGTTTGGTCCTTCGATCGCAATATCCCAATACAGGGATATCCCGAGAACTGCGAATGGTAGCCCTTCGGTTACTGAATGGGTTTCGGTATCCCACTCAGGCTTCCGGAACCATCCTCGTGACTTCAACCCTCCTAAGGGAGAGGCCTTCCCACAAACCGGTTGTGATCGCGCCAAAAAGTACTAAGAGATTTTAGCTCCCTAATTGGACAACTTCTATGTCTCAGATGTAAGAACTGAGGGGTGTTATTGGAACACCTATCCCCCCAATACTACCTAGCTACAAGAATTTTTTTAGTGTTCCCCAAGTGGGGTTAAAAGTGTGTTAAAATTAAGGTACGTTTTAAGGCTTAGTTCAATTAAGTGATCGTGTGAGTGCACGTGAGGTGTTGTAAACTGAACTTTGAAAAGAATTAAATGCTTTACAGGAAACTTTCAAAAAATAAAGGATTTTTCGAAAATAAAAAAGCAAATATTTATGACTTTTCACTAAAAGGAATTTAAATGCTTTTGAAAAAATAACTCAAAAAATAATGGATTTTTTGGATTTATGAAAGCAAATAATAGACTTCTTTTAAAAGAAATAAATGGATTTCTTTGTTTCAAGAAAAATTGCTAAGGGCAAGATTTTAAAGAAGTAAACAAGAAAAAATTGGAATCTAGATAAAAATGCAAAATGAGTCTTTCTTTCACTTTCTTGAAAATTTTTAAAAAGATTCCTAGATATGCACTTTTAAATAGTAAATTTTTTTTTCAAAGCTGTAAAATATGCAGGATTTAATACTGTAAAAAATGTGCTATGGGCAGAAAGTACAGTAATTTTTTTTTTTCAAAATCGGGATGGCCGAATGAAAAATTCAGCCGCGCGGGTTTTGGACGTACAGCCGCGATGGGCCGCGCGGGTTTTGGACGCACAGTCGCGATGGACCGCGCGGGTTTTGGGCGCATAGTCGCGATGGACCGCGCGGGTTTTGGACGCACAGGCGCGATGGGCAGCGCGGATTTTAACCGCACAGGCGCGATGGGCAGCGCGGAAATTGGCCGCGAAGCCGCGATGTGCAGCGCGGAAAAACGCAGAAAAGTCGCGATGGACCGCGTGACTGTCTGGGAAAAGGCCGCGATGGACCGCGCGGAAAAACGCAGAAAAGTCGCGATGGACCGTGCGACTGTCTGGCAAAAAACTGCGAGGCGGAAGCCGTGCACGGAAACCGAGAAACGAACCCGAAAATTGAAAATTTCGGGCTGTTTATGGGGCCAAATCTCAGAGCAGCAATGGATCTGCTGTCTAAGATGGCAGATCTATGGATCTAAAGGTTAAAAACTCATAAAAAACTAAGATTAAAGACAAAACTAGAGATCTATAGTTCAAACCAAAGCGGAGTCGCCAAAAAACTGTTGGCCCGGTTTTGCAACCAGGCTTAGTGCTATGGGCACCTGCTAACTAGTAGCAGCAGTTTCAATGAAAGCAAATAACAATAAACTAATTAAACAAGACTATTCATGAATCTAAGCAAAGATATTAAGCAAATAATGACAATAATTTAAGATCAAGAAGAAGAACATATAAAATAAAGAATTTGTATTGAAAGTATGGGGCAAGCAAGTGCTTGCGGAATCAATACCTCTAATGGTGAGGTTGAATAGCTCCAAGGATGAGTAACTTCCAATCTCCAATGGTCTCTTCTCCAATGTGGTTTGCAATGGCTAAAATGCTCAGGGGATATTTCAGCAGCATAAGGATGAGATAATGGATGGATGTGAAATGAGGAGCCCCTACCACCTTTTTATAGGTTTTGGTGGTGGGAAATACCATTTGTGGTTTTGTGGAAACCAAATGGTATTGACCAACATGGTTTAGGTACTTTTCCCTCCTTTTTCCTTTTTTTTGAATAAAAATAATATTTTAATTCCCTTTTTAATATTTTTGGGAATTTGGACCCTTTTTGAGGGTTTTTTATGCTTTTTTGGGAAAAATAATCTTTTTTAATGGAAAAAGGGGTGTACTAAGGTCTTTTGGTGACCTTTTGTTGGTTTCAGAGGCTCTGATGGTGAAAAAGTGGATAAATGGGTCATGTGAATAGGGAAATGAGCTAGTGAGCACTTTTTGGGTGTTAACACCCTTCCCTTTCCTTTTTCATTTTTTTAACGAGCTTGACAAAGAACTAAAGCATGCTCGATGGTATTTTCATATTTAAGGAGTCTGAAAAACCTAGAAGAAAACTCCATACACCTATCCGTGGATTTTATATCGAGCCTGGATTGGTCTGTGCTCGACAGTGTTTTCTTGCTTATAGAGTTGAAAAAATTAAACAGTCCTCTATCAACCATATCGTGGATTTCACATCGAGCCCAAATAGGTGAACGCTCACTTGGTGTTTTCACATTTCGAGAGTCTGAAAACCCTAAAGACGACTCCAAAGGTCATTTTTCGTAAAGTTAGTCTCCTTCCCCGAAAAAGTGTAAAATAATGGAAGAAATCTTCTAGCGCATACAAAAGTATACCTAGAGTATACCTTTTCCGTAAATTATCCACTAAGGCCCGGAAAAGGGGTAATTCTATACCTAAGTGGATGTCGTTTAAATTATTTTAACGAACCCAAAAAGACAACTATGCTCGGCAAACTTTTCCTATTTAAGGAGTCTGAAAAGGGCTTAAAAGAACTCCATAGGGATCTTTTCCGTAAAGGTTTAACGAGTCTAGAAAAGTAAACTCGTGACCTCCTTACTGTTTTTAACGAGCTCAAAGGAGATAGAAAAATGCTCATAACTTCATTACTATTTTTAATGAGCTCGAAGTGAAGATGAAAGAAATGCTCATAGCCTCCTTACTGTTTTTAACGAGCTCGAAGGAAAGGTCGAAGACTGCTCGTAACCTACTTACTGTTTTTAACGAGCTTGAAGTAAAGGTAGAAGAATGCTCGTAACCTACTTACTGTTTTTAACGAGCTTGAAGTAAAAGAAAAATGCTCGAAATGGGAGGAGACAAGTGTCAGGGACATGCAAAACTAGCTCCAAGCGCATGGAACAAAGCTGTGCTGAATGCAACGAACATGAGCAAGATAAGGACACTCAGGGTGTGTCTCCTCTAGGTAAAAGGTGTCAAACTGCGAAGGCAAAATGATACAGGTCTTAGCGGAAATGAGATCATAGATGGAGGCTTATACAATGGGCTAAAAGCATGGAAGCTGGCATCAAGCTCATTAGCACAAGCGGGATCATAATAGATGCATATGCAACTTGGACATAAACATGGGAGCCTTATCAGGGATGGCCAGAAATATATGAGGAAGAAAGATATGAGGCTTCTTCTCAAAGTCATGGTAAATCTAAAAAGGCTCCTGCGCATGTGAGAAAAACTCAGCATGGGAACCAAAATGGCGTAAGGGTGCTGACTAGGGTGACCCATGTTAGGTAGGCTCTGCTGTCGGATTGGTGCACGATGCATAAAGAGATGGCTAACACACCAATAAACAACAGGTTCGACCCTATGGCGAATTCGGATGGCAAAAGGTTCAAATGCAACATAGAAACGGGGAAGCCTAAACCTATATGCAAGGTTCCGAATATACCTAACATGGTCGCACAAGGTGTCGAAAAGGACCAGTAAGCAAGTATACATCCAGCTAAGAATCCTGTCTCCAAGAAACATCAGTACCAAGATCATATCTAAAACATATGTAAAGAAAGACCCGATACAAGTCACTGTGGTAGAAATACTTTCAACTTCACTATCATCAACAACAAGCATAAACAAGGCAGAGTTTTCAAATGAAGACTCTATGGTACCCAATCCCGAGGACTTACAATCAACAAGATCAACTTTAGGATGAAGATCAAAGTTGAAGGACATGATGGAATCTGTAGAAACAAATTCATCATCACGGGAGTTGAAAATTCTAGAAGCAGAATCAAAGTCAGCAGGAACACCGATTTGCGGATCTATAGGAGTGTCCAAAGAATCAACATTAGGAAGATCAGACTTTAAGGTCAAACCAGGGCTGGACATAACTGCGACTGGATCAACATCAAAATGAATGGTAGACTGTACTATGGACTCTAGGAAAACTTCATTGGAAGGAAGTATATCATCCCAGATAGAACACATATCTAAACATTCAGATGGAGGTGTCACTTGGTCAAAAGCTGGGACCAAGTCCCGAGAAGGTAAGCATGAACTCAGAGACTTCTTCTCAGTAGCAGTTGAACTCAAGGAACAATATGCCACATAAGTCCCATGTGACATAGTAGTGCCTAATGACGAGGGATCAGACTGCTATACAGTTGGGTAATAAGGAGGATCAACGAATGCAAGCTAGTCGATGGTGACAATGTTTTCGTTATGAGGGAAATGCATCACAGGAAAGAGCGTAGACACCACAGCATGCATAGCATAAACATAATCACGCCCGAGGATTATATCAAAGTCCATAGGGTCCTTTAAAACCATAAAATCAACTAAGACTGTTTTTCCACCCAAGGTAACAAGTGACTGATGGAGGAATCCGATCGGTTTACTAGGTCTTCTATCGAAGTTCAATGGCCAATTAACAGCTGGAATAACATTAGGGAAACCCAAATATCTCCAAGCATAAGTGGACATGATACTAACAGAAGCACCTTCATAAACAATGCATCGATCAACCGTATGGTTCTCGATATCAACCTTTATCTGGAAAGGTGTCGAAGAAGGAAGACGAGGCTCTGCTAGACTATTCCAATCAAAGGAAATGGTCCTAGGGCTTGGTAGGGGTTCACATGGAACAGATGAAGTGCCCCCTTTTTCAGGAACATCCAAAATTGTAATGCATAAGACTTCAACAGTAGGTACATCAATCTCAGAAGGACTGATGGGATCGGTCGAAGATTGCATCGATTCGATCACTTCACTCTCCGAAGGAAGAGTGGGGTCGACCAAAGATTGCATTGGTTCAACCACTTTATCAACCAAAGGTTGATCTGAATGCAGGGAATCTATAGACAACTCAGGAACAGAGGTTCCTTCAGACATGGACCACACTCTTAGTGCCTTTGTAATGGAAGGGCATCAGTGAGTAAGGTGATCTACCTTACAAAGTTTACAAGGGAACTTTGGTTTCCGTCCTATAGGTTTAGACTCCTTTACAACGTCAGTACTCTCAGCATGACTAGCATTGGATCACAGCTTGCCCCCAGCTTGACTTGCAGTGGCTGGTTGCTCAGAAGCAGAAGACTTTTGAACTAAGGACCACACTTTTTGCACTTCTGGAAGTACAGGGCACAAGTAAGTAAGGTGATCTCCCTCACAAAACTTACAAGGGAACTTAAGCTTCTGTTTGTTGGGTTTGTCGACAATGTCAACTCCCTCAGCATGACTTGCAGTGGCTGATCTGGTGTCTCCAGTATGACTCATAGGAACTGGTGACTTGTCATTAATATGACTAGCAGTGATCAATGATGTGACCTCAACATGACTGACAGTGGTTGAAGACAAACTTTCAGTGTGGTTTTTCGGTGACTAAACGTTTTATCCCAGCATGACCTCCAGAGGCTGGGTAGGTTCCCCTTGCATGATTTGCAGAGGTAGGGTGCTTTCCCCCAGCATGAATTACAGAGGCTGGGTTGCTACCCCCTTTTTTTGGCATCTTCTTCCTATTCTTACCCCGTCTATTCCTTTTAGACTGCTGGTTACTAGTATTGCTACTTTCGCCACATGAGGTAGAAGGAGGAGGAGAATATGTTACTGGCAAAGAAGGCCCAGGGTTTTGATGCTCTTGATTTGAGGTGCTCACAAAAGAAGTGTCAGGAGCATGCAAGGCATTCGGAGTGGAAAAAAACCAAACCGGCAACCCAATAGTGAATCCAGGAAGATTCATAGTAGCCATTAAGGAAGCACCAATGTTTCCAATGAATGGAATAGCACAAGGATCCCCTAGAATAGGGCTACCTTGATTGGCACTCACCGGAATGCTAGGCATAGTTTCCTGCTCAAATGAGTAATATTTTCTCTAAGGAAAACTAAAACAAGTAGCACAAAGAGCACACCACTAAAAACAAGTCCTAGGTAAATCAAACCAGGCAAACACATGCCTTCCGGAGAAGATTCTGGGATGATGAGGGCCCAGAATAGATCAATGAAGGATGAAGAACAGTTACCCGGGGTCCACAATACAATGACTAAGGGTGCAAGTGCTGGAATCACCCAACCACCATCCCAAAGACCTGCAAGGGATTTCCTCGCACATCTGTCCTAGGTACAACAGATATACCCTCTGTTGTCACCTGTGTATGAACCTATGGTCAGATACTAAGGATACCACCACACCAAAAACTCCTGGGGGAACAGTCTCTGGTCGAATCAGAAGGCGTGGGCAGGGTAACTGAGCACGAAACTCAAAAGAGTCCCCAAACGCGATCCAATCCTGGTATATGCTCGAAATAGAAAGTAGGAGGAGTATTCCCAACAATCTGATCTCACAAGACCTACTGCATAGATCCCATGCAAGCTTTGAATGAGGTGGGTTTACTTGTGATAGTCGAACTACGATTTTTGCATAATGTGTGATCTTGGGTGGTTTAAGGTGTTTTAAACCCAAGATACTAACCAAGACTAGTTGGTGTAGTGTAACCTAGAAAAGAAAATGTTACTAGTACATTTTATTAGGGTTCAAGGTTACTTGCTTACTCAAAAAGGTAGTGGGTGTGTGAGAGTGGTTATAATAGAGATAGAGTACTAAAAATGAAATATTCACCACTAAACAAATTTTTTCTTTTCAATGCAAGTCTTAAAATTATGATCTAGAATGCATATGCAAATGAATTTTTTAATCTTTCGAATGCAAAAAAGGTAAAAATAAAGCTAAATGTACAAAATTAAACTCAAAACCTAAGAATGCAGCTACTCAAGCAAATAGATATGCAAAATAAAACTTGTTCTTTTTTATGCAAAGCACTCTAAAATCTTTTTAGCCACTTGCAAGGTACTCTATTCAGAATATAAATCAAATTTCTTTATGCTTTCCAAAGGTAAGAAACAAAAATGAAACTAACCTACTATCAAAGCAAAGCAAAGAAACTTTCAAGTCTTCTTTATTGAAACAGTAAAAGCTACCAAATATGACTTTCAGATACTTATTGATGTAAGCATGCCAAACATTGGGAAAAGAGTACAAAAACTACTTTTAGACCCAAACGAAGAAAATGACCTACGACAAGTATGGTTTGGTAAAGTCACGTCTTCACATAAACAATGCAAACAAGGTCTTGAACAACAGCCAAAACACTTGAGCTTTCACTACAAAAGAAAGCTTAAAAGCATAAGGGAGGATAAAAAACCAATCTAAAAGAGAAATTTCACTCAAATAGATACAAACAGGGTCAAGAAGACTCAAGAGGTTTCAAATCCAGTGGAAATGGGGCAAGCAGGTTTAGTCAGACTCAAATTAGGGTACAAAACACCAAATGGGTCCACAACCCCCCAACTTGGGTCAACAAGCCCCAAAACTTTTCAAACAAGCCCAAATTGATTAAAAGAGGTTCAAATCATGAACGTAGGATCAGTACAAGGATGGGAGACCACTTATAGTGGTTTAACTCAGACCTAGGGTCATCAGGGACCCCAAAAAATGTAGCCACAACCCCCAGATTTGGGTCCACAACCCAACAACTCAAAAATTTCAAACCCATATTTTTAGCGCTACTGTGTATGAGGCATACCAGCGCCCATAGCAGGATGGGCGCTACTTTGCAAAGGAAAAGTAGTGTATGGGCACTTCTAAGTTGTACAAACAGTAGCGTACAGGTGGAAAAAGTTGGGAAATGGGGTTAAAACCCCCACACCTGGGTCCACAAGGGTTTGCAAGGGCTGGGAAGGGTTTCTAAGTGCCAAGGAGGGTCAAACAGAGCCTACTAACTGATCCTAATCAAGAAAATGAACAAATAACATAAAAAAAAACTAAACAAATGACCTTGGATACCCCTAAGCAGTTAGGCTTTCCCCAGCGGAGTCGCCATTCTATTGTGGGGAAAATGCACCTATAGTTCAGGGGAGAAACTACCAACTTACGGTGATAAAGATAGACTTACAAGCATTCTGCAAGTAAAACAAATAAGTTAAGAGATTAGGGTTTAGATATGTAGGCACCTTATTCAGAAAGTTGATCCTAGCTTTGCCTCCCTCGCTCTTTAATGCTTATCCAGTGTCGCAATGCCCATACCTGCAAAACAACTTGATACCTTTCTCAAATACATTTGACTACATATATAAGATTGATATTCATAATAGAAGAAGACATCAGATTATAAACAAATTGTAATCAAATATGAGACACATTAATAGGTCATATTTGGAAAGAGAAGAACGTCTGATCTTTATTAATGAATGAAAGCAAGTACATAAAGTTATACCTCCTTTCAAGCTTGGCACTTCACGAAACCTCGATTCAAGGTCTCCTGCTTCCGTTCTCCAAGGATTCCAGCCTCTAATCATTTGTGCTAGGGTTTACCAAAAACTAAGCACAAGAGAGGGGGGTGAGGGTCTCCATTCCTCCAGCATAAAAATATTGTAGACTTGGTCCACTCACATGGCCCTTCTAACCTCTTTATATAGTCAGTGAAGGATAGGAAAAGAAGTTATAACTACTCAGGAAGTTTCCCAACCAGCTTAAGTTACTCAAATTTCGATATTTTGACCAAAATAGAGGTGTACGCTACTATTTCACAGTGGAGTAGCGCTACTATTGTACACTAGAGTAGGGTACACACGCTACTATCATGCCTATGTACCATCGCTCATGTTAAAAAATGGCCAAAAACAAGATTTTCTGCTCATTTTCAAGAGATGGTTTGGTTTGGAAAAATGTTCCTAAGGGTCATATACATCAAATGGGTCAAGAATGAGGTAATTTCAACCATTTTTAGTGTCCCAAATGACTCCTCAATCCACAAATGTCTTGTTGTGTGACTGAAACTTGATCTCAAGAAGTGTCATCATGCGACCAAGGGAAGCAAGTGTCATCACGGATGGAGAGGTGTCATTTCAAGCTATAGCAATATCTTAGAAGACTAAATGAGCAAATACTAAGGTGGCCAATTGCCAAGGTATTACAATAGGCATAAGAAACTAGAATGACAAAATTATCTCCTATCTAAATCATGCCCAATAAGAACAACCTAAGAAATGGCATAACATTGGATAATTTTGAGGATGTTTCTTCTGCTTGTTATTCAGTCACTATGGTTTTTCAATTATGTGGTGATGTCTCTTCGAAGCTTGTTATTCAGTCACTAGATTTTTGCCATAGCATTTTTAGGGTGGGTTAGTGCATTCAAATGTCAGAAATTGGGTAAAGAGGCTTAATAAAATGAATTGGTACAATTCATCTTCTAGTCAAGGTGTCATGGTGATAGATCATTACAATCTTTTCAGGGTGGTGCAGTTTTACCTGTTTTGAATGTTAGTAGTTTGTAAGGATCATAAAGGCAGATTAACTGAACTTATTGACTAATGAATAGAACCATGATTTATTCCTTGTTTCTGATCTTATATGGTTATATTTGTTATTGTGGGTTATGAAGATTCATGGGCTGGTGTACAGTTTGCAGGGATATATATATATATTCCAATTCACTCTGAAATTCCTGGAATATCCATTTGGAGGAAGGTGTCCAATGTCAACTGCCATCCACAAGAGCAGCTGGTAGCCCCAGGGGACTTGATTGGATTTGAATCTGTGACGTGTGGTCTCCACATTTGTAACATGCCTTTGGGGGATGGTTCAATTAATTGAGCTAACCCTTGGGGCTATCCATACATTTATGTATCTAATATATATAATTTGTCAATTTTAAAGTCCTTTAATGCTGAACCTTCTTAATGTTGCAGGTCATCTGTTTTGTGGCATAGAGCTGTTGACTTGAAATTGAATGTTCGAAGTGATGGATATGTGCTAGTGAAATATCTGATGAAGCTGAATACAAAAACTAATGTAGGAGCTCCTCTTCACTCTTACTCAGTTGATGATATTGGAGAGGTGAGTATGAGTTGGCAATCTATTCAGACAGTGCTTTTTGTAATCTTTCTATCAGTAAGCTAGTGTACCCAAGTTAGTGATATGATGCTTATAGCAGACATTATTTCGGTTATGGATCATCATATTTCTGTTATAGATCATCATATTTCGTTTATACCACTTAAACTCATAGATGTGTTAATGATGAAGCTACCACAATGCAAATTTGGTTGCTGATTTCATTTTACATTGGAATTTCAGGCAGTAAAGAGGGATAATAAGCAATGCTTTGGTTTACTGGAAGAAAAGAGTGTGCTCTATATTAGAGCAAACCAAGGACATAGTATGAAGGTATTATTAAGCTATTGCTTCTTGCTACTTTTTGTATTCTATTTGTGACATGTTGATTACAACTTTTGTTATGTTTCTAACTTGTTCTTGATGCTAACTTATGAATCTTAAATTATTGAACTTAATGGCTATTTTAACCTACACAGAACCAAGGGTAAATTGATCAAATTGGGAATTGAATTAATACCTCCATTAAATTATCCTTGATATTTACTAATTTACTATGTATATGGAAGTTGGATTCAGATTTTTTCCTTTCAGTTAACTGTTGAAGTCAACTAGATCATGCATGCATTATGTCAAATTTGTCTGGCGACCTTCTAATGTAGCAGTTATTTGTTTCAAGTTTGAGGAATTTCTTTCAAGAGTTTTTGATTGGTCCGTGTTTTTTCGGCAGTTGATAGACTTAGAAGGGTTGTTAAAGACTATCTTGTCAGCTGAAGATGTTCCAGGTGAGAAATTGTATCTTCAACTGCTCTTCATCGGTATATAGTGGGTTTAATATTTATGTTTATGATATTTTCATTTCCTGAATCTTTATTAGTGGATGCTTTGTAGTTGAATTTTTCTCACAAAGTTTTTCCATGATCAATATATGTCTCGATTCTAGTCCTTGTAGGTCCAAGTGATGACCATCTTATCATATTTCAACATAATTCGAATATAGATTGTTAGCAACATGTGGAAATCCACTAGAAACCTCTAGAGGTTCCAAAATGGTTTCAAAACCCTAAACCTAACACTAATTCTAGCTATCAAGAAATGGCAGAATGAGGGAAGAGGGTGTAAAGGAGATACTAAATTAGAAAATAGATGAGCATATCATGGAGCATTGTAGAAGACCAATGTCCTCTAGCTTCATGGTAAGCTTGGACAATATTGTGATCTCCATGATATAAGATGACGAAAGGAAATACCCTTCATTTTTTGTCAGTTCCCATATCGGGTTTCCAAGGTGAATTTTGCTTCTTGGTGTGTTATATTTTCATGTTTAAAGTGCTGAAAAGAAAAAAAGACATTGTTTTACTATAATTGCTTTAGTTTTGTAACTCTGTTTTAGTGGACCAACCATTTGAATATCCAAAATAGTTTATAAACCATTTGAAAGGGGGATATTATGGATCATGTCCCTAAAGAAAAAATATATATTTATATATAGGGAGGCTAAATGTAGGGCAGTCCTCCTATGCTCCTCTATCTTGAATATCAACAAACATAACAAAGGCTTAAAATATAGGTATAATTTCTAGGACCATAATAATGGTAGAACAATAAGGTTTTAGAAAAATATATGGGTTGAAACAAAGCGCCTAATGACTATTAGTGAATTGGAAAGAGTTAGAGCTTGAATGCAAAAACAACGATGGATTTAGTACCGTACTAGATCCCGTCAACAAATACCCTTGAAATCTGAGATCAAAACCCCCTGAATGCTGGTTGTATCACTGGTTGGATCAAGTGAAGGATTTAAATAAGGAATCTGTGAAACACAGATTCATCATTCCAAATCGAGAAACTGATTTTCGCTTATGCTGGAACTGTTAAGTTCAAAGAGTCATTTTAGTAAGAGTCGAGCGCCTACTGATTATCGTGAATTGGAGAGTTAGATCTCTCAATAAAAAGCATTGATGGAATTCTGTAGCAACGTGTTCGATCCCATCAGAGACCCCTAGAAGACTGGTTGATGATTCCACTGTTGGAGCAAAAGATGATTTTAACTAAGCAAGCCATAAAAAACATATTCATCATTCCAAGTGAAGAAAACAATTATTTATGTTGGAAAAGTATTTTCGATGAAGAAAGGATACCTTTAGATCCCTAGGGAGTTTCTTGATCCCCCAACCCCTCTAATGAGAAAAAATTAACCCCCAAAATGGCCCAAGATGTTAGTGTTTTCATGGATAGCATCAAAGGATAAGATCCAGTACTAAGGAAATTAACCCCCCATTATGAGACCAACCTATTCGAAGGGCTGAGCACTTGCAGTATGAATCACAAGCATTAGTTTCCAACACATTGCAGCAAATGGAAACATGGAGGAAAAAATGAGAAGTGAAGTATGCAAGAGATCTTTCAGTAACCAGAACACAAAATGAACTTCTCAAGACCCATGTGAATCATTTGAAGAACAAATTGGTTATGGTAGATACAAATATTGAAGGTCTGAAAGATAAAACAGAGGAGCAAGCAAAACAAATCTAGCAGGAGCAGTACCCAGGATTTGTAGTAGACAGGAAGCCACTAGCCCTCCAAGGGCTCAGTCGGTTCCTTTGGATGTGAGAAATGAGTGGCAGGGGATGACAACTACCTAGGATTTGTAGTAGACAGGAAGCAACTAGCCCCCGAGGGCTCAGTCGGTTCCTTTGGATGTGAGCAATGAGTGGCAGGGGATGAGAACACTATGGAGCAAGTTCAGGTGAAGATGCAACCCACAATATTCATCTCTTCCTTTCGTAGCTAGACAAAGAACAAGGCTCCCCGAGGGACCATGCACTAAACATATATAAAATCTGATATGCAATTTAAATGTATTATGTATTTAGAGCAATATAATAGAATCTACCCAGATAGAACAAATAGAATCAGCATGAAGATAATCGCTTATGCCATTTTTTAAGTCGGCATCTAGTAGCTTATGCCATTTTTGAACTCAACATTTTAATACCTTATGCCATTTTTGAACTCGACATTTTGTTGTTAAATTTGGATATAATTAGCAGAATGTACTCTCAGGTTGTCCAGTTCAACCGCAACCTTTTTTAGTTAATACAAAACAATATCCATCCTTGTAAAAAAAATCCAATCCTAAGAAAATTGAAGTGAGGCCTAAGGGGGCCCATTATGTCTTGGATGTGTAGCTGCACAGGAAAGCAATGTTCGTATCATTTTCAAATGCCCTGTAGCTCTAGTAACATTGATGCACAGCTATGCAGGAAAGCAATGTTCGTTTCATTTTCAAATGCCCTGCACCTCTAAAGCATTGAATTGTAGCTGCACAAGAAAGCAGTGTTCGTATCTTTTTCAAATGCCCTGTAGCTCTAGTAGCATTGTCAAGCTGCGTTGACAGGTTTGAAGTACTTGCTCTCTTCCTATATCAAGAGAAAATACCCTAAGAAGGTAGCCAAAGAAGTACTGGAAGTTTAAATATCTCAACCCTATTTAGCATATTAGAGCTCATTTAATTATTTGGCTAAGGCTAAATAAGCGACGATTTTGACTTCTCAGTGAGTTTCAGTCGGAATCCGACGCTTTTTTTTAAATTCAAATTTTGTGTGTTTCAAGTCGAGAATTTGAATTCATAAATGTATTAAGCATTTGCAAAAACCCCAAGGTACTGCTCTTCTATGAATTTAAACACCGGTATTTGGAATTTTTTAAATTCCTGAATGAAGGTGAGTTCATTAACAATTTTATGATTTCTTGCATTTTCTTTCATTTACAAGCTCTGTGGTGTGCTTGGTACAAGATTACTGAATGAAGGTAAGTTCATTAAAAATTTTATGATCTCTTGCATTTCCTTTCATTTTCATTGGATTAATATAATCTTGTAATGCTTTTATGGTTATGGTGTTTAACAATTTTGAATTATACCTTGTGGATCTAGTATATGATCAATGTTAATTATCTGTAAATGAAAGACCTAAATCCCAGTTTCTTTACCAACATAGATCCTATATGAGATTACTTATGTATATTTTTGTGGTTAGACATCTTTGAGGTCTCTTCAAACAATTCCAAAAGTTAGAAGGATATCTAGGCTTATTATCATTGAATTTTGTGCTTATCAATGTGTTTTGAAAAATAAATTGGATTTCAAGCATGGTTATCTTTGGATATTATTATCTTTTCTTAGAATTACAAATGATGCAATCTGGGTGTTCATATGCTCCCCTCCCCAATTCTGAAAGGGTTCTAGCTCAATGGAAGAGCGCCTGCCTTACAAGCAGGAGGTTGGTGGTTTGATTCCCCCGTGCCCTATTGATATTGCAATATTGGTATTTTTAATAAAATGTATTTTATTATGATTTATTATGGCTATAGAGGGGGTTTCAAACTGTCTTTGTATGTTGCCACGAGGGGGGTTCTAAACCACCTTCATATGTCACTACGAAGGGGGTTTGAAATTTCTCTTGTATGCTACAACGAGGGGGGTTTAGAATTGCCCTTGTAGGTACCTATGAGGGGGGTTTAGAACTTCCCTCATAGGGAGGTTTGTAACTACCCCGAAAGGTTTGTAATAAGAAATTTTAAGGGGGGTTTCAAACCGTCTCTGTAGGCCTCTACGAGGGGGGTTCCAAACCGCCCCTATAGGCATCTACGAGGGGGGTTACAAATCGCCCCTATAGGCCTCTACGACGGGGGTTCTAAACTGCCCCTATAGGCCTCTACAAGGGGGGTTCCAAATCATCCCTATAGGATTATACGAGGGGGGTTCACAACCTCCCCTATAGGCCTCTACGAGGGGGGTTTGAAACCGCCTCTATAGTCCTCTACGAGGGGGTTCAAAACTGCCCCTGTAGGTTTGTATGAGGGGGCTTATCAGGGGGGTTCACAACCTCTCTCGTAGGTCTCTATGAAGGGGGTTCAAAACCATCCCTGTATCTCTCTATCAAGGGGTCTATGAGGGGGGTTTAAAACCTCCTTCGTAGACGTCTACAAGGGGGGTCACAAACCACCCCCAAAAGTCACTTTTGGGGGCGATTGCAATCTCGTCAAAAAACGGCCTGAAAGGGAAAACCTTTTAACATCGATGCCTTTAGGGGCGGTTTTGCCAAAACCTCCCCCAAAGCCAAAACCCCCACCGTAGGTCAGTTTTGGGGGCGGAAGACAACCCCCCCTAAAGGACAAAAATGTAGTAGTGAAAGATGTGTTTTTAGTATATATTTTCCTTCCAATTGTTAGTTATTGTATTTGTTGTTAAACATGATACATTTGTTTACATGGCCTCTTTTTCCTTAAATACTGTGTTACGCTCTTTGTGTTAACAGTGCACCAAAAATATCCAGTTCCAACCCAGCTATTGCTATCGAAATTTGAAATGAAAATACCCTTGTTTCAGAAAGGTGAAATCTTGTTTCTGCAATTTTTTTCTTTTTGAAATATTTTGTTTTCTGGTCACTTTAATTTCTTAGTAAAATTTTAGACAATATATTGCAATTGAACCTTATTTCCTTTATGAAAAATGAGATATCTATGGAGGATGAACAAGTATCCAAGCGGTAATGTCCTAAACTTTTACAAGAAGAGATGTGTTTTTAGTACATATTTTCCTTTGAAATGTATATAGTCTTATAGAGTCTTTGTATCCTTCATATTTAATAAAAAAATCCCTTTATTTAACAACTTCAAGACATGTACCAATCCATCTTCCTCGATAATTGCAAGAATTCCAAGAAACATATTTAAGGGTGATGTCCTAGTTGTGTATAGTCCAACATGTGGTAGGCACTCAAGTTCACTTGCAAAGACACAACTTATACATGTTGATTTAGTGGACAAGCATGACTAGATAACAATTTATGTGACCATAAACAATAATCTAATTTCCTATTTTATGCAAAATTTATCACGTGGCTTAAGTGTGCACATTACAGACTTCATAATAAATCAAATAACTATGTACGAGAGAGGTGATGCAAATTGTTGTTGGAATCTATTTAATACTGAGAGGGGGGGTGAATCAATATTAGTGCAGTTATGAACAATTTTCAAATTCTTAACTGATTAATCTGAACTTTAATTATGCATCCACCGTAAATAAAACATTCATCCACATATGCACCAAAACACATAATACAAAACACATAATACAAAACACAAAATTTTTATGTGGAAACCCAAATAGGAGAAAACAATGAATTGCTCTATTATAATGAAAATATTACATTTGAGGAAGCACCGTCTTCCTGTGTTCTCCAGAACCAACTGGAAGGAGGCACCGACCCCCTGGTTGTACAAGAACCGACCTGAAGGAAGCTACAACTCCCTGAGTTCTCCAGCACCAACTGGAATGAGGATACAACCCCCTGCTCCTTGCCCCATCCTACCACCCAGATATATAAGAATAAGGTATTTTGTTTATGAACTTCTGATACACACACACTTCATGTTGACACAAATCTGTCGGCAAGGGTTCACTTTGCACTAGTGTCAACAAAACGCAACACAATATCCCATAGACATTGGCCCGGAAAGGGTTTATCGTGATACACACACACTTCATGTTGACACAAATCGGTCGACAATGGTTCACTTCGCACTAGTGTCAAAAAAACGCAACGCAATATCCCATAGACATTGGTTCGTAAAGGGTTTAGCCTCTCTAATGACACCCACATAGCGAGTGAAGTCTCACCCGAGATATCTAAGGGGGGCTAAAGGAACCAAGTTTCTATATATATGAGAGAACATGCATCAATTTTACTCACTCACACAGTAATTCAAAGATCGACATGAACATTATTCGCATCAAGACAGAATCATTAGATATACAACATAATAGATTATTGCAGCATAACTAACTGATCTGATATATATAACAGTACTGCGACATTACAGATTCTTACATACACAACATTTAACCAAGCTACAACATACATTCAATGATACTACAATAACCCATCATACACCATATTCAACCATTCTACAAAACCATACATTCATTTATACTATGACATCATATAATCAATCATACTGCGATAGGAAAATAGACATAGGCATAGACAAAACATTCCCTTTTATTACTGATCAGCTTGTCTTATACCACAACATCAAGGAATACGTCCACAAAACTGATGCAAAAAAATCTGCATATCATCCTCGAGAAAAAGGAAAAAGACACCGAAGTTCCAATCATATCAGAGATAATACAAAAGGGTGCTCAATGTGAGAACTAAAAGATAATGATCTAGATGCTTATCCAAAAGATAGATCGAAGGATTGATAAAAGGATTACCTTAGTCTTACAATACTACTCCTATTTATAGTCTCACTTGGACGTTACACATGGTCCACTTCTGAGAGTGACACATTAATTAATTAACTAAATAACTAACTTCTCTGCGCTATCCTCTTATCTTCCGCTTTATCCGCTCCGTGACTGGTCCTGTACCCTTTTCGCAGTCCTTTTCGTCACTGAGTATACCAAAATTTAGTTGCCTTGATCCCATTCCAACAGGCCCCCAACAGAAACTTGTGGCTTTCGCTCGATCCACCTCAGCCGAATGTTGTTGGTTGGTTCACCTGCATCTTAAATTCATCGTAAGCTTCCTTAATCTGGTCAATAGGGTCCTTTGTCAAGGATTTGAGTGTTGCATAGTCTTCCACTTCTTCTTTTTTTGGGTGCTCACCAGCTACCTGATGCGCTTTATTCATAGTTTCCTTTATCCTCATCATTCCTTCCATTGCTTCAACTGCCCACTGCTCAGCTTTTTTTTGCACATCATCCAAATGCATCGTTCTTCTTTGTTTCCTTGTTCGCGCTTTGTTGACCCCATGTTGTATTTATTTCAGCTCCTTTTCCTTCTTCATTTGTGCTATTAGGGGCATCTCCTTAAGCGATCTCATTAATACCTCAAGCTGTGATTCTTCTTTTCCGATTTGCATGTTCAGCTGGTGCAACTTCTCATCCTTTACTAGGGTTCCCCAAAATTGTGACACATCTTCCACAATGTTTTGATTTGCTTTATCTATTTCGGTGATCTCTATTGTGGATTATTCGATGGCGCTCTTCCTTCCTTCGACCTGCTCTTGTGGTGTGCTTGGCACTGCCCTTATCTATAATTCCTCATTCTCTTTTTGAAGATATGAAATGATCGTTCCCAACCTCAATGCTTTTGCTTCCACAAACATTTCTTTGCCTATTTCTGGTAGAGCTTCAAATGCCATGGAGATGGCATGTTCCAATCTTCTTCAATCCTCCACCATCTTCTCCCTTTCATTCATAACTACCTATTTTTATTCACGGAGGTGTTCAACCTCCTCTTCAATGCTTAGCACCTACGCTTATAACTAACCATTTGATCATGCGTTGATGCTTCACAGTCATTGATCTCTTCACTTACCCCAATGTGAGTGCATTGTAGCATAAACAAGGGATTCATGTTTAGGTCGATGTTGATGGTGTCTAATCCTTGTATCACAACATCCAATTCTTCCTTTTCGGTCATGATCACAGCAGGTAACACCTATACAATCCTTTGTCGGATGCCAATATCTACCTCAACCCCATGCCCGACTGGTCCACTTGGCCCTGCTTCTGGAAACATCCTTGTCTCCATGATTGCAGTGCTCAATGTATGCAACAACTACGACACTTGGTGAAAATACTCTATCGCATGTTGGGTGAACTTTGCACAGTTTTCCTTCGCCACAGTTGTTATCTTCTCGAGGATTTTATTCATTTTTTCTTCGAGGAGACCGATAGTTGTACTCCCCTTTCCTCTCTCCATCCTATTCTCCGTCCTCGATTCCTGTCACTGAGTCTCTAGCTCTGAATCTGTTTGGGTATTTATTGATGCCCCATCATGGCTTGCGATGCGCAAATGGTCAGCCACACCTTCATATTCCTCCTCTTATTCTTTAGTTTCTTCCTACGCCTTTGGCCCATCTGTCAATTTCCCATCCTCCAGGTCTAATAGTTGGTCTTTGCCGACTGGCACCTTCCACTCATCTTGCCATTCCTCGACTATGGCATCTAGTTCTGTGTCGCTCAGCTTGTACTGTGTCGGTAGCCACTGCTTTTGTGGGTCTGTGCGTGCCTGTATGAATATCACGTGGGGATCTACCAACAACCGTACGATTCTCCTATACTTCTTAGTTGCTTCTTCAGTTAGTCGCAAAATATTTACCGCTTCTACTTTCAGCTCTTCTAAATGTAACATCCGATATTTTCATAAAAATTTAAAATTTTTGATAATAGAAATAATAGCTTAATTTACGATAATTTATAATTGAGGAAAATAAAAATTGTTGATTGTAACAACATTAACTAAACATCTGTTTGTACTAAACACAAATAAAATTTTGTTATAAACAATGTGATAGTGACAACTTAAATACATTCATAACAACTATGATTATGATAGTTAAATGAACTAACGAATCAGAATTATGATGCAGCACTTTTCTTCTGCAATGATAAGCATGATTAAAGTAATAAATGAAATGACAGGTTAGAAATGTGATATGATACCTTTTCCTTTGAGGTGATACTGACAGTTTGACTTTGCTACTTAAGGGTGTCCTACGAGGTACCCTGGAGCTTACTTAGCTGCAACGCTAAAGCTTATTGAATGTCCTATGTGCAGACGAAAGGTAAGAATGAAGTACGTGTACTTCAATTTAGCGTCATAAATAAATAGAATGTTATAATTTGTGTTGCAACTGACCAGAAATGACCAGGTAAGATCTTCAATACTATAATTATTATTTTAAAATGTTTGTCTGACAACTCCACGATGTTTAAAAGAATAGAAATATATCAGTACATCAAAAATGCTTGGTGGTTTAGTCATTGCAGTAGCTGGCTTAAAAGTCATCTTTAACTTTCCATCAATGATGTAATACATGTATCGCAAGTCATTAAATGTTTATATGAGAGAGTATGGTAAGAACTCATAGCATCGGTCGGTCTTCATGCTAAATCTAAAAGTCATTTTATCTGTTTGAATGACTACTATACTAAAACTATTTATTTTTATAGTTTTGATAATAGAATTTGTATAATCACAACCAAAGATTACAAGGGTCACAATATAGTCTGCTAAGTAAGGGTTATCTCCTTCGTAACCCTAGTGATACTTATAACCTTGTTAAAAGGCTTATATCTAAGTTCTAGCTCTTATTATTTAAGTCCACAATTAAATAACTTGGGGCTATATACAATTTGAAATATTGTTCTATATAATATTATAAACCTAGTGTTACAACATAAAACTTTGGGTGATGAAAATATGTATAAAATTTGAAAAGTCTTCCTATGTCATTCCATGACTCTAGGATACAACTCAACTTGGAACTATATAACAGTTGGTTGATAAAAATACTATGATGGTCCTTGTGGTAGTAACTAAGAGTCCATACAAACTTAGAAATTTGACTTAATACCATATATAATGTTATAATGTCATATATTATGGTTGAAATATAACATTGGAAATATATTACTGACACAAATGAATGTTGACAGGTTGACGGTGCTAGCTCATTAATATGATACGATCTTTCAGCCACCAAGATATCATCCTTCGATCTACATTTAAGACTTGGCATGATAAATCTCGGGGACGAGGATCAAGTCACTGCACGTAGTGTAAAATCATTGTAATGGTGAATGTTGTGACTACTTCGTAGTGGTAATTTCTCTGAGCTGGAAGTGGAAACTATCCAACGTGATCCATCATGGCAATTATCCGGCGTGTGAAAAGATAGTGCATTGAATGTTAGGGTTGTTCGACCCAATGCAAAGTATGTTGGCATAACTTCGATCTTTGATCAGCATTGACATTGTCCATTGGATCAAACCCTAGAAAATGGATCGAAGTTTTGGTTTATGAGCTTGGTAGTTGAGGGTTATTGTCTCCATTGTTCTCGGTCTATGGCCGAGAGGTGGCCAAATTTTTAGCCTAAACTTTGTATGAGGTTTGACCTCGAGACCTCTGATTTGAGAGGGTTACAGTCCTCTTCCTTCTGCAATGGCATCGTTTGATAGAATGTGTATCTAGTTTGTAATGTTAATGGTTGGTAGTTCTGGAACTCATCGTTATAGTTTGAGTCCATGGTTTTCCTGGTGTAAATGGATCGAGGGTTCTCGTCTCGTTTTTAGTGTGGCATCATCCTATAGCTGGTTAAAGTGGAAAGCTTTGGTACTTACAGCAATGTAAGTTCTTCTGTAACGAATAGTAATTCATTCCAAGTATTTTTCATCTTTCAGTTTTGAGAAGGTATTAGTCATCTAAATTTAACCTTCGTTTCATGTTAGTTGTAGGTTAAGTAGTAGAGGAATGGGAAAAGGTTTTGCAAGGTTGGCGAGCTTTCAACCGGTAAGCTCCAAGTCTTTCCAAACCCTCGTAGGTGCTCTTGAATGTGGTGAAAGGGTTTCATGATGGGAACTGGTTCAAGCCGTGACTCGTTGTTGTTTGATGTTTGATAACTTTGAAGCACTGTTGAAAAACAAAGATAACTGATTCAGTTATAACTTTCGTTTATTTAAATGGTACTTGGTTTATGTTCTATGTCGTCGACTGGAGTTGTAGCTTGTCGATGCTAAATGTTTTGGAATCTTTTCACTATTGAAAAACTTGGGAAAATCCTGTATGATTTTGTTTATAAAATGTTGTAAATCATCATTCTGAGAACCACGACTTCGTTGGTTAAGTTATGATGTAGATCCATAGGCTCCTTCACTGTGTAAATGATAATTCTTTTCTCGGTAAGGAAAAAGTATGCTAAATATTTTGTGTTAATGAGAGACCTTCGTCTCTACTCTCTTTGTTTATTTTGATGTTAGAATTCCTTTAAGAGGAAACATAAACTCAGGTTTATGGATTCGACGATGAAGAGAATAAAACCATGTTTTGTTTTCGTTTTAAAATAATGTAAGGTTCTACTATTGAGAACGAATGATTTCTCTTCCTTGTGTATGGAAACTTATAATAGTGAAAACGTTTTGACAGGCCACTTGTTGATAAACATTAATATGGAAATGTATTGGAGTCGAGGCTCGTATGACTTGTAAAAAAAATACACTCTCATTCTCGAAAGTTATACTGTCGTTTTTATACAGTAATAGCAATTGAAAACTAAGGGTATGAAAGATAAGTCGAAATCTGTGTTAGCTATTTAAAGCTATAGGTTAAAGTTGTGATTGTTTTAGCTAGGGTTTAAATACTCTATTACAAATGGTAACTAAATAATGTAGGATGTTTCAATTGTGATGAATTCGATTGTAATAAAAACAATAGATCAAACCCTAAATCGTGTTCTAAAAGTTTGTAAAAAGATCTTTTAAGGAACTTTGATTTGATTCTAACTCTCCACTATTTATTAATCTTTATAACATAAAACTGATAAAAATATAATTACTATCTATCTATCGAATTCAAAATGGCAATCTGCCTATCGTCTAATCTATTTTTAATTCGCGTATCTATACTAGAGTACGATGCTTCAAAAACAGCATGTGGAAAAATATAGATATTGGCTTATCCATTATAATCATCATTAAACTTAAAAATTCAGACTTTAAACAATTCTAGGATTAGATTCCTGCCACCAGATATCCGCTTTTCCGGTCAAGTTATAAATAGCCATTTTTTCCTTTAAGAACTCTGAATAGTTGTAGATCTGGAAGTATTTCTTCATCTCTGACAGCCAAGCTTTAGTTGTCTCACCTTTCTTAGTTTCTCCATTGAAAGCTGGAGGTCTTATCTTCTTGAATTCTCCAGAAATATGCTAATATTCCTTATGATTTTTCCTTCTTGGTTTGGAGTCTCCTTCACTGCTTTCACTGGTATACTTCGCTTCCTTTTGCGTACTTCAATAGCATCTCCTGATGAGGTTGATCTATATTTTACTTCACTGATTTTTATGTTCTGATTTTTATCAGTGTGAGGCATGTCCTCAACTTTGGAAATATTTTCATTGTTTCTCTCTTGTTCCTCTGTTTGGCTGTGTTCAAATAGCACTTGATTTAGTTGTTCTTGTGCTTGCAGAATCCTTTCATTATCTTGTTTCAAAGATTTGATTTCTTCTTTTAATTCTTGAAAGGCACGTAACAGTTCCGTTGAACTGTTATTTATTTCCCCGTGACCTTCCTCTACATAGTGTTGTCCCGAACTGTGACTGTTTGGCTGAAATCTGTCGCTTAAGTGTTCAGCTGAGTTCTCCATACTTGTAACTGAAAATAATTTCTGAATAACATAATAATCAAATTTTCAAGTTAGTACAATTTTCTGCTGTATGAAAATTTTCTGCTGCGTGTTTTGGACCTCATTCAGGCCTAGAGTTCGAATATGTGCTCTGATACCACATGTAACATCCCATATTTTCATAAAAATTTAAATTTTTTTATAATAGCAATAATAGCTTAATTTACGATAATTTATAATTGCGGAAAATAAAAATTGTTGAATGTAACAACATTAACTAAACAACTGTTTGTACTAAACACAAATAAAATTCTGTTATAAACAATGCGACAGTGACAACTTAAATACATTCATAACAACTATGATTATGATAGTTAAATGAACTAATGAATCATAATTATGATGCGACACTTTTCTTCTGCAATGATAAGCATGATTAAAGTAATAAATGAAATGACAGGTTAGAAATGTGATATGATACTTTTTCCTTTGTGGTGATGCTGACAGTTTGACTTTGCTACTTAAGGGTGTCCTACGAGGTACCCTGGAGCTTACTTAGTTGCAACGCTAAATATTATTGAATGTCCTATGTGCAGACGACAGGTAAGAATGAAGTACGTGTAGTTCAATTCAGCGTCATAAATAAACAGAATGTTATAATTTCTGTTGCGACTCACCAGAAATGACCAGGAAAGAGTTTCAATACTATAATTATTATTTTAAAATGTTTGCCTGACAACTCCACGATGTTTAAAAGAATAGAAATATCTCAGAACGTCAAAAATGCTTGGTGGTTTTGGCATTGCACTAGCTGGCTTAAAAGTCGTCTTTAACTTTCCATCAATGATGTAATACATGTATCGCAAGTCATTAAATGTTTATATGAGAGAGTATTGTAAGAAATCATAGCATCGGTCGGTCTTCATGCTAAATCTGAAAGTTATTGTATCTGTTTGAATGACTACTATACCAAAACTACTTATTTTTATAGTTTCGATAACAGAATTTGTATAATCACAACCAAAGATTACAAGGGTCACAATATAGTCTGCTAAGTAAGGGCTATCTCCTTCGTAACCCTAGTGATACTTATAACCTTGTTAAAAGGCTTATATCTAAGTTCTAGCTCTTATTATTTAAGTCCAAAATTAAATAACTTGGGGCTATATACACTTTGAAATATTGTTCTATATAATATTACAAACCTAGTGTTATGACATAAAGCTTGGGGTGATCAAAATATGTATAAACTTTGAAAAGTCTTCCTATGTCATTCCATGACTCTAGGATACGACTCAACTTGGAACTATATAACAGTTGGTTGATAAAAATACTATGATGGTCGTTGTGGTAGTAACTTAGAGTCCATACAAACTTGGAAATTTGACTTAATACCATATATAATGTTATAATGTCATATATTATGGTTGAAATACAACGTTGGAAATATATTACTGACATAAATGAATGTTGACAGGTTGACGGTGCTGGATCATTAATATGATACGATCTTTGAGCCACCAGGATATCGTCCTTCGATCTGCATTTAAGACTTGGCATGATAACTCTCGGTGACGAGGATCAAGTCACTGCACGTAGTGTAAAATCATTGTAATGGTGAATGATGTGACTACTTCGTAGTGGTAATTTCTCCGAGCTGGAAGTGGAAACTATCCAACGTGATCCATTGTGGCAATTATCCGGCGTGTGAAAAGATAGTGCATTGAGTGTTAGGGTTGTTCGACCCAATGCAAAGTATGTTGGCATAAATTCGATCGTTGATCAGCATTGACATTGTCCGTTGCATCAAACCCTAGCAAATGGATCGAAGTTTTGGTTTATGATCTTGGTAGTTAAGGGTTATTGTCTCCATTGTTCTCAGTCTGTGGCCGACAGGCTACCAAATTTTTAGCCTAAACTTTGTATGAGGTTCGACCTCGAGACCTCTAATTTGAGAGGGTTACAGTTCTCTTCCTTCTGTAATGGCATCGTTTGATAGAATGTGTATCTAGTTTGTAATGTTAATGGTTGGTAGATCTGGAACTTGTCATTATAGTTTGAGTCCATGGTTTTCCTGGTGTAAATGGATTGAGGGTTCTAGTCTTGTTTTTAGTGTGGGATCATCTTGTAGCTGGTTAAAGTGGAAATCTTTGGTACTTACAACAATGTAATTTCTTCTGTAACAAATAGTAATTCATTCAAAGTATTTTTCATCTTTCAGTTTCGAGAAGGTATTATTCATCTAAATTTAACCTTCGTTTCATGCCAGTTGCAGGTTAAGCAGTAGAGGAATGGGAAAAGGTTCTGCAAGGTTGGAGAGCTTTCAACTAGTAAGCTCTGGGTCTTTCCAAACCCTCGTAGGTGCTCTTGACTATGGTGAAAGGGTTTCAAGATGGGAACTGGTTCAAGCTGTGACTCGTTGTTGTTTTATGTTTGATAACTTTGAAGCACCATTGAAAAACAAAGATAACTATTTCGGTTATAACTTTCGTTTATTTAAATGGTACTTGGTTTCTGTTCTATGTCGTCGACTGGAGTTGTAGCTCGTCGATGCTAAATGTTATGGACTCTTTTCACTGTTGAAAAACTTGGGAAAACCTTGTATGATTTTGTTTATAAAATGTTGTAAATCATCATTCTGAGAACCACGACTTCGTTGGTTAAGTTATGATGTAGAGCCATAGGCTCGTTCACTGTGTAAATGATAATTCTCTTCTCGGTAAGGAAAAAGTATGCTCAATATTTTGTGTTAATGAGAGACCTTCGTCTCTACTCTCTTTGTTTATTTGGATGTTAGAATTCCTTTAAGAGGAAACGTAAACCCAGGTTTATGGATTCAACGATGAAGAGAATAAAACCATGTTTTGTTTTTGTTTTAAAATAATGTAAGGTTCTACTGTTGAGAACGAATGATTTCTCTTCCTTGTGTATGGAAACTTATAATAGCGAGAACATTTTGACAGACCACTTGTTGATAAACATTAATGTGGAAATGTATTGGAGCCGAGGCTCATATGACCTGTAAAAAAAATACACTCTGATTCTCGAAAGTTATAGTATCATTTTTATACAGTAATAGCAACTGAAAACTAAGGGCACGAAAGATAAGTCGAAATCTGTGTTAGCTATTTAAAGCTGTAGGTTAAAGTTGTGATTGTTTTAGCTAGGGTTTAAATACTCTGTTACAAATGGTACAACTAAATAATGTAGGATGTTTCAATGGTGATGAATTCAATTGTAAAAAAAACAATAGATCAAACCGTAAATCGTGTTCTAAAAGTTTGTAAAAAGATCTTTTAAGGAACTTTGATTTGATTCTAAACTTGTGTATAATGAGTTTGTTATGAAACTCAGTTTGGGATTTGATACTTACAATTCGAATATTTATTAAATACAACAACTGTTAGCAATAGATTAGTTATACTATTTCCATACTTGTTTGAAGTGGATAAATTTATAAAATGATAGAATAAGAAATGAAACAGTGTGTGTGTATGTATAATGTGAAAAGTGTGTGGGTATATGCAAAGTGAAAACTGTATAATGAATGTTTTGAACATTCTTGTTATGATGATTACATCCATTTATTTATAGCTATGGTATTGAAATTCAAAACATAATATGATTTATAGAGAGATTAGATCTATTTATTTCCTTTGTGCATAAGAATGATAAGAATAATGTGATGCATCTATACAAAAATTATACATTGTTTGTTTTCATAAAAACTCTTAAACATTTATAAAGTATACATGAAGTTTATACAGAACTCTCTACTATTATTTAATTTTTAGAACAAAAAATTGATAAAAATATAATTACTATCTATCTATCGAATTCAAAATGGCAATCTTCCTATCTTCTAATCTATTTTTAATTCGCGTATCTATACTAGAGTACGATGCTTAAAAAACAGCATGTGGAAAAATATAGATATTGGTTTATCCATTATAATCATCATTAAACTTAAACATTCAGACTTTAAACAATTATAGGATTAGATTCTTTTTCGAAAACAGAAAAACATAAAATACTAGTTAAATAGAATAGAATTATTTAACTGAGAATAAGTAGAAAATATGTTGAACCTGAGAAAATCTGTAGGGCAACAAGCAACCCAAGAAGACCGTTCTACCCAACCAATTCCTGAAAATAGTCAAGTACTGTCTTAGGACCCCCGAGCCTATTCACTGAACCACCAAGGGGAAGAAACTTAGGAAATAAGACTTCTTCTTGCTGCAACAATTAACTTCAGAATCTTCAATAGTTAGCAGTCCAATAGATCTGCACCAACATCTCTGGTTCCTCTTAGCAATAATGCAGACTTAAGATTACAGTCACCACTAGCCTCTCTATTCGAATCTCTCTTGTGATCACCTGATTCACATGAGAAAAATATTTTGCAGAAATATTGCTTAAGAGCTGCCTGCTCAATTCGAATTTGCCTTTATAGGCTACCTAGGCCTTTTTAGTTGTTACTGGGTCATTAAATGAGCTTCCTAGTCACTCCCTCCACCTGGGGGATAATGCCTTATTTTTAGGGGTTGTTGTCCCATAACCAACAGCATGTGGTGAAGTGAATTTGCTGCCATCTGTCCCATACCTTCCAACAGCTTCCATTCCTCCTAGTGGGTCAGTGAACACTCATTTAATAGTCCTCTTGGGTGTTTGTCTCCTAATTAATTAATTTAAATAATAATATTCAGTAATGACATTCATCCATGATCAAAACTGATCATAATTAAAAAACTTTGTAATTAAACTTAACATAAAGTATTTTTGCAAATAAAATAGTAATTTTAAAAAATTTGGGTAGGTGACACTAAATACATAAATAATTGAATGTTATTATATTTTTGTCTCTCCTTGTCATTTAATGCCCAAAATTTTTTGTATCGTTCCCCTCGGCACACTTTGGAAATTTTGGTCTCCATCACCTGGTACTACAGTAGTTCCATTCATGCAACCAACGTGATCAATAATATAATCCATGAGTATGTGAATGGATTTCCATTCTCCTCGATTACTACTGCATGCTCCATTAACTCATTTAACAAATATAGTGACCAGTTCATTTAAACTCCGGCCGCACACTGTTCCGTGGATGAAATCATCCCTGACGTACACTGATTGGGTCGCTTCTTCCTTACGAACTTAATTGCCAGCAATTTTGTTTCAATCGTAACTTCCTGATCGTTGATGGTTTTGATCCAATATCCTCGGGTGTTCTTCTCCACCCCATACGTTTTCTTCATCTTCATGGAAATCTTCTTATCATTATCCTTCCCTTGGAAGTATTGCGCAGGATCTACCCTGGCCTTGGGTAATCCAGTGATCCGTGAAATGAGATCAACTCTGATTGGAATATGTGTGCCCAACCATAAGTATCCACGATGAATACAGACCAATAGTTTCTTGATACATGCATCCGCTTCTGCTGATCTTCCAAAATGTGGCATATGAATGATTGATAGGAGCCCTGATCGCTTGAGCCCAAATTCCCACTATGATAGCTCCCTTGTGATTGGACCTCCTTCTCCATGCGCCTTGTCAACGTGTGTGTGCTAAGTGCACTCAGGATATGCCAGAATGTCATGGTCATTGTACTGCATTTTTTGCAATCGCTGGACTATGTTTCCATTGGTATGGACACCCTTTGGTGTCGACGACTCTTTGATAGTATACTTTGCGTTCTTCCCTAGTCGAATTGCTGGTGTCCCTTCCTTCTGCGATGACAAATACCCTAATATGTCTGCTATTGTTGGGCCTTGTTTCCCTCCTCTTAGTGTCATTTCTTCCTATGTGGTTCCTGATTTTCCCACTTCTCTTGATGTAGTCGTATCCTGTGCCGAACTGTGAGTCTCCTACTTCAGCCTTCAGTCGGTATCCACCGGCCGGCTATCACTTTTGTTCTTTCTAAACATCTGCACCGATGCAATCTCTGGTTTCTCATGGAAAATTATTGTCGACTTGGGTCGGTCTCGTGTACCTGTGCTGTAAATAAAATTTTCCATCGTAACTCTCTAAGCTCACTCTTTGCTCAGTTATGTTCTGCAATTTATTCACTAATTCACACAATGCACGTTGAGTCGAATTGTCCATCTGTACCTTTATTTATAACTTTGATTTCCCTCTCCATCCATCGAGTCGATCTTGGAAAATTATTTCCAAATCTTTCATTGATTTACCGAACCCTGTGCACCCATTGTCCATTAAATGCACCTTCCTCCACTTGTGCCATCATCTGTCGCGCCTTAACTTCTGTATTTATTACTAGATTTGACACATTCGCACTTCACCGTATCCAAACCTTGTCGTCATTTCAAACTTCGACATTATTCCATCGACATACATAGAACTATCAACAGACTCCCAAACTTTGCATTATACATGTTTCATTCATTTCAATTTTTATTTTGTTCATGTCAACTGATTCGCTTTCTCAGTCGATGTGCACCGGAATATCCCGATACGGATTTATCCGACTCCCATTCACTAAATTTGTCAACATTGTTCCGTCTAACTTTTGTAGCTGGACTGCACCTCCTTCAGTAATGAAATTGATAATGTATGGACCTATCTAATGCATCTCGAGCTTACATGGGTGCTTTGCAAATTGATTTTCCTTTACGTGGCAATCATGCCATGCCTTCTGTTGATCATTTTCTCCCTACTGATGAAATCCTACGATGAAGCGATCTTCTTCAAGCTGTAGTAGTTGCATCAATCTTTCTTCAATGGCTCAGTTGTCACTCATTCATGTCGTTGTTGTGATGCACAGACTAGGGACAATGTATTCCATCGGCATCACCGCTTCTTGTCCGTATACTAAATTTAAAGGAGTATGGCTTGTCAACGTTTTTCATGTCGTTCTGTAGGCCCATAGTACCATTGGAATCTTCATGTCCCAGTCGTCCTAGTTTGTATCGCAAACCTTTGTGAGTGCATGCTCTAATATCCTGTTCAATGACTCAATTGCATAATTCTCTTATGGGTGATATGGGTACTCCTTCTATGCTGGAATTCCTCAGTCATGGATCTGATGGTTTGATTGACGAATGTGTGCCTTGATCACTCATCAATATCTTCGGACATCTAAATTTTGTGACCACATTGTCGAAGAGAAACCTTGTTTCTTTCGCAGTTGTGCAATCCTTCACCGGTGCTGCTTCATTCCATCTGGTCAAGTAGTCGGTCACAGTAACAATGTATCTCGCACCTGTTCTTTTTCCTCGTGGGTTAATGGGTCCCATGAAATTTATCGTTCATTTTCCAAAGGGTTGTAATGTCAACTAAGGCACTAATGTTATTTCATCCCTTCACGATGTTTTCCCTGTCCTTTCACATACATCGCATCTCTTAGTATAATCTGCTGCATAACTATGCAATATAGGCCACCATAGTTCATCCATAAGTATCTTCGGTGAATTTTCGCTCCGTCCATAATCAAATCCTGCGATCCCATCGTGATCTTCCTCCAACACTCTTTCTTGTTCATGTGGAAGGACACATCGACGAAGAAATTCATTTGGCCCCATCTTGTATAGTTGTCCTACGATTAGTTGAAAATCAGTGGCCCCGACGACTAAATACTTCTTTTGAATCATAGTGAACTCCTCTGGTGCTCTTCCTGTAGCTAAGAACTGAATAATATGTTCATAATGGTCATCAACCATTCCAGTCCTATATAGCTACACATCGGGAAATCCTTCATCAATTCTCCTTGGTTCTTCGCCTGATTAAATCCTTGACAAGTGATCAAGTCCTACATTCAATCGCCATGGTTTCACAATCATTTCAAAATCAAACTCCTGGAATAGCAGCAACCATCAACAAATTTTTCCCCCCAACACAGGATTATTAACCAAGTACTTTAATATAGAGTGTTCAGTAAACAATTTGAAGTGTCCTCCAAGAATATAGTGTCGGAATTTCTGCAGCACATATACCATCAGCATGCCTTCTCTTTCTATCATCGTATAATTCCTCTCCATGGTGGACAACTTCCTGCTCGCAAATGCCATCGGATGGTCAATCGACCCTTCTTCTGGCTGGGCCAATATCACCCCCAGCACTACCGACGAAGCATCTATATGGAAATGGAATTATTTCTATCAATCAGGGAAGACTAATATCATTGCTCCGACCATCTTTCTTTTCAGTATGTCGAGGCTCTTCTGGAACTTGTCTTTCCACTCGAACTTTGCATCCGTCTTTAACAGTTTCTCCATCGGTACAGTAATCACTGCATAGCCCCTTATGAATTTCCTGTAATATCCTATATGTCCCAATGTCGCCCTCAGTTGATTCACTGTCGTTGGTTCCAGTAAGTCGACAATGATCGCTATCTTCGTTGGGTCAACCAACATGCCTTTCTTGCATACGATATGGCCCAATAGCATAACAAATGTTGCATAGAAAATATAGTTCTTTAAGTTTAGCGAAATCTTATGTTGTCAACACCTTTCCAGGATCATCCTTAGGTTCACAATGTGGTCCTTAACCAACCCATATATGGTCCAGTCATCCATATACACTACCAAAAACTTGTGAATGAAATCCTTAAACTCAGCGACGACTAGCTTTGAAAATATTGTGGGAGCGTTCTTGAGTCCAAATGGAATCATTGTGTATTGAAAACAACCCCATTCTATCATGTAGGTAGTTTTATGTTGATCTTCCTTTGCAATCCTGATCTGGTGGTATCCTGAAAATCCGTCTGTAAATGAGTATACCTCCTAGCCTCCGACACCTTCAAGTACTTCATCAGTGAATGGTGTAGGGAATGGATTGTGAAGGCATGTATCATTTAGCTTCCTTAGATCGACGCAAATCTGAATTTTGTTGGTCTTCGTGTGTTGGACGACTATTGGGATAATCCATTCCGACTCTTCGATAGGTTCAATGATCCTTGCGTCCAACATTCTCTCTATCTCATCCTTCACCCGCTCCTTATACCTAGGATTCAGTCTATATGGTCGTTTCTTTACAGGCTTCGCATCAGGTTTGAGAGGAATCTTCATCTCACCCAGGTCCTCGGAAATGCTCTTCATTTCAAAAAAATTATTTGGGACCAAGTATTGAAATTCATGCAATAGATCAGTAACCTTTCCAATTGTTGAATCATCCCAGTAATATCCAATGCTAGTAAACTTGGGATTTTCGTCCCACCCAACATTAACCTTCTTAATTTTTAGCAGCGGTTGGAATTTCTCGAATGGAATTTATGGTGCTTCAACATCTTGGCTTCCTTTCGACTCTGGGACATAAATGGCTCTAGGATATTCCTTATCATCAGGTCCTCCCAACACATTATAGCATTCCATCATAATTTCCGGTGTCATAGTACATTGTAGTCCCATTGGTATTTCTATCATAATTGTGTCGAGTACCTTTTCATGGATCTCCTGCAATGCAGAATAGATTAAAGGATTCTCATCAGCGAAGATGAAAGTATGGCTGAAACTAACAGTCAATTCTTCCCATGTAGTTGTTCCTCGTCATAATTTTTCTACGATGTACCATCTTTGTGGTACTTCATCTAGCGTATGGATGAACACATGAACCCATTCCTATTTCGGTCTCATTCCCCATGCACTTTGACACTCTCCCATATGATCCCTTGGATCACCCCTTCCATTATATTTCTTTTTGTAGTAGCATTGCCTCTCCTCAAATATGAATTCCATCAGTTGTTGACATACTTTCCATCTCATGATCGATGACTTGTGCACAACCCACCATCTTCTTGGAGTAGCCTCCAGTGCTTCTTCTAATGCCAGCAGTCGTTGTGGTTCTGATACCTTGTATTCGAATTCGGCGATGAATATAGACAGATTAGGTAATCCTTCATATGTCGGAAAATGACATACTTATGTTTCTACCCATCTCAACGACTAAGTGATTTGTGCACATTTTCAGAATGACACCTCATGCATCCAATTCTTTCGGTTTTCTAGAACCTCGTTGGATTCTGACGATGTTGAACTGACACTTCGCCACTCCAATTCCCCATCGGCGGTGGGATTGATGTAATATCGTGAAACATTGAAGACGTTGTTGCATCCTTCTGTAAATGCATCCCTCCTTGGTTCGACATATATTTTCACTTTGATCAGATCAAGTGGCGCAATGAAACTCATGCCGCGGTTTTCAAAAGACATTATCCATTTCTTAAAATTGATGACAACCTGATTCTCCATTGCCCAGTCTATTCCCAACATCACGATATATGGGCTTTTGTTGTCTACTATCTCTATGACGTCGACGTCTGCATAAGTATTCAGTCCTTCTAGTTTGAAAAGTAGATGAGATAATCAACTTTGACAGGTAGATGAGATAATCGACCAATTGGTGTGACCTTGCTCTGATTTCCAGTTGAAGCTGCATAGGTGTCACCTACCCAAATTTATGAACATTATTATTTAGTTGCAAAAATACTTTATGTTAAATTTAATTACAAGTTTTGTAATTATGATCAGTTTTGATCATGGATGAATGTAATTACTGAATATTATTATTTAAATAAATTAATTAGGAGACAAACACCCAAGAGGATTGTTGAATGAGTGTTCACTGACCCACTAGGAGGAATGGAAGCTGTTGGAAGGTATGGGACACATGGAAGCAGTTACATCACACCACTAATTGTTGGTTATGGGACAACTTCCCCTAAAATAGGGCATTAACCCCATGTGGAGGGAGTGAGCACGCAACTCATTTAATGATCCAGTAACATTTGAAAAGGCCTAGGCATCCTATAAAGGGAAATTCGAATTGGGCAGGAAGCTCTTGATCAATATTTTTGCAATATATTTTCCACTTGTGAATGAGGTGATTTCAAGAGAGATTCGAATAAGGGAAGTTAGTGGTGATTGAAAACTAAGTTTTTCATATTATTGAGGAGAAACAGAGTTGTAGGAGCAAGTCTTTTGGACTGCTACCTATTGAAGATTTAGAAGATTACTACTACAGCAAGAAGAAGTCCTAATTCCTGAAGTTTCTTCCTCCTCGTGGTTCAGTGAACAAGCTCGGAGGTCCTAAGACAGTACTTGACTGTTTTCAGGAATTTGGTTGGGTGGAACAGTCTTCCTGGGTTGTTTGTTGCCCTAAAGAATTTCTCAGGTTCTTAAAGATCTCCTAACTTATTTCAGTAAATAATTATGTTCTGTTATCTAGCATTTTTCTATTTATTTGCTTTCGAAAAGGAGCTAATTCTAGAAATGTTTAAGTCTGAATGTTTAAGTTTAAAGTTAAATTGATAAACCAATATCCCCATTTTTCCACATGTTGTTTGGGAGCATCGTACTCTAGTAGAGATATGCAAATTAAAATAGATTCGAAGATAGGCAAAATTTGCCATTGAATTCGATAGATAGATAGTAATCATATATGTATCAATTTTTCTATTCCTAAGTTAAATAATTGTAGAAGGTTCTGTATAGTAGTTAGTATATATAATGTTTTCTTCAGTTATATGATAAACAGTCAATATATAATTTATGTACAATCATCCTGCATTATATATAAATTATGTCCATAGGAAGTAGATAGATTAATACTGCGTATTGTTTTAAGACTGCTGAATTTGAATAAAACATTCTTTATAATCACCTGGAAACAATAGTTTTCACACAGGTTTCATATTCATACATTTCATTCACACACAGTTTTATTGAAATTACTTCATCAGCATTATATGCATAGAAATGAATTTATAGACAAAATTGTAATTTACACAGTCTTCACGATTTCTACACTATACATTCACATTGCTTTCACTTACTATAGTAATGTTGTATTATCTATAAATTTAACAAATGACAAGAATTTACTAAACACTATTATTACTACCATGTGTTTGTTTCCCTCTTTTAGACCTGTTAACATTGTTTGTGACTATTGTAAATCTGAGTCTCGTATCAAGAAGAAAACCCTAGCTAGATTCATGTTTTTTCTCTTTTATTGTTTATAACAAAACTTTACACTCTATTCAAACCTGGGATCGAAACTGATCCAATATCTTTAATATTGTTTAGGTTATCATCCTCAACAAAACACGAATTAGGGTTTGACCATATTCATTTCCTTTGCAAAATGTTATTGAATTTTCAGTTCAACCTATTATTCTATTAGATCTTAACATCGTTGAATAAGAAACACATTCTCAACCTACAGTATGAAGACAAACCACACAGATTTATGTACGAAACGTTTAGCATACATTTCAATTTACAGGATGAAGTTTTTTTTTATAGAGAACCCTTTTTACCGACAAAACCGAAAGTACACAGACATTTACACAAGGTTTTAGTATGCGAAATTATTTTACGAGGAGAGAAGTATCATTTACACAGTGTATGAGCTCACGGCTCTTCTCAAAACTTAACCATTGAAGTCGTGGTTTATCAGCACTACGATTTACAACACTTTTTGTAAACAAATTAAAAACAGGGTCTTTCCCAAGTTACAACGATTTCAAAGAAACCCAATTCCTAGAACATCGACGAGTCGCAGCTCTAGTCATCCTCACAAAATTACAATTTATAGAAACCAAGAACCATTCAAACCAAACGATAGTCACATCACTAAATCACAAGCATTTTTTGGAAGTTCTTCAACTATCAACATCTACAGAGAAAATGATGAAGTCTTAACAGAGCCTGTTACTCATTCTTAAGAACCACTTCAACCACCATCCAAGAGAACTATGAGGGTTATGGAAGACCCAAGGCTTACCGGTGTTGAGGCACGCTAACACCTTTGCCAAAACGTTACTCTTTTGTTTCCTTAAAACCCTCCAGCTGACAAACGACGTTTTTTTGAGTTAGATAAAAGTTACTTCTAAAATGAAAACGAAACGCAACAAAGAAATATTTTCACCTTAGAAGAACGCTTACCTTCGTAAACCCTGGGCAAGTCTTGAAGTTCTCATACAAACGACAAGAATGGTGCTTTGAACGATACCAGGAAACTTTCAACCATCATTTCAATAACACTCCGAACAAGAGACTTAGGTCTCCAATAAAAAAAACGCAATTGCAGAGTTTTAAGACCTGTAACTTCCATTCGTTTAGAAAGTCTCAAGGTCGAATCTCTCCCAAGGTTTCAACATCAATTTCGACAGCCTGTCGACCACCTCTAACGAAGACAATAACACAATGAAACCACTTTCTCCAAGTTCATAAACTCAACACACAGTAGATGTTAGGGTTTTCATCCAATGACCCTTTTTCATCACCATCGACGGTCTCCACAATGCCAGTTATTCTAACCTTGGTATTAACAAAGTCGACATTTATTACTATCTTTTCATTTCAGGTTGACATTGCCACTATGGCAAGTGTTTAAGCCAGCATTAACCCTAGCAAAGGCGTAACACCTTATGCTTTAGAACAGGAATGACGATATTCTTATCTACGTGGATCTTTAGAAATGCAATTCGACAAGGATACAGGATCAAGTCTTAAATGCAGGATCATTATGTGATCTTTACCTTAGCTCGAAGACTGACGCCAGCTTGCTAAACCATCAACCTATCAAGATCCATATTAATGGCTTGTCAGCGTGTTCGTTGTGACTTTAAACATTTCTTTTTCATGTTATTTCAATATTTAAAATCGTCATAGTATCACTATTATCTATGAAAAGTTTTGTTATAATATATTTCACTATAATGCCATCATTTCGACTTATTACAAGGGCGGTAATACATTACAACATGTGCTATCATTTTATTTAAAATTTCAATGTTTGTAATTCATTGCAATAGTTCGTTATATATACAACATTGATAATAAACCAAGAATCGTTATAATCACACCACTATAGTAACGATGACCTTGAAAATATCACGATTATAGGATGATAGAGATTTTGTTCATGTCTTATTTTGCACCATAGTCAACCTATGGTTAGTCTTTGTTTAATTATCTAAATATTATTAATGCATAGTCTCTAGGAAAAACTACTTTCCTTGCTTAAGATATATATAATTATAGTGGTGGATATGAAAGGTGAACTATAAGCATTATATAGTTAATCAATAAGTTTGTATAAGCTCGCAAATAGATATATATTATCACATATAGTTTAGAAATTTGGAATATTAAATTTCTCCATTTTCCTATTCACTCTTATCCCTACGATACATTGGAATTGTACTTTCGGTACTACCTGTTAAATAGTGATAGCAAGACAGCTATCTTCACTACAATAACAACGGCAGAATCAGCTAGTACAATAACGATGACCGAACCAGATAAGTAGAATGACGACTACGGTAACACTACTGCTATTTAAATGCCTACTCAAATAAGCTAACTTGAGTTGTTTTCACTCAGATACAAGATGAACTTTGGAAAGCAGAAGTGCAAGTATGTGAATCATACCTGTGTGCTTTTAAAATTGCAATAGTCTCTATTTATTCTATTTATTCTATTTTTATTTAAAAACGACAAAATTGGGTTCATACGAACTGGAATTTATTGCAATCATGAAACTCCTTACCTGTCGTCTGCACATAGAACGGGTCTAATGCTTTAGCGTTACAGCTAAGTAAGCTTTGGGGTCCCTCATAGGACTCCCTTGAACAACAAGAAGAAAACTGTCAATATCATCTCAAAGAAAATGTATCATGTCTTATTTCTAACCTAGCATTTCATTTATTACATCAACATTAAGACAGAATTGAGTATGACAGTCCTAAAACATTAGAGGAGGCTATGAGGAAGGTGGTTTTCTATTATGATACAAATAGGAAGAGAGAGGGTATGTCTAATTGGAAAAATCATAAGCCCAACAATTTTGAACAGAAGAAGAAACATTTCAGATTCAGTGGGAATCCGGATTCCAAAGGAAGAATTTTAAAAACCGAAATTCCCAAGGGAATAATTCCTAGCAAAATTCTACAGCACCCAGAAATGCATCTAATACTGCCAAGACCAGTGAGCCAAAGACACATATTAAATGTTTTGCATGTCAAGGCCCCCATTATGCATCAGAATGTCTTTTAAGGAAGCGAAAAACAAACAACATAAATTCTATACAGACTGAACCTACTGTTGGAGACGTAGCAAGGGAGATGCTGAGAATTAATGCAACACTTGACAACGGGCAAGCAGATCATCAAATCTCCATGGTAGAGATTGAAGGTATGATACATGACCATCCTGTTATTGTTTTAATTGACCCGGGGTGCTATTTTAAGTTATATATCACCAGAGGTTGTAGAAATTCTTAAACTGAAAACTGAAAAGTTTAGTAAATCATGGCTAGTTAGACTAGCAAATGGAACAAAGAAGAAAGTTTCAGATTTTATAGAGAACTATGTTTTATCCATGAATCATTTGCAAATACAAATCAAGCTGAATATTTTACCTTTAGGTTCATATGATATTATAGTTGGGATGGACTGGTTAGAAGCCCATCATGTCATCCTAGACTGTTATGGAAAACGTTTTACACGCTTAAATGATGAAGGGAAAACTGTAGAAATAAAAGGAATTCAGCCATGCAAGTTAAGAGGGCAGTTAGGAAGGGATGCCAAATGTTTGCATTAAATGTAGTAAATGATGAGTTTTTGGATAAAGAGGACAAACTGAAGTTAGAATACATACCTATCCTAAGGGATTTTAAAGATGTATTTCTTGAGGAGATTCCAGGATTACCACCTAGAAGAGATTTAGATTTTACCATAGAGTTGATACTAGGAGCAGTACAAAATTCAAAAGCTCCATATAGAATGAATATATTGGAGTTAAACGAATTAAAATCTCAGTTGAAGGAAATTATTGACAAGAAGTATATTATGTTGATGTATATGTAACTTCGGAATGTATTTCATCTGTGTATTATATATATATTTATTGTACCCTTATAAGAGATGTGTTATTCCTCTATAAGGAAGTGTCGTCATGTGGATTGACAAGTGTCGCAAGTGTGTGTACTTTCCGATGGGTTATTAGAACAACATATGGGGTCGGCCCTAATTAATATATAATATAATGTGGATGTATCTAAGTAGACAAGTCGGCCCCAGTAGGTCACTGGGCAAAAAGGTGAGTATAAATAGAGATAGGAGATCTCTATTTTACTCACTCGGAAAAGTAACTCACTCTCTCTCTGAAAAGTGGCGCACTAGTGAAGAGGAGGAGGATCATCTGCTAGGAGACTATCTCAGTGTTATTTGGTTGTATTTTGGTTGAGCCATTGCTCTCTCTATCTCTGAGGAAGTTGTGGGGTTTTTCACCTTAGGGTTTTCCCCACGGAAACTCTGTGTCTCTTGTCTCTATGCTTTTTTATTCTTGTGATGCTTGTGATGCTTGTCATATTATGATTGTCATGCATTGATATACTATAGATGTTATTCTCTCATCAAAGATCCTATAGTATTGTGATTTAATACTAAAAATTTAACATGGTATCAGAGCTAAACTGAAGAAGACATTTTGCAGTGACGGAAGCTTGTGTTCCTTGTTTATTGGGTTTCTCTCCATAGATTTTTGAAATTCAGTATAGTAGATTGGATCTACTCATCAAGGCGCAACTATCTGTCCAATCAGAATTCCGTTCTGAGCATTTTTTAGATTTGGCCCTAAAAATTAGGGTTTCCATAAAAATAGGAATTTCTGGAAACTGAAGGCACAGCTGGAATCGCCTTGCAAAAATCGAAGGTTAGAGCTTTGGATCGAGATTTTTGGCTGAGTAGATCTCTGGGAAACTCAAACCCTAATTCAAGGCTCTCTCTAGTGAACCCGGGAGGACAAAAAGGCAATTTTGAAGGACAAGACTTTGCTGATCTCAAATTCTGAATGTACTAGGCTGATCAGCTCTCCAAGGAGCATCTTTCTATCCTTTCAGAATTTTGAAATTCACATTTTGAATTTTTAGGGTTTCTCTAACAAACCCTAATCCGGGACCAGATCCAGTTTTCAGCACTTCAAGTGGTAAGTCCTAAATCTTTTTTATTTCCATTTGAAGTACTCTTAAATATGTCTCTCCACACCAAGCTTGAGGATAAGCTTGAAGGGGTTGATAACTTCCGAGCCTGGAAGTATAGGATTGGGTTAATCCTGGAAGAAAATGAGTTGGACTCATATGTGAAAGAAGACATCCCTATCCAAGAGGATGAAGAAGCCAAGGCATTGCACAAGAAGAACTTGGTCAAGGCAAAGAGAATCATTTCTGATTCTATCAAAGACCATCCCATACCTCATGTGTCTTCTCTTAAGACACCCAAAGAGATGTTTGAATCTTTGACCAAGCTATTTGAAGGAAAGAACATAAATCGGAAGATGACCCTGCAGAACAAATTGAAAGCAGTGAAGTTTCAGAATGGAGAAACCATTCAATCTTACTTTTCAAGGGTCTCCCAGATCAAGGAACAATTAGAAGCAGTAGATGAAATGGTGGAGAATGGTGAAGTGGTGATGACCACTCTAAATGGCCTACCCAAGTCATGGGATTCCTTTATTCAAGAATTTGTGCAAGGAAGAAGTTGATCTCCTTCAACAGATTGAGGGAAGAATGCTCTCAAGAAGAAGCTAGACTTATAGCTCGTGAGGAAAAGATGGGAGGAGAAGATCAAGCTCTTGCAGCTCACACCAAAAGAAGCAAAACCAAGAAGGACCACTCTCACCACAAAAGATTCCATCAAAAGAGTAAGAAGGACCTAAGATGCTTCACATGCAATGAGAAGGGTCACTTTGCTTCAGATTGTCCCAAGAATAAAAGGGATAACAACAACAACTCCAATAAGAAGAAGAAGGGAAGCAAAAGAAGGTTTCATGCTCATGCTGTCGAAAATGATGAACCTCCAAAGAAGAAGGCTAGGGCAGAAAGTAGTAGTGATGATGACTCATCAAGTGAAGAAGAATATGTTCTAATTTCTGCTCTTACAGGTACCATCTCCCATGGATGTAATGATTGGTTGATTGATAGTGGGGCTTCCAAACACATGACTGGGTTTAAGGAATCCTTTGTAAACCTATCTGAACATGAATCACCTCATAAGGTGAAACTTGGGGATGATTATCAATACCCAATCAAAGGAAGTGGTGAAGCCTCCTACAACCTAGATTCTGGAAAATCATTGAAGATGAAAGAAGTACTTTATGTACCTGCGCTCAAGAAGAACTTACTCTCCATCTCTGCATTGGATGCAAAAGGTATGAGGGTTGCATTTGTGGATGGCCAAGTCCCAATGTGCCCAAAGGGAAAGACCATAGATGATGCAGTAGTAATTGGAGAGCAAGAGGAAGGCTTGTATAAATTAAAGGGACAGCCTGAACATGCCATGGTGCATGAATCCATGGAGCCAAGTGAACTTTGGCATAGAAGACTTGCTCATATGCACTATAGGGCACTTCCAATTGCAAGCAAGGCTATAGAGGGCCTTCCTGAAATCAAGACCAAACATGAAGGTGTTTGCAAAGGATGTGCAAAAGGTAAGAACATTAATAAGGCTTTCCCAAGCAGTGAAAGCAAGGCAAAAGACATCCTGGAAATCATCAACTCAGATGTATGTGGCCCTATGTCTTCCAGTTCCCTGAGTGGGTATGTTTACTATGTATCATTTATTGATGACTTCTCCAGGAAGACTTGGGTATACTTCTTGAAGGGCAAAGATGAGGTGCTTGATAAATTCAAGGAATTCAAAACCTTGATGGAGAATCAAACTGACAAGAAAATCAAGACATTCAGATCTCACAATGGTGGAGAATTCACCTCAAGTGACTTCAAGAAGCTTTGCAGTGATTCATGGATTAAGAGGGAGTTGACTGCTCCTTATAATCCTCAACATAATGGAGTTGCAGAAAGGAAGAACAGAACTATCATGGAAGCAACAAGGGAAATGTTGCATGACCAGGATCTTCCTATGCATCTATGGGCAGAAGCAGCTAGAACAGCTGTATATGTGCAAAACCGAACACCCCACAAGATATTGGACAACAAGACACCAGAAGAGGTCTTTTCTGGTAAGAAACCTGAAGTCAGCCATCTCAAAATATTTATTTGTCCAGTATATACTCATGTCCCAAAAGAGAAGAGGACTAAACTAGATCCTTCAGGAAAGAATGTCATCTTTGTGGGTTATAGTGAAATCTCGAAGGCTTACAGAATATACTTTACAGGGTTCAAGAAAATTGATGTCAGCAGGGATGTAACATTTGATGAAAACTCAGCATTCATCAAATCAAAGAAGGCACCTACCGAAGTTTATGAAGAACCTAAGGAAATAAGATTTCAGGACACTACCATGACTGAAGCAGTTCCAGAAGTTGTTCGTGAGTTTGAAGATCCACAAGAACCTATAGATCCACCCCATAAGGATAACTCTCACAAGAGGAAACCTGTATGAGCTAGAGAGCTCATTCAAGATGCAGAAATATTTGGCATTCCAGAAGAAGAACACAGAGCAAAGAAGAGAACCAGGTCACATACCAGCTATGTTGCTTTACTCTATGACATCATGAACAAAGAGCCTTCCAGTTATGAAGAAGCAGCGGAAAAGAAAGAATGGAAGGATGCTATGATCGAGGAATACCAATCAATAATGAAGAATGATGTTTGGGATGTTGTCCCAAGACCTAAGAGAAGTCTATTGTAACTTCAAAATGGATCTACAAAATCAAGCATGCTGCAGATGGAAGCATGGAGAAGTACAAAGCAAGATTCGTAGCTCAAGGATTCTCTCAGAAAGAGGGAATAGATTATGAAGAAACCTTTGCACCTGTAGCCAGGTACACTTCCATCAGAACAATACTTGCCCTAGCTGCAACAATGAAATGGAAAATACACCAGATGGATGTCAAGACTGCTTTCCTGAATGGTGTAGTAGAAGAGGAAGTATATGTGGAACAACCACTCGATTTTGAAATACATGACAGGGAATCATATGTATGCAGATTGAAGAAAGCCTTGTATGGCTTGAAGCAAGCTCCCAGAACCTGGTATGGTAGGATGGACAGTTTCCTATCTAGTTTGGGCTTTGCCAAGAGTAAAGCAGATTCCAATCTTTACTACAAGGTTGAGGAAGGGAATCTAGTGATTCTACTCTTGTATGTGGATGACCTATTTGTGATAGAAGATGACAGACTGATTGCATATACTAAGAGGAAGCTTGCAGCTGAATTCGATATGAAAGATTTGGGAATGATGCACTATTTCCTAGGTATGGAGGTGTGGCAGAATGCAGGTGGGATCTTCCTTGGTCAAGGGAAGTACACAATAGATATCCTGAAGAGATTCGGGATGATGGATTGCAAGGCCATGGCCACACCGATGGCATCGAATCTGAAGATGTTATGTGATGCTTCATCTGATCCAGTTGATGTCTCTATGTATCGTCAGATGATTGGGTCCTTGATGTACCTGACGAACACGAGACAAGACATCTGCTTTGCTGTGAACACATTGAGCCAGTTTCTGATGGATCCGAGGAGTGTTCACCTGGTTGCTGTAAAGCATGTTCTGAGGTACCTGAAGGGTACAGTGGATTATGGGCTCAAGTATGAAGCGAATCAAAAGTTAACCTATAGGGTTATGTTGATTCATATTGGGCTGGCAGTGCTGTAGATAGGAAGAGCACATCTGGGTGCTGCTTCAGTATGGGATCAGGTGTGATCTCTTGGTTTAGCAGGAAGCAGTCCTGCGTAGCACTGAGTACAGCTGAGGCAGAGTATGTTGTAGCCTGTTCAGCTAGTTGTGAGGCAGTATGGCTACGGAAGCTACTGTCTGAGTTATTTGATCTCTCATTGGAGGCTACTGGTATCTTCTGTGATAACCAGAGTTGTGTGAAGCTGTCCGAGAACCCAGTGTTTCATTACAGGTCGAAACACATAGAGATCAAATATCACTATATCAGGGATATGGTTCAGAGAGGAGCTGTGAAGCTTCTGTATGTTGCGACGGATGAGCAGATTGCAGATGTGCTGACGAATCCACTAGCCAGAGTGAAGTTCGAGTACTTCAGAGAGAGGCTTATTGTTCTTCATATCGAGGACACTTCAAGGAAGAAGTGATGGACACATTTGCTGAAGCCATTCCAAGCATGTTGGAAGGAGGATCCTTGACATGGCTGTGGATGTAAGCACTGGATGATGAGCATCAGATTGATGTTCTGGCTTCTGCTAGATATGATCTGTTGGATCATTTTTATGTATGTATGTACGCATCATGTTGGATGCTTGGATATGATCAGTTGGATCAATTTTGTATGTATGTACGCATCATGTTGATGCTAGATATGATCAGTTGGATCACTTATATGTACGCATCATGTTGGATGATGGATATGATCAGTTGGATCATGTGTATATATTTTGTATATGCATCATGTTGGATGCTTGGACCATGTATCTGTATATGTATCAGGTGGATACATTGTATGATCAGGTGGATCATGTATGGTGATATGTATCATGTATTTGTATTTGTATTAGGTGGATACATTGTATGATCAGGAGGATCATGTATGATGATATGCATCAGATAGATACTTGGTATGCATCAGGTAGATGCATTGATGATCAGGTGGATCATGCAGCAGGATGTCGCAGTGATGATCAGGATGATCATGGATGATGAGCTTCAAGATGTTGATCCAGATGACATGCAGTAGGACGTTGCAGTGATGATGATCAGGATGATCATGTGTACATCAGGTTGATGTATGGTGAGTATCAGGATGATACTTTGTGGCCGTGGATCAGGTTGTACAGAGGAGCATGTCTGGAAGATCGTATAGGTCAGAGTTGTGTACCCGTAACAGCCTGGGATGCTCTTTCGAGAAATTGCTCTGGGAGGACATGTAATTTGTGCCCTGGGAGATATTTCAGGTCGAATTTGTGTACCCGTAACATCCTGGAATGCTCTTGCGAGGTTTTGTCCTATGGCATGTAATTTGGGCCCTGGGAGATTTCATGTCAGAGTTGTGTACCCGTAACATCCTTAGATGCTCTTTCGAGGTTTTTCCATGACCACATGTAATTTGTGCCCTGGGAGATCCTTCAGGTTGGAGTTGTGTACCCGTAACATCCTGGGATGCTCTTTCGAGGTTTTGTGGTGGGGTCACATGTAATAGCGCCCTAGGAGATCCTATAGGTTGGAGTTGTGTACCCCTAACATCCTGGGATGCTCTTTCGAGGTTTTGTGACGCATGTAATAAGTCCTGAGGATTCCACAGTATGGCCAGTAATGATGAATACCTACAGGTGGTGGGCCTACATCCAGTATGAAAAAGGAGTGGCTCTGTAGAACTTCCTATGACGAGTAGAGTCAGAGATTGGTTGATATAGTAGCAACAGTGACGATGATGATGACGATGATCCAGATAAGAAGACTTGTCTAGCAGATCTATGTCAAGAAATACCTTCCTATTTAAGAGGGAGTGTTGATGTATATGTAACTTCGGAATGTATTCCATCTGTGTATTATATATATATTTATTGTACCCTTATAAGAGATGTGTTATTCCTCTATAAGGAAGTGTTGTCATGTGGATTGACAAGTGTCGCAAGTGTGTGTACTTACTGATGGGTTATTAGACCACCATATGGGGTCGGCCCTAACTAATATATAATAATTTGTGGATGTATCTAAGTAGACAAGTCGGCCCCAGTAGGTCACTGGGCAAAAAGGTGAGTATAAATAGAGATAGGAGATCTCTATTTTACTCACTCGGAAAAGTAACTCACTCTCTCTCTGAAAAGTGGCGCACTAGTGAGGAGGAGGAGGATCATCTGCTAGGAGACTATCTCAGTGTTATTTGGTTATATTTTGGTTGAGCCATTGCTCTCTCTATCTCTGAGGAAGTTGTGGGGTTTTTCACCTTAGGGTTTTCCCCACGGAAACTCTGTGTCTCTTGTCTCTATGCTTTTTGATTCTTGTGATGCTTGTGATGCTTGTCATATTATGATTGTCATGCATTGATATACTGTAGATGTTATTCTCTCAACAAAGATCCTATAGTATTATGATTTAATACTAAAAATTTAACATATTAGACCAAGTGTGTCTCCTTGCGGGGCACCTGTCATCTTCGTTAAGAAGAAAGATCAAACATTAAGACTATGCATACATTATCGCCAGCTTAATAAGATGACAATCAAGAATAGATACCCGTTGCCCCGCATAAGTGATCTATTCGATCAGCTGCGTGGAGCAACAATATTTTCAAAGATTGATCTAAGATCAGGGTATCATCAAGTAAGGGTTAAGGACGAAGATATTTTCAAAATAGCTTTCTGAACTCGGTATGGACATTACGAGTTCGTAGTCATGTCATTTGGCTTGACTAATGCCCCAGTTGTATTTATGTGTTTGATGAATAATATTTTTCATAAGTACTTAGAAAAGTTTGATGTTTTGTTTATAGACGATATTTTAGTATACTCAAAAAGAAAAGAAGAGCATGATGAGCATTTACGGATTATCTTACAAGTATTAAGAGATCATCAATTGTATGCCAAATTTAGTAAGTGTGACTTCCACAAAGACAAAATTCAGTATCTAGGACACATAATTTCCGCAGAAGGAATCTCGGTTGACCCCGACAAGATAAGGGCCATTAATGACTGGCCGGTTCCCAAAGATGTGTCGGATGTAAGATCATTTATGGGCATTACGGGGTATTACAGAAATTTTATAGAGAATTTCTCAAAAATTGCCAACCCCATAACTTCCTTGCAGAAGAAAGGGAAGAAATTTGTTTGGGATCAGAAATGTGCTGAGATTTTTAAGAAATTAAAGGAACTATTGACTACAGCACCTATCTTGAAGATACCTGACCCCAACAAGGATTTTGTAGTTTGTACAGACTCATGCAATGATGGACTCGGTGGAGTCTTGACACAAGAAGGGCATGTGATAGCATATGAATCTAGAAAGCTAAAAGTACATGAAAATAATTACTCTACATATGATTTAGAGTTATTAGCAGTTATAGATGCTTTAAAAATGTGGCATCATCACCTTATTGGCATTTTACATTATTAACAGATAACATGGGTCTGAAATATTTATTGGATCAAACAAACCTGAACGCTAGACAAGCTAGATGGTTGACATTCTTAAGTGAGTATGATTTCGAAAATCAGCATATGAAAGGAAAGGATAATAAAGTTGCAGATGCCTTGAGTCGCAAGGAAAAACTAAATTTCATTTCAGCAATCAGTAATTATTCAACTGATTTGGAAAATCAGATTCTGGAAAAAGGTGAAAGAGATGAAGAATACAGAAAAATGAAGGAAAGGACAGCCAATAACAGTTCTGAAAATTGTATGGCATATTACAGAATTAAGGAAAATGGTCTATTACTGTATAAAAACAGATTGTATGTACCATATCCACCAGAAATAAAATTTCTGATATTAAATGAGATGCATAAAAGTCACTATTCTAATCATCCAGGATATCAAAAGACCATCACTATGCTGAGAAAGGAATACTATTGGACTAGAATGAAAGATGAAGTAGCAGAATACATCATAAAATGCTTGGACTGTCAAAAGGTGAAGGTTGAACACCAACTTCCTGCTAGATTGTTGCAGCCATTACCAATACCAAGATGGAAATGGGAAGTGATCAGCATAGATTTCATTACTGGATTGCCTAAAAATCATAAACAACATGATTCCATCATGGTGGTGGTGGACAAACTCAGCAAGTCATCACATTTCATACCATTTAAGACCACGCATAAAGCCCCAGATATTGCAGAAAATTTTATGAAACAGATTTTTAGATTGCATGGAATACCAAAGGTAATAATTTCAGATCGTGACTCGAAGTTTACAGGAAACTTTTGGAGGTCACTGTTTAAGGGATTGAACACAACTTTAAATTTTAGTACAGGTTTTCACCCTCAAACAGATGGATAGACAGAAAGGGTAAATCAAGTGTTAGAAGATTTATTAAGAATGTATGTTAAGGATCAACCTGGTAAGTGGGAATATTATATGCACTTGGCAGAATTTGCTTATAATAATCATTATCATGCTTTAGCCAGACTTAGTCCTTTTGAAATTATTTATGGTAGGAAATGTAATACACCTGTTTTGTGCAATGATCCAGTAAATAGAGTTGTTTTAGGACCTGAATTATTGCAAGAATTAGAACTGTTTGTGAAATAGGTGCAAGGACATTTAAAAGCTGCCCAAGATAGGCAGAAAAGTCAAGCAGATTCAAAAAGAACTCATAAAGAGTTCCATGTGGGTGAGCATGTGTTTCTCAAGGTAAGACCGAAAAAGAGTTCACTGAAATTGGGGAGTTGTGCCAAGTTGGCACCCAGGTATTGTGGTCCTTTTGAAATATTATCTAAGGTTGGAGCAGTAGCATACCAACTAGCTTTACCACCTAACCTGAAAATACATAATGTTTTTCATATATCATTTTTAAAGAAATATGTGCACAAGACAACTCATGTTGTAAAATGGAATGATGTACAGGTGGGACAAGATAGAGATTTTCTGGTGGAACTGGATTGTATCCTCGGAAGGAGGGAAACTATTCTCCGAAATCGCAGCATTGGGCAAGTGAAGGTGCAATGGAAGCACCTTAGCCCGAAAGAGGCAACCTGGGAGTTGGAGAGTAGTATGCGGGAAGCATACCCAACTCTATTTCAGGAACACTCAAGGAGTGGCTAGCCAACATCGAGGATGATCTTGAAACTTAAGGGGGGGTGTATGTCACCTACCCAAATTTCTGAACATTATTATTTAGTTGCAAAAATACTTTATGTTAAATTTAATTACAAGTTTTGTAATTATGATCAGTTTTGATCATGGATGAATGTAATTACTAAATATTTTTATTTAAATTAATTAATTAGGAGACAAACACCCAAGAGGACTATTGAATGAGTGTTCACTGACCCACTAGGAGGAATGGAAGTTGTTGGAAGGTATGGGACACATGGCAGCAATTACATCACACCACTAACTGTTGGTTATGGGACAAATTCACCTAAAATAGGGCATTATCCCCTAGGTGGAGGGAGTGAGAAGGCAGCTCATTTAATGATCCAATAACATTTGAAAAGGCCTAGGCATCCTATAAAGGGAAATTTGAATTGGGGAGGCAGCTCTTGATCAATAATTCTGCAGAATATTTTCCTCTTGTGAATCAGCTGATTTCATGAGAGATTTGAATAAGGGAGGTTAGTGGTGATTGAAAAATGAGTTTTGCATATTATTTTTGGAGAAACAGAGTTGTAGGAGCAAGTCTTTTGGACTGCTATCTATTGAAGATTTAGAAGATTACTACTACAGGAAGAAGAAGTCCTAATTCTTGAAGTTTCTTCCTCCTGGTGGTTCAGGGAACAGGCTAGGGGGTCCTAAGATAGTACTTGACTGTTTTCAGGAATTTGGTTGGGTGGAACAGTCTTCTTGGGCTGTTTGTTGCCCTACAGAATTTATTGGTTTCTTAAAGATCTCCTAACTTATTTCAGTAAATAATTATATTCTGTTATCTAGCATTTTTCTGTTTATTTGCTTTCGAAAAGGTATAATTCTAGATATGTTTAAGTCTGAATGTTTAAGTTTAAAGTTAAATTGATAAACCAATATCCCCATTTTTCCACATGCTGTTTGGGAGTGTCGTACTCTAGTAGAGATATGCAAATTAAAATAGATTAGAAGATAGGCAAAATTTGCCATTGAATTCGATAGATAGATAGTAATCATTTATTATCAGTTTTTCTATTCCTAAGTTAAATAATTGTAGAAGGTTCTGTATAATAGTCAGTATACATAATGTTTTCTTCAGTTATATGATAAATAGTCAATATATAATTTCTGTACAATCATCCTGCATTATATATAAATTACGTCCATAGGAAGTAGATAGATTAATACTGTGTATTGTTTTAAGACTGCTGAATTTGAATAAAACGTTCTTTATAATCACCTGGAAACAATAGTTTTCACACAGGTTTCATATTCATACATTTCATTCACACAGTTTCATTGAAATTACTTCATCAACATTATATGCATAGAAATTAATTTATAGACAGAATTGTAATTTACACAGTCTTCACGATTTCTACACTATATATTCACATTGCTTTCACTTACTATAGTAATGTTGTATTATCTACAAATTTAACAAATGACAAGAATTTAATAAACACTACTATTATTACCATGTGTTTATTTCCCTCTTTTAGACCTGTTAACACTTTTTCTGACTATTGTAAATCTGAGTCTCGTATCAAGAAGAAAACCCTAGCTAGATTCATATTTTTTCTCTTTTATTGTTTATAACAAAACTTTACACTCTATTCAAACCTGGGATCGAAACCGATCCAATGTCTTTAATATTTTTTAGGTTATCATCCTCAACAAAACACGAATCAGGGTTTGACCCTATTCGTTTCCTTTGCAAAATGTTATTCAAATTTCAGTTCAACCTATTATTCTATTAGATCTTAACATCGTTGAATAAGAAAAACATTATCAGCCTACAATATGAAGACAAACCACACAGACTTATGTACGAAGAGTTTAGCATACATTTCAATCTACATGATGAAGTTTATTTTTTTATACAGAACCCTTTTTATCGACAAAACCGAATGTTAAATTTTTAGAATTTACTTCAATCTGATCTAGGATCTTGACTGAGAGAACAACATGTACAACATATCTACAGTATATCAATCATGGAGACAATAATGCAAGCACACAAGAGACACAAAGATTTACTTGGGGAAAACCATAAAGGTGAAAAACCCCAATAACTTCCTCAGAGATAGATAGAGCAATGATACAACCAACCATGAGATATAGACATAACCTAGCAGCAGATCCTCCTCCTCCATAAGTGCACCACTCCTCCTTGAGTGCATGAGTGAGAAGTGAGTGAGCAAATAGAGTGCCTCCCGCACTCTATTTATACTTGACTTGACTTGCCTTTTTACCTAACTCATGTAGGCTCGAACTTAACCACATAACATAATGCTGACTGGGCCGACCCCAAACAAGGTGGTCTAATAACCCATCAAGTATAAGTTACGACACTTACAATATAAATGACGGCACTTCCGTATAGAGGAATAATAACATCTCTATAGGAATACAATATACATATATGTGAAATACATTCCGAAGTTACATATACATCAACACTCCCTCTTAACTAGAAAGGTATTTCTCAGCACAGTTATTCTAGCACAAGTCATCTTCTCTGGATCATCGTCACTGGATAATCGTCATCGAGTCATCATCATCGTCACTGCTACTGCTATCTCAATCAATCTCTGACTCTACGCGTCATAGGAAGTTCTACAGAGCCAGTCCTTCAAGAAAGCAGTCTTGACATCCATCTGGTGTATTTTCCATTTCATAGCTGCAGCCAGGGCAAGTATTGTTCTGATGGAAGTGTACCTGGCTACAGGTACACTTCATCTTTCATTCTAGTCCAATAGTATTCTTTTCTCAGCATAGTGATGGTCTTTTGATTTCCTGGATGACTAGAATAGTGACTTTTATGCATCTCATTTAATATCAGAAATTTTATTTCTGGTATATATGGTACATACAATCTGTTTTTATACAGTAATAGACCATTTTCCTTAATTCTGTAATATGCCATACAATTTTCAGAACTGTTATTGGCGGTCCTTTCCTTCATTTTTCTATATTCTTCATCTGCTTCACCTTTTTCAAGAATCTGATTTTCCAAATCAGTTGAATAATTACTGATTGCTGAAATGAAATTTACTTTTTCCTTGCGACTCAAGGCATCTGCAACTTTATTATCCTTTCCTTTCATATGTTGAATTTTGAAATCATACTCACTTAAGAATGTCAACCATCTAGCTTGTCTAGCGTTCAGGTTTGTTTGATCCAATAAATATTTCAGACCCATGTTATCTGTTAATAATGTAAAATTTCTGCCAATAAGGTGATGACGCCACATTTTTAAAGCATCTATAACTGCTAATAACTCTAAATCATATGTAGAGTAATTATTTTCATGTACTTTTAGCTTTCTAGATTCATATGCTATCGCATTCCCTTCTTGCGTCAAGACTCCACCGAGTCCATCATTGCATGCGTCTATACAAACTACAAAATCCTTGTTGGGGTCAGGTATCTTCAAGATAGGTGCTGTAGTAAATAGTTCCTTTAATTTCTTAAAAATATCAGCACATTTCTGATCCCAAACAAATTTCTTCCCTTTCTTCTGCAAGGAAGTTATGGGGTTGGCAATTTTTGAGAAATTCTCTATAAAATTTCTGTAATACCCCGTAATGCCCATAAATGATCTTACATCCGACACATCTTTGGGAACCGGCCAGTCATTAATGGCCCTTATCTTGTCAGGGTCAACCGAGATTCCTTTTGCGGAAATTATGTGTCCTAGATACTGAATTTTGTCTTTGTGGAAGTCACACTTACTAAATTTGGCATACAATTGATGATCTCTTAATACTTGTAAGATAATCCGTAAATGCTCATCATGCTCTTCTTCTTTTTTTGAGTATACTAAAATATCGTCTATAAACACAACATCAAACTTTTCTAAGTACTTATGAAAAATATTATTCATTAAACACATAAATACAACTGGGGCATTAGTCAAGCCAAATGACATGACTACGAACTCGTAATGTCCATACCGAGTTCGAAAAGCTGTTTTGAAAATATCTTCGTCCTTAACCCTTACTTGATGATACCCTGATCTTAGATCAATCTTCGAAAATACTATTGCTCCACGCAGCTGATCGAATAGATCACTTATGCGGGGCAACGGGTATCTATTCTTGATTGTCATCTTATTAAGCTGGCGATAATGTATGCACAGTCTTAATGTTTGATCTTTCTTCTTAATGAAGATGACAGGTGCCCCGCAAGGAGACACACTTGGTCTAATATGTTAAATTTTTAGTATTAAATCACAATACTATAGGATCTTTGCTGAGAGAATAACATCTACAGTATATCAATGCATGACAATCATAATATGACAAGCATCACAAGCATCACAAGAATCAAAAAGCATAGAGACAAGAGACACAGAGTTTCCGTGGGGAAAACCCTAAGGTGAAAAACCCCACAACTTCCTCAGAGATAGAGAGAGCAATGGCTCAACCAAAATACAACCAAATAACACTGAGATAGTCTCCTAGCAGATGATCCTCCTCCTCCTCACTAGTGCGCCACTTTTAAGAGAGAGAGTGAGGTACTTTTCTTAGTGAGTAAAATAGAGATCTCCTATCTCTATTTATACTCACCTTTTTTCCCAATGACCTACTGGGGCTGACTTGTCTACTTAGATACATCCACATTATATTATATATTAATTAGGGCCGACCCCATATGGTAGTCTAATAACCCATCAGCAAGTACACACACTTGCGACACTTGTCAATCCACATGACAACACTTCCTTATAGAGGAATAACACATCTCTTATAAGGGTACAATAAATATATATATAATACACAGATGAAATACATTCCGAAGTTACATATACATCAACACTCCCTCTTAACTAGGAAGGTATTTCTCGACACAAATCTGCTAGACAAGTCTTCTTCTCTGGATCATCGTCATCAATGCATCGTCATCATCATCGTCACTGCTGTTGCTATCTCAATCAATCTCTGACTCTACGCGCCATAGGAAGTTCTACAAAGCCACTCCTTTTTCATACTGGATGTAGGCCCACCACCTGTAGGTCTTCATCATTACTGGCCATACTGTGGGATCCTTAGGACTTATTATGTGCGTCACAAAACCTCGAAAGAGCATCCCAGGATGTTACGGGTACACAACTCCGACCTGTAGGATCTCCTAGGGCGCTATTACATGTGACCCCACCACAAAACCTCGAAAGAGCATCCCAGGATGTTACGGGTACACAACTCCAACCTGAAGGATCTCCCAGGGCACAAATTACATGTGGTCACCACAAAACCTAGCAAGAGCATCTCAGGATGTTACGGGTACACAACTCCGACCTGAAATCTCCCAGGGCACAAATTACATGTGGTCATGGCAAAACCTCAAAAGAGCATCTCAGGATGTTACGGGTACACAACTCTGACCTGAAATCTCCCAGTGCCCAAATTACATGCCATAGGACAAAACCTCGCAAGAGCATTCCAGGATGTTACGGGTACACAACTTCGACCTCAAAGATCTCCCAGGGCACAAATTACATGTCCTCCCAGAGCAATGTCTCAAAAGAGCATCCCAGGCTGTTACGGGTACACAACTCTGACATATACGATCTCCCAGACATGCTCCTCTGCACAACCTGATCCACGGCCACAAAGTATCATCCTGATACTCACCATACATCAACCTGATGTACAGATGATCATCCTGATCATCATCACTGCAACATCCTGCTGCATGTCATCTGGAGCAACATCCTGAAGCTCATCATCCATGATCATCCTGATCATCACTGCGACATCCTGCTGCATGATCCACCTGATCATTAATGCATCTACCTAATGCATACCAAGTATCTATCTGATACATATCATCATACATGATCCTCCTGATCATACAATGTATCCACCTGATACAAATACAAATACATGATACAAATCACCATACATGATCCACCTGATCATACAATGTATCCACCTGATACATAAACAGATACATGGTCCAAGCATCCAACATGATGCATATACAAAATACATACACATGATCCAACTGATCATATCCATCATCCAACATGATGCGTACATATAAGTGATCCAACTGATCATATCTAGCATCAACATGATGCGTACATACATACAAAAATGATCCAAGTGATCATATCCAAGCATCCAACATGATGCGTACATACATACATAAAAATGATCCAACAGATCATATCTAGCAGAAGCCAGAACATCAATCCGATGCTCATCATCCAGCGCTTACATCCACAACCATGTGAAGGATCCTCCTTCCAACATGCTTGAAATGGCTTCAGCAAATGTGTCCATCACTTCTTCCTTGAAGTGTCCTCGATCTGAAGAACGCCAAGCTTCTCTCTGAAGTACTCGAACTTCACTCTGGCTAGTGGATTCGTCAACACATCTACAATCTGCTCGTCCGTCGCAACATACAGAAGCTTCACAGCTCCTCTCTGCACCATATCCCTGATATAGTGATATTTGATCTCTATGTGTTTCGACCTGTAATGAAACACTGGGTTCTCAGACAGCTTCACACAACTCTGGTTATCACAGAAGATACCAGTAGCCTCCAACGAGAGATCAAATAACTCAGACAGTAGCTTCCATAGCCATACTGCCTCACAACTAGCTGAACAGGCTGCAACATACTCTGCCTCAATTGTACTCAGTGCTACGCAGGACTGCTTCCTGCTAAACCAAGAGATCACACCTGATCCCATACTGAAGCAGCACCCAGATGTGCTCTTCCTATCTGCAGCACTACCAGCCCAATCTGAATCAACATACCCCTGTAGGTTCAACTTTTGATTTGCTTCATACTTGAGCCCATAATCCACTGTACCTTTCAGGTACCTCAGAACATGCTTTACAACAACCAGGTGAACACTCCTCGGATCCATCAGGAACTGGCTCAATGTGTTCACAGCAAAGAAGATGTTTGGTCTCGTGTTCGTTAGGTACATCAAGGACCCAATCATCTGACGATACATAGAGACATCAACTGGCTCAGATGAAGCATCACATAAAAGCTTCAGATTCGATGCCATCGGTGTGGCCATGGCCTTGCAATCCATCATCCCGAATCTCTTCACGATATCTATTGTGTACTTCCCTTGACCAAGGAAGATCCCACTTGCATTCTGCCACACCTCCATACCTAGGAAATAGTGCATCATTCCCAAATCTTTCATATCGAATTCAGCTGCAAGATTCCTCTTAGTATCTGCAATCATCTCCTGTCACAAATAGGTCATCCACATACAGGATTAGAATCACTTGATTCCCTTCCTCAACCTTGTCGCAAAGATTGGAATCTGCTTTACTCTTGGTAAAGCCCAAACTAGATAGGAAACTGTCCATCCTACCATACCAGGTTCTGGGAGCTTGCTTCAAGCCATACAAGGCTTTCTTCAATCTGCATACATATGATTCCTTGTCATGTATTTCAAAACTGAGTGGTTGTTCCACATATACTTCCTCTTCTACTACAGCATTCAGGAAAGCAGTCTTGACATCCATCTGGTGTATTTTCCATTTCATTGCTTTTATATTTCTCTATGCTGCCATCTGTAACATGCTTGGTCTGATAGTTCCATTTGGAAGTCACAACAGACTTCCCTTCAGCTCTTGGGACTGCATCCCAAACATTGTTGTTCATTATCGACGGATTATGGCATTCTTCCCGTATCCTGGGAACTTCAATATCTTCAATAGATATCTTTGTTGCTGGAATAAATGTTGTAGTCCTTTTGTAGGTGAAGATATGGGGTCTTTCCTACAAAACAGGTTAAATTGCATTATTAGAAACATCTCATAATTTTTCAGAACAAATTCTTACACATAAAGAAATATGTCATACAGTCATGCAATTAGCTTAGCCAATGCTTGAATACAACATTTATCCATATTCTGTAACTTTCTAGATGCCTTCCAATCTCTACCAGAACATTGTTCAGAGTGTGCACAACTCCCAACATGTCAGCAAAGAGGTTTCATTCTAGATAAGTAGCAATGGAATGTTGTACAGTGCCATAGGCCACTTACCCATGTATATTAGTAGTATACTGTTCATCAATGCAACTTTTCTAATATGCACAATACATATCCTAAGTCTAGGAACATGAGCATATACATCATTGAACAATTTTATTTAAACAGACAAATATGCAAGAAATTAAAATACTTATCTTTGTTTGTTGGGTGGACTCCCTCTGAGTCTTTGCTTCCTTACAGGAGCTGCTGGAGTCCTAATCTGAAGTAGCTTCTTCTACACCTTTATGTTGTGGAAAGATGGTCAACTCCCTCTGAATATCTGCATCCTTGCAGAAACTACTGAAGTGTGTTCCTTTGATTTCTTGCAGGAACAACTAGAGTGTGCTCCCTCTTGATCTTTGCTTCCTGGATTACCTGTTCTTGAACTCATATTCATCCTTGGTCCCTATGCATGCTTATTAGTATCATGATTGTGTTATCCTTGTGATCTCATATAAAATCATACATTCATTAGTATACTATTAAAACACAATAATCTCAAGCATGTATAGTCATGATCATTTCAAACAGAAAATAATAAGCATTAGCATTCAAGTTTTATGTAGGATTCTTATGGTTAGTCAAATCATAAGAAGCATAACATGTCTAAACCTGTAATTACTCAAACCTATGACTCTTCAGGTTAGTTGAATCATCAATCAAGATAAGAGATATAATATGCATAAAACCTGTGATTATTCAAACCTATACCTTCATGATTCTTCTGGTTAGTCATATCATCAATTATGGTAAGAAACATAATATGCATACAACCATGATTATTCAAACCTCGTAAATGGATCTTCTATGAGATCCATGACAATGGATGAATCTTTGTCCTCATTTTATCATGATCATATGTTCTTGGAACAGAACATGATTTGTCTTTCTTGGTGTACCTTTCATGTTAGTAGACAACATAAACCTCATACAACACCATAATGCATTGGTACAATCATAAGTGTCAACACCCTAATCAATGAACATAGTTTTATTAAGGTGATATGACAAGTCAAGATTGTACTAACGGTAATAACATGAAGACAAACATACCATAAACTTAATCATGAACAAATCTCGAAACATACCTCAATGAGTCATACATGTTGAGATCGCTTGTAATCTTCTTATGTAAGGCCTTAGCTTCATCTCCCTCTGAAACAGGAACATCTTCACTTATGCAGGTGACCAATCCATTTTCTTCTAGGATTAACCCAATCCACTTGATTTGCAAGAACTAGACCTCGAGCTGGATATGGGTTTGTTAGAGAAACCCCAAAAATTGAAAATTTGAATTTCAAACTTCCGAAAGGATAGAAATATGCACCTTGATAAGCTGATCAAACCGGTATATTCAGAATTTGAAAACTGCAGAGTTTCACTCCTCAATTTTTCCTTTGAAACTTCCAGATTCACTAGACGTGACCCTAAACTGGGGTTTGATGAATCCCACTCTTCTTCCCAATCAAAAGGTTTGATCCAAATCTCTAAGCTTCTATTTTTCTGAGGAGCTTCCAGTCGTGGTCATAGATTTCAAAAATTCTCATTTTTACAGAAGCCCTAATTTTCCACTTTTCTGATCAAAGTCCCGAACTAGGGTCTGATCAAGACCTGCCTTCTGCCCAACCAAAATTCTGATTTTGGTCTCTAAATTTTTATTTTTATGTGTAGCGTTCAGCCATGGTCTCCGATTACCAAAGATCCAACTTTTTACGAAGCCCTAAATTCCGGAAGCCATGAATGAAGGTACTAAAAAATAATTATGTTTTGACAGAAATATGTACCTGAATGTTTCTGGTGTAACTCCAAAATTTTTGACCCACAGGGTCTGAAAACGTTTCCTGAGATAGCCTGACCTGTTATCTTTCCATCCTGACAGGTCTGAGCTCAATTGGAATCTCTGAGAGAGAGTTATGCCAAATGTCGCAACGTGACCTGTTTTGGGATAATACAGGAGTGCTAACTTGTACGGCGTGCCACGTGTCACTGTTCGAACTTCGGCCTCTAAAAACGTTTCCTGAGATATCTCGCCCTGTTATATTTCCATCCTGACATGTCTAACCTCAATTGGACTCTCTGAGATAGAGTTATGCCAAGTATCGCAACGTGACCTGTTTATGGGATAATACAAGAGAGAGAACTTGTATGGCATGCCACATGTTACTGGTTCAACTTCAGCCTCTGACACAGTTTCCTGAGATAGTACAGTCTGTGTACTACCTGTCACATTTTACGAAATTTCATTTGGAGCTTCCTAGCCCAGGTTATGACCTTTTTCCCAAGGTCACCGTATTTTGACTCAGATCTGGAAGAGACAGAAACCCTATATTGTATAGATCATAAATCACAAAGTACAACGAATTATAGGTTGTCCTTTGGACACAAGGTACCTGGAAATTTAATCTTCGACCTGTAAATATTTCAGATCCGAAACCTTCTCCAAAACGGATTTATAGCGAAAGTTCTACGACGACTGGTTTTTGCTATATCAAGCCCTAGCATCGTAAGTGCAACAAGTGTCATACATGCCATATCATGCCTTCTTTCAGGATAGCTTTGATACCATGTTAAATTTTCAGAATTTACTTCAATCTGATCTAGGATCTTGACTGAGAGAACAACATGTACAGCATATCTACAGTATATCAATCATGGAGACAATAATGCAAGCACACAAGAAACACAAAGATTTACTTGGGGAAAACCATAAAGGTGAAAAACCCCAATAACTTCCTCAGAGATAGATAGAGAAATGATACAACCAACCATGAGAGATAGACATAACCTAGCAGCAGATCCTCCTCCTCCATAAGTGCACCACTCATCCTTGAGTGCATGAGTGAGAAGTGAGTGAGCAAATAGAGTGCCTCCTGCACTCTATTTATACTTGACTTGACTTGCCTTTTTACCTAACTCATGTAGGCTCGAACTTAACCACATAACATAATTCTGACTGGGCCGACCCCCAATAGGGTGGTCTAATAACCGTTTGACCCACATGGCCGAACCCCAATAGGGTGGTCTAATAACCCTTTGACCCACATGACTTATACAGGGCCGACCCCAAACAAGGTGGTCTAATAACCCATCAAGTATAAGTTACGACACTTACAATATAAATGACGACACTTCCGTATAGAGGAATAATAACATCTCTATACGAATAAAATATACATATATTTGAAATACATTCCGAAGTTACATATACATCAACACCGAAAGTACACAGAAATTTACACAAGATTTTAGTATGCGAAATTATTTTACGAGGAGAGAAGTATCATTTACACAGTGTATGATCTCACGGCTCTTCTAAAAAATTAACCATTGAAGTCGTGGTTTTTCAGAACTACGATTTACAACACTGTTTGTAAACAAATTAAAAACAGGGTCTTTCCCAAGTTACAACGATTTCAAAGAAACCCAATTCCTAGAACATCGACGAGTCACAGCTCCAGTCGGCCTCACAAAATTACAATTTATAGAAACCAAGAACCATTCAAATGAAACTATAGTCGCGTAACTGAATCACAAGCATTTTTTGGAAGTGCTTCAACTATCAACATCTATAGAGAAAACGACGAAGTCATAATAGAGCCTGTTACTCATTCTTAAGAACCACTTCAACCACCCTCCAAGAGAACTATGAGGGTTATGGAAGACCCGAGGCTTACCGGTGTTGAGGCACGCTAACACCTTTGCCAAAACGTTACTCTTTTGTTTCCTTAAAACCCTCCAGCTGACAAACGATGTTTTTTTGAGTTGGATAAAAGTTACTTCTGAAATGAAAATGAAACGCAGCAAAGAAATATTTTCATCTCAGAAGAACGCTTACCTTCGTAAACCCTGGCCAATTTTGAAGTTCTCAGACAAACGACGAGAATGGTGCTATGAACGATACCAGGAAACTTTCAACCATGATTTCGATAACACTCTGAACCAGAGACTTAGGTCTCCAATAAAAAAAATGCCATTGCAAAGGTTTAAGACCTGTAACTTCCATTCATTTAGAAAGTCTCAAGGTCGAATCTCTCCCAAGGTTTCAACAGAAATTTCGGCAGCCTGTCGGCCACCTCCAATGAAGACAATAACACAATGAAACCACTTTCTCCAAGTTCATAAACTCAACACACGGTAGATGTTAGGGTTTTAATCCGACGACCCTTTTTCATCACCATTGACGGTCTCCACAGTGCCAGTTATTCTAACCTTGGTATTGACAATGTCGACATTTATTACTATCTTTTAATTGCAGGTTGATGTTGCCATTATGGCAAGTGTTTAAGCCAGCATTAACCCTAGCAAAGGCGTAACACCTTATGCTTTAGAACAGGAATGAAGATATTTTTATCTACGTGGATATTTAGAAATGCAATTCGACAGGGATACAGGATCAAGTCTTAAATGCAGGATCATTACGTGATCTTTACTGTAGCTCGAAGACTGATGCCAGCTTTCTAAACCATCAACCTATCAAGATCCATATTAATGGCTTGTCAGCGTGTTCGTTGTGACTTTAACCATTGCCTTTTCATGTTATTTCAATATTTAAAATCGTCATAGTATCACTATTATCTATGAAAAGTTTTGTTATAATATATTTCACTATAATGCCATCATTTCGACTTATTACAAGGATGGTAATACATTACAACATGTGTTATCATTTCATTTAAAATTTCAATGTTTGTAATTCATTGCAATAGTTCGTTATATATACAACATTGATAATAAACCAAGAATCGTTATAATCACACCCATATAGTCACGATGACCTTGAAAATATCACGATTATAGGATGATAGAGATTTTGTTCATGTCTTATTTTGCACCATAGTCAACCTATGGTTAGTCTTTGTTTAATTATCTAAATATTATTAATGCCTAGTCTCTAGGAAAAACTACTTTGCTTGCTTAAGATATATATAATTAGAGTGGTGGATATGAAAGGTGAACTATAAGCATTAAATAGTTAATCAATAAGCTTGCATAAGCTCGCAAATAGATATATATTATCACATATAGTTTAGAAATCTGGAATATTAAATTTCTCCATTTTCCTATTCACTCTTATCCCTGCGATACATTGGAATTGTACTTTCGGTACTACCTGTTAAATGGTGACAACAAGACAACTATATTCACTACAATAACAATGGCAAGATCAGCTAGACAATAACGATGACCGAACCAGATAAGTACAATGACGACTACAGTAATGATGCTGCTATTTAAATGCCTACTCAAACAAGCTAACTTGAGTTGTTTTCACTCAGATACAAGACGAACTTTGGAAAGCATAAGTGCAAGTATGTGAATCGTACCTGTGCGCTTTTAAAATTGCAATAGTCTCTATTTATTCTCTTTTTATTTAAAAACGACGAAATTGGGTTCACACGAACTAGAATTTATTGCAATCATGAAACTCCTTACCTGTCGTCTAAACATAGAACATGTCTAATGCTTTAGCGTTGCAGCTAAGCAAGCTTCGGGGTCCCTCATAGGACTCCCTTGGATATCAAGAGGCAAACTGTCAATATCGTCTCAAAGAAAATGTATCATGTCTTATTTCTAATCTGGCCTTTCATTTATTACATCAACCTTACGTATCAATACATTGGAAAGTGTTGCATCAAAAGTCTGATTTATTTGTGCATTTAGCTATCATAATCATAGTTGTTATGAATGCAATTAAGTTGTCATTGTCGCTTTAGTTATAACAAAATTTTAATTGTGCTTAGTACAAACAGAGGTTTAATTAACATTGTTACAATTCAGCATTTAATATTGTCCGCAATTATGAATTGTCGTAAATTAAGCTATTAATACTATTAACAAAAAATTTTAATTTTTTACGAAAATATGAGATGTTACATGTGGTATCAGAGCACAGATTCAAACTCTAGGCCTGAATGAGGTCCAAAACACGCTGTAGGAATTTTTATATACAGCATAAAATTATACTGACTTGAAAATTTTATCATTATGTTATCTTCAGAAATTATTTTCAATTATAGGTATGGAGAACTTAGCTTAACATTTAAGTGACAGATTTCAGCCAAACAGTCACAGTTCGGGACAGCACTATGTAGACGAAGGCCACGGGGAAATAAACAACAGTTCGACGGAACTGTTACATGCCTTTCAAGAATTAAAGGCAGAAATCAAATCTGTGAAACTAGATAATGAAAAGATTCTACAAGCTCAAGAACAAATCAATCAAGTGTTGTTTGAACACAGCCAAACAGAGGAACAAGAAAGAAACCATGAAGATGTTTCCAAGGTTGAGGATATGCCTCACACTGATAAAAATTAGAACATCAAAATCAGTGAAGTAAAGTATATCTCAACCTCATCTGGAGATTCTATTGCAGAATGCAAAAAGAAACGTAATTATAACAGTGACAACATTGAAGAAGATTCCAAACCAAGAAGGAAAAATCATAAAGAATATGAGCATATTTCTAGAGAATTCAAGAAGATAAGACCTCCAACTTTCAATGGAGAAACTGAGAAGGGCGAGACAGCTGAAGCTTTGCTGTTAGGGATGAATAAATAATTCCATATCTACAACTATTCAAAGTTATTAAAAGAAAAAATGGCCATATATAACTTAACCGAAAAAGTGGATATCTGGTGGTAGGATTTCAAAAGGGTAAAGGGCATCAAGGATAAACATGTAAGTTGGAGTGCTTTCAAACGATATTTCAAAAAGAAGTATCTATCTGAATAGTACTATGAAGAAAAATCTAAAGAGTTCTACTATTTGAAGTTGGGAGGTATGAACATGAAGGAATTGAACAGTAAGTTTCTGAACTTACTGAGATATGTACCATATTTCATTGAAGAAAAACCAAAAATTTAAAGGTACTTGAGTTGTTTACCTTTCATCATTAAAGACAAAATTGAGTATGACAGTCCTAAAAAATTAGAGGAGGCTATGAGGAAGGTAGTTTTCTATTATGATACAAATCGGAAGAGAGAGGGTATGTCTAATTGGAAAAATCATAAGCCCAACAATTTTGAACAGAAGAAGAAAAATTTCAGATTCAGTGAGAATTCCGGATTCCAAAGGAAGAATTTTCAGAACCGAAATTCCCAAGGGAATAATTCCTAGCAAAATTCTACAGCACCCAGAAATGCATCTAATACTGCCAAGACCAATGAGCCAAAGACACATATTAAATGTTTGAATGTCAAGGCCCCCATTACGCATCAGAATGTCTTTTAAGGAAGCGGAAAACAAACAACATCAATTTTATACAGACTGAACCTACTGTTGGAGACATAGCAAGGGAGATGCCGAGAATTAATGCAGCACTTGACAACAGGAAAGCAGATCATCAAATCTCCATGGTATAGATTGAAGGTATGATACATGACCATCCTGTTATTGTTTTAATTGACCCAGGAGCCAGTTTAAGTTATATATCACCAGAGGTTGTAGAAAGTCTTAAACTAAAAACTTAAAAGTTTAGTAAATCATGGCTAGTTAGACTAGCAACTGGAACAAAGAGAAAAAGTTTCAGATTTTATAGAGAACTGTGTTTTATCCACGAATCATTTGCAAACACAAATCAAGCTGAATATTTTACCTTTAGGTTCATATGATATTATAGTTGGGATGGACTGGTTAGAAGCTCATCATGTCATCCTACACTGTTATGGAAAAAGTTTTACATGCTTAAATGATGAAGGGAAAACTGTAGAAATAAAAAACATTCCAAGGAAAGTAACCCTTAGACAGATTTCAACCATGCAAGTTAAGAGGGCAGTTAGGAAGGGATGCCAAATGTTTGCAGTAAACGTAGTAAATGATGTGTTTTTGGATAAAGAGGACAAACTGAAGTTAGAATACATACCTATCCTAAGGGATTTTAAAGATGTATTTCTTGAGGAGATTCCAAGATTACCACCCAGAAGAGATTTATATTTTACCATAGAGTTGATACCAGGAGCAGTACTAAATTCAAAAGCTCCATACAGAATGAATATACTGGAGTTAAACGAATTAAAATCTCAGCTGAAGGAACTTATTGACAAGAAGTATATTAGACCAAGTGTGTCTCCTTGGGGAGCACTTGTCATCTTCATTAAGAGGAAAGATGGAACATTAAGACTATGCATAGATTATCGCGAGCTTAATAAGATGACGATCAAGAATAGATACCCGTTGCCCCGCATAGATGATCTATTCGATTAGCTACGTGGAGCAATAGTATTTTCGAAGATTGATCTAAGATCAGGGTATCATCAAGTAAGGGTTAAGGATGAAGATATTTTCAAAACAGCTTTTCGAACTCGGTATGGATATTATGAGTTCGTATTCATGTCGTTTGGCTTGACGAATGCCTCGGCTGTATTTATGTGTTTGATGAATAATATTTTGCATAAGTACTTAGACAAGTTTGATGTTGTGTTTATAGATGATATTTTAGTATACTCAAAAAGAAAAGAAGAGCATGATGAACATTTACGGATTATCTTACATGTATTAAGAGATCATCAATTGTATGCCAAATTTAGTAAGTGTGACTTCCACAAAGACAAAATTCAGTATCTAGGACACATTATTTCCGCAGAAGGAATCTCGGTTGACCCCGACAAGATAAGGTCCATTAATGACTGGCCGGTTCCCAAAGATGTGTTGGATGTAAGATCATTTATGGGCATTACGGGGTATTACAGAAAGTTTATAGAGAATTTCTCAAAAATTGCCAACCCCATAACTTCCTTGCAGAAGAAAGGGAAGAAATTTGTTTGGGATTAGAAATGTGCTGAGAGTTTTAAGAAATTAAAGGAGCTATTGACGACAACACTTATCTTGAAGATAGCTGACCCCAACAAGGATTTTGTAGTTTGTACACGCATGCAATGATGGACGCGGTGGAGTCTTAACACAAGAAGGGCATGCGATAGCATATTAATCTAGAAAGCTAAAAGTACATGAAAATAATTACTCTACATATGATTTAGAGTTATTAGCAGTTATTCATGCTTTAAAAATGTGGCGTCATCACCTTATTGGCAGAAAGTTTACATTATTAACAGATAACATGGGTCTGAAATATTTATTGGATCAAACAAACCTGAACGCTAGACAAGCTAGATGGTTGACATTCTTCAGTGAGTATGATTTTGAAATTTAGCATATCAAAGGAAAGAAGAATAAAGTTGCAAATGCCTTGAGTCGCAAGGAAAAACTAAATTTCATTTTAGCAATCAGTAATTATTCAACTGATTTGGAAAATGATATTCTGGAAAAAGGTGAAACAGATGAAGAATATAGAAAAATGACGGAAAGGACAGCCAATAACAGTTCTGAAAATTGTATGGAAGATTACAGAATTAAGGAAAATGGTCTATTACTGTATAAAAATAGATTGTATGTACCAGATATACCAAAAATAAAATTTCTGATATTAAATGAGATGCATAAAACTCACTATTCTGGTCATCCAGGATATCAAAATACCATCACTATGCTGAGAAAAGAATACTATTGGCCCAAAATGAAAGATGAAGTAGCAGAATACATCGCAAAATGCTTAGACTATCAAAAGGTGAAGGTTGAACACCAACATCCTGCTGGATTGTTGCAACCATTACCAATACCAAGCTGGAAATGGGAAGTGATCAGCATAGATTTCATTACTGGATTGCCTAAAAATCAGAAACAACATGATTCCATCATGGTGGTGGTGGACAAACTCAGCAAGGCAGCACATTTCATACCAGTTAAGACCACGCATAAAGCCCCAGATATTGCAGAATTTTTTATGAAACAGATTTTTAGACTGCATGGAATACCAAAGGTAATAATTTCAGATCATGACTCGAAGTTTACAGAAAACTTTTGGAGGTCACTGTTTAAGGGATTGAACACAACTTTAAATTCCAGTACAGCTTTTCACCCTAAAACAGATGGATAGGCATAAAGGGTAAATCAAGTGTTAGAAGATTTATTAAGAATGTATGTTAAGGATCAACCTGCTAAGTGGGAAGATTATCTGCACTTAGCATAATTTGCTTATAATAATCATTATCATGCTTCAGCCAGACTTAGTCCTTTCAAAATTCTTTATGGTAGGAAATGTAATACACAAGTTTAGTGGAATGATCTAGTAAATAGAGTTTTTTAGGACCTGAATTATTGCAAGAATTAGAACTAATTGTGAAATAAGTGCAAGGACATTTAAAAGCTGCCCAAGATAGGCAGAAAAGTCAAGCAGATTCGGAAAGAACTCATAAAGAGTTCTAGGTGGGTGAACATGTGTTTCTCAAGGTAAGACCGAAAAAGAGTTCACTGAAATTGGGGAGCTGTGCCAAGTTGGCACCCAGGTATTGTCGTCCTTTTGAAATATTATCTAAGTTTGGAGCAGTGGCATACCAACTAGCTTTACCACCTAATCTGAAAATACATAATTTTTTTCATATATCATTTTTAAAGAAATATGTGCACGATACTACTGATGTTGTAAACTGGAATGGTGTACAGGTGGGACAACATGGATATTTTCCGGTGGAACCGGATTGTATCCTCGGAAGGAGGGAAACTATTCTCCGAAATTGCAGCATTGGGCAAGTGAAGGTGCAATGGAAGCACCTTAGCCCAGAAGAGGCAACCTAGGAGTTGGAGAGTATTATGCGGGCAGCATACCCAACTCTATTTCAAAAACACTCAAGGAGTGGCTAGCCAACATTGAGGACGATGTTGACACTTAAGGGGGGGTGTATGTCACCTACCCAAATTTCTAAACATTATTATTTAGTTGCAAAAATACCTTATGTTAAATTTAATTACAAGTTTTGTAATTATGATCAGTTTTGATCATGGATGAATGTAATTACTGAATATTATTATTTAAATAAATTAATTAGGAGACAAACACCCAAGAGGACTATTGAATGAGTGTTCACTGACCGACTAGGAGGAATGGAAGTTGTTGTAAGGTATGGGACACATGGTGGAAATTACATCACACCACTAACTGTTGGTTATGGGACAACTTCCCCTAAAATAGGGCATTATCCCCCAGGTGGAGGGAGTGAGCAGGCAGCTCATTTAATGACCCAGTAACATTTGAAAAGGCCTAGGCAGCCTATAAAGGCAAATTCGAATTGGGCAGGCAGCTCTTGATCAATATTTCTACAGAATATTTTCCTCTTGTGAATCAGCTGATTTCAAGAGAGATTCGAATAAGGGAGGTTAGTGGTGATTGAAAACTGATTTTTGCATATTATTGAGGAGAAACAGAGTTGTAGGAGCAATTCTTTTGGATTGATACCTATTGAATATTTATAAGATTACTACTACAGCAAGAAGAAGTCCTAATTCCTGAATTTTCTTCCTCGTGGTGGATCAGTGAATAGACTCGGCGGTCCTAAGACAATACTTGACTATTTTCAGGAATTTGGTTGGGTGGAACAGTCTTCTTGGGTTGTTTGTTTCCCTACAGATTTTCTCAAGTTCTTAAATATCTCCTAACTTATTTCAGTAAATAATTCTGTTATGTTATCTAGCATTTTTCTATTTATCTGCTTTCAAAAAGGAGCTAATTCTAGAAATGTTTAAGTCTAAATGCTTAAGTTTCAAGTTAAATTGATAAACCAATATCCCCATTTTTCCACATGTTGTTTGAGAGCATCGTACTCTAGTAGAGATATGAAAATTAAAATAGATTAGAAGATAGGCAAAATTTGCCATTGAACTCGATAGATAGATAGTAATCATATATGTATCAGTTTTTCTATTCCTAAGTTAAATAATTATAGAAGATTCTGTATAATAGTTATTATATATAATGTTTTCTTCAGTTATATGATAAACATTCAATATTTAATTTCTGTACAATCATCCTGCATTATATATAAATTATGTCCATAGGAAGTATATAGATTAATACAACGTATTGTTTTAAGACTGCTGAATTTGAATAAAACATTCTTTATAATCAGTTGGAAACAATAGTTTTCACACAGGTTTCATATTCATACATTTCATTCACACACAGTTTCATTGAAATTACTTCATCAGCATTATATGCATAGAAATTAACTTATAGATAGAATTGTAATTTACACAGTCTTCACGGTTTCTACACTATACATTCACATTGCTTTCACTTACTATAGTAATGTTGTATTATCTTTAAATTTAACAAATGAAAAGAATTTACTATACACTACTATTATTACCATGTGTTTATTTCCCTCTTTTAGACCTGTTAACACTATTTGTGACTATTGTAAATTTGAGTCTCATATCAAGAAGAAAACCCTAGATAGATTCATATTTTTTTTCTTTTATTGTTTATAACAAAACTTTACACTCTATTCAAACCTGGGATCAGAACCAATCCAATATCTTTAATATTGTTTAGGTTATCATCCTCAACAAAACACAAATTAGGGTTTGACCCTATTCGTTTCCTTTGCAAAATGTTATTGAAATTTCAGTTAAAACTATTGTTCTATTAGATCTTAACATCATTGAATAAGAAACACATTATCAACCTACAGTATGAAGACAAACCACACAGACTTATGTACGAAAAGTTTAGCATACATTTCAATCTACAGGATGAAGTTTATTTTTTTATACAGAAACCTTTTTATCGACAAAAACGAAAGTACATAGACATTTACACAAGATTTTAGTATGCGAAATTATTTTACGAGGAGAGAAGTATCATTTACATAGTGTATGAGCTCATGGATCTTCTCAAAACTTAACTATTGAAGTCATGATTTTTCAGAACTACGATTCGCAACACTGTTTGTAAACAAATTAAAAACAGGGTCTTTCCCAAGTTACAACGATTTCAAAGAAACCCAATTCCTAGAACATCGACAAGTCCCAACTACAGACGGCCTCACAAAATTACAATTTATAGAAACCAAGAACGATTCAAATGAAACGATAGTCGTGTCACTGAATTATAAGAATTTTTTGGAAGTTCTTCAACTATCAACATCTACAGAGAAAACGACAAAGTCTTAACAGAGCTTGTTACTCATTCTTAAGAACCACTTCAACCACCGTCCAAGAGAACTATGAGGGTTATGGAAGACCCAAGGATTACCGATGTTGAGGCATGCTAACACCTTTTCCAAAACGTTACTCTTTTGTTTCCTTAAAACCTTGCAGCTGAAAAACGACATTTTTTTGAGTTAGATAAAAGTTACTTCTAAAATGAAAACAAAACGCAGCAAAGAAATATTTTCACCTCAGAAGAACGCTTACCTTCGTAAACCCTGGCCAAGTCTTGAAGTTCTTAGACAAACGACGAGATTGGTGCTGTGAACGATACCAAGAAACTTTCAACCATGATTTCCATAACACTCCGAACCAGAGACTTAGGTCTCCAATAAACAAAACGCCATTGTAGATGTTTAAGACCTGTAACTTCCATTCGTTTAGAAAGTCTCAAGGTCTAATATCTCCCAAGGTTTCAACAAAAATTTTGGCATCCTGTCGGCCACCTCCAACGAAGACAATAACACAATGAAACCACTTTCTCCAAGTTCATAAACTCAACACACTGTAGATGTTAGGGTTTTCATCCAACGGCCCTTTTTCATCACCATCGACGGTCTCCATAATGCCAGTTATTCTAACCTTGCTATTAACAATGTCGACATTTATTACTATCTTTTCATTGCAGGTTGACGTTGCCACTATGACAAGTGTTTAAGCCAGCATTAACCCTAGCAAAGGCATAACACCTTATGCCTTAGAACAGGAATGAAGATATACTTATCTACGTGGATCTTTAGAAATGCAATTCAACGGGGATACAGGATCAAGTCTTAAATGCAGGATCATTACGTGATCTTTACCGTAGCTCGAAGACCGACGCCAGCTTGTGAAACCATCAACCTGTCAAGATACATATTAATGGCTTGTCAGTGTGTTCGTTGTGACTTTAGCCATTGCTTTTTCATGTTATTTCAATAATTAAAATCGTCACAGTATCACTATTATCTATGAAAAGTTTCGTTATAATATATTTCACTATAATTCCATCATTTCGGCTTATTACAAGGGTGGTAATACATTACAACCTGTGTTATCGTTTTATTTAAAATTTCAATGTTTGTAATTCATTGCAGTAGTTCATTATATATACAACATTGATAATAAACCGAGAATCGTTATAATCACACCACTATAGTCACGATGACCTTGAAAATATCACGATTATAGGATGATAGAGATTTTGTTCATGTCTTATTTTGCACCATAGTCAACCTATGGTTAGTCTTTGTTTAATTATCTAAATATTATTAATGCCTAGTCTTTAGGAAAAACTACTTTGCTTGCTTAAGATATATATAATTATAGTGGTGGATATGAAAGGTGAACTATAAGCATTATATAGTTAATCAATAAGTTTGTATAATCTCGCAAATAGATATATATTATCACATATAGTTTAGAAATCTGGAATATTAAATTTCTCCATTTTCCTATTCACTCTTATCCCTGCGATACATTGGAATTGTACTTTCGGTACTACCTATTAAATGGTGACAACAAGACAGCTATCTTCACTACAATAGCAATGGCAGAATCAACTAGTACAATAACGATGACCGAACCAGATAAGTACAATGACGACTATGGTAACGATGCTACTATTTAAATGCCTACTCAAACAAGCTAACTTAAGTTGTTTTCACTCAGATACAAAATGAACTTTGAGAAGCAGAAGTGCAAGTATGTGAATCGTACCTATGTGCTTTTAAAATTGCAATAGTCTCTATTTATTCTATTTTTATTTCAAAACGATGAAATTGGGTTCACACGAACTGGAATTCATTGCAATCATGAAACTCCTTTCCTGTCATCTGCACATAGAACATGTCTAATGCTTTAGCGTTGCAGCTAAGTAAGCTTCGGGGTCCCTCATAGGACTCCCTTGGATAGCAAGAAGAATACTATCAGTATCGTCTCAAAGAAAATGTATCATGTCTTATTTCTAACCTGGCATTTCATTTATTACATCAACCTTACGTATTAATACATTAGAAAGTGTTGCATCAAAAGTCTAATTTATTCATGCATTTAACTATCATAATCATAGTTGTTATGAATGCAATTAAGTTGTCATTGTCGCTTTAGTTATAACATAATTTTAATTGTGCTTAGTACAAACAGAGGTTTAATTAACATTGTTACAATCCAACATTTAATATTGTCCGCAATTATGAATTATCATAAATTAAGCTATTATTGCTATTAACAAAAAAATTTAAATTTTTACGAAAATATGGGATGTTACAATAGGGGACCATACGAACTGCAGATTCCCCAACATTTCCCATGTTTTCTTAGTCAAGATGTTTACGTCCGATCCTAGGTCCAAAATGATAGAATCTACATCATATGCACCAATCTGGGCGTTCATCCTCATTTATCTTCTCGTTTTCTTCCTGTGCAATCGATTCATTGCCTGATACTGTCTCCCTTCCTCCTATCGATACAAGAGACTAGCGATCTCTTCTAGCGCATCTTGATCCTTCTCTTATGTCAGGAAAATTTCTAGAAAATTTCTCTGAGTACTGCTCTTCCCTAGTGATCTCTGCGAATTTTTCGTATAAAAATTTGGTGGCATCTTATAGACAGTCTCTTTATGGATTATAGACGATGATTTCCCATTTTTCTTGATCATTGCATCTTGTGCCTCCAGGAAGACTTCTTTTTTTGCTTCGACATCAAATTGCACCTTCTTTCGAGTCGTAGGTCAAACACTAGGCAGTGGCCTATCCTCTCTTGTCGCATCTCCTCCTCTGGTTACCACTGCAACATTTTCTGGTCGACTTCTGATCTCAACTGAGATATTCTACACATTTGGATTCATATTTTGGTTCTGGTTTACATTCGTATTTGGTTGTGGTTGTGGTGTATCTTTAGTCTGCCAGTTCGCGATTAACTGAGGACAATCTTCTACAGTGTGATCTGTTGCAATGAAATAGGTACACTGCGAGGTCAGATTTGGGAAATCTCTCTGATAATATCCAATATTGCCACAATTATAGCATGAACCAGTCCTCGACCTTGACCAAAGGTTCCTCCGCAACCAAAACCTCCACCACGACCCCCGTGGAATCCTCCTCTGAATCTTCCTCGTGGTTGATTGTAATGTTGCTGATTATATTGAGGTGGATGATACTATGCTATGTTATACTGCGACTGGGGTTGATTGTACTGCGGTTGATTAAACTATGGTTGTGGTTGATTATACTACGGTTGCGGTTGATTATACTATGGCTGCGGTTGATTATACTATTGATGCGGTTGTACATGAGGTTTATCTTCTCCCTTCATGAAATAAATATCTGCAGTTCTTTCTTGGAGTAAACCATATGCTCTACAATCCTTCTCCTCATGATCGACCGATCGACATAAGTTACAAAAAATATTAGATGGATTCGACACAACCTTCTGTAAGTACACATATTCTTCCAAACGATGTCCCCTCATTTGAAAAATTTGACACCAGGGCATTCATCCTTGACTGAGTGTATTTCATGTGCTAGGCTATAAATAGTCACGGAATTCAGGACATTGATCCTTATTATGTCCTTCAGACTTGCATTAACTACACCATACTTCTTCGTGAACTTCCTTCCTTTTCTTGATATCATGTAGTTGTATAGTCAAGTTCACTAGATGCGTTTGGATCTGGTTCATTCCAATCCCTGCTTTTCCAATCAGTGAAGTCTCGAGCTTCATCACAATTTCAAATTCCTCCACCTGGGATATGATCTTTTGTTGCATCAGTGGCATCCGAATGTGCAGTATCAATCTTGCAATAAACCATTCTTTATATTGTATTTTGCTCATTACAAAAATTACTTTCGCCATCATATTTTTGTACCTCTGATCAAATTCCCATATAGATTGATTGGGAAATTGCTTATTTCCTTCAACTCTATGATATATTGCGATTCCAATTTCGGTTTCCTAAATTCATCGATCAATCCAGCTCTGATTTTCACCAGTTTTTTTTTAGCACTCCCTGTAGCTACTTGTACAAAATTCATAAACCAATCCAGTACACGGCCCCTAAAGGTTGTCGCCAATTGTCCTTTCTTAATATCGTCATCCTGGACTTGTTTCACCGTCCACGCTGCTTCACATAAGAACCAGTATTGTTCAGGATCCTTGGTCCCATTACCCTGAAAAAGAGGAATTTTTACATCATCACCTTCCATCCTTGGTTTTCTACTGGTGTTTGTAGATTTGCTACTCTTACTACTATTCTGACATGTAGGACATGTTGATGTATTTGTAACTTCGAAATGTATTTCATATATGTATATTGTATTCCTATAGAGATGTTATTATTCCTCTATACGAAAGTGTCGTCATTTATATTGGAAGTGTCGTAACTTATACTTGATGGGTTATTAGACCACCTTGGTGGGGTCGGCCCTGTATAAGTCATGTGGGTCAAAGGGTTATTATACCACCCTATTAGGGGTCATCCCTATCAGCATTATGTTATGTGGTTAATTTGAGGCAGACCTAGTAAGGTTATTAGGCAAGTCAAGTCAAGTATAAATAGAGTGCAGGAGGCACTCTATTTGATCATTCACTTTCTCACTCATACTCGCATTGGAGAGTGGCGCACTTGTGGAGGAGGAGAAGCTGCTGCTAGGAGTACTATCTCTTATGCTTGGGTTGTATCATTTCTCTATCTATCTCTGAGGAATTTTCAGGGTTTTCACCTTCTTGGTTTTCCCCGGTGAAACTCTGTGTCTCTTGTGTGCTTGCATTACTATGTCCATGATTGATATGTTGTAGATATGTTGTAGATATACCATACATGTTATTCTCTCAGTTAAGATCCTAGATCAGATTGAAATTTCTGAAAAACTAACATGGTATCAGAGCTAGCCTGAAAGATGGCATGGTATGGCATTTATGCCACTTGTTTCACTTGCGAAGCTAGGGCTTGATATAGAAAAAACCAGTCATCGCATCACTTTCTCTATAAATCAATTTTGACAAGGTTTCCGGATCTGAAACTCTTACCTTGTGTCTGAAGCATAACTACTAATTCGTTTTACTTTGTGTTTTATGATCTATACAATCTAGGGTTTCTGCCTCTTCCAGATCTCAATCATAAACAGGTGACCTAGGAAGAAAGGTCACAAACTTGGATAGAACTATCCAAATGAAATTTTGTAAAAGGTGACAGGTAGGGCATGGACTATAGTTTCTCAGGTAAGGTTTTCAGAGGTCGAAGTTGAAACAGTGACATGTGGCATGCCGTACAAGTTTTCTCTCCTGTTTTATCCCATAAACAAGTAACATTGTGACACTTGGCATAACTCTCTCTCAAAGAATCCAATTGAGGTCAGACATATGGGGTTGGAAAGATGATAGGTTGGGATACCATAGATAGAACTTTCAGACCCTATGGATTCGTAATTTCGAAGTTACACCAGAAACAATCAGGTGCATATTTCTGTCAAAATAGAATTGGATTTTGAGCACCTTCATTCATGGTTCTGGGAATTAGGGTTTTGAAGAAAGTTGGTGTTTTTGTAATCGGAGACCACGAATGAATGCTACTCATTAAAATCAAAATTTAGAGACCAAGATCAAAATTTTTGGTTGGGTAGAAGGCCGAGCTTGATCAAACCGTAGTTTGGGACTTTGATCGGAAAAGTGGAAAATTAGGGCTTCTGCAAAAGTTGGAATTTTTTAAGTTTGTGACCACGGCTGGAAGCTCCTCAGAAAAATCGAAGTTTAGAGCTTTGGATCGAACCTTTTGGTTGGGGATAAGGGTGGGCTTTATCAAACCCTAGTTCAGGATCTTGTCCAGAAGATCCGGAAGTTTCAAAGGCAATTTTGAGGGGTGAAACTTTGTAGTTTTCAAATTCTGAGTATACCAGCTTGATCAGCTCATCAAGGCACATATTTATATCCTTTCATAAGTTTGAAATTCAAAGTTTGAGTTTTAAGGGTTTCTCTGACAAACCCTAATCCAGCTCTAGATCCAGTTTCTGCAAATCAAGTGGATTGGGTTAATCCTAGAAGAGAATGGATTGGTCACCTGCATAAGTGAAGAAGTTCCAGTTTCAGAGGGAGATAAGGCTAAGGCCTTACATAAGAAGATTACAAGCAATCTCAATAGGTATGACATATCCAAGTTTGTTTCAAGATCTATTCATGATTAATTTTATGGTATGTTTGTCTTCATTAAGGTTAGTACAATCCTGATTAACTTTAGACTTGTTGTATCACCTTAATAAAATTATGAATGCACGATAGAAGATATTCATTGATTAGGATTTTGACACTTATGATTGTACTAATGCATTGTGGTGTTGTATGAGGTTGATGTTGTCCGCTAACATAAAAGGTACATCAAGAAAGACAAATCATGTTCTAGTTCAAGAACATATGACCATGGTTACATGAAGACAAAGGTTCATCCATTTCCATGGATCACATAGAATATCTACTTACGAGGTATGTATAACTTGGTTCTATAATGGTTAACCTATGAGATATGCAGGTTACTAGCACAAGTCATTGAAGAGAACAAGAAGACATTATGCGGGTATGTTAGACATAACTAGCTAGCATGCTAATTTAGGTATTTTTTTTCTATATCAAGTTAGAATCCTACCTTGTGTTAGGATCTCTTATATAAGTATACATGGCATGGTTAATAATGATTATTCATGAAGTAATAAATGTAAGTACAAGGGTTTATGCATATTATGTCTCTTACATTGATTGATGATATGACTAACCAGAAAAGTCCTTTGGTCAAATAAAGAATATGCATGAGTAAAAGAAGTATTCCTTGAAACCTTGAATGCTAATGCTTATTATCTGTGTTTGAAATGATCATGACTATAAGTGTTTAAGATTATTTTGTTTTGATAGTATTGACATTATACTAACGAATGTATGATTATGTATGAAATCTCAATGGTAACAAAATGATGATACTAGTAAGCATGCATAGTGATCAAGGATGGATATAAGTTCAAGAACAGGTAATCGAGGAAGCAAAGATCAAGAGGGAGCACACTCTAGTAGGTCCTGCAAGGAAGCAAATATTGAGAGGGAGTCCACCCTAAAAACCAAACAAACATAAGTATTTGAATTGTCATTTCTTGCATATTTGTTTGTTTAAATAAATATTGTTAAATGATGCATATGCTTATGTTCCTAGACTTAGGGTGTGTATTTTGCATATTAGAATAATTGCATTAGTGAACAATATACTACTAATATGCATGTGATAGGTAAGTGTCCTATGGAACTGTACAACATTCCATTGCTACTTATCTAGAATGAAACCTCCTTGTTGATATGTTGGGAGTTGTGCACACTCTTAACAATGTTCTGGTAGAGATTGGAACTCATCTAGAAAGTTATGGGATATGGATAAATGTTGTATTGAAGCATTGGTTAAAATAATTGCATGACTATATGACATATTTATTTATGTGTCAGAATTTTGTTCTGAAAACTATGAGAAGTTTCTAATCTTGCAATTTAACTTGTTTTGTAAAAAGGAAAATATACGAGCACCTACAAAAGAAGGACTACAACATTTGTTCCAGCAACAAAGTTATCTATTAAAGATATAGGATATATTAAAGTTCCCAGGATCCAGGAAGAATGCCATGATTCATCGATCATGAAGAATGATGGTTTGGATGTGGTCCCAGACCAAAAGGGAAGTATGGCATTACTTCCAAGTGGATCTATAAGATCAAGCATGCTGCAGATGGTAGCATGGAGAAATACAAAGCGAGGTTGTAGCTCGTGGCTTCTCCCAGAAAGAGGAATTAATTATGAAGAGACTTTTGCTCCTATAGGCAGATACACTTCCATTAGATCAGCACTTTCTCTGGCTGCAGTGATGAAATGGAAGATACACCAGATGGATGTCAAGACATCTTTCTTGAATGGTGTAGTCGAGGAGGAAGGGTATGTGGTGCAACCACTTGGTTTTGAGTCACATGGTAGAGAGTCATATGTGTGCAAGTTGAAGAAAGCCTTGTATGGCTTGAAGCAAGCTCCTAGGACTTGGTATGGTAGGATAGATAGCTTTTTATCCAGTTTGGGCTTTACCAAGAGTAAAGCGGATTCCAACCTTTACTACAAGGTTGAGGAAGGAAATCCAGTGATACTACTATTGTATGTGGATGACCTGTTTGTAACAGGTGAGGATAGATTGATTGCCGACACGAAGAGGAAGCTTGTTGCCAAGTTCGAGATGAAGGACTTGGGGATGATGCACTATTTTCTAGGCATGGAGGTGTGGCAGAGTGCAGATGGGATCTTCCTTGGACAAGGGAAGTATGAAGTAGAGATCCTGAAGAGATTTGGGATGATGGACTGCAAGGCCATGGCCACACCAATGGCATCGAACCTAAAGCTTCTGTGTGATGCTTCATTTGAGCCGGTTGATGCCACTGTGTATCGTCAGATGATTGGTTCCTTGATGTACCTGATGAACACGAGACCAGATATTTGCTCTGTAGTGAACACATTGATCTAGTTCCTGATGGATCGGAGAGGTGTTCACCTGGTTACTATAAAGCATATTATGAGGTACCTGAAGGGTACGGTTGATTATGGGCTCAAGTATGGGGAGAATCAAAAGTTTAACTTGGAGGGTTATGTTGATTCAGATTGGGCAAGCAGTGCCATTGATCGGAAGATCACTTCGGGGTGCTCCTTCAGTATGAGATCCGGTATGATCTCTTGGTTTATAAGGAAGAAGTCCTGTGTGGCACTAAGTATAGCCAAAGGAGAGTATGTCGCAGCTTGTTCGGCCAATTGTGAGGCAGTATGGCTTAGGAAGATACTGTATGATTTGTTTGATCTACAGCTGAGTGCTACTTGTATATATTGCGACAACCAGAGTTGCGTGAAGTTGTCGGAGAACCCAGTGTTCCATGACAAGTCGAAGCACATTGAGATCAAGTATCACTATATCAGGGATATGGTGTAGAGAGGAGCAGTGAAGCTCCTGTATGTTGCGATGGACGAGCAGATAGCTGATGTTTTGACCAAGTCACTAGACAGAGTGAAGTTTGAATACTTCAGAGGGAGACTTGGTGTACTTCAAATCGAGATACCTTCCAAGGGGAAGTGATGAGTCCAGAGACACAGATCTAAGAGCTGGGCCATTTTCACATGGCTAGAGGAAAGTCCTTCCATGATGAAATGTAAGGGTTGGGCGAATCCATTCTCACATAGTTAGAGGAAAGTCCTTCTATGGTGATATGTAAGGGCTGGACCATTCTCGCATGGTCAAAGGAAATTCCTTCCATGGCGAGATGGAAGTCCTAGGCATGGATTTTTCGACATGGTCAAAGGAAAGTCCTTCCATGGTCGTGATGTAATTTCTGAGCTTTTCCGACATGGTCAAAGGAAAGTCCTTCCATGGTCGTGATGTAATGGTTGTAGCAGTTCCGACATGGTCATAGGAAAGCCCTTCCATGGTCATCGATGTAAGTGTTGTGAGCCTTTCCCGGATGGTCAGAGGAAAGACCTTCCATGTCGGTGAGTGTAAGTGCTGAGCCTTTCCTGGATGGTCAGAGGAAAGTCCTTCCATGCTGGTGAGTGTAAGTGCTCTGTGTGTGCATCTGGTTTGTGCTCCATGGACGATGATGATGATCTGAGGATGATGATGTGACAGTATGGTACACAATTTTTGCAGAGGCATATGATCAGTCTTGAGATGCTCTTGCAGGTTTTGCAGAGGTAGTGTAATCAATCCTGGGAGATCTTGAGGGTTTTGCAGAGTAGTGTAATTAGTCCTAAGGTGTACCTACTTGATGGCTTGCTTGCTAAAATGACATGATCAGTATGATCATGAGTATCAGGATGATACTCCGTGGCCATGGACAGGTTTTGCAGTTGCATGTAAAATATCCTAGGAGATCCGATAGGTTGAGCAGTATGCTCATAATCAGTCCTGGGATGCTCTTTCGAGGTTTTGGCTTAACGCACGTAATCAGTCCTGAGGATTCCACAGTATGGCCAATGATGATGAAGACCTAGAGGTGGTGGGCCTACATCCAGTATGAAAAAGGACTGGCTCTGTAGAACTTCCTTTGACGAGTATATCGGAGATTGTTTGAGATAGCAGCAATAGTGATGATGACGATGATTCGATGATGATGATTCGATGACGATGATCCAGTGACGATGATCAAGAGAAGAAGACTTGTGCTAGCAGATCTGTGTCGAGAAATACCTTCCTAGTTAAGAGGAAGTGTTGATGTATTTGTAACTTCGGAATGTATTTCATATATGTATATTGTATTCCTATAGAGATGTTATTATTCCTCTATATGGAAGTGTCGTCATTTATATTGTAAGTGTCGTAACTTATACTTGATGGGTTATTAGACCACCTTGGTGGGGTCATCCCTTTCAACATTATGTTATGTGGTTAAGTTGAGGCCATCCTAGTAAAGGTTATTAGTCAAGTCAAGTCAAGTATAAATAGAGTGCGGGATGCACTCTATTTGATCATTCACTTTCTCACTCATACTCACATTGGAGAGTGGCGCACTTGTGGAGGAGGAGAATCTGCTTCTAGGAGTACTATCTCTTATGCTTGGGTTGTATCATTGCTCTATCTATCTCTGAGGAAGTTGTGGGTTTTTTCACCTTCTTGGTTTTCCCCGATGAAACTCTGTGTCTCTTGTGTGCTTGCATTATTGTGTCCATGATTGATATGTTGTAGATATGTTGTAGATATGTTGTACATGTTATTCTCTCAGTTAAGATCCTAGATCATATTGAAATTTCTGAAAAACTAACAGGACAACCCTGGGAAGAGCTTATATTTCTTCTTCCAAAGTTTGGCGCAATGCACGAGGTTGTGGGTACATTGTAGCTTTGGGTTTTTCCTTCCTCAGTTTCAGGGGTATCCTAGTTGTTCTCTTCGTCATAGTAGGGTCTCTTAGTCCCTTTTGGTCCCATTTCGCAGTTCTCCGTTCCGGTCTCAATAGGAGACTCTCTCTCTATCTCATTCCTCCTCCTCTTCTCTGGCCAGAACCTCACCCCATTTCTCAGGAGACCACAATCTTCCACATGTTCCCTCAAAATTTAGTCATACCTCATATCCATATAACCTGCATAATTATATCAAACCCGCATCTGTGCGGTACCCACATCCTCTGCATACCCAATATTTACTCGTCGGAGTTCATCTTTAATATGCCCTTTTCACAAATGAGCATCTTGATCCACAATTTTAGTGACAATAGATACCTTCCTCTAGGTCCCTTAAAAATTTCGTTTCTACATTGTTGTATGAATTAACTGTGTTGACAGAAAATTCAGTAATGTATCCTTCCAATAAGTTGTCTACCCAAACCTCAAAAGCCCTTGAAGCTTTGTTGTTCACTTGTCCCAACTGCTGGATCAGTTCTAGGGTCTAGTGTTCAGGCTCAACTCCTTGGAAATTCTTCTTCTGAAAAGTTAGTTGCGCCAACCATTCATATAGAAGTATAGAAAACTCGCAGAAGAATACTTCGTGGATATCAGAGTAGATGTACTTCTTCAACCACTCGGTCATTGACCATCCAGGGTTTCGATTTTATTCCTCAGCAAATTATCGCGTCTTCTTGTGGAACCATTCTATGATCTATGGATTTGTTATATGCCATATCATGTCCTCTCTCCTTTCGCAATAAGGACCTATCAATAGAACCATTTGTTGACACATATCTGTCGACAAGGGTTCACTTCTCACTAGTGTCAATAAAACTCAACGCAATCTCCCATAGACATCTTCTGGGAAAGGTTTTATCCTTTCTAGCGACACCCGCAGAGCGAGTGAAGTTTCACCCAAGATATCTAAGGCGGGCTGTAGGAACCATGTTCCTGCATATATGAGAGAACATGCATCAATTGTACTCAATCACACAATAATTCGGAGATCGACATGAACATTATTCGCATCAAAACGTAATCATTAGATCTACAACATAACATATTATCGCATCATAACTAATTGATTTGAGATATATAACAGTACTGCGACATTACAGATTCATCATACACCATATTTAACCATGCTGCGAAATCATAAAGCATATAATCAATCACACTGCGATAGAAAAATAGACATAGGCATTGACTGAACATTCTCTTTTATTACTCGTCAGCTTGTCTTACACTGGAGCATCAAGGAATACATCCACAAAACCGATACAAAACAAATCCACAGATCATCATTGAGAAATAATCAAAATACGTTGAAGGTCTGATCATATCAGAGATAATACAAAAAGGTGCTCAACATGTGAACCAAAAGATAATGATCCAGATTCTTATCCAAAATATAGATCAAAAGATCGATACAATGATTGATAAAAATATGCCCTTAGGATTACAATCCTACTCCTATTTATAGGCATACTTGGTTGTTACACATTGTCCACTTCACAGCATGACAAATTAATTAATTGACTAAATAACTAACTACTCTGCGCTATATTCTTATCTTCTGCTTTATCCTCTCCATGAATGGAACTTTACCCTTATTGCAATCCCTTTCGTCACTGAGTGTACCAAAACTTATCCTCCTTGACCCCATGCCATATGAGGATCTTGGTGCATGACCAAATTATTGATTTGCAATATTGCCCATCTGCTGAGCAAACTGTTGATATCTTCACCAAGAGTTTCATTGAGAAGACTTTCATCTACCTTAGATCACTCCTTGGGGTGGGTGATGCTTGGTGAATACTGGTATATTTTCCAATTTTTTTTTCATGTCAATTTTGAGGGGAGGTTTTATTCCCATGTGGTTTTCCTCCTTACCTTGGTTACATGGACTAATAAAAATTGTAAGAGATGACTTGAGCCTTAGTTGCCAAGGCCTCATTTTTGTTTTGGCTACACAATTCTAGCTTAAGGGGGGGTGTTAGAACATTATTACACCTAGTCACATAATCTCATGATGATAATTTGATGTCTAATGGTTCAAGCAAAGGTTGATGGTGATTATCCAAGGTTGTTAGGAAATTAATGACTGATTCCACTACCTAGGCGCCCAATTTTGGTCAAACAGTCAGTAAGGAAACCTCATTTATGGCTACCACCCTCATTTATTACCACTACTTACCTGAGGAATTCCCGTATCCCCTGTCTTTTGGATCTTAGTTTGACTTGAGGAACCCATGCATGAATGTGGTCATTTTTCCTCGTCTTTGGAAGTTTTGGCCTATCCTAGGCCACCTACACTCCACCAAATCCTCCACCACTCATGTGATACCATAATTCATGCCCTCCCATGCCATCCCAATATTCATATTGGGAATTCATGACAGTTTGAGGATATTTCAGAGACTATTGGTCAACCTAGCGGGGATTGAGGTCCAATGTAAGCTAGTCAGTCGTAGCTCATTATGATGCCTCCAAAGGCTCACGATTTTCCCAAATGTTATATAATGATGTTCACAACTCATTTTTGGGTTGGATAGCAATAGAATAACCTTCTATTTGATCATTTATGTGTATATTATGCCTCTTTCTTACATACTTAGTCAAATTCTTGATTGCGAGGATATCTTTATCTAGTAGATCCTACTGTGATTTGAATTTCACACTATCGTGTCAGCCTAGTAATTCCCTCCTTTAGGTATGCTATGTGCTTCCTCAATGATTTATTGTCACTCATGCTCTAACACATATCTTCGAAGTATTTCGTTTGGTCACAACTTGTATAAGAATCCATTAATTAGAGTGTATGGCGCAACTTTCATTGCTAGAAACTTATTTTTCTTTTCCAACAAAGCTTCTGGTGCTTGAAACTCTTGTTTGTATTTTGCAATGTCCTCCAATTCTAATGGTATGGATTCGGCTTGAAATAAATGGGCATCAAGTAAATCATCGTCGATCCCAACGAGATCTTCACATGTTTCCATTATGGATAAGTGGTAGGGTCTGACATTGGTATTTCTTGGTTGGACGATTATTTCGAATTCAAATTCCTAAAACAGAAGGAACCATTGACATATCTAACCTTGATGAAGAGGTTTGTTCACTAAGTACTTCAAAGCTTGATGGTTAGTGTAAAAAATTAATGGATTATCCAGTAAGTAGTGCCTATATTTTTGCAATGCAAAAAATCATGCCGGGGGATTCTCTCTCTATTTTTGAATAATTCCTTTTATCATTATTGATCTTTCTACTAGCATAAGAATTGAGGTAATCCATTCCATCATCTCCAAGTTGAGTGAGGATCTCACCAACTACTAATCCAGATGCATCAATATGGACATGGAATTTTATCAACCAGTTTGGGAACATAAGAATAGGGCTTTGACTAATTTCTCTTAAACAGTTCAAATGATGCCTCACACTCTTGATACCATGGAATTATTGATTATCTTTTAGCAATTCTTCCAAGGGATATGCAGTATCAAAATAATGTCAAATAAATTTTCGATAATACTCTCTATGTCCCAAAAGTACTCTTACCTGCTTCATATTCATGGGAGGCTTTAAATCAAGTATAAATTTGATCTTTGCAAAATCAAATTTGATTCCTTCTTTGCAGATGACACGACCCAAGAGGATTTCGATTGTTGTTGCAAATATACATTTTTTTAAGTTCAGGGAGAGTTGTATCTATCGACAGCATCCTAACATAACTCGAAGGCACTGAATGTGATCCTAAAGTAAGGATTATATCACCCAATCACTGAAATAAACAACCATCATTTTATATATGTATTCCTGGAATGATTTAACAACTAATCTTGAAAATATAGCTGGTGCATTCATAAACCTAAAGGGAATGAATTTATAGGTGAATGAACTGAACTCACAAACAAATGTCGTCTTATGTTGATCCTCCTTAGAAATGGGGACTTTATTATATCTGGAGAATATGTCTATAAAAGAGTAGCATTCATGTCCAACGACTTCATTAATAATCTCATGAGAAAAAAGTGTAGGAAAGGGGTCGGTAAAAGTAAATTTATTGAGTCCCTTCAAGTCAACGCAAATATGTAGTTACATCGAATAATGTTTCTTGGGATGAACGACCATAGGACTAGCCCATTCTGATTTATCGACTACATAGATGATACCGAATGATAGCATATTTTCTATTTCTTTCTTGACTATATCTCTGTATTTATGGGCCAATTTATAAGGGCGTTTTTCACTGGTTTATCCTCTGCTTGATGCCGATTTTCATTTCTCATATTTCTTTCACTAATCCCTTTAAATATTTATAGTCTATTGCGAAAAAATCTTGATATTATTTTAACAGACAAGTAATTTCAGTGGTTTGCTATTCAGTCCAATAATCACCGATTTTTGCCAGTTTTGGTCGATCATCCTTTGATATGTCTACTTCTTTGATTTTGATCATCGCATCCGTCCATTTCGGTGCCCTTACTTCATTGATTGGAAGATCCCCTTCTTTGAAATATGTAAAGGTAGGAGGAAAATATTTTTCTATGAGTTTTTATGGATCAACTTTGTCTTCTGAGGCCACTTTCATTAAAGGTTTTATGGGTCTTCTTGTCGAAGGATGGTCTATTTTCCAATGAAATCTTTGGCCAATAGTTGTGTCGTTTTCATGTTCTAGTCTTGTTGAGAACTAAAATTATTTGGTCGTAATATTGTTGCATGTCAACACAGGTGTTGATGTAATTGTAACTTCCGAATGTATTTCATATATGTATATTGTATTCCTATAGAGATGTTATTATTCCTCTATACGGAAGTGTTTGTATTCCTATAGAGATGTTATTATTCCTCTATACGGAAGTGTTTGTATTCCTATAGAGATGTTATTATTCCTCTATATGGAAGTGTCATCATTTATATTGTAAGTGTCGTAACTTATACTTGATGGGTTATTAGACCACCTTGTTGGGGTCGACCCTGTATAAGTCATGTGGGTTAAAGGTTTATTAGACCACCCTATTGAGGGTCAGCCCTGTCAGCATTATGTTATGTGGTTAAGTTAAGGCCGACCTAGTAAAGGTTATTAAGCAAGTCAAGTCAAGTATAAATAGAGTGCAGGAGGCACTCTATTTTATCATTCTATTCTTCACTCACACACTCATTGGAGAGTGACGCACTAGTGGAGGAGGAGAAGCTGCTTCTAGGATAAGACTATCTCTTATGCTTGGGTTGTATCATTGCTCTATCTATCTCTGAGCAAGTTGTGGGGTTTTTCACCTTCTTTGTTTTCCCCGGTGAAACTATGTGTCTCTTGTGTGCTTGCATTATTGTGTCCATGGTTGATATGTTGTACATGTTATTCTCTCAATTAAGATCCTAGATCAGATTAAAATTCTGAAAAAACTAATATGGTATCAGAGCTAGCCTGAAAGAAGGCATGGTATGGAATTTATGACACTTGTTGCACTTGCGAAGTTAGGGCTTGATATAGAAAAACCCAGCCATCATAGCACTTTCTCTATAAATTCATTTTGGCGAAGTTTCAAGATCTAAAAATATTATAGGTCGAAGATAAGATCCCCATGTACCTTGTGTCCGAAGGAGAGCCTCTAATTCATTTTAATTTCATATTTATGATCTGTACATTATAGGGTTTCTGCCTCTTCCAGATCTCAGTCATAAATAGGTGACCTAGGAAAAAAGGTCACAACTTGGGCTAGGAAGATCCAAATGAAATTTTGTAAAATGTGGAAGGTAGGGTACGGAATTTACTTTCACAGGTACGATTTTCAGAGGCCAAAATGGAACCAGTGACACATGGCACTCCGTACAATTTTGTTTCTCCTATTTTATCCCATAAACAGGTCACATTGCGACACTTGGCATAACTCTCTCTCAGAGAATCCATTTGGGGTCAAACCTATGGGGTTGGAAATTTAATAGGTCATGCTACCATAGGAAGAAGTTTCAGACCCTTTAGATCCAAAATTTCTGAGTTACACCAGAAAAAATCAGGTGCATATTTATGTCAAAACATAATTGGATTTTGAGCACCTTCATTCATGGCTACGGGAATTTAGGGTTTCGGAGAAATTTGGAATTTTCGTAATTGGATACCATGGCTAAATGCTCCTCATCAAAATCGAAATTTAGAGACCAAGATCAATTTTTTTGGTTGGGAAGAAGGTCAGGCTTGATCAAACCCTAGTTCAGGACTTTGATCGAAAAAATGGAAAATTAGGGATTCTACAAAAGTTGGAATTTTTTACGTCTGTGACCATGGCTGGAAGCTCCTTGGAAAAATCAAATTTTAGAGCTTTGGATCAAACTATTTGGTTGGGTGAAGCTCCGGGAAACTCAAACCCTAATTAAGGGTCCTCTTAGTGAATCCAGAAATCTAAAAGGCAATTTTGAGGGGTGAAACTTTGCAGTTTTCAAATTCTGAGTATACCAACTTGACCAGCTCAGAAAGGCACATCTTTATAGCCTTTCAAAAGTTTGAAATTTAAAGGTTGAATTTTTAGGGTTTCTCTAACAAACCCTAATCCAACTCGAGATCCAATTTCTGCAATTCAAGTGGATTGGGTTAATCCTAGAAGAGAATGGATTGGTCACCTGCATAAGTGAAGAAGTTCTTGTTTCAGAGGGAGATGAGTCTAAGGCCTTACATAAGAATATTACAAGCGATCTTGACAGGTAAGACTTATGGGTATGTTTCGAAATCTTTTCATGATTAAGTTTATGATATATTTGTCTTCATTAAGATTAGTACAATCTTGATTAATTTTAGACTTGTCGTACCACCTTAATAAAAATATAAATGCATGATAGAAGATATTCATTGATTAGGGTTTTGACACTTATGATTGTACTAATGCGTTGTGATGTTGTATGAGGTTGATGTTGTCCGCTAACATGAAAGGTACATCAAGAAAGACAAATCATGTTCTAGTTCAAGAACATATGACCATGGTGACATGAAGACAAAGATTCATCCATTGCCATGGATAACATAGAAGATCTACTTACAAGGTATGTATAATTTGGTTCCACAATGGTTAACTTAAGAGATATGAAGGTCACTAGCACAAGTCATTTAAGAGAACAAGAAGACATCATGTGGGTATGTTAGACATAACTAGCTAACATATTAATCCAAGTATGTTTTTCCTATATCAAGTTATAATCCTACCTTGTGATAGGATCTCTTATATAAGTATACTTGGCATGATTGATAAGGATTATTCATGAAGTTATAGGTTTGAGTAATCATGGGTTTAGGCATATTATGCTTCTTACTTTGATTGATGATATGACTAACTAGAAGAGTTCTATAGTCAAATATGAATATGCATGAGTAAGAGAAGTCTTCCTTGAAACCTTGAATGCCAATGCTTATTATCTAGGTTTGAAATGATCATGACTATAAATGTTTAAGATTATTGTGTTTTGTCAGTATTAAGATTATACTAATAAATGTATGATTATGTATGAGATATCGAGGATAACACAATGATGATACTCGTAAGCATGCATAGTGATCGGGGATGGATATAAGTTCAAGGACAGGTAATCCACGAAGCAAAGATCAAGAGGGAGCACACTCCACTAGTTCCTGCAAGGAAGCAAATATTGAGAGGGTGTCCACACAACAAACAAACAAAGATAAGTATTTGAATTTTCATTTCTTGTATATCATATTGTTTAAATAATATTGTTCGATGATGTATAGACTTATGTTCCTAGACTTAGGTTGTGTATTATGCATATTACAATAACTACATTAACGAACAGTATGCTACTAATATGCATGTGATGGGTAAGTGGCCTATGGCACTGTACAACATTCCATTGCTACTTATCTAGAATGAAACCTCTTTGCTAACATGTTGGGAGTTGTGCACACTCTTAACAATGTTCTGGTAGAGATTGGAAGGCATATAGAAAGTTAGGGGATATGGATAAATGTTGTATTGAAGCATTGGCAAAATTAATTGCATGATTGTATGACATATTTCTCTATATGTAAGAATTTGTTCTGAAAAATATGAGATGTTTCTAATCAAGCAATTCAACTTGTCTTGTAGGAAAGATCGTATACCATCACCTACAAAAAAAGGACTACAACATTTACTCCAGCAACAAAGCTATCTATTGAAGAATCTAGAGTTCCCAAGATCCGGGATGAAGTAATGATCAAAGAGTACCAGTCGATCATGAAGAATGATGTTTGGGATGTGGTCCCAAGACCTGAAGGGAATTCTGTTGTGACTTCCAAGTGGATCTATAAATGTTGCAGTTGGTAGCATAGAGAAATACAAAGTGAGATTTGTAGCTCGTGGCTTCTCCCAAAAAGTGAGAATAGACTATGAAGAGAATTTTGCTCCTATATCGAGATACACTTCCATCAAATCAGTACTTTCTCTAGCTACAGTGATGAAATGGAAGATACACCAGATGGATGTCAATACAGCTTTCTTGAATGGTGTAGTCGAGGAGGAAGTGTATTTGGAGCAGCCACTTGGTTTTGAGACACATGACAGGGATTCATATGTGTGCAGGTTGAAGAAAGCCTTGTATGGCTTGAAGCAAGCTCCCAAGACTTGGTATGGTAGGATAGACAACTTTATATCCAGTTTGGGATTTACCAAGAGTAAAGCGGATTCCAACCTTTACTACAAGGTATAGGAAGGAAATACTGTGATACTCTTATTGTATGTGGATGACCTGTTTGTAACAGGAGAGGATAGATTGATTACTGACATGAGGAGGAAGCTTGCTTCCGAGTTCGAGATAAAGGACTTGGGGATGATGCACAATTTTCTAGGCATGGAGGTGTGGCAAAGTGCAGATGGAATCTTCCTTGGACATGGGAAGTATGCAGTAGAGATCCTGAAGAGGTTCGGGATGATGGACTGCAAGGCCATGGCCACACCTATGGTATCAATTCTTAATCTTCTTTGTGATGCTTCATCTGATCCGGTTGATGTCACGATGTATCGTTAGATGATTGGGTCCTTGATGTACCTGACGAATACGAGACCAGATATTTGCTTTGCGGTGAACACATTGAGCCAGTTCCTGATGGATTCAAGAAGTGTTCACTTGGGTTTTGTAAAGCATATTATGAGGTACCTGAAGGGTACAGTTGACTATGGGCTCAAGTATGACGCGAATCAAAAGTTTAAACCTGGAGGGTTATGTTGATTCAGATTGGGAAGGCAGTGCTGCAGATAGGAAGAGCACTTCGGGGTGCTTCTTCAGTATGGGATTAGGTGTGATCTCTTGGTTTAGCAGGAAGCAGTCCTATGTAGCACTGAGTACAGCCAAAAGCATAGTATGTTGCAGCTTGTTCGGATAGTTGTGAGGCAGTATGGTTGAGGAATCTATTATCTGAGCTATTTGACCTCTCGTTGGATGCTACTGGTATCTTTTGTGACAACCAGAGTTGTGTGAAGCTGTCTGAGAACCTGGTGTTCCATGATAGGTCGAAGCACATTGAGATCAAATATCACTATATCATGGATATGGTGCAAAGAGGAGAAGTGAATCTCTTGTATGTTACGGCGGATGAGCAAGTTGTAGATGTGTTGAAGAAACCACTAGCCATAGTGAAGTTTGAATACTTCAGAGAGAGGCTTGGTGTTCTTCAGATTGACGACACTTCGAGGAAGAAGTGATGGACACATTTTATGGAGCCATTCCAAGCATGGTGAGAGGAGTATCCTTCCCATAGCTGTGGATGTAAGCGTTGGATGATGAGTATCAAGAAGATGCTCCAGTTACTGCTCTGTATATGCATCATGTTGGATGTTCGATATGATCAGTTGGATCATGTATATCTTTATGCATCATGTTGGATGTTGGATATGATTATTTGGATCATATATATGTATATGCATCATGTTGGATGCTGGATATGATCAGTTGGATCATGTATATGTATATGCATCATGTTGGATGTTGGATATGATCAGTTGGATCATGTGTATGTATATGCATCATGTTGGATGTTGGATATGATCAATTGGATCATGTATATGTATATGCATTATGTTGTATGCTTGATATGATGAGTTGGATCATGTATTTGTATATGTATCAGGTGGATACATTGTATGATCAGGTAGATCATGTATGATGATATGTATCAGCTGGATACATTATATGATCAGGTGGATCATGTATTTGTGTATGTATCAGGTGGATACATTGTACAATCAGGTAGATCATGTATGATGATATGTATCAGGTAGATACTGTGTATGCATCATGTAGATGCATTGTATGATCAGGATTATCATGGATGATGAGCTTCAGGATGTTGCTCCAGATGATATGCATCAGGATGATGATATGACGATGATCAGGATGATCATGTGTGATGAGTATCAGGACAATGCTTTGGACGACATGCATCAGGACGATGCTCTGGACGACATGCATCAGGATGATGCTCTGGACGACATGCATCAAGACAATGCAGTGATGATGATCAGGATTATCATGTGTGATGAGTATCAGGATGATGCTCTGGACGACATGCATCAGGACGATGCAGTGACGATGATCAGGATGATCATGCAATGATGACATGCATCAAGACGATGCAGTGATGGTAATCAGGATGATGTATGGTGAGTATCAGGTTGATACTCTGTGGCCGTGGATAGGTTGTGTAGATAAGCATATAATAGCGCCCTGGGAGGTTTGCAGATACTCTTTCGAGGTTTTTCCTATGGCATATAATATCGCCCTGGGATATCTAGAAAATTCTCTTTTGAGGTTTTGTCCTATGGCATATAATAGCGCCCTGAGAGATCTGATAGGTTGAGCAGTACGCTCCTAATCAGTCTTGGGATGCTCTTTCAAGATTTTTCCATGACCACATATAATACGTCCTGGAGATTCGGACAGGTTGTGCTAGTCACGTAAAAGGCCTTGGATGCGCTTTAGAGTTCTTGCTAGTCAAGACACTCTTTTAAGGTTTTGTGGTGGGGGTCACATGTAATACGTCCTGGAGATCCGGATAGGTTGTGCTAGTCACGTAAAAGTCCTTGGATGCTCTTTATATTTCTTGCTAGTAAAGACACTCTTTTAAGGTTTTGTGACAGTCAACATGTAATAGCGCCCTGGGAGATCTTGTCAGTCATGCTTAGGCACATAAAGGATCCTAGGATACTCTTTCGAGGTTTTGTTGATGCATGTAATAAGTCCTAAGGATTCCTGTAACGTCCCCTTCCATCAACTAGATGCAGGGAAGGAAACATTAACAACACACTGGGGCTTTTGGCAGACTTAGCCCCAATATTTTTACTCATAAAATACATAACAATTAAAAACTTCTGTGTGCAGATTCAACTCAATATAGACACAGCGGAATTAAACATAATAATACACAAAAGCATAGATTCGCATCAGCATATTTATCTCCAGCAATCAACAGGCAGAGAATTCAATCCCCTTCTTATGCTACTTCATATCGATTTCATTAACATGCAGAATAATCATTCAAATACCACATTGCAGAACACAGATTGTATATAATTTAATCCACAAAGAATACTTATCTTGCAACGCAAATGTCCAACGAATGGCTACGTGAGAGCAACGTTCCACCCAACCATAGATCTCTGTTCAGCCTGTATTCTTTCAGCTGAGAGATCACCCTCGAGCTGGGCTGTGTATCCACTAAGGAGGAACTAGATGGCTCACTCACAGTCAAGGTTTCACTCAGACAACCATGCTAAGCCAACACACCATTGGGTTTTTCAAGCATGCAATGGGAAATGGAGGAGGATGCTAGTCCACTGAGCTCAATCCCAGAGCCACATACACTTCAAGCTGGACTCAGCAATCCCATCCTCTATTCATACATCCACAATCGGATTTCTCACAACTCTGTCACAAATAACCCCAAATCCGTCACTGATTTTCTGGGCAGTTAAAACTAGGTTTTCCCATGGATTTTGGGGTAGCTATTGCTCCCAAATTCGCCCCAAGGTTCATACCAATGGATCCCCCATTGGATTTCACTGTCCAATACCAACTCTGGGGGTTTTTGGCTCTTCAAAACGTGGGTTCTTTCAAAGTCGCGATTTCTGGTTTTTCTCTCTGCTGGCAATTCGTTTTTTGGATGGAGAATGGTGCCGGTAAGTTTCACAATGGAATGGGGATGAGGAAGAAGCAACATCCCTGAGGTAGAGTGGCTTGTGGTACAAGAAAACAGAGTCCATACTCTGCCATACGAATTTCTAGGCTGCCCATGCTCCATTAAAGCCATGGACTGAATTCCTCAACCACTTCCTTACAACATAAATAAATGTCAGCAAGGTAAGTCAAATGGGTTCTCAAGGTGACATATGGCATCCTATGGTTCAATCCCATAACCCCGTCACCACTCCCTAGTGGATACACGTGGCCCCTTCTCATTCGTTGCCTCCGTAGCCAGTTTTGGTATTTTATATTGCATGATGTTTATTTACATCCTTTTTACAATTTCCATGGCTTAAGAGCACATGGGCATCAAAATATCAATGCTTGCCTTTTAAATCAAAATTCAGGTTTTCACTAGTGGGGCCTTGGCCTTGAGCTCCACGCTAGGAAAACATACATCTCATGTACACATTATTTACATTAAATGCTAATACATTCTAAGAGTCAGAATGGGGTATTACAATCCCCTCCCCCTTAGAATAACACAGTCCTTGGTGTTCCAAGACTTAGGCATACATATACAATTTACACATATCCAAAACTTCAGAAACTTTGCAGATTTTCCCTGCATTCTGTTCTTTACTTGGAACTTTCAGAACCAAGTCCTTTGATCTTCATGAGCTGCTCCTGCTGATTTGGATCTTCCAGCTCATCCATAAGTCTGAAAACTTTATGGTTTCTACCCTCTTGAGGTTCTCTGGTTGGGCAGTTGCGGAGGCAATGATCCCCTCCACATTTCCAACACTTCACTGGTTGCTTCATCTTTACCTGCTCAATTTTCTTTCAGTCTTCCCACCTGGAGCGTTTCTTAATCGGACGATTGGATGAATGCTTCTTCATTGATCCACTTTTCTTTCCCTTGCTGATTGCTCTCATAATGCTTTTTACCTCTTTCTGCAGATGAATAGAGTCCTGCAAGACCTTGTAGTTCATCTCGTTCTGCTGCTTTTGCATCTTGAGCATCTCTTCAAGATTTTCTTGGGTCTTGGAAATTGTTTGAAGAAGACTTCCAGTCAATTCTAATAGCCCTTGGTCTGCCGCCATGGTCAATGGAAGCAACTGACCACACTTTGCTCACTAGCAACACTTGCCTACACCGGTTGCAACCAATTGATTCGATTTTCACCTGTGAAATTCATCATTACAATCCTCGTTAGGCCAAGCATAACCCAATCATAAAAAAAAATCAGTCAATGGTTTTTTCCCCCAGTGGACATGGGTAGTCCATGCTTTACTCATGAGACTTCCACACTTTTTATGCTTGCCCAACATACACATGAATTCCTTCATGTTCATCCATTCACAGGAAATTTATTAATTAGCATTCACAATTTACTTTAATCAAATAAACACACTTTTACTTTCAGTTATGCATGCATTCAACAATTTTTCTAATTCTATAAATGCATCAATAAAAAGGAAAGAGAGAGAGCAGTAAGAGTTTTCTCCTCTTAGTCTTGTTCCATTCTAGAACCCACACCACCACTATGGTTTTCATGCTCCTGTCCTCTTTCACTTCAACATGAATGCTTGACCTGCCCTTCTTGGCTATGACACGTAGTGTCTTTGGTCTATTCCAGATCTCTCAACCATGGAGTTCCTCCACTTGGTTGGTCTAACTCTTGGCTGCTAGGACTCACGCAGTTCCACTAGCCCCATCTTCCATTACTGCTCATGCTGAGCTCTTTAGGGTGGTTACATGTCCACACGCATCGTTGAGATGCTTTCATAGTCATTGCTTCTAGCAATACCTACACTCAAACATTGAATTAATTCACATATTTAGTTTATTTTCATAGGAAATCATAACCAAATCATATACACATGTATATTCATAAGCAAGAAATTACAAGATAACCAAATACTTATCTGCACTAGATGTATTCACTTTATTCCATAGGGTCCTTTTTTTGCTTTACAAGCCTTGGAATCGCCTATGGATTTGGGTGTTTGGCCAATGCGCAGGCTACCCCTCAACATCAAATAATATCATATGTTTGGCCAGCACGTAGGCTGCTCCAAATCACCAATAATCTTGCATGTTTGGCCAGCACGCAGGCTGCTCCAAATCATCAACAATCTCACATGTTTGGCTAGCACGCAGGCTGCTCCAAATCATTAATAATCTTGCATGTTTGGCTAGCTTGCAAGCTGCTCCAAATCATCAATAATCTTGCATGTTTGGCCAGCACGCAGGCTGCTCCAAATCATTAATAATATTGCATGTTTGGCCATCTCGCAGGATGCTCCAAATCATCAATAATCTCGCATGTTTGGCCAGCACGCAGGCTGCTCCAAATCATTAATAATCTTGCATGTTTGGCCAGCTCACAGGCTGCTCCAAATCATCAATAATCTCGCATGTTTGGTCAGCACACAGGCTGCTCCAAATCATTAATAATCTTGCATGTTTGGCCAGCTCGCAAGCTGCTCCAAATCATCAATAATCTTGCATGTTTGGCCAACACGCAGGCTACTCCAAATCATTAATAATCTTGCATGTTTGGCCAGCTCGCAGGCTGCTCCAAATCATCAATAATCTCGCATGTTTGGTCAGCACGCGGGCTGCTCCAAATCATTAATAATCTTGCATGTTTGGTCAAATCGCAGGCTGCTCCAAATCATCAATAATCTTGCCCAACCAGGCACTCTCTAGATTTACCAAGCCATTTATAGTTCTTTTAGGGTCCTTGCTTCCTGTATTGACCAAGGTTTCCAACAAAGAAACAATAATGCATCAGCTCACTGTTACAAGATTTATACTTGAAACCTTCATTATTTCAAATAAGAAATGAATGAAATTGAATACTTATCTGTATTGTTCATTTCCTCTCTGGTCCACAGGGTCCTGCTTTTACTTTGTAAGCCTTGGGATCCTCCTGCGGACTGGGATGTTTGGCCAGCACGCAGGCTGCTCCAAATCATCAAATAATCAACACCTTACCGGTACACCTTCACGCTGACTGGAAGAAAACTTCACTATGACCAGTTCTAGGTCAAGGCTCTACTATGGAGCCATAGGCACATGATAGCCCTTTCATCAATACTTCACAACCCTTCATCAAAATCCCCACAACCTCCACAACATCCTTTTATTTATATTAACCCTTCCACCACAACCCCTCACAACATCCTTTTTATTTATATTAACCCTTCCACCACAACCCCTCACAACATCCTTTTATTTAGGTTCTTTAGTCTGTAACATCAATTACAATCTGTTTAGGCTGTCAACACAAGATGGATAAGCAAGTTCATTAGTATTACTTCTCTAAACTGTAAACATATTTCATAACATTCACTATCCAACCTTGAAACACCAGGAATGCATTCATTCCCTTAAGGCGTAGTCAATATTGGTATCCCTAACATAACTCAGCACTAGAAAGACGTGCACTCCTTACTGATGTGAACTATGAAAGTCCTAATCATACTTCAAGCAGTCTGCCATAATGGAAATAAAATCAAAACATGCTCTGCATATTAACTCTAATAAATAGACATGCATGTATGTATATATGTATATATATATATATCGCTCAGGGTTTATGGAACACTTATCCATTTTGCAGATATTATTTCTCTTCTTTAATGAGAAATGGAGGCTCCTTCTCTGATTTGACAGTCCCTCGGTTTGTCATCCCAATTCCTTTTGATGTTACATAACCTTCACATGTCTTACTGACATAATCTTCACCATCCCACTCATATTGTTTACCAATCATGTAGTGCAGATGAGACATTAATAATGTCTTATGGAATTTCACCTGAAACCCATTTTCAAATCATGGAGTCCCTTCCCATGAAGTTTGGATTTTGCAGGACATCTCTCTCTTGGTCTTACTGCAATGTGTCTCCCTGGCACACTTATTAAACAGCCAAACAATCAGCAACATTTAACAGTACCATTCAAATCTGATTGTTCCATAACCAATCCATGGCACTAATAATTAAATTCAGCATGAATCTGCAACTCTGTCTACTACAGAAATTGGTTTTCTTCTCCATGAGGCTATCCTCATATTATTTGGCTCCCGTAAGTGACACCACTCTGCCCGTTATGGTCTTATGCCCGCTTCCATACATGAGCATCCACTTACAGCATGTCCTCCTGACACATTTTCATATAAGCCAAACAGTCATTAGCAATTATTAGTAAGATTTCAAATCCGAAACATTTACAAATCTAATATTTACAACTGTTCTTATTAACAGAACCTTGATCTCTCAACCATGAGATTCCTTCTCATAAGCTCTAGATCAAATTTTCAAATATGTTTCTCACAGAAATTTGATTTGCAATTGTGATATTATTCATACAACTCGGTCCTTCCACAGAGCATTCTAGCAGCCCATCGATCATGATTGGGCTCTTCATGCACTTACTATTCTGCATTCATAACAGCCCATGAAATGATCCTAGAATTATCATCAATTCATCATTTCATTCATTATTTATTTTGCAATAACATATGCATCATCCTTATGCATTCATACAATGCATCACAAGATTTATAAAATCTCTTAATGCACATCTACTCAATGCTACCTTGCATTGTTTCATGAGTACTATGCATTCAATCATATTATGATTGAAACATGACTATCTCATATAACTTTCATTACCATAATCAGGACCACCAGTCCTCACCTGCTTTGGTTATTAAGCACATAACCAACATACACATGGCATGATATAAATTCATATGAATGCATTGAGATTTCTAAACAGTCATAGGGTGTAAGGATCATTTCCTTCACTTACCCACACCTCACCAAGCTTGGTAGGTTAACAGTCCCAATCGGTATTCAATATCCCATGCAAACTAACTCATCATAGCTCAAACATAGTTGAAGAGATCTTACCAAATCCTCTTTCAACATTCATGCAATTTGGCACCAATAATCATTACCTGCATGGTTACCATTAACATCGTCTGATGTTCCCTGATCAGTTGGCCTCTTACCAAGGCTGCTCAGTCCTTTTGTCAACTTTATGATCATAGATTTGTTGCACCATCCTTTCTGCATAAGGTTGTGGGCTTCATGCAACAACATCCTCAGCACATTTAGCCATGATCTTTGTTATCTTTGGTCCTACAACCAATACCAATCATCAATAGTGATTACCAACCACAATATTCTCCATTAGTGGTTCATTGCATATGCAGACTTAATTATTCTACCAATATGCAATATCCCATTTATGCACAAGCATTTCCATATGCACTATGCAATGTTTGTTAAGATGCCATCTAGTGCATATACATCTATGTAATCCCTTACATTTTTAACATTTTTATGCCATATGACAATTTCATAATTATAAGTATGATAACAAACAGAGGTTTAAGGAATTCTTCCCTTTTCGACCCCTCATTGTAACATGGAATTCCTCTTCCATATCCTGCAATGGTAGAAATTGCCCATATTGACAACAAAATTTGTTTGTCAAAACAGCCACTGGCACTCTTCTACACTAAATATCTATGATATATGTAGACCTCATTCAAAATTTGGTCATGCATCATTGTTCCCTACTAGACAAGATTTCCAATGCCTGTCCCCGTGCTCCATTCCGACATCGGGTGTGGAAACAGCATTGTTTCAAAAATGACAACTCTTACCAATAATTCTGCACATTTTACACAGTTGTATTTTGGTCCAGAATGTCAACTTCAGCCACCTGTGGAAGAAAATATATGAGGAATCACAAAAACTTTTATATCGGGCGAAGTTAGTCCATATAACAAGGAACACTCAGCAATTCGCGGATCTCAATTTCGATGCACCATTCATCTTTTATAAAATTATGGGTTTAACTACTTTTCCTTTTTTAACTTCCTTGCAACCTATGCTCCACCTGTGCGCCATCTGTGCACAACCTGTGCGCAACCTGCACGCAATCCACGCACTATCCATGCGCAACCTGCACTCAATCCGCGAGCAACCTACGCGCAATCTGTGCGCGACCTGTGCACAATCCGCGCGCAATCCACACGCAATCTGTGCGCAATCCGCGCGCAACCCACACGCAATCTGTGCGCGACCCGCGCGCAACCCACACGCAATGTGTGTGTGACCCGCACGCAATCTATGCACGACCTGCGCGCAATCCGCGTGCAACCTACGCGCAATCTGTACGCGACCTGCACACAATCCGCGCGCAATCCACACGCAATCTGCGCGCAATCTACGTGCAACCCGCACGCAACCCGCACGCAATCTGTGTGCAATCCGCGCGCAACCCACACGCAATGTGTGCGTGACCCGCGTGCAATCTGTGCGCGACCCGCGCGCAATCCGCGCGCAACCTACGCACAATCTGCACGCAATCTGCGCGCAATCCGCGCGCAATCTGTGCTCAATCTGCGTGCTTGCGGGGGTCATATCTCCCTCGTCCGTTAACCAAATAAGGCAAGTTTGGTACCATTGGAAAGCTCTTGGAGAGATCTATGCAGCTGGGTGATCTTCTTCTGCATCTGAGGAATCTGTCCCTATCATTTTCCCAAATAAAAATTCCACCCCCAACTTCCCAATTCCACATCAAAACCATTCTGTCTCTTGCCTGCAACTGCAACTTTTCACAACAATCAGAAAATTTTCGGGAATGTGCCCCTTTCATTCCCTTATAGAGGTGAATTACTATAGATCAAACTTGCATAAAAACAGTAAGAGAATGACAAGAACTTGCATCTCTAAGAAGGGATTTTCTTTTCATTTCACATTCAACAATCCAACCAATGGATTCACAATTAATCTCCTAGCAGCCAACAAGCATGGGCAAGGAAACTCATGAGTATAAGGGCGTAATTTGAAGGCTTTCCTCACTTCTGAAAACCATCAATCAAACACACAATGTGGGTTCATTGTAAGTCAAAATCATCATTGAGACATGGGGCTATAACAACTGATTGTTCATGCTTTTACTCAGGAAATTAACAAATAGAACTCATTTCCAGCCATGCTCAACATTCAAGTTCATGCATTCAAAGCATCATGGACATTCAAGGAACATGGATTCATCATTAATCAAGGTCTCAAGCACATGATGCATCATCTCCTATGCACAACAATTAACAACAACAACAAAAACAGTATAAGATGGCAGAGGTTGCTCCTCCTTTCTCTCCTCCATGGAGGCAAACAGACAAATACAAAACTGAATGCTACAGCATTGGGGACAAATTAGAGCAAGCATTCAACCTGAAAATGAATTTTCTCGCTCCTTCCTCTATTTCATAGAATGCAATCAATGCAAGCAGCTTGCAAAAATCCCCAAACAGTCATGGAAATGATTTTCCATTCCAACAAATAGAATCCATGCGATCTTGAGGTTTATTTAATGCATTTTAGTTCCAAATACAAAATGCATGTACACACAATGATTTATATCTCTGTGAAGGGCCCAGCAGCCGTAGTGTTGAACCTAGAGCTCTGATACCACTCTGTAATGTAATGTCCCCAGTTTGGCCCCATGGCATTACATTATAAATGATGTAATATTGTTAGGAAATCATGGTGAGGAGCTCAAGGCCAAGGCCCCGCCATCGATTTCGTGATGCATATGGTTTGCGTGCTAGCAATGCACAGTGGAAATTCAAATATCATGTAATATGCATTTTAATAAAATACCCACAACTAGCTATGCGATGCAACAAAGAGATGGGGGCATGATTTCACAAGGAATGGGGAGAGAAAACATTCAAACCCTTGAGCCACTAGAGTCAAGCCAAGTGTCAATGAGAGAACCCATCAAACCCTCAACTACCCATGTTGACTTTTGTACCCAACCATTGATTTCTCCCAAGAGTTGGTTGGGGAAGTTAATGCCTTGGGAAGGGAGAGGTATGGCTGTCCAAATTCGGGTATGGGCAAGCCACCCCTCATGGAAAATCGTGTTGGTCTCCTTGGGCAAGGAGAGAGCCACGAAATTGCTCTCCAAGCCAGAATCCATGACCATTCTTCCTCCCTCACGAGTTCAGAACTACCTGGGCGTTTTCCAGGCATGTGGAAAAATGTTTTCTTCATTTCCCCAGCAGAGAAGGGCGTTTTTCTGTGTTGTATACCAGTGGGGAAGAGGGGAAAACGAATGGGGGGTTCAATAGAGACCGTTTTGGGTTGCTGAAGGCAGGGAATATTGGGGAAGGAAATCGTTTTTCCTTTTGGGGATTGTTTGCCCCATCCCACAATCCGTTTTTGTTGGGAACGTTTTTGGGAAGACCCATGGCCATTTTATTTGTAATTCCCATTGTCTAAAATGAGTATCCCTGCCCCTGTTTGTGCTCACTGTGTGAATGAAGAGTGTGTTGGGTATGGGTATCCATGGCTTGAGCCTGAGTGTAAGCCTCCAGGGTTCAATTGTAGCTTGATAAACCCAGTTGGACTGGCTTGGCTAAAATGAATCGGTTAATGGACTGTGTGTGAGCGTGAATGTCCCTCTTTTCCTTGTGAGAAGCATGCCCAGCTCGGGGGTGGCCTTCGGATGGACTCAGTATAAGCTGTCGAAGAGCCTATGGCTGGGTGGAACGTTGCAGCGACATAGCTAGTTGCTTGGGCAGTTGCAAAAACGAAGATAAGTATTTTGATGTCTATGTATTTACTTCTGCATTGTTTTAATTAATTCATGACTGATATTGATATGTGAATGCATATTAAGATTGTGTGGATGTTGTTTCCGCTGTGCATAATTGATTGCTTTACATCTGCACACTCATTTATCATTTATATATCTAACAATGGGCTGAGGTCATGTGAAAGCCCTGAGTATTGGCATCATGCTTCCTGCCTTGCTTTGGGTCAGCAGGTGGGTACATGACATGTAATGTCCCCTTCCATCAACTAGATGCAGGGAAGGAAACATTAACAACACACCGGGGCTTTTGACAGACTTAGCCCCAATATTTTTACTCATAAAATGCATAACAATTAAAAACTTTTGTGTGCAGATTCAACTCAATATAGACACAGCAGAATTAAACATAATAATACACAGAAGCATAGATTCGCATCAGCATATTTATCTCCAGCAATCAACAGGCAGAGAATTCAATCCCCTTCTTATGCTACTTCATATCGATTTCATTAACATGCAGAATAATCATTCAAATACCACATTGCAGAACACAGATTGTCTATAATTTAATCCACAAAGAATACTTATCTTGCAACGCAAATGTCCAACGACTGGCTACGTGAGAGAAACATTCCACCCAACCATAGATCTCTATCCAGCATGTATTCTTTCAGCTGAGAGATCACCCCCGAGTTGGGCTGTGTATTCACTAAGGAGGAACTAGATGGCTCACTCACAGTCAAGGTTTCACTCAGACAGCCATGCTAAGCCAACACACCGTTGGGTTTTTCAAGCATGCAATGGGAAATGGAGGAGGATGCTAGTCCACTGAGCTCAATCCCAGAGCCACATACACTTCAAGATGGACTCAGCAATCCCATCCTCTATTCATACATCCACAATCGGATTTCTCACAACTCTGTCACAAATAACCCCAAATCCGTCACTGATTTTCTGGGCAGTTAAAACTGGGTTTTCCCATGGATTTTGGGGTAGCTATTGCTCCCAAATTCGCCCCAAGGTTCATACCAATGGATCCCCCATTGGATTTCACTGTCCAATACCAACTCTGGGCATTTTTGGCTCTTCAAAACGTGGGTTCTTTCAAAGTCGCGATTTCTGGTTTTTCTCTCTGCTGGCAATTCGTTTTTTTGGATGGAGAATGGTGCCGGTAAGTTTTAAAATGGAATGGGGATGAGGAAGAAGCAACATCCCTGAGGTAGAGTGGCTTGTGGTACAAGAAAACAGAGTCCATACTCTGCCATACGAATTTCTGGGCTGCCCATGCTCCATTAAAGCCATGGACTGAATTCCTCAACCACTTCCTTACGACATAAATAAATGTCAGCAAGGTAAGTCAAATGGGTTCTCAAGGTGACATATGGCAGCCTATGGTTCAATCCCATAACCCCCTCACCACTCCCTAGTGGATACACGTGGCCCCTTCTCATTCGTTGCCTCCGTAGCCAGTTTTGGTATTTTATATTGCATGATGTTTATTTACATCCTTTTTACAATTTCCATGGCTTAAGAGCACATGGGCATCAAAATATCAATGCTTGCCTTTTAAATCAAAATTCAGGTTTTCACTAGCGGGGCCTTGCCCTTGAGCTCCACGCTAGGAAAACATACATCTCATGTACACATTATTTACATTAAATGCTAATACATCCTAAGAGTCAGAATGGGGTATTACAATTCCACAGTATGGCCAATGATGATGAAGACCTGTAGGTGGTGGGCCTACATCCAGTATGAAAAAGGACTGGCTCTGTAGAACTTCCTATGACGAGTAGATTGGAGATTGATTGAGATAGCAGCAGCAGTGACAATGATGATGACTCGTTGATGATCATCCAGTGACGATGATCCAGAGAAGAAGACTTGTGCTAGAAGACTTGTGTCGAGAAATACCTTCCTAGTTAAGAGGGAGTGTTAATGTAATTGTAACTTCGGAATGTATTTCATATATCTATATTGTATTCCTATAGAGATGTTATTATTCCTCTATACGGAAGTGTTTCTATTCCTATAGAGATGTTATTATTTCTCTATACATAAGTGTCGTCATTTATATTGTAAGTGTCGTAACTTATACTTGATGGGTTATTAGACCACCTTGTTGGGGTCGGCCCTGTATAATTCATGTGGGCTAAAGGGTTATTAGACCACCCTATTGGGGGTCGTCCCTGTCAATATTATGTTATGTGGTTAAGTTAAGGCCGACCTAGTAAAGGTTATTAGGCAAGTCATGTCAAGTATAAATAGAGTGTGGGAGGCACTCTATTTTATCATTCTATTCTTCACTCACACACTCATTGGAGAGTGGCGCACTAGTGGAGGAGGAGAAGCTGCTGCTAGGAGAAGACTATCTCTTATGCTTGGGTTGTATCATTGCTCTATCTATCCCTGAGGAAGTTGCGGGGTTTTTCACCTTCTTGGTTTTCCCCGGTGAAACTCTATGTCTCTTGTGTGCTTGCATTATTGTGTCCATGATTGATATGTTGTAGATATGTTGTACATGTTATTCTCTCAGTTAAGATCCTAGATCAGATTGAAATTCTGAAAAAACTAATAGGTGGATGGCCTTTGGTTGATGTGGCAATATTTGTTGGCTCTATGAATTTCTTAATATCTTCAATTGCCTCCTTGACGAGGTCTTCCGCTGGTGAAAAGGAAAAGTCTCTTCTGAAATTTTCTTTTAGTTCTCACCGAGTACAAGTTACACCTCTTTCTTCCTCCATTTTAAACCACTTTTCAGGTAGATCTTCTAATGTACCGGGGAAGAAATGTGGCCATATATTCTCATCTTTGTATCGAAATCTCGTTCATTCTTTTTTACATTTGTCGATGTGGGCGAATGTGTCCATGCCTTGTAAAAATTTTGGAATTTGAGATTCTGCTATCAATTTTTTTCTCTAAATATTTTTCTAAAATAAGTTGAAGCAGTCGTCCCCATGTACATTTGCGACTAATGTGCCTCCCACCATCTAGTCACATTCCCAATTAAGGATTCTACTAGACTTTTCAATACCCCTTTCTCTCCAATGTTTTTAGATTTTTGTTCAATGTGCATTACTGGAGAACCTTGTTCTTTATAATGTGATGATGGAAAAATAGTCAACTCCACTTTTTTTGGTACTAGAGTTGGGTATTGTCTTGTTTTCCTTTTGAATATATTTGGTATTACAAAAATTGCTAGACAATTTTTCTTCTCCTGACGGGGAATGGCTTGAATTGACCAGCAATATCTAGAATGCATTTCATAATTTTCTACCTACCAATCATATAAGTCGGTGCCCGGAATTATGTTTGATTGACATGGGGGATCCCAAATGGATTTCTCCATATTCATTTGGTTCTACGAAATAATTATTATTTTCGATTGTTTGATACAGTATTCTTATATCTCCCTCTTGATCATTTGGTTCCTCCCATGGATTTTCCCTTGATGGATAGATAGGAACAATTAATTTATTGTCATCACTTTTGAGCTTTATTAGATATTTTTCTAATGAGATGGATTCTTTCATTTTCCTTCCCCAGGGTTGACCAACCAAAGCAGGAAAAGAAGTCTCTCCCTCTTGTGGGTCTATAATTTCAAAGTCAACTTCTACTTCTATGCCCATGATGCTTGTATTCACATATTTCCACACACCAATGGGTTTAATGAGGCCTTACTCATAATTTTGAGATATATACCTGATTCTGTCAGTTGGGGTCGACCAAGTCGTTCCCATGTTTCCCTTGTCATAATGTTTTCTTATGGTCCGAAGTCGAGAACGAATTGTGAGATGCCATACCCGTTGATGTCTAGATCGACCAAAGGATCAATATTAGTTTTCTCTTTTTCTCTTAGGCTGCATAATTTTCTGGGGATCCTTTCATTGTTGGTGTCTTTCTTTACAATGTACATAAGATCAATAAGACATGCAATTGCTTCCTCTTTTGTAAGTAATTGCAATAGTTCCTTCAATATTTTATTTTTATAATATTGAATGTCCTCTTCTTTTTCTAATTCTTGAAAAATTATTTAAGCATAATTAAATATATCTTTTTGCTAATTAATTTGAGGATAATTACACTCTTTACTTGGAAACTTGGTTACTTGTGTGTTATCATGACCAATTTTTGTGCCTTGCCTTGTATCAATTTGTAGATTCTTATGTTTAATAATGTCATTCTTAGGAACACCAAACAAAATATTAAGATTCTTTGTATTCATAAGTTTTTCAAGCATGATGGGGAAATCCTCTAGAGAATCTTCTCTAATGCCACATTTAGTAGAAAATTTGAGGTCCATTATGTCTTTAAAGGACAGTCAGGACTCAAATGAGCTTCACTAAAGCAAATAAATCATCTCGATCTGCCTCAACCATGATTCCAATTGAAGCGTCCTCAATCCTGATATTTGCCACAGCCTCTATATCCTCCATTGTTGTACTAATCATTATGTCGATTATCTTCGTGTCATATTTGATTGTATTTCTCCATCGTTTGCATCTGATAGACTGTATCGTTGTTATGCTTGATCTTTAGTTTTTTAATATAGTTGGTTATGCTGTGTTGGATGTTCCGACAAATTCCGCACCATTTTAGTTTGACCAGATCGGAATTATATGGACATTCATTTGTTGTATGTGGCTCAAATATTTTGCAAATATTGCAGAAATATGATGTCTGAGCAGTCTTGAAATTGTTAGGCCTCCTTTCTTCAAGAAAGAGTCGGGGTTCTTCCTGTAGGTATCTTATTTCTTCTAGAAAGGGTCCTTTGTCATCATGATATGGTTGGCAGTTATTATATCAACAAGAATATTTCATGTGACCTTAGGTCGAGAAGTTGGTGCATCATAAATCATTATGTTTTAACGCCATCTGTTGTAACGACTGTTGCATTTATTCAAGATTTTATTTGACTCATCATTCGAACGGCCCACCTGCAAGGACGATGTTTGATTCGAATTTTTTTTCCTTCTTTAGTGCATCATCATATGTATGAATTCATACATATTCAATGTCATCCAGATTCAAGGTAATCAGCCAACTACAATCCATTCAATGAGGATGGATTCTTCCATTTTGGTTGGCATTTGATTAAGGAGATCTTTAAATATTTTATCATATTCCCGAATAGATTCTCCAATTATTTGTGTTATTGACTTAATATTTTGTGCATCTATATGTCTATTGTCTTGAATTATGAAGAATTCAAAGAAATTATTCTTAATTATTGCACCATCTTTCGGAAATTTTCAACAAGATTCATGTACCAGCTTAATGCTCTATATCAGAGACCTCCTAAAAACATTATGATCTGTCTTTTCTCATATGTAATGTTGTTAGCTTTCCATATTGATTCACATATAAACTAATATTTATGGGGATCTCCATCCCCCTCATATATAGGACAATTTATGTGAGTGGGATAAGACATATTAATGAAATTATTATTGTTACCTAAAATATATGATGATGATGGTTGTGACGATAATGTTAACGACCTACCGTATGAATACTGACTTACTATCTGGAATGACTACAATTCCTAGGACAACTTAACTTCTTCGATAAACTCTTCACCGACAAGTCGGACATCCGACTGGTCAGATGCTTGAATTGATAATATTGCTCGAAGGGGGATACCTCCACATATTCAAAGTAGAATATATTGAAACACTTATTTCTATATTCTGGTGTAAAAGTGATCCAATTACCACGTTCAGTTCTTGATATCATCCTTTGATCCAAAATATCTTTATATTCGTCAAGAGGACTATAAATGATATTGGCACTTGGTCCAAGCCCCAAGTCACGTTCGACGATTTCTCTAACACTAGGTCCATTTGATTGAATCCTTGGTATAACAGACAAATGATTCATTATGTTAGGGATTGAAATATTCAACTATGGTGTCAGTTCCATCGAACGTAGACCTCTTGCTGGCATCATCTACTCACCTTCTTCATTCTCTAGTCGATGTTTCCTCGACTCAGGAAGGTCTTTTGGAATCTCAACTCTTCTTTTTGAGTCCTTCATGATGATTTTATTCCTCAGTGGACTCCTAATACCTCTAAGTTCCTCTCGTCTCTTGAATATTTTTTCTCTTTTGATCTTTTGAATATCTGCAGATGGTTTATAACTGGCTATATTTCTATCTCATCGAAGTGGACTGGGCTTCTTGGAAAGATTCATCTTTTTTATTTCTCATTGTCGACTATAGTCATCTCTCTATCTACTCATTTCACATGGTCGGTGGCACCCCCATTACAGACCTGACTACTACAAGACAACATAAATAGTCTTAAGTGGTCGGCTCATTTGCTAAGGAATTATTCCCACTAGTGTTCTTGAATGAAACATTCTCAGTATTTCTACGTATGTTCCCAATTTGAATTTACTCCCGGCTCCAACAGTGGTCGTGCTTCGACTATATGGTTGACTCTGTGTTCAATCAAGAATTTAAATAACAACTTCAGTATGGTAACGAAGAGCGATTCATGGAGGTCATTGTAAAATATTTTCTTGACATCGTCAAGAGAAGTTCTTTCTTCAATAGCTTGTTCTTTGTAGAATTATTTGCATATGTTGTCTAACCACTCATTAAAGTTTGTTTGTTTGTCGTTGTTGATTTTGTGCACCAATATCCTTTCATTGAATGGGTCTATTTTTCTCATTAACATGGTCAATCAACTTCTTCAATTCATGTGGAATGGCTTCAATAAAATTTTGGTGTGTTTCAGTAAATAATCTTTCTTAGGCTTGCACTATCAACAATTTGTTTCTCCTTGCATAGTTTTAAATGTAATTTGTTACTTTTATCTTCCACCATTCTTTAATATCTTCTTTCCTTATCATTTAAATGGATGCACTCATCTTCTAATCTCGATAGTACAACCAGAAACAGAACCAATGTTGTAATCTAAAGGATTACATGGAATATAAACAACATAAAGATAGAAGATAATGCATTCAGATCATAATGCAAGAGAAGATACCAAAGTAAAGGGAACAACAACAAGATTTATATTATATTAGATCCAGAATATGTGCAAAGTAATGGTAATATTTTTTAATCACAGCTCACTAGCTTGTATATATTGTTTTACATTTAGTTATTTAGTTACAAAAGTAGTTATGTCGGCTTAACAGACCGACTGTATCCACAGGACCGACCCAACGGTGGTCGGTTGGAGGACCTAGTCATCCAGTCGAATAGGCTCCTCCAACAGTCTTGCAAAGGACTTCAAATTCAAAAAGAAAAATGTTTGGGTTTTTCCATGACATAGGGAAAAGTAGTCATATTGATGTTTTATGTTCTCACTTTCTCTCCTATTTCTAGGATAGGAAATTCAAAAACACTTTGTTCTTATTCAACTCTTCCATTATTTTTTCTACTTTTTTCCAAACATACTATACAAAGAGGGAAGTCCAAATGAAGGTTGAAGACATTTCCCATCTTGAAATTCTTCAAAACTTTCTCCCACTTATTCTAAGGGTTGGTTTGAGCTTTCCTCAATAATATTTAACTAATTACTCTCTTCTTGTAGCTACGTCATGTTTCAGGCCAAACATACACTTTAGTTATAAAATTTTGGTATAAATCTTTCTAACTTATCCCTACTACAGTGTATGCATTCTTCTTAAAAACAACCTACCAAATGCAAAAAAAAATACCATTGTATAAAAGGAAACTATTGGGAACCTAGGATTCTTCTCTTAATTATAATGGAATTCCCATTTAGCAATGATTTATTCCTTCAATATTTTATTACTTCCTCAACAAAGGTGCCAAATATTGCTGAGTGAAAAGATTACAAAAATAAAGGTTATTATTAAACCTAAGGTAATCACACATAAATTATCAGTTGGGCATATACTTGTGAAGTATTGTGAAAAGTTTATTCAACATTCAATTATATAATAAGTTCCATAGAATAAACTCTATGCTATGTATCTCTTAAGGAATAAAATTACATGAGTTATATGCAACTACCTATAACAAAGAACTAATATTGTGTAACATAAGTATTCCAAACATAAAATGTTGTGGTTTACTAGTTAATGTTATAAAACTCTAGGTTATTATAAATAAATAAAAATGTATGTAAATTATATACAACTACCTACAAAAATGTACTAAGAGTCTATAGCATAAGTCCTCGAGGAAGAAAATGACTTTTCTTTTTCTATCCGATGGTATAGAAATCTAAGGTGTCTTTAGAATTAAATAATATTATTAAAAGCCAAGTGAATTGAAGAACTTCAAATGCAATAGAACGAAAAATGATGACTGGAAAATAAAAGTAGTGCTAAGGAAATAATCCTAATTTATGGTGCATTGAATCACACAACAAATCCACTACCAACCATGGGTTCATGGCATATTGATGAAGACGGAATCAGAAGTATAGGAATATTATAGCTATTAAATTAAAACATTCACACCATTAAATAAATATGAAATGCAAAATAAATGTGAAGGTGCATTCACTAGCTGCCTTAACTAAATAAAAAATACAAAATAAATGTGAAGGTGCATTCTCTAGCTGCCTCTCCAAGCGGCCCTAAATGAGGAGGATTGGTAAATCCTTTCTCTACAACTTAAATTAACTCATAATAATAATAATTGTTTTATTTTATTAAAAAATAAATAGTGTTGTACAAACTCTAGTTTGTAGTTTTTTTTAATTTTAGTAATAGGTAAGATTGAAATCTATAAAATTACATACCTTAGTTGAGTTGTAGATGAGCATTTTATATCTAGAGAGCCTAGGATTCCTATTCAATAATTCTTAGTTATGTGTTATAGTTTTTATCCTTGAAATCACAATTTCTTCTAAGTGCTAAGGAACCGGTACATAGTTCTTCATGGATGTCAAAATGAATGTTCCATTGGAGAGCTTGTGGTTCCACTCTTGTTTTAGGTTTGTCGGTTTGAATGGATTACTATTAAATTCTGTAATTTCCTCCCTTCGCTTTGGACTCAATCAAGCAATTTTTTGGACAACTCATGGTGTTGATCCTCCTCTCAATTATATTTCTTTTATTGGATTGTTGTAGAGTTGTGTGGTTGCCTCTATCTTTCATGGGTTGAGGTATTATGGATCATTCTGTTTCAACCCTGGTCATCTCCTTGTTTATCCAACTAGGAAATGTCAACACATTCCCTAATCCGCTGCCAGCAAAGCATTTCCTTACTCCTTAAATTGATGAATGTGTATTTGCAGTGAACTCGAATAAATACCAATTTTCCTTCCCCATAGATATAATTCGAGTAGGTGTCAAATGATAGACATAAATATGAAAGACACATAAAACAACCTTTACATGACCCCAAGGTTAACACTATGCAAAATAACTCAATATCAAGTATATCACAAACTCATACTCATGAATAGTTAAAACAACTCAAGAATTTTCTCATAACAATCCTATAAAACGCAACCAAAGTAAACCATTGTAAACTATTAATTAACACATTATCATAAACTATAACCAAAATAAACCATTGTAAACTATTAATTAATACATTATCATAAATTATAACCAATGGTAAACTATTAATTAATACATTATCATAAACTATAAAATTGGTTATCAATTTTATGGGAGTAATTATTTACACAAAATGAATAAAAATGGACTAATTCAAGAGCCAATCACAAGGCACAATCTAGTTGTTAATGCATGGCTTTAGGAGAATCTACGCACTTCTAGGTAAATGGCCATTGTGAATTTGTTTGGGTTGTTGTAGTTAGGATATTTTAATGCTATAGGATATAGCAGAGAGTATATGTCAAAGCTCTAGGGACTTACCAAAATCAGGTGGTTATTGGACACAATGACCATTATTTTTGTGATAAGAATGATGTTAGAGGCAGTAACAATGATATTATTGAGTTTGAAAATTATTGAAGTTTAACTTAAAACATTTTATTATATAAATAAAAAATACACTATTGGCTAGTGAGAGTAATAAGAAAATCCTAACAGCCCAACAATATAATGTCAAAGTACATGATTGGTCTACATATCAAACAACATATTTGATTCTTTAGTTAAAGTAAGATATCAAAAATAAATCATGCCATTTGATGAATTTGAAATGACTACTATGAAAAAGTTGGCAAGGACTAATAATGAGATGGAATATAGTACAACACATCAATTTTGTTGTTAAATTTTGTAGTTTGTCTTTTTCTAATAAAATTATTCTCACATGCCAACTCAATTGAACACGTTTTTTCATCTAAAGTTAGAATAACATTAACCAATAGGTTAAAATTACTTAACTTGATTACACATGTACCGACTTAAAATTATTATTTATTTGAAAACCCAACAAGAAAATGCTTATTTTTGAAAGGTCCCATATCAACCGTGTTTATATTACTTTCGCTTTGTAGTTCATGTTTGACTTTTATGGACGCAATAGAGAGGCAAAAATATGCTTATGACTTACACATGAAGCATCTATTCAAATTTAATAAACATATATAATAAATATCAATTATTCACATTTTTTACAACGGGTCAACTTTGATGAAAAAATGTCAAACTTCATCCAATTTTAATTGCTAACTAAACCCTTCACAACAATGCTTAGTCATAAGAGTAATAGTCATTTTATTAATATTAATAGTATTAACAAAAGTAATCCTTTATCACAGTCCTTAAAAACCCATAACCAACCTACATGGGATTTAGGTCTATGATAATTGATTCCAATCTATCACTTCTTTGATTTTGTTTAGGGGCTTCTTTGCCTCAAAGGTGGAAAGCACTGAGCAAGGGTACTTCTCATTCCAAGATAGTGGTTGTCTTTGATTTGGTTTAGGGGATTCTTTGGCTCAAAGGTGGAAATGACTAAGCAAGGGTACTTCTCATTCCAAGATAGTGGTGGAAGTGTTGGGGTAGGGTCATAGAGGTGGCACATATAAGCTTGTTTCCTAGTCATGCAACTAATACAATGGTTAAGTCTACCTTTAAAGTGAGAGGAATAGGGAGAGTAGGCCAAAGGGGAAGGGGAAGGGAGTTAGTAAGAGGATTATTTCTCATAGCGTAATGTAACCCTTATAATTCCAACATATAGGGAAATATTGGCATGTCCATATATATTTATCTTTTTTTCGACGTGGTCATATATGGTTGTCTCATAAATAGTCATGATGCTAACAACTTTTGCAATTTTTGAGTCATGAACTTTCAACAAATTTTTCAAATCTTCACATGGATATTCAAGATCTTGACATGTAAACAAATATCGTTTGGATTAGTCTAAGAAAAAAATTGTTAATGAGATAAAAAGTATCTAAAATGGAGAAATAAGTGAAAATTTATGGCCCCAACAATGTTCCCAGTTTTTTCATACAACTCATTCTTTTCTAGCTTAGTAGCATACTCAACCCTAAGTTCATATTTAGGGTTATTACATCTTAGGATTTCTACCACTTATATTTTTTCCTCATTATATTATGTATTTTTAACCTCCTTCTATGGGATTTTGGGGGAATGATCAATATAGCATACACCTCTCTTTATAAAACATAAGTTACCACCATTCTAACCATTCTACTTGTATATCATTTTTCATTGTTTTTATTACCAGAAAATTTTTTCAACGTATATCTTAGTTTCTTTTTGTATTAACATCAGAGTAATTTGCCCTCTATTTTTATTCATGCATGTCACCCAAATGATCAAGGTATAGGGAAATGTGACAAAATATAACTGAGGATAGTGAAGATATTCCTCACCATTTAGAGCAAGCAACCTCAGGTGGATGGTAAAAGGAAAGATGATGGAGTAGGAGGTCCTATCAAATTGTTGCTCAAAATCCATCGAGCAATAAAAGGAACACAATAATGGATCATTTCACCTCGTTCCTTCAATGGTTTCCAATGAAAATAGATGCACCTTCAATAAGAAGTCATTTCATGGGAATTCCATCTTCAAGGTACACGTTAGTTTTGATATCCCTTTGGTTGAAGGAAAGATATCCGTAAAATATTTGGAGATATGGTTAGATCATGTAAAGGATTATTTATCTTTTCATAAATTTTCCAATTGTAAGAATCTTACTTTCATACCCTTGAATTCCCATCCCCATGTCAAAAATTGGTGGGAAAATTATTGCATCCAACATTCTAGATCATATGAGACAAAGCCCACTTGGGGGAATTTGGATAATGCCCTCAAGGATGAGTATTTACTAGTTGGAATCTCTGTAGACTAGTACACAACATGACTAATATTGTTCTACGTTAAATACTAGAGTGTGTGGGATTACACTAATGCATTTGATACCCTACATGGAAAACTATATACCGAGGAATCTGAGTGGCACTTAGTTATAAAATACCACAACATCATACAAAATACATCTACAGAAAATGTTGTTTCTAGACATCTTTTCATTGGGAGCATCTTACCATTTAGCTATCAACATTAAAGTTTTTTTGACAAAAGGATAAGAAAGAGTATGGGGATCAAACCCAGCCACAAAAAATAGGGTAATAGTAGCATCAACCTTTGACTAAAAATAGACAAATGATAGCCAAACTTAAGACAACCATTCAAAGAAGCATGCAAAAATTCAGAATAAGAAGTTGAAGGACACATATACACTAGGATTTTTGAAACCAAAATCCGACGGCATAGATGTCTGCTTTTCGACAACATGTTGTCGACCATCCGACAAGCATTTTTTTTAAATGCCGGTGGCACTTCAGTGGATATCTGATAGTAAAATGAACTCGTCGTATATCCGACATAGGCCGGTCGGATATCCGACAACATTTCTTTTAACATTTCCATCGCATATCCGACACATTTTACTTTATAGGAGGTTGGATATCCAACACATCTTACTTTATAGGAGGTCGGATATACGACACCTCTCACTTTATAGGAGGTCGGATATCCGACAACACTTACTATATAGGAGGTCGGATATCCGGCACGATTGACATCAAATACCGACGCCTTTATCCATAGGTTGTATGGCGACGGAGTTGGATTCTATGGAAGTGACCGTTAGATAGCCGACGGAATTTGAATTGTAAGATGTCCGAAATATGATGCCTTTAGCCGTCGGTTGTATGGCGACGGTGTCGGATTATTTGGAAGTGACTATCGGATAGTCGACAATATTTGAATTGTAAGAAGTCTGAAATCCGACGCCTTTAGCCGTCGGTGGTATGGCGACGGCATCGAATTCTTTAGAAGTGGTCGTCGGATATACAACGGTTATGTGGACTTTAAAAAAAACTACAGATATCTCGTGAAAAAATATATGATCTTCATATGTTTAGCATTTCTAATCGAACTCATGATCAACAGGTTCTCTGCTACACCTATGATCATTCATCAGATTCCAAACAAATGGGTTGTCCTCTTTTAAAAACCAATGTATTTTCTTAGTTGCAATCTTGCTAAACATACCACACAAATTTTGATGGTGAAACAAAAGACTTGAACAACATCCTTATCTATCACATACAAATTTAAATCTTGGGTACTTTATTCAATCAAGTGAAGAAAATCCAACTTTTCTTCATTTTTGAACTATCTTTTATTGCACATATCTAGAAAAGTATCACTTGATGTCTGCCTTATTCATGTCTCATTGAGCATTGAAGATAATACAAAAACAACATTTGTATATCTTTGTATCTTCTTCCTTTGGTAGTTCCTATGGAATCAAACAAGTTCTAAAAATTTATCCCTTCATCATGGTCGAAGCACACACACTCAAATACCAACATGATCCCTTCTTCTTGAGTATGCATCATCATTATATTTTTTCATCATTGTCTTCTTAAGTTGACTATTTGAAAATTCCCTTTGATATTTTGAACATATTTCATATAGTTTAACCATCTTGGGATGATATACATTCATGCTTGGATTTTCATGATTAATAGATGAGTTTTGTTCAAAATAAGAATATTGCATGAATTCACATTTGAGGATTGCTAGCAGTTTTTGTTTTAGGTCATAGGAGGAGGTCAATTCCCATTATTTAGAACTTATTGGCATATAAAGGATGCAACTTGACTTCACATCCTATATCATACTAGTGAATCACTCAACAACATACAAACTAGCTGTTGCAGAATCCCATTTCGTGTTGATGATTCTGTGACTTATTGTTGAGTTGTGTGACAACAATGAAAGAATTTCAAGTTATATCCTTTTTCATATACATTCTAAAAATTATATTTTTTTCACACAAGTGGTCTTAATGAATCACCATGTGATAGCTGCTAGGTACTCCTTTCGTGTTCATGCTCTTGTGGATTTTCTTATGATTTATGGAAGTTAACCTAGTATCCCCCTTATTTTTTAAACAATTTCTCTCTTTGAAGAAGGTTGTCTTTGCACATGAAGCCACATGATGACCTTTCAATCTAAAAAGGAGTATATATCATAATACAAACAAACTATTACTTTCTGGTATTTCTTCTTGCAACAACAATAAACAAGAGGTGATCTTCATTATGCCTACCTATTTGGTTTTCTCTTGTTATCTCATGCTTGCTTGCTTGCTTTACCAAGATCTAGTGTAGTCTTATAATTCATGGTCATATTCTTGCTACCCTTCTTCAATATTGCACAATATTTCTAGAGTAATGGATTATTGCATACTCTCTTCGATGTTGTCTTTTCTTAACTTGAAGTGGCAATTGCTTTAGTCTCTTTTTACTTGATAATGTTAAGCTTGTAGTATTATACTCTCTTACAAACAAACATTTTAGAGATTGGATTTTTCCTCAATATGCTCACAATCTTCCATATCTTGGAGAATTCACCCATTTCCTCTTTATAACAAAACACTAATCCTTCATGCCATAGAATAGGGTACACTATAATGAGGTATTTAATCCCTTGGACATTCTTGCTAAACCCTTGGATATTTTATCCCAAATGTTTCATGATAATTTTAGAACCTATTTCTTCGATTTGTAATTCAAAACTACCAAAATATTCTTCCGATGAATCAAAATGACAAAGGTTTTTTGTGCACTTGCTTACCATGTTTTCATTGGTTATTGCACAAGCATATACTATAGAAATCGTATATTTGCTATCTTCCTTCATCACTTGTAATTCTACCTAGAGTTTTGAACAACTCTCCTCCTCAACTACCAATTATTATTATTATTGTGCAATCATTTGATACACCTTTCCTCTTAGTGATTATCCAATTGATTCACCATCTCTCCCAACTACATGAGATGAATTCTACACAATTACTAGCTCACCATAACATTGGTAATGGATTTTTGGTGTCTCACTAACTATTTCCTCACAAAAGTAATTAAATATTTCAATGTCTAGAGTTCTACAAGTTTGAAAATATTATCTCATTGTCGTAGCTTCTCCCTTAGTTGTATATTTTCATATTGAATATGCTCATTTAAAATAATATCCTTACCCATAGATGAACTACTTAAACTTATAATGACTAAGGATACATTGCTTTTATATGAATATGATTAATAATAACTTAGCCTATTGCTTATATGCTTAATCAACACATATGCCATTAAATTTTTAAATGGGGAAATTCATGGTTGTCTCACTCCCCAAAATCTATTGATTTTTCAGGCACTACGTTTTCATTGGTATAATCTGGACCAAATGTAATAGAATGTTCAGCCATGGTTATTCAAGGACATAAAATATACAAGGATCTTGATCTTCTAAGTTAAGACCCTACAAGTGAGGAAAATGGCATTACAATGTTGGGCATTTCGGTAGAGGTGTTGGAATATTTATCAATGAAAAGTATTGATGACTTAGGACATCTTCTCCTGAATGAAGACAAATTAGAACAAGGGGAAGAGAGAACATGAAGATAATAGAGATGACACAGGTTATAAACTTGATAGTCCATTCAAGTGCCAAATTAGTTATTACTTGTATAAAAATGACACAGAGGAGGTTGAGAAAGCTAAACATGAGGAAAATCCATCAGAAACTATAGATGGAATATAAAAAAGGTGAGGTAAAGTGGACAAAAATGAAATAACTTGAAAGGGTTATGGAGAACATAGAATACAAAACCAATGATTGATGGAAAGAACTGTAGTCAATTATAGATGTGAAAAAGGTGGCTAGACAAGGTGGAAAGGATGAGTTAAACTGTATGGTGGAAACTACAAAATATTTGTAAGATGCTACTAATTGCACATGACATTGTCTTCTCCTTGACATAAGGATGGATTATGCATAGCTTATTTGTGTTCTTATAACAATTTCAAGTTTCCGAAGTTCCATGTGGCCTTATAGAATGCACACAAAATACCATCCTATCTCAAAGATTTAGTCTTGACCATATCCATTAGAGTAGTTGTCAACTCATCCAAAGTGATTGCTTACGCAACCTTAATTTATGGGATTCATATATTCTATGTAGGCCCACATTGAGACAAGTCTTCATGGCCATTTTACATCTCTAATATGTGAGAATTCAGGACTAATACATTGACCTGTAGTGGCAGAAAAACGTTTTCTCAATCTCTTGCTTCATTAGTCTCTCTTTTATGGTGTTTTCTTCATTGGTCAATGTCTATTGCATAAATAGTGGAGTTGATTTTTGAGTTGGGATCATGGGAGAACTGGGGGAAATGAAATTTGAGTTGTGACCAAATGATAATATCGTTAAACATCAATCTCTCGTCTTAAACCCAAGGTTAAAGAACAATTGAAAAAGGAGATTAAGGGAAAGATGGTTATAGGTCTGATATTTCCTACAAAAGAGTTTATTTGGATTAATCACATTGTCATTTAGAGCAAGAAAGATATGGATGGTATCAAGGTTTGTTGGATTTTAGAAGTTAGTTATTCATGTATGTGGGAAATGAAGTGTTCTCGTTTACATATTTATTCTTTGAATACCATCAAGTCAAGATGGAAAAAGAGGACAACCAAAATACCTCCTTTACCATTGAATGGATTTTTTTGCTTACAATGTTATGCTTTTTGGACTCAATAATTCACTAGTTGTCTTCTCTATAATTGTGTACAAAAAATGCCAATAGTTTTGAAAGAACTATGAAAATGGATGGCTATAAATATAAATGTTTTAAAGCAACTAGAATTTAAAAGTATGCCATATTGCACCATTGCTCTTACCCGTGTCCTGTAAATACACATCTATTGCCGATACTTATAATTTCTTGGAACAAATTCCCTTGATTTGTGGATCTTGACAATGTCTACATTTGCTTTACCTTTCAAAACATCTTTCAACACACTACAAATGTTTTCATGTTGCAATAATTTCATGGTAAGACCCCTCAAATAAAGATTTGCTTGTTTATGAAAATAACGAAATGAACCTAAAATATTACAGTCTCAGTAGTCTCAATTAAGAAAAAAAACATTAATAATGATTATTTTATGTTTGATGAACATTTTAATTTAATAATGTAAATTACAATAATATTGAAGTAAAATAATGGGCAATAAGAGTTCACCTGAGGAAACATGGACAACACCAAATCAAATTATATAATACCACTGATCACATCAAAATGCCAATTTTTCTTCTGAAATTTCAAAATGTTTCCCAAGGCTATCTGTAACAAGTTCCAAGAGATGCGTTGAATAGCCATAGTAAAATTTCAACACTGCAATTATACACTGGAATAAATTTTATAATTCATGGAATACATGCCATGACAATAATGCTTCAAAAAAATCACTGTGGGAAATGGGTAATTCCTTACCTTGTCAGAGGCATGGAAAGTAGGATAAGATGCTTTAGTTTCATAACAAGACCCAAGAAATTGTTAAAATTTAGATGACATGCGAGTGGGATGTAGAAAGGAAGGACCATAGCCATTCATTGAGATCCTCTCGGTTTCAAGAATAATTTAATATTCTCTACTAAACAGGGCTAACCAAGTGAAGGTGGAAGATCTTATGGCCCCTCCCCCCCCCCCTCACATCACTCTCAATTCCCCATACCCAATGCATGTTGTTGACACAAACCCATTCGATAGGGGTGTTGGTAGTACAGTTGTCGTTACACCAAAACCCGCAGGTGATTGGTAAACTCACCACCGCTAGATTTCAAGGATCCACGAGAGGCAATTAGTCCCTTGTCATGATACACCGGGGAGCACTGACAACTTGCAATTTCATGCAACAATATTCCCCTCAGCGCGAGCCGAGTGTGTATCGAACTCGTGACCTCTAGCTCTGATACTAATTATTGGTAGTATGGTTGTCGTTACACCAAAACCCGTAGGTGATTAGTAAACTCACCACCACTAGATTTCAAGGATCCACGAGAGGTGTTTAGTCCCTTGTCACGATACACCGGGGAGTGTTGGCTACTTGCAATTTCGTGCAACAAGGGGTTCCTCACACTGTCGACACCCAAACCACCACGATCTCCCTGAGCACTGGCCCATACAGGTTTTACCTTGCCCAGCAACACCTGCAGAGAAGATAAAGTATCACGCGAGATGTTCAAGGGAGAGCTGATGGAACTACGTTTCACCGAATGAAGGAGGACCTTGTGCAATAACTCATCGACTTATCGCAGCATTGCATAACATATCTAACCATTCAACTTAGGCATTAAACATAATTGCAGCATCATTCAATAGATCTCATTATCATTGACAGAACCACCAATGCACAATAGATATAACAGTAAAACATTAATTGCAGCAAGAAAACGCCGCATCATTCACAGATTCATATCGCATAATGCATTTATCACAAGGAAACAGAAAATACACAATGATTCTGCTCAAAATTTTGTCATATCATATTCATCTTCGCAACAAAACATAGATACAACAAGATGATCCTTCTGTCGCATACCCAGCAAACAGACTCAAATCAATATCGAAGCATCCCGCAATAGAAATTCTCCGGATAAAGATAAGATATTCGATGATATCTTTTGCACTTACAATCAACATCTATTTATAGGCTTGTGCCTTTACATTCATTTTCCACTTAACTGACTGCCTAACTACTTCTTAAGAAATTCTACAAAAGTGTGACCCAAAACCCGCATATTGCAGTCCAAATGACACAAAATACATAAAATACTATCGACTTGTGCGCTGCTTTCCTCCTTTCATGGTATCTTTGGCCTTACGCAGCATCAACTTACTCATCCAAACCGCCTGCCAACACATGTACTTGAAAAACAATTACGTGCAAATTCATGCAGATTTCATCATAAACAAACATTTACCATTCATTCAATAAAAGCTAACATTCATTAAACCATTCATTCATTCAATCAACACATTCATTCAATAAAATATAGCATTCATTAAACCATTCATTCAGTCAACACATTCATTCAATAAAAGATAACATTCATTAAACCATTCATTCATTCAGTAGGAAAAACATAATGCAGGACATAATATTATCAAAAATAATTCCACAATATTTCTTCAGTCACTTCTTTCTAATTTTTCTTCTCTTTATAAAATCAACAAGAATCTCATCTTTTGGAACTTGTCCTTCAGTTCTTTCTTCTTCATCAACTTGACGTGATTTCTGCCTCGTAGAGTGCTCGCGACGTGGATTTTGCGGCAAGGGGTTCGGATTTGCTGCAATAATGTGAAAATGTTACATCGATATATTTTGTTATAATTATAATGACACGTATTTCATTTAAAAAAAACATCACAAAGGTGGTTTTTTACCTGTTGTGGCCACATGATGTTCTTCATATTCCTGTCCAAGCTCAACTTGTATAGTGTAACCCTCTACATGCTCTGCAGTTGAAATATGGATAAGTACAGTTAATGTTCACCATATGCAATTCTATATATAAAATTGTAACATATGAATAAATTTATTACCAGGATTCAAAGCATGATCTTCGATTTGTTGTTGTCCATCCTCGACATTAAGGGGATCATTGCTTTCCTGCTCAAAGCAAAGTCAATATTTTATGTCAATTATTTATAACGAATAGATAGCATAAGTAATAAATATTCATTAAACTATATATATTTTATATACTTGTGCACCAGATGGATCACCAGAAGACCGTTTTTTCCCAAACAAGCGTTTTTGGCGTTCAACAACAGCTTCAAAGTTGTGCTGGAAGCCACGCTTCAAGTCTTCCTCAGTGGGAACTTTTTTTAATCGGTCGTCCTGCATATTTGTATAACGTCATTAATTTATATTTTGCGGCGTAATAAAACGAAAATTATTTGCAATTTATTATTTGGATGCATTATTGGTTTTCCGATACTTACAATTTGTGCCACCAAATATTTTCTAGTCTTTCCTAGTCTTTTGCTGGCCAATATTTTCTAGTCTTTCCTTTGTGGCATTTGATGTGTCTGATAGCCTATGCAAGTGTTGAAATACTTTAGATGTTCCAAATTTGATCTAAAAATTAATAATAATAAGGTTTAGAATTACATTGTGGAAAGTACTGCATACCTCCCTGTGCCTAGTGGTAGGTTTCCTTCTTTTATCAAAGCCCTCTCCTTTCCATCTTCCACGACGGCTTTCCACTCTCTTGATGGAATTATCGGAGGGTGCTCATACCTACGGTTCCTTTCTAGGTGAACCCTATATTGGTCTCAGACAATCTTCATATGTTGTCTAGCCTTCTTTAGGACTGTGGCTCGATCGAAGGTCTCATTTCCGAACAGCCCAACCAACCGATTAGTGAGATCATCTTTTAAATTTTTCGTTTGTCTATCCCACCTTGTGCGGATGGTGGGCCCGAATATATCCAAGGACAAATCATTTAGATGTTTAGAAAAAACAGCATTTCCTGCAAAATGATCATGCCATCATTAGTTGAAAAAAAAAAATTATCGGTATATTGCAATCAAATTATAAACACTAACTTAAACAATGTATAATTACCTAGGATATTCTCTATATTTATTGGAACAAGATCTTCATCCACCAAAAATGTTGCTTGTATTGTACTTGTGATAGTGACACGGGAAGTTCCAGGAAATGTTGCTTCAGCAATATCAATACTAGCATGAGGCTCTGCATCGACCCCTTCTTCTGCATGATCTGGTGTGTGTCTGTCACTAGCAACTACACTCTCTATTTTCCTCGGGGGTGTCGCGGAACGTGTTTCCGGCTGTTCAATAAAAAAAAAATGGTGCATGAGTCGATGTACGTGGATTCATTTTATCATGTGACGATAGATCTCCACTAGCGTCACTTGGGCCAAAACCGCCTTGACCACTAGTGTGCGGTCCCACAAAATCCTGTAAATACAAACCACATTTTATAAGTTCACTATCATATAAAAGTAAAAATTATAAAGTTCTAAATGAACTTTTATTACGATTTAAGATTCCGCAACTTAATTGCAAGGCATGAGATCTCTTTACCAACACTGGAACCTTGGCTTTAATCTCGTCTATCTGCGGATTAGTGAATAGCAAAAAAATGATATCTGCATTAATTTTTTTCAATGTCTTCTCTATCAGCTTAACTGGGTCTAGAGAAGAACCAATTTCAGCATCGCCCAACAACTAATCTACATCAAAATCTATTGATTGTTGCGATGTTGTTTCATAGACCGTATCATTGGTCTGCAACAAAAATATATAAAACATTACTGTCGTGAAAGCAATAGACTGAGGAAATAAATATATTAACAAAACATATCTATCATGATAGATTCCTAAAATTACAACTAGGTTTACCTGATGCCCATATGATGGTGTCTTCAGATCCACAGCTTGGGACTTGCCCCGATTATCCCCCCACAGAAAAGAAGTAGAAAACATTATCATAATGAAACCAGTATACACACTAAAAATACATATAAAAAAAAGCATTATGCTACATATTTTATTGGTACAATTCTAATAATTATACTTGCTTTCTGATCAAGGATCATGATCTACTCATCGTATCAATGGTTATAGGTGACCTGCCCCGATCTACTAATAGGGAGGTGCCCCTTACAGAACTCTGAATTAGAAACATAGAAAATATTATCTAAACGAAACCAAAATACTCACTGAAACAATATAATAACAAAACATTTTGACGTATTTAAATTGTACAATTACAATCAGGTTTACCTATTTCCCCGAGGCTGTTGTTGTAGGTGGATACCCCGATCAACACTCTACATCAAATATAGATAAACATTATATTAACCAAATGAATATACTAATGAAAAAACACAGCAAAAAAAACTATTTTTTCATATTATAATTTTACTATTACAAAGATGTATACCTACTGCCTCAAGACAAGTTTGGTATGATCTACTTCTAGGGAGGTGACCCTTACATAACCCTGCATCAAAAACATAGAAACATTTACCTAAACGAAACCAAAATACTCACTAAAACAATATAATAAGAAAACATTTTGACGTATTTAAATTGTAAAATTACAATCAGGTTTACCTGTTTCCCCGAGGTTGTTTTCATTTGATAAACAGCTTGGTGGCTTCCCCAATCAACGTTCTGCATCAAATATAGATTTAACATTATATAAACCAAACGAATATACTAAAGAAAAAACACAGCAAAAAAAAAACATTTTTTCTTATTATAATTTTACTATTACAAAGATGTATACCTGCTGCCTAGAGGAAGTTGTACTCCTCTGACCATCTGCTTGCCGGGATTTTTCCCGATCACTACCCTGCAAAGTAAATATAGAAAATTTAAACGAAATAAACTAACAAAAAACCCTTAAGCTTTTAAATTCATTAATAAAAGGTTGGGTAAATTGTTAGATGTACCACTCCCATAGTAATCGTGTTTGTATCTACTCTACTCAAATTGTAATTAATAAGCAACTCTTCCCCTACAACTATTGATTTTATGGCGCATACAAAAACATGGTTTCCTTCACTCCCCTCAAATTTGTAGTTGGGTTGCTTAATTGTAGACCCTGGTTGTGTACTGTTTATAAACCCCGCAATATTCCCTGTGGCCTTTGGCCTTCCGTCAATGTACAACGTTGCTCCTTTATTTTGATATTTGTCTTTCAACTGTAAATAGTTTGTTGACAATCCATATCTACGCATACTTCATGTATATTGGACCAGTCGCATCCAATCTTTGTAGTTTTAACACGGTCCAACATACTCCATCAATTATGTACATTTGTCGTAGCCGACCTATATGACATCCATGCAAAACAACCCTAAACCATGTAATGACGACGGTGCAATTCGATATATCCTCTCGTTCACACAAAAATTTGTGTCCAGTTGAGGAATATCCTTGGGTACCCATTATTTCACTATATGTATGTACCTCAAGGGCACCTCAATGTCGCCTTATGTCTCATCATCATAGGAACATGACCCCCCTTCAGCGAGAAAAAATTCCATGCGTTTATGGAATTTTCTTCTGATATTTTGACATATATTTGATAAAACTCTTATAGACCTACTGGATGTCTCACTTTCCTCTAGCCTTCCTAAACTCCCCTCGCTCTAGGAAGACAAATATGACAAATCCTTGTTTGGTTCTACTTGCACTGTGGGGGAAAAGTTCAGATAGGACCTCAAGGAAGAGCGCCTTTTATAAGATGACGTGCAGCGCCTAGGTCCAGGTAAACTCCTTTCTTTTTTACATCTAATAAACAAGTACCACTGAAACTAAATAAAACAATAGTAACAAAACATAATTTCCATCTCTTTCAACTTTTCCACATTAACACTACCATTTGGCTCATTGTGTTAAAGTAATCTTCAGTAGCATGTAATTTCTAACAATCGTTAGAAATTGACCATTGTGTGGAATAGAAGGTCAAATAATATCAAATATATGCAATAGCTCCTTGTAACTACCTCTTATATTCAATAGCTCCTTGTAACTACCTCTTGAAACTCAAATAGGACCTCTAAAAGTTATGATAGCAAGAAATCTTTCTAACTAAGGTCTGGAGGGCGGTACATACAACTCAAAATGGGAGAAATGACCATATCAACCAAATGCCAAGGACAAGTTACCACAAGACCAATAAACAATAGGGTGTAAGGACCAAAAGTAAATCAACCATTGCGGGGAAGGTACAAATAAGGTCAAATAGATATTGCAATAGCTCCTTGTAACTACCTCTTATATGCAATAGCTCCATGTAACTACCTGTTATTTGACATGCCAAAGAGATAGAAGGTCAAATAATATCAAATATATGCAATAGCTCCTTGTAACTACCTCTTATATGCAATATCTCCTTGTAACTACCTCTTGTAACTCAAATAGGACCTATAAAAGGTATGATAGAAAGCAATCTTCCTAACTAAGGTCTAGAGGGTGGTACGAACAAATCAAGATGGGAGAAATGACCCTATCAACCCTACACCAAGGACAAGGTACCACAAGACAAATAAACAACAGGGTGTAAGGACCAAAAGTAAATCAACCATTGTGGGGAAGGTACAAATAAGGTCAAATATATATTGCAATAGCTCCTTGTAACTAACTCTTGTATGCAATAGCTCCTTATAACTACCTCTTCTATGCAATAGCTCCTTGTACTACCTGTTATTTGACATGCCAAAGAGATAGAAGGTCAAATAATGTCAAATATATGCAATAGCTCCTTGTAACTACCTCTTGTATGCAATAGCTCCTTGTAACTACCTGTTATTTGACATGACAAAGAGATAGAAGGTCGAATAATGTCAAATATATGCAATAGCGCCTTGTAACTACCTCTTATATGCAATAGCTCCTTGTAACTACCTCTTGTAACTACAATGTATGAGTGCTTTCCAATACAAAGTAGTAGAACTAAAATCTTGTATCTCATCAAAGGAAGTTATGATGCAAGTTTTAAGTCACTATTTGACACAAGAGAAGACTTGATTTTGACAACCAAATCTACAAAACTATTGGCACAAATGGTAAACGATTTCATTTTAAAAGAATGCAATGGGACTTGCAAAATATACAAAGTAAAGCACAAAGAATGATTACAACAAAAGTCTTAATGCAAGTAAAAGCTTAACAGAAAAACACATATCTGATCACCATTAATTTTCTCTGACGAGACATGTCTTAACTACTTAATACAAAAAATTAAAATTAAAATTAAAATTCAACCTATCACATTTAACACTACCAGATGGTCACGTTTTTAAAGTAATCTTCAGTAACATGTAATAAAAAACTTGTTTAATTTACAAGAAAATAAATACATGAAGATACTTACCTGGGTGTAGACGTTTCATGTAATATACTCAGAAGAGTTACTTTCAAAAATTATTGTTCCTCTTAGAGTCCAACCAACTCTAGGAACCAAGTGACCCTATTAGAGGGTTAGTAAAAACCTGAGAGAGAGAGATGACTAGGCTATGGTACAATCAATCAAAGAAATTCAATGACGGTCAAAAGGCTCAGTACAATCACAATAAAGATCAGCCCTTAATAAGTCTCAACATCACCAATAAAACTCAACAAATATATATAACCACAGATCAAGAACTACACACAAAATCTGAGCATATAAAACAAAGGTCAGTAAAAAAAAGAAAAATAACTTAAAAACTTAGTCCAATCTGCCCATAAAAAATTTTGTCCCACATAGATGAGCTAACAACTAGCAAACTGAGACCAAAGAGACTCACGGTCTCCACATATGAGTAGACAGAAGGGTAAAGAAAACCCTTAAGACCTCATGGCCCTTACTAAAAAAAACAGCAGAGAAAAACTAGGGCTCATGGCTGAGTCTGAGTGTCACAACCTCCCCAACAGGAAGAAGGGGAGCAGATTGAAAAAAAAAGTAGGAAGAAAGGTTACCAAACAAATCTCAATAACCTTCAAACTTCAAAAACAGATCTGAAAAATAAAAGATTAAAAAAAAAAGTAGAATGTCCTAGGTGGGTACTAGGTCGGTTACACAATTAAATAGGTGAGGGTACAAAGACCAACTAGTAAGGTACAAGTCAAAAACACAAGAGTGGGTATTAAGACTCATAACCATTAGGACTAAGGGGGTGTACCTCAAATGTGGACAGACTACCATAGTACCCATAAGACCAAAAACATAAAAGGTGGTACAAATCAAAAGATAACTCAAAATGAGTAAAAGGCCCAAAAGGTAAAAGGAAAGGTACCACAAAAAAATGAAAGGACCAAAATTCAATCAACCAAGGTGGGGTACAACCAATCATCTCTCTCTCAAATGTACCAGTGTTACATATAACCTGAAATTCCTTCATCACTGTAAAAGGAAAATTCCACACAGATGTTGTGATCATGTGGTCCTCTAGACTACTCCTAAGGTCAAGCGTTAGTGGCTCCATCAAGGGGTTTCCAGTCCCTTGAGAATACCATCTAACTCAACCATCTCAAAGAACTAGGAGAAGAGGACATCACACATCATTGTATTGGTAACTGACTGTGTAAGAACTCAAAAACCCTAAAGCAACCGAGCGTGCAGAAGGGGAGCCAAAAAAATAAGAGGCGTGCAGGACAAAAGCAAGCTCTAAAACTATATCGAGACCGATGTCACAGCAAGCGAGCTACAACAAACAGGCCAGAATGCCAACAAGCAGCACTATAAAATAAAATACCATCTAAAAGGTATGATAGCAAGAAATATTCCTAACTAAGGTCTGGAGACCTAAACATATTGTATCCTCCGCAAGGTGATAAAATCCAAGTCGAACAATACGAAGTAAGAGACCAAAGTGGAAGGATATCCCTCTACCGAAAGTGATCCTGGGTAAAAGAGACCTAAAATAAAAGACACTAAGCTACTTCGTTCATGACATGTCCGAGAAGGTTAACCGGAGCTTTTTCCTTTGAGCCCTTGTACAACCAATATGGAAAATACAAGGAAGACAATGCATAGGTGTCCTTAGGTGGTAAGTGGAATGCGACATTCCACAAAGTCTTCCCGGAACCATCCCTCACTGCTTACTCCTGTGGAATGGGGGGGCCTGTCAAAAAACTGGTCGATTACTATGTCAACAAATACAAGAGGATTTTATTACCCTAAAGGACATAAACTATGTTTGGATTCCTATCCCCGGTGTCCTACCTAACTAACAGATTATTTTGTATCCTTAAGTGAGGTTAGAATGTGTTGAGTTAGGGAGATAAATTTTAATGGTTTGTTGTCTTACTCAATCGGGTAGTGGAAGTGAAAATCAATGGTGTTATGACTCGACTCAAACCATGCATATGTGAATGAATCAATGCACTTTTATTTTCGATGAAAAACTATCTACAAGAAGGAGAGAGTTCTTCGATCCAAAAAGAAAAATAAACACAAGCAAAAACTTTTCAAAGAGAAAAAACTACACGTTTTGTATTTTTTTTTTTTATGCCAAACTAGAACTACTCTTTCAAATTAAATGAATCCAACAAATTTCTTCTACTTCCAATGATTAAAATGCATGCCAAGTAAATGGAAATATGGCTTCTATTTTCAATGAAACTTGTGATTTTTAAACGAAGGAGAGTATAGGGTTTGAGAAAAATTTCTAAGCCAATTGTATGAATTGAAATGCAAAGAAATTTTTCCAAGTAATAAAAATTTCCAATACTTCTTTCAAGGATTCAAAATGGATGTAACATATCTTCCTTGAATTTTTAGTAGAAATCACTCTTGCAATATGAGATCTAGAAGGCAAATAACCTAAGTGTCTTGTCACCTATACTCAGTTTTCATTTTTTGACTTGAATTTAGTTTTCATTTGGATGTGGCCATTTTTTTACTATAATAAGGGGTGGTATATTAAGGAGTGTGGGGCTCTTTCCTAATGTTAAATGAGGGTTGTGAAGATCTACCCATGTTTGAATCAAATATCTAATACTAGTTGCTGGAGGTATGTCATTGTGACCTACAACGATCCTTGTCTTTTCAGAAATTTGGATACTACTATTGTTGCCTATAGGTGGGAAACTACCCCCTCTTACTTCTCATGAATTATGTTCACTAAATCCAAGTTAGAAGTTATCATTGTATGACTCTTAAATATTTATTCAAGTATAGTGATCTCATCCCTCACCCAAAGGGTTTCTCTAAGCTCTAAGTATACTTTCAATTTTTCCAAATTTCGTCATTCCTCAAAAACCATTTCAAAATTCCTTTTGCATGTGGTTTTTTTTTCCCTTATCCAACACATATTTGACGAATATTGTCCTTTAATACAAATTTAATTTGTCTTATTTCTATTTATTTCTTAATAAGGATATGGTCAAATTATGTATCTTTGTGCAAATTGTAGACATAAAAAGGGTGCCATGGAAGGAAAACGTCCAATTGGAGTGAAAGTGGCATAAATATGTAGTTTTAGCGGTTTGAATGAGCTAACGCCTTAATTTCAGAAAAGTGCAAGTTGAGGTAGGCATATTTTAATTTTAAAATTATATACAACATGGTTTTTGCTGATTATATCTACTCCAAACATAATGGATAAAAGGCCATATTTTTTGCAGGGAATGCATTTTGTTGCTCTCCTGTATTGGGATTAGTATTGCAACCCCTCTTTTTTTTTCTCAATGCTTAGAGGATTCATTCACTAAACAATCCGCTTGTCTATTTTGATCTCTTAAGACATTATATATTTTCATTTTTTTCAAAGAGACTATATTCCTTTTTAATCTACTGAACGACTCTAGCAAATTTTTTATTCATTACATCAAGGTCCTTTACATATAAGTTATGAAAACCAATGAATATACTATGACAAATTACACTACAAATTCTCCTCCCATCCATTATTCTAAATACTTGAAAGAGAGTCGTAGATTTGGCCTTATTATTTGTGGCCCTTCCCAATCCCAATTCAAAACTCTCTTCTAGATTTCCCTTAGGATCGAAGATGACCCCCCCCCCTCCCGAATAACAAAATACAAAATTGAATTCAATAAATCCACTTAATACTTTATCCAACATATCAAACAAGCATTGATGATTGTACAAAGCTATTTTTATAAATACCTACAACACATTCTTGTAAAATATGCTACAATATACTTGAAGACCTAACACCATACTACACGATTACTAACATTCTACTCCATATTTGGGGACCTGCATGCCTACTAGAAATTCATTGTCAATCTCCTAAAACCTTCTATACCTAGGAGTATGTCACACAAAGTTTTTCCTACATACTTATACATGTCATTATATACCTACAGATATGGCATGCCACCGTTTTTTAACATGTTGCTACAAACTTTAACACCTATAGGAAGCTACAGACTTTTGCATTTCTAGTTTCAAGGATTTGTTACATGGAAGGGGTTCACTACAAGACTTTAGTGCAAGGCCTTTCAATCTACTACATAATTTATTGTCAAATAAATTGGCATAATCATGAAACCTTATCAAATTTGTAGCAAGGAAATCAAGTTAAGTCAATGCACCCAAAGATTACAACACATATAATCTCACTTACAAAGACTGCCAAGTATTGTTATTTTCATTTTGAGATTATGTCATAATTTATTTAAATGTGTTATTAATGTTATCTAATGGTTGTTAACCCAAATTATTCCCGTCCATCTATCAAACCCAACAACCATTTAAACTACATTTTAAACATAATACTCTAAACATGAGTTGGTGGGAAAGTGTGATATCCATACATAATAGTAGGTTGAATTTGGAAAAATACACAACGTGTAGTTGGAAGTGTCGAACCCTAACCCTAATGTGACCTAATCCTAATATTCCCTACTGGTGTGGATATATGAGCAAAGAGAAGTGTGTCTCCAATGGACTGAACTAAATTGAAATTCTAAGTATGGAAGTCTAAGTTGGGTTCCAAAATCCAAGTTGCTTCAACTAGGCATCAACAACACAAAGTAAAGACACTAGCCTTTGTTGATCAAAACTATCTGCAAATATCTACAAATCTACCTACATTTTTCAGGTTTCAATCCAAAAGGAGGAAGAGAAATGTTATGAGCACCAGTGGTTTCAGCTCTTGGTTGTCTATCACAATAAAAAACTTCATTCTCTGCACCAAAACATTCACAAGTAAAAGTTTATCACTTTGCTTGATACTATTACCAGGATACCACTACCTAGACATGAATAGAAAGGTAAAAGGAGAAATGACATGCAATCCATAGGAATGATCTTTTATGCCTTTTTTTTTCCCATAGTTTTCCCAATTTGGTAGCAAATATAGGATTCTAGACATACAAAAGATACCTATGCAGTACTATTACCCAAAATGTTGTGTGGTGTATTAGAGAATTTGCCTTCACATAGCTAATGACAAATTCGTCTTCAAAATATATGAGATGCTAGAAATTTTAGGGCTCCAAGAATTTTAAATGATGATATGTAGTCATTGAAAGGAATCATGGATGGTTCTTTATGGACCGTACATATATTCGACCTCATGGATTCCAGGGTAGGCCAATTGGCCACCAAGGCCCAACATATGTAGACAAGAAGAACCTTATATATGAAATATGAAGGTAAACAGAAACTATTCATTGTTGGTTAGTCATCAAAGAAATTAAAGTTGCGAAATGTTCATCTTTCAACTATACAAAGGATAAATATAACCTAGTTTTCTCCTTTAGAATCCTTCAAGATTGTTCCAAACCTTGTGTTGGTATATCAATAGAAATAATCTACCATAAAATACAACAGGAAAAATAAAAAGAACAAACCGACAACTAGGTTTAGCTTTTAACCTTGATGCCCCCTATTTTAAAATCTTTTACACTCCCACGTACCTCATACATTCAGTAGACAATCTCACTCAAAAAAAAGTGTCTTTTTGTACTAACAACACCAGTTCATCGGGTACACACTTACTAATCCACAAACACTATGTATCACTTATTCACACCACTATTAACCACTATCAAACAAATGCATAGATTCATTTAATCACGGAGGGAGCATCTTTAGAGATTTCTCTGCTCTGAACTTATTAGAAAACAAAATTTAGGATTCAAAATCCCATGAGCAGAGGATTTCACCACATACCGAAGGAATTTCTCCTTCCAATCGAAACCCTTGATCTCTTGCTCATGATTGTGAAATGGAAGCCCTTTGGTTCCCTTGATCTCCTGCGCACAACCCTGAAGCAATTGGGAAACAATAAAATGGAGCAGTGTGGCGCACAACCTCGAAGCAATTGATGGATGCACTATGTGAAATGAAGCCAGGGATAACAGGTTTCATGAAAATGGCACACAACCCCGAAGCAATTGGGAAACAATAAATTGGCGTAGTGTGGTGCACAACCCCAAATCAATTGATGGATGCACTCAGTGAAAGGAATCCAAGGATAACAGGTTTTGAAAAAATGGCACACAACCCCGAAGAAATTGGAAAACAATAAAATAGCACAATGTGGCGCACAACCCCGAAGAAATTAATGGATGCACTTAGTGAAACAAAGCCAGGGATAACAGGTTTCGCGGCAGCCTTGAGAAGTGGGTAATGAAGCTGGTATAACATAGGGTTTTTATATCGACCACCTTATATTATAAGGTGCTTGCAAACCATAAGGTATAGAGGAGGGTATTTAATATAGACAAATGTGCAATATAATGTTTTCTAGAATAAACATGGCCTTTGCCATATGTCTAAATCATAGAGTTGTTCATCCCTACTCCTAATGCCTCTAACTATCCTATAATTATAACTTCTAAAAAATTGACATGTATATTGTAGAACATATTGATTAAGAAACAAAATAATGATACATAACATACTTATAAACCTCATTGGAGTAAGACTAAATACTAGGTCCACTAGGGGTAACTTCTTGCATTATTTATAGTGTCTCTAACCTAGACCCAAGTTCTAGCTGCATATTACTGGAATTTGCAGTAGGGATTGAATCTCCTTTCTTTCCCATCAAACCAGAACTATGCAACTATCCCACTCCTAACATGCCCATAGAGTGGGCACACTAAAGTAGGTCCTCAAAAGAGTTTGGTTCTTTTAATGGACGATAAGGAATTGTGATAGGGAAACTGAGGCAAGTTAGAAGTCTTTCTATTTGCTACTAGATAGTACTAACCTTCAAGTTGATTTCCAAATGTTGCAATAATTGAATATCCATGAATGCTTCCACCTTTTTTCCCAACCCTACCACTATAGAATATTCTTGGAAAAATCTACTGCATAGGCATCTTGATCCTTATTCTTTGTTTTCATCTATTAAGTGAACTCATCCTTCTAATGTTTCCAACACAATATCCAATTTAGAACATCGTATTGTGTCTGCACAATGTATTTTTCATTCTTCCTCAAACCCTAATGCACTACATTCAACTCACATAGAATACAATAACCTCTTCTACAATGAAATTGACCCATCATAGAGATGCTCCAATTGATATTCCTACAATCTCTCAAATCTTCTCTAAAACAATCTCCACCGCCCAAAAATGATTGTATGCTATCTCATTGATGAATAAAGAAGTGAGAATGTCAACCTCACGCCCAACTCCACCTTTCAATAGATGATTGAAACCATAGTCCAAATCACATCTTTTCTTGAAATCATTAACACTAAGACATATGTTAAGCTCCCTAGGAATGCACATAAACCTACCTATGTCATCAAGGGTATATTCAAGTGACAACTTTCCCCAAAAAATATGCACTAGTGTCCTACATTTACCCCTACTCACCACCATAGTACTAACTATTATGATCCCTTTCCAAACCACATGCATATATGATTGATAAGTTGCATGACACATTAATTTGCAACTCAGACTTGTCTGGATGCATTTCCATGTCATGAACAATGGGACACTCTCCAAATTTGACAACATGATTATGGAGGTAGCAATGGGATGAGCTCCCCATTCACCTTACAATTCCCTTTTGCAAGCAAGGACCCTCTATTTTCTAGTGCATTGACTTGTTTATTCTGGCCTCTAAGTATATGGAGAAACTTAGTATGCTCCATCCCATGCTTTCCTTCCACACCTTATATTATAAAGTGCTTACAATCCATCACAAGGGTTACTACATCCAAATGTGATAGAAACCCAATTCATTGCATAGATTGAAAAGATAAACATTCCAACAAATGAAACCATGAATAAACCAAAGAACAGTTTCAATTTATCAATAGTGTCATGCCGAAAGACCTCCCTTTTACAGTCTTAAAAGGGAAATGATGTAGCTGGTGGATAATGTAAAATGTGTTTTATTAAGTTGAAAAGGTCCATAAATCCAATCTAAATCATTCGATGCCTTATTTGAAACAATTGTCTTGTCTTACCTTTATGTTGTTATCAATCGTTTAATGTGTGTAGGTCCCCATCTAATGTGCCATGTTGTTCGTCCATAAGTGAATGGATCCTCCTTAATCCTTGAATCATGCCTTCATCAATTACAAATATGCTTTGACATTGGATAACTACTTATGTAGTCATATTGCATCAATACCTTCCTCTTACATCGAGTAATGTTAAAGTTGACTTGGATCTTGAATGTAGAAAGCTCTCAAACGAAACGTGAAAGGTGTAGATAAAGTTTTAATGTAGGTACAATGTAAAGGCAAGTAGTTAAGCTTTAACATGACAAGATAAGGATATTGAATTGAGATACTTATATTTGTGAGGTGATGGTAGTCTTGTAGACATGTGTTAAGGTTTACATGTTTTGAAATTGATAATTGTGTGTGCTTATGTATATGGAATTTTGAAGGCTAGGTGAAGATGACAAAGATGATGACGATGATCATGATGAAGATTAGCATGATCATGATGACGATGATGACGATGATGATGATGATGATGATGATGATGATGATGATGATGGTGATGACGATGATGATGATGAAGATCATGACGATGATGACGATGATGATGAAGATGAAGATGATGAAGATGATGATGATGATGATGATGATGATGATGATGATGATGATGATGATGATGATGAAGATGGTGATGACGATGATGATGACGATGAAGATGACGATGATGATGACGATGATGTTGATGATGATGATGATGAAGATGACGATGGTGATGATGATGAAGATGGTGATGACGATGATGATGATGATGATGATGATGATGATGATGATGATGAAGATGATGATGATGAAGAGGTTGATGAGGAAGAGGGTGATGATGATGATGATGATGATGATGATGATGGTGGTGGTGGTGGTGATGGTGGTGGTGGTTGTGGTGGTGGTGGTGACGACGACAACGATGATGATGATGAGGATGATGAATCTGACGACCTTGTAATACCACCGACGGAAAAAGGAGTCGTATAACAGATTTCTTATAATGTAATTTCGGTAGGATATCCGACACCCCTTCAAAAGAATCCAACAAGCTTTCCAAACCACCAACGCCAAATGCCATCGGTCTTTCTAGGTATCTGCGTCAGATATCCTACAACGATGATGATGATGATGATGATGATGATGATGATGATGATGATGATGATGATGACGACGACGATGATGATGATGAAGATGATTATGATGCACTAATGATGATGATGATGATGATGATGATGATGATGATGATGAAGATCATGATGAAGATGGTGATGACCATGATGATAATGATGATGAAAATCGTGACGATGATGATGATGATGATGATGATGATGATGATGATGATGAAGATGATGATGATGATGAAGATGATGCTGATGATGATGGTGGTGAAGATGATGATGATGAAGATGATGATGATGATGATGATGATGATGATGATGAAGATGGTGATGACGATGATGATGACAATGAAGATGACGATGATGATAACGATGATGATGACGATGATGTTGATGATGATGATGATGGTGATGATGAAAATGAAGATGACGATGGTGATAATGATAAAGATGGTGATGACGATGATGATGAAGAAGAAGAAGAATATGATGATGATGAAGATGATGATGAAGATGTTGATGAGGAAGAGGGTGATCACTAGTACAAAATGAGAAATTAATGACTAAAATTCAACTATAAATGACTATTTTTGAGTCGGTGACTAATAGTATCCGATTTCCACTATCTTATCTCTTATCGTATTTCACTAGTCAATAATTGGTTGACTTATTAGTCATGATTTAGTCATTGATAGTCACTGATTAAGTTATTGATTTAGTCATTGATACTCACTGATTTAGTCACTGATTTAGTCATTGATACTCACTGATTTAGTCACTAATTTAGTCACTGATTTAGTCATTGATTTAGTCATTGATTGTCACAATTAATGACCAAATATACGACTAAATAAACTACTAGATGATAAAATATTTGTAACGCCCGTATTTTGATTAGGCATATTTGTCAGTTAGACATGCCATACTTTATTTTCTTATATATTCTGTTGAACTCAGCTCGACTGAGTAAACTATATTCCGATATGATGGACCTCATTATATGATGTTACTTTGTTTAATGATTTTACCGGGATTATGATGTTACTATGTTATGCGGTTACGATGTCATGATTATCATGTGAATTTCTTTATTTTACGATTATAGTATATGTTTATATGTTTTCATTAATAAGATGTTAACTATATGATTCGGTATGTGGATATCATCTTCTTATATAAATTATTGAAGTGTTATATGTCGTACGCATCTATGATGAACTAAAAAGGTTACATGAGATAAAATGATTTTGATAACATGGATCAATTGGCGATCAATGGGAAATGCTTCTATGAATTGTACTTTGCGAAATACTAACCTATAGGACACAAGGGCTATGGGATAGCCAGTTACTTGATCTGATATATTGGGAAAGGAACATGTTCGTACAATAAACCTAAGTCAGCCAAAAATGATGATACGATAACACAAACTGATAATCCTGATAGCAGCAAGGTATGAGTCGATAAGGGCGTAGGCCCAGTATGTTGAGAGGGATGGATGTGTTTCCCACCGTATGTTCCTATGATACCCGAGGTCGTGGGAGGGTCATGCTGAGACACGCTCCCTATGTAGTTGTGATGACGACGGTTGGATTCCTGCTAGGGGAGGATAGGTCCGCTGTTCAGCCGACGCTATCACTCTCAAGTTCTATGTGGTCAGATCGGTGAGTCCGACATCCACTTTTGTACTAGCAGCAGAAGGATAGGGAGGATGCTGGACGTAGGTTATGATGGGAGGATGTGTTAGTTAGTATTGTTGAGGGTTGGGTATTCCTTGATTCCGAGTTAGTGGTAGTAAGTACCCTTCCTTGTACATGATCGATTAAACTAATGTAAAGATAAAGATAATGATGTGAAATCGTAAAGAATTAACTGTTAAATAACTGAGGATGTTAAAGTAATTGTACTATATATATTATGCATGTTCTTCTACATGAGGGTAAATACTACTATTAGTTAGCAAGTATGCATAGGCGGGATGGGGTTTGTCTATAGTACATTTACAATCTGTGCTTACACTGGCCACGCATGCACACCTTACACATGTACACTAGTATCGATATACAAACACTTAAACATATGGAATAAATGTATAAGTCGTCATAAGTAAATATGTAAATCATGCATTGATCGAACTCTAATAACGAATATAAAGTTATTTAAGAGGTGTAAAACAAATCAATCAAGCTATGTATTACTTGTTGGTAAACATCGTGATAAACAATTGAGACAAGTGTCGTCAGTTCACATCGTCATCTGAGAATTGTTGTAGATAAGGTAATGGTACTGCCTAATTAATTAGTAAGATTGTTTAAGCCCTTAAGGGTGCTTTGTTTAGAAGAACGACGATGCTATGTAGATGTTAGAGTACTCATGTGATAAACAAATGATTTAAAAGACATTTTATTAAATTCACCATTTATTATTACTTTGTGGTGATTTAATTAATAATATTACTTAATTAATGTTATTTTAATAATATTACCATTCATGTTATAACAATTGCAAAATAGGTAAAATTTAAATATTGATTAATAAACGATAAGAGTGTGATTATTCCCTCTCTAAGTTAGACATAATAGGATAACAATTTTGGAATGGATGTGATGAGATGAAAAAGGTTTATTACTATTTAGCTATTCAATGCGAATTTTAGAATTTAAATCACAAAGTTATCTTGACAAATGTGGTAGACCATTAAAAGATATCATGTCCAAGTGAAAAGAGTCAACTATTTATATAATATTTTACTAATGACATTAATAACATTAAATACAAAAGGAAAGGAGTTAATGGTTGAGGGGCTCGAGAGGGGAGTTTGGGGGCGGTGGAGTAAGCCCAGGGCTTTCTCGAGTAGGGAAAAATGTATATAGAGGGTATGAAGTGGAAGGGAAAGGGGGATAGCTAGAAGTACAGAGAAAAAGGTGGGGGAGAACGAAAGGAATTCTGCTCTCAGGATTATCAGTTTCTGAGCTCGGGGGCTTGGAAATCCTTGAATTTCCAAGGTCCAGCAAGATAATAGCTGGTCGGTAGGGTGGACACATCGTTTTGGCTAATTAAGGAAGTATAACATCACCTGCTACAACCTACGATCGACTAGCATCAGCATCAGGTAATTTCCTTGTTATTCGTTTAATTCGATAATTATGCTGAAACTTACTTTGAACCCTGCAATTACTTTGCTATTTACTGCTTTATTATGGTGAAATATATTATTATGCTGAAAACAATTGTTGCAAGAAAATATTGATATGCTGGTTTATTTTTTTATACGAATGTATGAATTTTAAGTACAAAACAGTAAACTAAATCTCATTAACAGGATTAGAAATTTGGTTGGAAGTTACTCCCATACACCTGAGTAAAGTCTAATACATGGAAAATTAACTCAGAAATTCCACCCAGTGCTCTGCTGAAAAACCAGGGCACTACAGATGGTATCAGAGCAAAGGTTCAAACACTGAGAACTTAGGGCCGAACTACACCTGGCATTATAGGGAATTTACTAGAAAATAACAAACAAATACGAAGGCTGCAACAAAGGGGGAGATAACTTGAAGAGCCTTTTTCAGGTATTTACAAAAGCATAACAGAAACAGAATTCGAACGATATATATATATAACTGCCTATGAAACTTGTGAACTATTTAATATTTTAAAGAGAGCCACATTCATAGGCAAACGCCGAGACCTCCTTTTGAAAGAGCTTCGTGACTTAAGGATTTCATTATAAAACAAGGGATATAAAACAATAATCATATTTAGGGCTGAGCCTAGACTTCATTAAACAAACCCTTTTAGAAAAACAACAACATTTCTATATAAACTCTTTTAATTTTCAAACCCATATCAAAAAAAAAAAAAAAACATAAAATAATATACTCCACTGCAACTGAAAATTGTCAATGGATCATAAGAGCTACAAATGAACTCAAATCTACAGGGAAGAAAATAGCATACAATATAAGGTTTTTAACCCCAAAAAAAATTGCTAGAAATTAGTTTCAATGCAAATGACGAACAGCTAAAAATGAAAAATGCTGTAAATTCTCCAACGTAGCTATTATAGTGGTTCAGAGAAGCATTTCTAATTGTTAATATGCATAGTGATGAGCTGATAGGGGAAAGAGGATATATCTTAATTCCAGCTACAGCAAAAACAACTATTGTGCTAACAAGCATCTTGCAGTATCCAACCTGAACACATAAGACAATCTGCCAATAGGACATATTTCAATTGAAGAATCAATCCACTGGAACTACTTGCAATGTGAAACTTTTATTTTCCTGATATTAGGCTGTAAGTATACATCATGTGACATGGTATGATTTTAGGCTCAAAATAAAATAAAATAAAACAAAATAACAAGATATTCATTCATTTTACAAGTAATATATCATTAAACGCTTTGGAAAATAATTCTAATCTCAAGATTCGTCACACCAATTTGAAAATTCCAGCACACCAGTAAACTTATTAAATTCACAACTGAAAAGAAAGAATGGAAAAGCGAGTAACCCAAGATCCTGATCTCATTTTGCCTTACATTAATTGTTTAAACATAAAACCATTATTACTAACTGCTGAAGTGAGCAGACATGCATATCGATAAGTAGTGAACCTTGAGTAGAGTTATTCTAAATACTTAATTCTCTACGGAAACAAATTGTCTCATTTCATCCTAAGCTAAAATGCCGGGAACTTAGGATACAAATTTTCCATAGTAAAGCTCACCCACAAATGATTTAGACTAGCTCTCTCCTCAAAGCCAGCATCCTGCAATGATATTGGGTGGCACCACCCCAAAAGAAGGAGAAGCATGGTTGAAGGAAACACAGAAAAGTTAAATGATTGCAAAAGTTTTTGAATTGATCTTTTTAAAGTAAGACCTGAAGGAAAGAATATACCAAAATGCAACCAGCTAGCACGATCCGCAGAAGCAGGGTATGGCCTAAACCTTGCATCAGAAACTCTCTGTGTTCGCCTCCCCACAACACCACTAGGAGGGGTGTTATAGGAATCCCCATAACCTGAGCCAAACACGCTCCACTACAGCCCATGTACCCAGCTCCTGGAGTCAGCTGCCAGGTCAACTGGAGATCCACGTACGCCATCGCAGCTTGAACGCCAAGCTCACTCACGAGCTTTCTTTCCTTTTGTTTCTTTTAGGGTTGTTTTAGCAGGGCTTAAATTAAGATATATATTGGACACCAGGCCCAATCGATAATTATTCCAACCAATCATCGAAAATCAACATATATTCACAAGGAAGCTAAACAGTATCAAACATCGAATCTTGACATACACATAGCTCCATAGCCACCAATCATCCCACTACCATAGCCACCAAATCCTTCACCATAAGATGAAAGACGACTTCCATAGCCACGAGAAGCATCTTCTCCATAACCTCCGTAGCCCCTACCACATTTAGAACCTCCATACCCTGCATACCCTCCAGGCCTGCCACCAAAACATCCTACTGACCTATATGGGTTGACGCCGTAACCTGCTGGCCACATAAACTAAACATTAAAATTTGATTTCGAATAAGAGAAAAGGAAAAGGTGAAACCCTAGTGCAGCTCCAGAACGGGAAACAGTAAAGTTTATTAGGCTAATCCATAGCTCTCAACACCATGAGCTCGTCATATGAACAATGAAGGATATCGGGCCCAGCCCTAGCTCTCGACAGCCGAGAGAATACCAAGCAGCCTGCAGCCAAACCCAAACGTACCCACGCATACAACAAGCAATCGAAGTGCCAAGCTCACTTAGAAGCTTACCTTCTTTTGTTCCTTATAAAGATTAACGGGCCCGACCCAAGCTCACCACCGAGAGCCAGCTGCCAAGTCCAATGGGGGTCACACATAAGCGCCACGTACACCCAGGAGCACTCTTTCCTTTGTTATATAAGGCGCCCAGCACCGATAGCTTACAGAGCGACTATCACCGGAGCCCAAAGGGGCCCAACATGCATTAACCAAGGGCCAAGCTCACCAGCATGCATTCCTTTGTTATATCGGGCCCGGCCCATGTACTCAGCACAAAGATCCTATCAAGCACCCATGCCCATACCATTACACCATCGTTATTGCATATCAAGTGACCCACAACCAAATCGAGGGACACATGTTAACACATGTACCCTAGCGCAGACCAGAGTACGCCCTAGAGAAATCCCTTCTGTCAAGAACAAATCGCGCGACCAGCTGCCGAGCGCAAAGGTGCCGACGGAGTCTTCCCAATGTCGAATGAAACCTAATCCTCTTCCATAAATAGGGAATAATAGATGCCACGTAAGGCGGTTTCCGCATGGCCCTTTAAGTGGTTTACCATACCGTTTTTTGGTATACGAACGAGTAAGGAATATACACGTGTGAGGGTGGTATTTTGCCGCAACCACCAACCCCCCGTATCGTGCGTGCAAGTTGCCAACGCAGAATAAAAGGGAGCCGTCGATCTCCCTCTACGGCTCTTGCAAACCTCCAAACAAAACGAACTTTACTCGCGTCTAACGGCTGGGGATATTTCCCGCGCTTCTAAGGTTTAACCTCCATCACACAATCTCCAAGTTTAAAGTATCCGTCAAATCCCACACGATACCATGTCATTGAGCATTGAGCACGAGCTGATCTGTAGCACCACACTGATTACCAGGCCAATCGTCAAGCCACGAGGAGCAGAGTATGTGCACAACACTGTGCCCGTGGGCCGTGGCCTCTCATTGGGCGCTCTTGCACTTTGGGTTTGGGTGCTTGTGTTGACCATTGTGCCTTTGGCATATGGGTGATACAATGTTTGGCTACGCCCTGAAATTTGGTGGGACTAAAGCCCAACAATTTAAAAAAAAAAAAAAATTAATTAATTATCTCTTTTCTTCATAAAACTCTCACTCGAGCTAAACTCTTTTATATGAAAAACAAAAAATATATATATATAAACCTTTAACTCACCAGGTCAAAAAAAATGGATTGCGGCAAATTCCAATATAATTATATAATGTTAGAGTATTTTATTTAAATTGAATTAAATCAAATTTCGTATATATTTATATAATGTTATAACCTAGGTTTGTTAAAGAATTAAAAGTTAATATTTAAAAATATAAAGCTACTCACAAACTTTACATTTAAAAGTTCATCATAGATTTAAAATTCTAAGGCCAATTATGGTAAGGTTGAAGAGGTTTGATGAAGTCATATTTAAATTTTCATATATAAAATTTAATATATATATATATATTAAATTTAAATATTTTAAATTTTCTCCCTTAAATATATATATATATATATATTAAATTTAAATATTTTAAATTTTCTCCCTTAAATATATATATATATATATATATATATATATATATATATATATATATATATATATATATATATGTATTGATTTATTTATTTCTTTTCCAAGATTTAAATATTTATATATATATATTAAATTTAAATACAGAGTGGAAATTTTTACATACCAACTAAGAAAGGAAAGTTGGTGTTTTAATCTATTAATGAAATTTCATCATAACTAGACTTTAATATTTTCAATGTGACACATTCATTGCAAATAAAATAGTATAATATTTAAAAATAGTATAATGTGTTGGCACTAAGTCTTCATTTTATTTTAATATTTAAAAATAGTATATTTGTATGGGAAAATCATAAAAATGTCTTCAAAATAGAAATACGAAATAAATTAGTATAAGTAATTGAAACATATATAATCCCAACTTCAATTATCTATGTGAATATTAAGAACCTTACTCTATACTCAAAATTTAGAGGAAATAAATTTTAAATAAACATAACACGGTGTATATTAAAATTACAAAAATCATTATAAACTCATTTTATATTTAATACCAAAAGTTGTACTCGTTTATTATACACCTATTTGTCAAATGGTTAAGTTAAAAGCAAACATGATACTTTTAATTAAGATCAACACAACACATTTAATATATAAATTATTATGGCCATAATCATAAATTAGTTTCACATTTCATTTATAAATTATTATACTCATAATCATAAATTATAATAAACGTTAATAATAAAAAGATTTAAATATTTCACAATTATTTATTATAGAAGTGGTAAAGCTAATAGTAGCAGAGAGTCTTTTCAAATGAGATGAACACAACACATTTAATTTATAAATTCATATATTAGGGATGTTATTCACATTATTTCATAAATTCTTATATTAAAAATGTTATTCATATTAATTGAGAACAACTTTGTTACGTCGACATTAAAATCAATAATATTGATGCAGTGCTTAAACATCAATATTGGTCACAATTGAGTTAACAAATACATCTAACAATAAGATTAAATGTCTCACAACTTATCATCCTAACTAGTCACAAGAAAGTAGAGACCGCAATCACATTTATGTTAAATATCCATCTTATGACTCAATTGTGTTCATTTTCATATTAAAAGTTTGATCACAATTTGGTCATTTTAACTTCCAAATTTATGTGAAAATAGAGGCTAGGGTATTTGGATGGATTTCATGGTCCAAAATGTGGTAAAAGGGAATTGGAGAATGCACTCATGTATGAATATGCATGCATTCTCTTTACAATAGTCTCAACTCCATTCAAACTACCACATAGTCTACTACGTTTTTTTTCCAAATAGGCATAAACAAAATCGCGCCCATATTTTAGAAATGCACAACATTAGTAATGAGTGTCTATTTTAAAAATGCATGCAAATATATATATTATAAAATTTGCTATATTAAAGTGAAAACTCATGAACACCTCATAATCATATTTACAAATGGAATTTTTATTTAAAAATATAAATAAATGTAATAATATACAAGTATTTTAGTTGGAAAATGTTAAGATATGAAATGTTATGTAGCTCAGAGATAGAGAGACTTAGAAAATATATTATATATTATTTAGATAAGATAAGGGATGGAAATAAAATTTTCTCAATACAAGGACTAGGTATCCTTTTGAATCACATTAAGGAAAACACCATGCACTTAAACAAGGAGATGGCATATAAAGCTTATTAAAAGACTATTTCTTAATGGGGTACATGACTTTAGAATAAATAAGTTAAATATTGGGGTAATGGTGCAATAAGGTTTTTGAGAAAATTTTGAATTTAATCATACCTAATATAGTGATGATCTTGGGTAATAATAAGAGATTCATAAGAATCTCCACACAATCCTCAACTTAAATTAAAGCGGTTGTTATGAAGTTCTAATATGATTAATGATGTTTCGTTCAACCTGTAGGATTAGATTAAGGCCTTTACGAAGTAAATAAAAGTGGCTTGTGTGGGTAGGAAGAGTGGTGTTGTACAAATACAATGGCATACCAGGATAAATGCTAGTAATTACCTTTGTGATGGTAAGGATGGGAACAAAACTAGCTATGAAATTCTTAAGGAATTGAAGAAGTACTGGTTTCCCAATAGATTATATTAGTTTAAAAGGGAGAATAATAAATAAACATGATAACAATTGTGTTTTGATAAGAAATAGCCATGGAAACTTTGTGAAACAATAATAGTTCTCCTAGTTTAATGAATGTTATGATACTTAAATATTATTGCATATTACCAATAATGAAATAACAAGGTAAGAACTTAGGATTTAGAGGGCATGAACCTTCTTCCCCTAAAAGGGATACCCACCGTAAGGGTCCTCGATAGTTGCGCATGGAGTGAATGCAAATTATGAGTCCTAAAGACCTCCATTTAAATTGTTGACTAATCCATGCCAAGTTGGATCAGTAAAAGCTTTGGTAAACTCCGTTGTGTGATGGATAAACTTATCTGGATGATGTAACTTAAGGAATATTGTAAAAAGGTATGAAATAGGATACTAAGGTGAATAGAACATGATTATAACATGTAGGAATTCTAGGCATAATATTGAGATCCAACAAAAGGATTAATCTAAAAATGTTCTTTAATTATTAGAACACATATCACGAGATAAGAAAAGTAAAATTAAGAGATAATCTCGGCATATTTGGTCAAGTTAAAGCTAAGTAGGACATGTATGGCCAGGACCCGCCATTTGCGGAATTGCATAGACTATGAGTCAAGATTTTCCTGCACTATTTTGACCATAACTTTGGGACGAAGTTTCCCGAAGGGTGGGTGTATGTAACGCCCGTATTTTGATTAGGCATATTTGTCAATTAGACGCGCCATACTTTATTTTCTTATATATTCTATTGAACTCAGCTCGACTGAGTAAACTATATTCCGATATGATGGACCTCATTATATGATGTTACTTTGTTTAATGATTTCACCGGGAATATGATGTTACTATGTTATGCGGTTACGATGTCATGATTATCATGTGATTTCTTTATTTTACGATTACAATATATGTTTATATGTTTTCATTAATAAGATGTTAACTATATGATTCGGTATGTGGATACCATCTTCTTATATAAATTATTGAAGTGTTATATGTCGTACGCATCTATGATGAACTAAAAAGGTTACATGAGATAAAATGATTTTGATAACATGGATCAATTGGCGATCAATGGGAAATGCTTCTATGAATTGTACTTTGCAAAATACTAACCTACAGGACACAAGGGCTATGGGATAGCCAGTTACTTGATCTGATATATTGGGAAAGGAACATGTTCGTACAGTAAACCTAAGTCAGCCAAAAATGATGATACAATAACACAAACTAATAATCCTGATAGCAGCAAGGTATGAGTCGATAAGGGCGTAGGCCCAGTATGTTGAGAGGGTGGATGTGTTTCCCACCCTATGTTCCTATGATACCCGAGGTCGTGGGAGGGCCGTGATGAGACACGCTCCCCATGTAGTTGTGATGACGACGGTCGGATGCCTGCTAGGGGAGGATAGGTCCGCTGTTCAGCCCACGCTATCGCTCTCAAGTTCTATGTGGTCAGATCGGTGAGTCCGACATCCACTTTTGTACTAGCAGAGGAAGGATAGGGAGGATGTTGGACGTAGGTTATGATGGGAGGATGTGTTAGTTATTACTGTTGAGGGTTGGGTATTCCTTGATTTCGATTTAGTGGTAGTAAGCACCCTTCCTTGTACATGATCGATTAAACTAATGTAAAGATAAAGATAATGATGTGAAATCGTAAAGAATTAACTGTTAAATAACTGAGGATGTTAAAGTAATTGTACTATATATATTATGCTTGTTCTTCTACATGAGGGTAAATACTACTATTAGTTAGCAAGTATACATAGGCGGGATGGGGTTTGTCTATAGTACATTTACAATCTGTGCATACACTGGCCACGCATGCACACCTTGAACATGTACACTAGTATCGATATAAAAACACTTAAACATATGGAATAAATGTATAAGTCGTCATAAGTAAATATGTAAATCATGCATTGATCGAAGTCTGATAACGAATATAAAGTTATTTAAGAGGTGTAAAACAAATCAATCAAGCTATGTATTACTTGTTGGTAAACATCGTGATAAACAATTGAGACAAGTGTCATTAGTTCACATCGTCATCTGAGAATTGTTGTAGATAAGGTAATGGTACTGTCTAATTAATTAGTAAGATTGTTTAAGCCCTTAAGGGTGCTTTGTTTAGAAGAACGATGATGCTATGTAGATGTTAGAGTACTCATGTTATAAACAAATGATTTAAAAGACATTTTATTAAATTCATCATTTATTATTACTTTGTGGTGATTTAATTAATAATATTACTTAATTAATGTTATTTTAATAATATTACCATTCATGTTATAACAATTGCAAAATAGGTAAAATTTAAATATTGATTAATAAATGATTAGAGTGTGATTATTCCCTCTCTAAGTTAGACATAATAGGATAACAATTTTGGAATGGATGTGATGAGATGAAAAAGGTTTATTACTATTTAGCTATTCAATGCGAATCTTAGAATTTAAATCACAAAGATAAGTTATCTTGAAAAATGTGGTAGACCATTGAAACATATCATGTCCAAGTGAAAAGAGTCAACTATTTATATAATATTTTACTAATGACATCAATAACATTAAATACAAAAGGAAAGGAGTTAATGGTTGAGGGGATCGAGAGGGGAGTTTGGGGGCGGTGGAGTAAGCCCAAGGCCTTCTCGAGTAGGGAAAAATGTATATAGAGGGTATGAAGTGGAAGGGAAAGGGGGATAGCTATAAGTACAGAGAAAAAGGTGGGGGAGAACGAAAGGAATTCGGCTCTCAGGATTATCAGTTTGTGAGCTCAGGTGCTTGGAAATCCTTGAATTTTCAAGGGCCAGCAAGATAATAGTTGTTCGGTAGGGTGGACACATCATTTTGGCTAATTAAGGAAGTATAACATCACTTGCTACAACCTACGGTCGACTAGCATCAGCATCAGGTAATTTCCTTGTTATTTGTTTAATTCGATTATTATGCTGAAACTTACTCTGAACCCTGCAATTACTTTTCTATTTACTACTTTATTACGGTGAAATATATTCTTATGCTGAAAACAATTGTTGCAAGAAAATATTGATATGCTGGTTTATTTTTTTATACGAATGTATGAATTTTAAGTACAAAACAGTAAACTAAATCTCATTAACAGGATTAGAAATTTGGTTGGAAATTACTCCCATACACCTGAGTAAAGTCTAATACATAGAAAATTAACTCAGAAATTCCACCCAGTGCTCTGCTGAAAAACCAGGGCACTACAATATTAATGACTAAGCTAAATACAACTAAACATTAGTCACGCTATAAGATACTAGAATTTAGCTACTAATAGTCGTATATATGCAAATTTAGTCATTTTCTTAGTCACTAATTTATGATAGGGTACGGAGGAATCGAACCACCAATCTCCTGCCTATAATTAGGCAGGTGCTCTACCATTGAGCTAGCACCCTTTAAGAAGTTGTTATTGCTTGACAATGATGATATTCAAACAAATTTTGCATGGGAACAATATCTTAGTCACTCGAACAGGGACAAGTCATATGGTAATGCTACCACAAGTAAAGAGGAAAACAATAATAGAATATGGTTGAAGGTTCAATCCATATGCAATAAAAATTTCAAATAAATAAATGATGGGCATGAGTATTTATAATTTTATATGCTTGCAACATGCAAACTTCTGGATACAATTCAGTGTGCATCATTGGAGGATTTACTTGACCATTTCCTGGGCGCATTTACATCCCATTCCTAGAAGCCATCATGATGGTGTTGATTCTGGAAGTTATGACACCAGAGGAGTTACAAGTAGGGTGCTACCCTTAGGGAGTTATATTTGTTGTTTTTATATTTCAATACTAAATCTATTCTCAAGCCAAAATAATTTATCCAGAAACAAAGGTTTGAAGGATAGAGGTGGAAGTTTGTTTTCAAATTAGAGGTCATCTAGATCATTAGTCAAATTTTTGAAGCACCAGAAAGAAATTTCCAAGAACACCTTCAAGGTCACAAGGCAGAGACTACCATATGGCAATCATATACATATCTTCAAGTAGAAAAACAGGCAATAGATTCACAGGGGGCAGAGTATGTAGAGCAGTCCCAAGGTTTCAGGAAGCAGTGACAAATGACAACTGGATACACAGCAATACTTCGATAAGATAAGGGAATCTTTGGTAGGATCCTGAAAATTAGGGAGTAGTTATACACGTCTTTTCCTTGTATTCCACTTCCTGGAAAGTATATTCCACTTCCTGGAAAGTAGATGATAGGTTACATGTGCCATTTTTCTTGAAACATCTACTATTTTGAGAAAAGGGAAAATGCATGCATATATACCTTTCCCAACTATGATCTCAAGGATTTCCAAAACACTTAATCATGTAGGCAAATTAGTGGCCCAAATATTTCAATTGTCAACTACTTTGTCAGTTGGGAAGATTACCTCCTTGATGAGGCCAAGAGTTTGTTTTACATGCACAAGAGGAAGCCCAATAGAAGAGATACTCTTAAAGGCAACAATGGTCCTGCAAAAAGAAAAGTTTCACAGCATAATATGTAGAGTAGATATGAAATCCATTCTAAGCCATTCTTTTGTGCCAGCAAAATCCTTCACAACAGCAGGCTGCAGCATCTTCTTTGCTAAAAATAGATGCCCAGCTGTTGTATTTGCATTTCCAATCATGTCTTAAAGCAAAGCATCTTTCCTCAAAGGATTATGTTCCCCATAAAGAGATCCTTTGCAAAGAACACTGGAAAGCTCTCCTGCATCAAGGCTCTTCACCATGTCCCTCACTTCATTTCTTTCACTGTCATAATGCCTTTGTGTAGCAGCCATAGACTCAACCTCTTCCATGGAGTCCTCTCTATTTTCCAGAATGTCAACAATTCGAATAGGTTGTCAAAGATCACTCATCATTGCACCACCAATTGTATCTCGATGCTCTTTACAGGTTTCCTCCCGAGCAAATAATAGTCAGTTTTCTACAGGCCTACCCAAAATATCGTAGTCCTCTCCAGAAGCACCAACTGCAACATAAGAGTAAGAACCCTACTAAATGGGTGACCACCCCAGTTTGTAGCAATAGATGCAATGGGGTCTGGTACAGTAGTATCTCCAAAGAGCTTTCAGAGGATCATGACTGCATGTTTAACATGATCGGAGGTTTCTAAATTCTGGCCATCTATTGCAGCCTTTCCAACAACAAGAGCGATTAGAACTGGGGCACCAAATGTTTTCTTCATATTCCAAAATATAAAACACCGACCTCATAACTCTATGATCTCTGCATTTTTCCCAAAATAATCCACATTCTCATCCCAAAAAACATTTGGAAATTCCATGATTACCTTGTTTAGGACACCAAACCCAAGTTGTTGAATGAAGGATAATTTCCAATCCGAAAGTTCTGGTGAAAACTTGATTGTGTTTTCTTTCAAGCAACCAAGGGGTACAGTTATCAGAATTGCATCGCCAACAAATTCCTGACTATTCTCAGTCCACACTTTGACCTCTCCCTTTGGTTTCTTTGAGTATGAAATGTTTGTTGAAATGTGACCTAACTGAATATTAAGACCTTCATCTAATGCCTCCATGAAATTGCTATAACCTCCTTTAATCATACAGCGAGGTCCTCCAAAACCTCCATAAGAATCATCCTGATTCCAGTAAGGGAGTGAAACACAACTAAGTTTTTTTGCACGGCCATACTCCAAATTAGAAAAATGCCAATCCATAACTCGTCGCTCAAGTGGACTGAGGCTCTGTTGTTCCATGCTAGAATTTTCCAATAAATTCAGTTTATCAGGTTGATGTTCCATGTTAATCTCGTTTTCCATACCTGAATCTACTGAAACATTATTTTCAAAAACTGCCTTTAAGATAGAATCAACTGTTGCACTCAGTGCCTCGAATGCTTCCACTGAGGAATCTTGAATTGTGCTTCCACTGTCAGGATCATTAATAATACCTTTACTACTTTCCAACTCCAAACAAGTAGATCTTGATTGAGCAATCTGTCGCTTTTTCAGAGCATACTCTAACCCTTCTTCCAGAGACATGCACATTGCTACATCTCCATTCTGAGCAACAAGCATCACCATATCATTGAGCAAGATGTTATATTCTACTTCTAGTACCTCATCTAAGGTGGAAGGAACTTTTTGACCAGTCACAGAATCATACAGAGGGAAGTCACTATTTAGCACTGTCAATTCCAGGCCAAGCTGTGTACAAAGCAATGCCGATGGATCTGGTCTTCTTTTTGTTTCTACATCTGCCTCAACACCAGTAATAATGCTAGCACCTAGATCCACTGGCACTGAAACTGTTGAACAATCTGTATAAATTCTTCCACCTACCCTATCTCTTTCTTCCAAAATAGTCACATGAAAATTTAGCCGTTGCAAATGCCTAGTAGCTACTAGCCCAGCAGGACCTCCACCAATAACAATTGTCCTTTTCCGACCTTCTAAAACAAAATTTGCATCATTGGCCTCTGTTACTGCATTTAAATTTGCTTCTTGATTATCACTTTGCAAGTCTACTTGCAAATCATGTTTATGAAGATTATGCATAACTTTTTCACTGTCAATGTCACTAAACTCATCCTCACCATAAGAATTTTTAATCTGCTCCAAATCAGAATGAACATTTACCAATGGGTCCACTTCCATTTTTACTCCATGATCATTTACTAAAAATACATATTCAGTCCCACTAGAGCCAGAAGTGTACCTTGTTCCTAGATCCTCATTATCTTTGTGGGCCACAACAGATTCAATGTCAACCTCAGATTTCACAACAGAGCTTCTTGCAGCCTCCACAGTTGAATTCCCTACTATGTGTGGTGTAACCACTGGGGTTACATCTATTTCCATGAAAGAAATACCACATTCTTCATAATCCTTTTTATCTGATTCTGTTAAACCGGAACAGTTCTCTGCAAGTTTTTTTCTCTTCACATCTTCCACATCAAGCAACGGTATTTGGTTTTCACCTTATACCTAAATTTGATTCTATGTAGGTGAAATATTTTCCTCGGAAACCTTAATCTGACCAAGAATGAAAGCAACCTCCTCTTTTCCATCAGCCACTGTCTCCACAATTTTTTGTCTGCATACTTTCTTTTGAAAGCTTCAGCTTTGGTTCAAAGTCATCTTTTGTTTTTGGCTTTTTCACTACAAAATCGATGTTTATCTACCCCTGAAGAAGTAATAATACACATTGTGAGCCAAAACATTTCTTCTAATACATTTATCTTTTTCAAGGTAATAGACATACGGAAATTCAAATTTGTAGAAAATGTGAAATAGAAGTGTAACATGACAGGCATACAAGTGAGAAGCAACCAACATGCCTACTCTTTGATAAACAATGGACCAACTAATCCCATATTTTTCAAAAAACTACCAACTATTACTAATATTGTCTGTGTACATGAAGCACGAAATTACATAAACAAATCAGTGCAATGTTAACATAGAAAAACTCCTTCCAAAAAAATGGCAAAATCCAGATAATTAATGAATGTTGTTAATATTGCAATATGTTTTAATCCCAATCAAAATATAAAGGAAGTTACCCTTTGTTTGATTTTAAAAATATATATTAAACCCTATCAAACACTTCAAAAAATGAACTGTGGCAATAAATGAAATTAAAGATTAATTAATCTGTTACTCAATAAATTCTAAATAAATAATGTTTCATGCATAAACAAGAATACAGATGCAAATGAAACTTATATTTTAAATTTTAAAATAATAGTTGAATTAAATGTAGATGATAGTTATTTAGTCACCAACATGCAAAAATAAACTGCAAATGAGAAGTACAACATACTTTTCACTCCACTATTAGCCTAACTACAGATCAAAAAAATAGTTCACAAAAATTACGAGTCTCTGAATAAATAGAAACAAAAATATGGCATTCCAGTTGTAGAGAAAATAATACTTACATGATAATCTAAACATTTGTAGACATCACGAATGAGAGCATCTCGTGGTGATTCATCTGGAAACATAATAGAACTTACTCCATAGTCTGACAGAGGCAAGATGCGTTGTACATATTTGTCCCAAAGCCACAAGATTGAATTCCTGTAATATTACAATAAAAGACTTCATTAACGACTACCAAACATGTAACTTATTTTAAATGACAGAAATGCAATAAGTTTATCAAGATTTTTTCCATAGATCAAAGAAGAAAATATTTTTCAAATGACTAATAAGAATGACTTAAAAAATTAATAAGCGCAAGAAACAAAGTGGTATGTTCATAAGCAAACCTTGCATTTTTCAATTGGGGGTCTAGCTCAGGTGCTTGGGAGGAAAACTTATCCTCCCCACCTGAGTTCAAACCCCACTTGTGACATGTTTGCGCTTGTAGGCCAATTGTTGATTGAAGATCTCTCTCGGACATGAGGAATCACCCCTTGTGTATGGGCTGGAGGTGAGGGTAAGGTGAGTAGTTACATGTAAATGAAAAGGATAACCTCTTAGTTCAGCACAAGGATGGTAGATCCCACATGAAAACCCCTTCCCACTTGTTTAATTAGAACTAGTATAGAAAAATAAGCTGTGAAAACAAGCATGTCTGGTTTTTCTTTGATTTGATGTTTACTTCTCCAACTAAAAATTTACATGATGTGATATGCCAGTATGTCTTAAGGGAAAACAGTAAATGAAATTAACAAGTTGTAAGTTGACATGACCAACAATAGATACAAATAATATCAAAATATAATGGCGACTTTCTTCTTATCAGCTCATGGTAAGAAAGAAATTATATTAATGTCCACGAATGACCAAATTAGGTCAATGGGACTCAAAAGTACATCATGCAATGTCAATTTTAAACCATCCATAATCCCACACCTGTATAAAAACTCTCTACCATCTAGTCTTCCTACTAACATCGACCCCCAATACATGTTAAGCCACACAACATCCCTTTATGATGTACCCAAGCAACATCCCCCCTATTCTCAATTTGGGAGATGAATATCAGTAGAGCTGTAGATAAGGTCTTCCTGATATTTTCTTCTTTATGATGCTATAGTTTTAAATCACGAAGAAAAGATTCATTAATGTGGATTTTTGTATTCCCCCAAGACAAGTCGGCCCAGTGGGTAAACTGCCCCAAAACAGTGGGCAGTCTGCCCCAAACAATGGGCAAAAATTCCCTAGTCAAGTTGGCCCAGTTAGGGAAAGTTAGGTCGGCCCAGTAAGGGAAAAAGTCACCTTTTGATGTGTATAAATAGAAAGTTCTACCTCTCATCTGGTCATTCACTCAAGCAAGTTCACACTAGTCAAGAGAGGTTCACTATTGCAGCTAGGAGACTGATTTTGAGGGGTTCTCCACTATTGGAGAATTTTCTCTCTTGTTTTCTTGGGTTTGCACTACTACTATCTGGATGTACATCGTTCTCTATTGGAAGGTCTCAGCTGGGAGATGATTGTTCTTATCATCGTGGTTAAACAAGCTCCACACTCATTTTGTTTATGTTATTTGCCATTCTTTTAGTGATCCTGGTTATGATACTATAAACATTAACAATTTGGACTAGCAACAAAGACAATTAGCTGCAACCCACAATGTCACTACTACTAGTTCTATAATCTATTCCAATGGACTGATGTTCACATATGTACAGGAACCCACCACCTACAATATCTAGTATCACTAGTTAAAGACAATCAGCTACAACCCACAAGGTCATTACTACTAGTTCTATTCCAGTGCAATGATGTCATCTACCACCTACAGTATCTAGTACTACCACTTCAAAAACCAGGCATATTAGCCCTTGATCCCTGCTATCTATTTTTTGCAAGTTGAATGGGATCATGAACAAAAATACTGTGCTATATCAGTTTAGCTGCAGATTTCTAGTAACAAATTAAAACCAGGCCTATCTGAACATTTAAAAATTAATATGATAATACCTTCACAACAAAATGCATAATAGAGTTATGTCCCACCTTTCCACCAAGAACAACACCATGTTTTGTTACCATCAACTTTCTTGTCAAATGGCTAATAATTCTTATTCAAAAAAGAGAACCCATTCCAAGGGAGAGGGTCAATCTTCTAGCTGGCTGCTGAAGTACTCAAATGTCTAGACTCTAGTACAGCTATAAAAGATATAATGTGTCTATATGGAAGGCGATTGTCCTAGCCTTTAATTATATGGTCACTGGATATTAATATGGTACTACGCATTTCAACATTAATTATATATGGAAAATTCTATCATGATTGAATAATTATGTTTGTTTGTTGTGTCCCTAAACACAACATAGTATTTGATTAAACATAGTATTCAATTAATGATTAGGATATACAATGTTTTGTCCCTATATTATCACATTATGTTATTTTTCGTGTGCCTCAAGTTAGATGAGTTGGTTTCATAAGGTGTTTTCTATTAAAGATGGGAAAACCCTAAAAAAAGGATTTTCTTACTATGTTACAATTTTTAATAAAAAAGAGAGTTGCCAATGTGTAACAGCTCCTTTATATTAATAGATTTGCAAGTGCATTCCACTTCTGAGTGCCCCCATTTCCTTTTTTTGTTTATATACTTGCATTTGATGTTGGGTTTTATGTGCTAGTTGGAACATGGAAAGTGGTATTAGAGCTTCAATTGGTTTCACGGCCACTGCCAAAATGCCAAAGGGTGTTTATCGAAGAAATAACTCAAATTATTCAACTAAGGATTAGCTGAAGGAATTATTTACAGATTTTTTTGAGGCCATTAAAGTGAAATTGAAGGATTTAGGAAAGCGGACAGTTGATCAAGATCCAGGATATTCAAATCATAGAGGCCCTATTTTTGAAGAAAACATGGAGGATATAAACCCTTGGCACATTCCTGAAGACAATCAATCGACTGAAGGAGAAATCAAGGTGAAAGCAGACAAAAGAGCCCATCATCCATCTTTTAACCTGGAAATGAAAATTTGTAGTAACTTTGGGGCCATGGTAGAGGTTCATATATGCTGGAGTAAACTTAGATAGGCTCTTCGGCTGCAGAAGATGTGACTCTAGGAAGAAAAACTAAATGTGGCTTTGCAGCATTTGGATGGTGTTGCCCCCACTTGGGGAGAAAGGTGGGATTTGCAAACCCTTGGAAGGAATTGGGAGATTTTGCAGATGCACTGATGAAAAGGGTGGATTATAGAAAGGATAAGTCATGATAGTCACTCATGCATTTTTTTCGAGAGGGACATGACGGTGGAGGAATCCACAGAAAGATTTCAAGTCTTGGAGTCACTTGGAAAATCATTATCGTAAGTGTTCTCAACCATGGAGTAGGGGTCATGTATGTAATACAAAGAAATTTTAGTATTTTACATGGACGACGATGCATGCCCATTGGAGCCAGAATTAGAGTCCAATGATAGCATTCACGTAATGGACAACAAGCTGGAATTTTGTAACAGCAGTGACAATCTTCTCATTAACATCTAAAGAAATATTACAAAACAAAACAGCTTCTCTCATGCATACACTAGCAAACTCAATCAGTGAGCCCATGCTCCTTTATAAAATAGGAACAGGAAGAGGATTACAACTGGATAATAATAGCCTCAAATGGAATGCTCCATATCCCAAGGAACCTCACCTAGTGGAGTGTCCAACCTATGTTAAAGACCACCAAATCAATGAGACTTTATAAAAGGAATAATTTGGCATTGTACAAAGAATCTATGGTCAAGAAATGCACCTAAGTTAGCAGTTGTAAGTCTTGTCAAAATGCATCATAAGTGTAAGGGAATCCTTCTCAAAATAGAGCACCTTACATGTGCTATGGAATCTGTCATAGGTGTAATAGAATCTCTCTTACAAGTGACAAATACAAGTGTCAAATACAAGGTAGACCTGTAAAATCTATGTCATATTTCTAATTTGGACCACAGTTACAAAGTTCAAGTTCGAATTCAGATTTGCTACGATATAGAATTGGGAAAAATTCTGGTGCACGCATCTTAAATACTCTGCAAATGCCAGTGGTACAAGCAAGAACTCATTTATGTCATGAGGAATTTATATACATCCATAATAAAGCAAGTATGAGCCAATAGTAACTTCCCTTTTAATTATTAATTCTTAAGCATGACAATGTTGTCCATTAAACTCATTCATGCTGGGTGCCACCACAAGCCCCTTCTGGGACAAGAAGCTCACTAGTAAGACCAGAATGTATTAACTTCCTTTCTGTAGCTAGGGTTTTCACCCTAGCTTGTGCAAATGAGCACCTACTAAGGAGAAGGGCCTCCTTAGTAGCAGTTCAATAAAAAGTAAATTAAAGCAGTAAAACAGTATGAAATTTTAACCTAGCATGAGCATTAACAGAAATAAAAAACAATGACAAGGTGATAGAAATTTTCCTTTGTATTAAATTTACCTCAAGTGTTGAGGTTGGTGGAGCTCTTGCAGTAGTCCAAGAGGGCTGCTTCTGTGCTCCAATGGGTTTCTTCTCCTTCTCCAAGGTGTTTGAATAATGGGCCAAAGGGGCACTCAAATGGGAAAAACTAGCTCAAATGGTAAGCTAGGGTTTCAAGAGTGATTTTGACAGAGTGAGGATAGGGAAGATTGTGGATATGAAATGGGGAGCCTCCATCACCTATTTATAGGTTTTTAGTGGTGGAGTATTGACCCATGGTTTTTGGCACCAATGGTTTAGGTCAATTGTATAGGGTTTTTGCTTCCTTTTTCCCTCTTTTTCCTCTTTTTTATATTTTGTATTCCCTTTTATTTGATTTTTGGGAATTTAGGGCCCTTTTAGAGGGTTTTTGCTATTTTTGGAGGAAATTTAAATTATTTTGGGGGAAAAAGGGGTTTTTTGGCCTTTTTGGTGGCTTTTTAATGGTTTTTTTAAGGTTTTGGAGGCAAATATGGTAGGAAATATAGACAAATGAGTTATGTAATGATGGAGATGAGATGGTGAGCACTTTTTGGGTGTTAACACTTTCCAGAGCCTCAACCTCTACGAACAGATGGATGGAGGAGAGTAGCTTACCATTATAGCCCCCAAAAATGGCCAGGCATTCATATGACGATGCAAGAATCCATTTACCATTTGAATTTGGTGAAACTAATCATCTCCTGCATACGAAAGAGAGAGATTGAGGAATTTTAAGTTTTCTAGTAAGCTCATAATGCTGATCCATTTGAGAGAGAAACGATGGTCATAGATGTAGTACCCCCAAAGAGTACCCTCTTAAGTATCCCACTTGGCCTGCTTGAAATTATTTATGACTGAACCAAATCAGATTTGAGCAAATAATTCGGCCAAACTGAATTATTTGGACTACCATAATTTTATGGTCCAATTCGTCCAATTTAGTAAACTATAGCTATTATTTGCACTACCATAAACATAGAAAAATGCATCCTGACATTTGGAAAGTACTGTCTCTCTCTTTTGAGAGAGTTTTTAGATCAATACAAAAGCTTTTTCTTATCCCCCCAAAAAAACTATGTTTGAGCATGTATAAAATGCCCCAAGGGCCAGCTCAAGTGGTCATGAGCTAGATATAAGATCTATCCCCCAAAGTTGAAGAGGTCACAGTTTTGACTATCTTGATCCCCTCATGGTTAGGTTCTGTAATCTGGGCCAATGGTTTACCCCGTTTACCATCCATGAATCATGGGGAAGTACTCAGAGTTTCCGTGAGGTTATTGCTTGGGGAAAAATGGTGTCCCTCTAAAAGAGTTCATTTTGGAATTTGATTTATGTCAAGCTAAAATACGCATTTGGTGAATTGTGTTACACAACCGATCAAAAAACTGTAAAAAACTATTCTTTGTTCAATTCTGACTTAAGAATGTTAAAATGGCCTAATCACCTAAGGTAATGAGAGCTAGTCCTTTCATTGCGGTACCTAGAAAATTCTGTGACAGTTTGCACACACATTTCAGCTTGAGAAAAGTGGCATCAGAAACTAAAAACAAATCTCATACAATTCTGATATGTAGAAACCAACCAAGCCATGATTATGCATACATAAATTAGAAACAACAACAAAAGAGAAACATTTGAGTTGTTTTGTAAGGTGCAACATCAGAACTAGAAAACAAGTCATGAACACATCCAAAAAGTCTTGTTGAACATCAATCCTTCCACAACTAACCAAGCATGAAAGGTTAAGAAGCCCAAACCTAATATCCAGATCAAGCTAAAAAATCTTAATATGCAAGCTTGAAAGGAAGCTGCAAAAATTGCTATTAGTAAGATTTTAGGTATACTTAAACAGATATGCACCTTAGAAATAAACAATGTTGGGTTGATCTGCACTAAAAAAAGGCAAAATATTTTGGAAAAATCCAATGTCCCACCAAGCATCTGTGACATGGGGATGCAGAAGTGGGGAAATTGGAAACACATCCAAGGCTTATGTAGAAGTACCCCCAAAATATTAAGGAACGTCGCAGGGGACATTGGGGTCTTCAACACATGTGACCCTTCCCGCAATACTAAAAAACGTAAATTATAATTATACTATCACCATTGAATTTCTCGTTATCTTTAGAAAATTAAAAATTAGAAGATATAATCTGAACCCTTAATCTGATATATCAACATTCAAAATTTTAAATGTCTGAGGACTTACAGAGTAAAGTCTCCAACAATGTCTGCAATTTAGCATTGTCCAACATTGTCTCAAACTTAACACTATCCAGCAGTAATGTCTCCAACTTAACACTGTCCAACAACAATGTCTCCACTATCCATTGTCCAATGCCCTTACCTGTTGAACACTCTAGCTGCAACAATTTCAAGGCTCAATCATAACACATAGCCATGGATTGAAGGCTTTGGTTAGCACACACAAGTTCAAGGCTCAAGCGTAACACATAAACATGGGTTGAAGGCTCTAACTAACACAAAGCCTACAGGTTCAAACTTGAATTCATTCGGATCACACAGGTAACAGGTTTAGGACCTAGGTCTCACCAGGTTGAGGTACACTGGAAGCCACTCACACATAAACAATCTCACGACACCTGTCATTTTAAACAACACAACCACACATTGCTGACCCCTCTCACATAGCCACGATAGAAACAAGGGGGATGTGGGAGTGTCTAATTTGGGGAGGGAACGTTCCCCTTCTGTGTTTCTTGTATTTCCTTCAAAAGGAAAGTTTTGGGATATTCCCAATGGAGTATGTGTCTCAGGAGTGTGGGGAGCGCATCCCTACCCTTGGGAACGTGCCCCCACATCTAGAAAAATTTCAACATTAAAATTTTTTCAAGAAATGAAGTTGTGTATTTAGTTAGGGAACAAAGATTAAAAAAAAAGCAAAGGAGATTCTTGACAGAGGAACTGAATTATATGGCAAAAGCTACATCATAGAAAAGCTAAGTTTTTCATACATCATTGTGTAAGGAAGAAAAAAATACCAAGCCACTACAAGATGGATCCCTTGCAAAAAAAGTCATGCTAATTGCTTATTCATTCAGGTAACAGAAACCAAAACCAAAAGCAAGCATAAGCAGGAACAAGCTCAACATACTGCTCATGTATTGTTATTCTTGGAAATCTTGTATCAACACTTTTCCACATGTAAATGAAAAGGCAACTAAAATCAAACCTCATCTTTTTTTGGTGGTGTATATAGGACGGCAGACCATTTGTGGGATATCATTGGGATAATAACACCAGTTGACCCGTACCCACTTTGACCCAGTATCATCATCCACCCACAAAATTTGAAAATACAGAAAATCAGAGATGTGAAAGATCAGAGCTTGGTACAACAAAATCTAAGAAACAACAAGAAAACACCGTATTCACCCAAACATGAAGATTATGGAAACTAATTGCACAGAGGCTGCTTGTTAATAATGCATTTCAGATGTTGAATTGCAAAAATGGGAAGAAAACAAAGTAAAACATGCAAACTATAGGAACTGATTTCATAGAGGCTGCTTGTCAATAATGCAATTCAGATTTTAAACATTCACATTTCAAATGACAACTCCATGTGAAAGAAATAGAAAAAAAATTATTTCAACATAAAGTAAGACAACAGCTACCAAATCAGTAAAAGAAAATAAATAAATTATAGACCTAGTTGAGGTGAAATGAGAAATTAACATCTTCAGGCTATAAGGGGAGGGAGGTTAAATCATATACAGTATATGTTTATATATCAGTGCGGAGTACATAAAGCCCAAATAAATCAATTTGAGTATATCAATGGGCAAAATGAGATGAATAAAAAAATAAAAACTGCCTAAATGCTCTCAAGCATGATATACAATAATTACACCCAGTTTCTTGACATAGGTATGCCATTTTGATCAAGAAAATTGTATCCAAGAGTCTTAGAGTGATTTGCAGGATATATGGAAACAAAATAGCTTCAAGCTCAAATAGTACTTCCAGTCTTCACAGCGTTTGGAAGATGTGATAAGACCAATGCATTATTTTGTTATGATCTTCTAAAAGCACATCATCCTATAATGGTCAACAATCTATATTGTCAAGATAAGAATGGATGACAAGACATTGGAGCTAGTGGCAGAGTGTGTTCTAGTTATGTATTAATAATATTGATATTTGTTTTTGTGACTGTCAATAGGTATGGGATAGTTTCATCATTGATAAAGCCATGAAGGAATTTTATGATAATGACCTTGAGGTTATGATAGAAGCAATTCAAAAAACAATTATGTATGTACCTCCCTCTCTCTCATTTGAAAAATGCAGTAAAATTGGTAGACTACTCATTTACTTCATCAGAACAAGCTTTTGAAGAATTTTTTTGTGCAATAAAAGAAGGTTGTAGTTTATGAACGTATAGTGATTGTCATCTTATGTATTGTTTCAAAAAACAGGATAGTTGGTCTGATGAAGTACCTACATGGGAGAAATGGAATGGACATGAGGTTGCTTGCCCCAGATCATAAGTCTTAAAATTCCTTAAGTCTACCATCATCCTTCGATTACAATTTGTGAAATGATCTTGTTTAATGGCTTTGTTAGTGCTAACTTTTCATCCAACATTGGGTTCTTGATGAACTTGTTGAACCATATTTTATTACAGTTATTTCTTTTGGTAAAACCAATAGAAAACCAAAGCTAATAGTTCTGAAAAACCAAGAGAGTATAATCATATTAAACCTCTGTAAGGTCATGTGCAGTGCAGATATAATCTTGATGATATTTTCTGCCTAGTGAGACAGGAGATAGACACTCTGTCATGAGTTAGAGATGACGTTTCTTATCACTTATCCCTAGTTATGTACAACAAAGGAAATACCAGGTTACCCTTGGAGCCAACAATTACAATATGTTCTCTAAGGAAAGCTTCAATGAGTTGTATTCCACTGGATAAGTACATGTTTCCTTTCATGCTAATATTTGTATATCCCTTAGCACACTTGATTAAATACAACAGAGATATAGTATGGAACTTGTTGGTGCAAAGTTAACATATTATATTTTTAAGACACCAATCGGTGCAGTTATCCTGGTTTGAACTACATCCCTCCAACCATCCCAAAAAATAAACTTTTGACTTTGAGCTACCAAAGCTTAGGTTCAAACATAACTCCATAAAGGGATGAACTTGTGACATGTATCTGGATCCTTAGAGACCAAGTTCCGATTAGACAACATTTATTGTTGTGAAAGAGGTTCCAGGCCATTGAGGGTTTGATTCAAACTAATTCCAACCACAAGAATACCTATAGACTTTTTAGATAAAGAGTGCACAAAAGACACGAGGATCAACTATTTTTTACCATAGACAAATGTAGATGATTGTATGGGAACATATAAATTAGCACAACAATAATAAAAAGAACAGATATTTTGTGACCAAATACAGTCTCCTTTCAGCTTGCTACATCATGCAATGAATTGCTACAACTAATAGACTAGTTTCTACCTTCACCTATCTTCAATTGATTATCCGACTTGATTTTTATTAATTTTTTAAGATGATTCTCTCTAAATTGTACAGTTATTAAGGAGAATACATGTTCATAGTATAAAGGGGAGATCGTTGTTCTATATGATCAATTCAGCCTCCAAAAAGAAGACTACGGCCTCCAATTCAGTCCTGCAACTTCTGCAATTGTGTTATAGCCTTTACAAATGAAGAGACATACGTCCACAACCAACAATGTGCTAAGAATGGGTCACACAATTTCCCACAAGAGAGATCTTGTGAATGCTTCACAACAAGGGAATACAACCAAGTTGAATAAAGCGCTTCCCATATTTGAGAGATATATGCTAATGAAGTAGGGATGTTGATAGCAACAATATATCACTACCTTTAAAAATATCTTAGCTTCAAAATATCATATCGATGCCCTCTTAACTTCCTTTCTTGCCAAGGAAAATTGATATGCTCAGATTTTCATCAGGATTCGAGGAAACCTAGATCTGGGGTTTCATTTCCACCGTGGTCTACCCCATTGAATGGTAAATTTAAAAAGGGATGAGGCATGGTTCTAGGGTATAAGAACCAAGCATCCTCCATATTCAACATTAGGTCGCATGGGAGTGCCCGACCATATATCACGTAGAGAATCCTGCACATTCTTTGGCTGCGAATGCTTGGCGTCAGATAATCCTCTGATTCCAATCCAAATACCAAAATAATCAAAGGAATCAAATGACTACAAAGCCTGGATTGGACCAAATGTTTCATAAAACCTTCCATTTCGTTTCAGTTCTAAACCCAAGGCTTCTCCGAGCTAAAATCGAATGATTTTCAAGCTTCTAAACCCAAGTATTATTCATAAAAGTGATTTTCAAGCTTATAGAGCAACATTTTACTGTTTAAATGGAAAAATATTTGAGAGAATAAGCATACTCGGCTTCTAATAGTAGGGATGTGCCTGACCATATAGAACGCGGATAAAGTTTCACATTCTTTGGCTGTGAATGCTTGGTGTCAGATAAGCCACTGATTCTGATCAAAATCACCAAAATAATCAGAGAAATCGAATGACTACAAATCCTGGATTGGCCCAAAATTTTCATAAAACCTTGTAGTTTTCTTTGGATTCTAAACCCCAAGGGTTCTCCGGGCCAATATCGAATGGATTAAAACATAAAAAATACAGAATTATGTGCATGGAAGCCATATCTTATGTGTTCTGACAAATTTGTAGTAAAGTTTTTATATTAGCAGCCCAAAATGTTCATAAAACCATGCATTTTGCTTTCGGTTCTAAACCCGAGGGTTCTCCGAGCTAATATCGAATGGATTAAAACATAAAAAAAATACAAAATTTTGTGCATGGAAGCCATATCTTATGCGATCTAAACAGAGTTTTAGTCAATATTCTATATTAGCAGCTACGATGGTGAGGATCAACTCTTTCTCCTTCTCATCTTGGAGTGAGTCCCATCCATATTTTTCTCCATATCATCTTCTTGAACTAATACAATTTCATAGTAGAAATTTCTAGGCCTCAATGGTTTCCAAACATCAAACGATCCATTTAGAACAAAGTGTGAGGGCTTGAGTGTTAACACTAATGATTATCATACCCCCTTAACTCTATGTGTGCAACAAATTCCCTAATTAACTAGTTGGAATCCTCCCATACATTAAAAAAATTCTATGTTAATGTGTAAATAGTAACACATATAATTCTTAGAAGCCATTCATATGGAATTGGGCGAGGAGGCGATTCTAACAACCTTTTTTCTACTCCATTTAGACTAGTGTTTCATTTAACCCCTTCTCTTTCTCATTATTATCAACTCTTCTAAGCCTCCAAACCTTTCATCAAATCCATACTAGATGGATTTTACTACTGTTAATATCCATTCTCTCTTGTGAAACTTTAAGAGAGAAGCATTTAAGTAAATACCCATAAGTAAGTAATATGAACACCTAGTCTATGTGATTTCTACATATTAATCTAATAATTGCAGCACTTGAGATGATGTAATGAAGTCTAGGAACATGCAGGAATCACTATTGCGTGAAAGGAGAGTAGATGGTAGACACATCATCAATTTGGTGTCTCACTAAGATGTCATCATGATTAGTAGCACTAAATTGATCTATATATATTTAGACCCCCTTGTCAAAAATTGCAATATTAATTTCCATTGCCAAGCTATGATATCATTTAAGAAAACAAGCAGCAAGAAAAAAAAGGGAAAATCAGTTCTTGTCAAGCAGAAAGAGTGCAAAACTAGAATTGTCTATGGGGATGTCCCGAGGAGATAAAAAATGCACTAGGAGGATCATGGGTAATTCTTATTTTGTTTTCATATTACATGGCAATAGGAGTTTTGAAATTTTCCAGTGGTACTCAGTTAGGCATGTGGACAGATGAAAGATCTCCAAAGAGAAACAAACCCAAAATACTTTGGTACCTAGCACTAAAATTACTTTGGGGAAAATCCATTAGAGGAGAGGGAACTGCTACGGTACCTTAGAATTTTTCATGTTCCTAGCCTACAAATAACAATGCCATCATCATCCACTAGTGAAGAAATTAAGTTTAAACACCCAATTTTGTGTTGGATGAAGGTGCAATTGGAACATACGTACATGAATTCAATCTTGCACTATAAATTCTCCCATGCACATGGCTAGATCAAGATATCAAAGGGAATGAAAATATATAAATAAGGTCATCCTCCTAGACTAAGTCTTATGTTTCCAATCCAAACTAGATCAATGTCTCATGGATCCTACTCTCTAAGTAGATACATCCTAATACTTAAGTGTAATGAGTTGATGTTGCACAGTAAGAACTAAGGCACTATGACTCCCTAGCTGAAACCTAATACTAATTCCATATTGTAAAAATTAAAAGACACCTTGGGCCCTGTAGCTTTAAATTTTACTTTGGGAAATGTAAAGCTTCATATTTTAAAAAGTGGAACTTGTTTTACTAATGTGATTGACAAGGTTCACATTTGTTAAGATGACCACCAGGATTCTATCATTTTTTTGGTCTGCCCATCCAAATGGGATGTATTTGAAATGGATGAAGCGGGATATAAGTCCATTGTGATTCTGGCGGAATAGCTACACCTTGGACTTGGAACCTAAGCCAAAGGAAGCCCACTATATGTGGTGCAGCCCCCAAGACATGTTGCTTGAAGCATTTCCCATATATTACAATTCAAAGTGCATTTGAGACATATTATGCCCAATGAAGAGAAGAACAAAATTCATGGACAAGAGGATCCATAAGCATGAGTAAATCTACCTGGGCATCGGGATCGTGAAGCAGAAGAGCCTTCAGTGCCATGGGGAAATCAGATTTAGTGCAAGTGGAGGGAGAAATATAGAATAATTGTCCTCACATAGCTTTTACTAGCTTGAAGTCCCGCTCTCAGAGAACCCACGAGATACTCAATGATATTTTTGACACTGAGAGAGAAGAGGCTCCTAAGAGAATCCCTCTGATCATGGGATATTTATCCTGGCATTCCTGGAGGAAATTGATGGCGAGGAGGGCCAAATCAAGATGAACCCTTGCATAATTCCCCATGTAGAGATAACACATCTTCTTCAGCACAATGTCTGATGTTTCAGAGAACATGAACAATTCATTGAAGAGAGATGAGACATCGACCCCTGCGGTCATATTTGATATGAGCTTCTTGTATATATCCCTCTTTAGATCCTCAGCTCCCAGTGCCCTGCTCCCTACTAACTGTCTCAGCTATATTTTCAGTTCTCTGACTTCTCCTTTACTACAATTTTGAGATTTGATTGAATTTACAGACGATGATGGTGATCAAATTGGAGGTTTGAAGTAAATTGCAAACTTACCTAGAAGGATGCAATGGAGGTGGTAGGCATTGAGATTGGGGTGTGGGAGCCATGGTTTCCTCCTCCGATAGTAATGAAAATACAGAAACGAAGAAGAAAATGAGGTTCTGGAGTAGGGAAATGGAATGTTGAAGACAATGAGACAAAATGTAAAACAATCTTTGGGTAACGGAGGTAAAACAATCTTGTCTTAAAAGGAGGTCTTCTTGGGTCACGACATGCTATGGGGTTGGGAATTTCAAAACTTAAATATGATGTTAAGAAATGGAAGTTTGTGGTATTTTATAAAGTATGGTTGTCATATTATAATGGTAAGGAAGTATATACATCTATAACTTTTTCTGTGTTAATCACATAGGTTAAATACAATGTTTAGATTGGAAAGGAATCATCTAATTTTATAGTAAATTATTTTTTAATAATTAAAATTTGTCAGTACATAAAGTTGGAATTTTCATCAATTTGAATTTCTAACTAGAGTTTTTATAATGATCTAAATTCGAATATGATCAATGTTTCTAAAACTCTTGTCTCACCATGCATAAATATTGGATCATGGTAGAACTATGTCTATGTTTGAAATATTTGTTGGATTCTTATTAGATTTGTGGCTAGAAAGAGGATACATTTGCTACAAGACTAGCTTGCTTCGATTGGAAAAACTATAGTGCTTTGTAAACTATGATTTTCTTTATATAATGGTTGATTGATTGCATGAAGAATGTACATGCTCTCATAGCCCCCCTTTGATCATTTGTTGAACATGTTATGTAGATTTATGTGTGTTAAGAACAATATTGAATAACAAGATGTTAAATCTTGCATTTAAATTGAAAAAAAATTGGTATTTATAGTTTTTTTTATAGAAGGCAGTGGTCTTGCTATAATGGTTGATTGATTGTGGGAAGAATATACATGCTTACTTGGCCTCCTCTTCCTTCTTTGTTGAACTTGTTGTGTCGGTTTTTGTGTTAATAACAATGAATAATAAAGACCTGGATACACTGTGTTTGGTGTTTTGGAATAGTTTCTACAACTTTAAAATATACTCTCATCTTATGTGTTAGTCCACATTGATTATGAGATTTTGTTAGCAATAATGCATAAGTTCTCAACATTCTATGATTGTTCCAACATTATATGATCATTATGTTGACGGGGTTGTATAATCAAATATATTGCTTCCTATCCTCTCTCCATGAATTATTATATGACACATATACTTGTTTTTGTTTTCTAATTTACCTTTTTCATACAAAGAATATTTTCATATAAACTTGGACTCATATCTAGGGATATTTTCATATAAATATTTACATTTTTTTTCTTACTAAAATTCAATTTGTTTCTGCTAAAAAAACAACAAAGAAATCTAGGAATTTGGTACTAGAAATATGATGGATCACTTATTTTTTTACCTAGTTAGCTATAAACTTCACACTTCAACTCAAAAATGAACCTATAAATGTCATACCAAAGGAAAAATATAAAAATTCATCACTTTGACTCTTGAACAAAAATTTCCCTACAGACACCACTCAAATAAAATAGATGGAAGTAGATAAACCAACAAAAACATCTTAAGATCACACACATGGACCATGACCCCCATAGTAAGATCTCTAAATCCATTTGCATTGTTAAAATTTAGTAAAATATTGTACAAATTCATTATCAAAATTGTAATTTTCCATTGTCAGTGTGACACAACTAAAAATGACTAACATAAACGACTAATTCACATTAATCATTGTTAGATAGTCATATTTATATTCCCGTGACTAAATTAGTCATCTATGTTAGTCATTTTTATTTTAGTCACTTGTTATCTAGTCATATATTTTATCCCATGACTAAATGAGTCGTTTTTAGTTGGCTTATTTAAAATTGTTCAATTTTAGTCATTTATCCCTTGAAAAAACTGTGGTGACTAACGTTTTTAGTCGCCTACTCACTTATCTCTCATTTTTTACTAGTGGATGACGACGACGATTATGATGATGATGATGATGATGATGGTGGTGGTGGTGGTGGTGGTGGTGGTGGTGGTGACGATGACAACAATGATGATGATGATGATGATGATGATGATGATGATGATGATGACGATGAAGATGACGATGACGATGAAGATGAAGATGACGATGATGTTGATGATGATGATGATGAAGATGAGGATGGTGATGATGATGAAGATGGTGATGACGATGATGATGATGATGATGATGATGATGATGAAGATGATGATGATGAAGATGTTGATGAGGAAGAGGGTGATGATGATGATGATGATGGTGGTGGTGGTGGTGGTGGTGACGATGACAACAATGATGATGATGATGATGATGATGATGACTGTGTTGGAGAAAAATTCTTATGGCTTGGGGTAGACCACAACAGACAGCTGACTACCAGAAATTAACTCAATTCTCAGTACTATTCTATATAAATGACGATACTAAGATAATGAAGAATATAACCAACCCCGATCCAAACGTTTGATGTAGATATCTGTTGGAGCTTTCAATTTGTGCACTTGATTATGCAAATTAGTCTTGGCAGCCAATATACAACAAGTGCATATAATATATAAACAACATTAACATCATCAATAGCAATAGTCCATGAATTATAAATAAATGCAACCAAATGTAATATAAACAACATTCACAACATTAATGGATGAGAATATGAATATTTCTATTA